>OZ005659.1:72708921-73426421 GCA_963930645.1 Salticus scenicus
TTTTCGATGGTTTTATACGTTTTGATAGGTCCTGAACAAGATTTGATAATTTTTAGAAAATTCTATTTGTGTGGGACAAGAATTTGTGGCGATTATATTTCAAGAACTAGAGAACACAATTTCATATGAATTTATATGTAGTTGCACTTTGACATAAATTAGTGTCTATCAAATTTTGGTGCAAATCACTCAACAGGTGACGATACGATTTTTTCCATTTAAGGGAAGACTATATCTAAGGTTGTATCATATATACTCGATCAAAACTTGATAAGTGAGAAGGCCATTATGAAAAATTATGCTCATTCAATTTTGGTGCATACCGACCGATAGGGGGCGCTGTTATACTGCAGTTTTTCCCTTGAATGGGAAGACTATATTTCATAATCTATTACCATTTATTGCACAAAACTTGGTATATGAAAGGACTACTGTGAAATACTATGCTGATTCAATTTGGGTTCATATCGGCCGACAGGTGGCGCTGCTGCGCGCGTAAATAGAAAGACTAATTTTCAACTTCTATGGCATATAAATGCGCCAAAACAGTTATTGACTTAATTTGATGTATATTGGCCTACGGGTGGGCTGCTATTACTCACCTTTTGTTATTTTCCACGTGGCTACATTTCAGCATCTGTTGATTAAATCTGCATCAAATTCCACAGATAAATAAAAATATTTACTGTTAGAAGCTATGTTTGAATTTTTGTGCATGTTAAACAGTAAGTGGCCCTGTAATATAGAATGATACAGAAGAAAGTTTTGTGAAGGCCATAACAGACTATTTTTTTAAATAATTTTTAATTAATTTAATCGTTAAATAATAATAATAAAAATAATTTCAGTTTTATTTTAGAAAAGTGGTGAAAAATGTTATTTAAAAATTCAAAATATTGACAATCTTTGTAATCAAACATTAGTTTATTTCAATATTTTCTTTTCCTTCCTTCCCTTTTTTTTTTTTTTTTTTTTTTTTGTTATCCTAATGCTGATAATTTCAAGGACTTTTTTTTTTTTAAATGGCATTTTATATCACTGAAAATAAAATGTATTTAGTAAATATATACATGTATAGCTATTATACTGTACTTTCTTTTGTTAATTTTTCCTTTCTGGTTCCAGAACACACTGGGCTAAATATTTCCAGTTGTTTTTAAACAGCAAAAACCTCCTACATAATAGTTTTAAGGAAATCTCAAAAAGAGCTGATGAAAAATTCATAAAAAAAATATCTTTTAACTACAATAAGATAATTTTAATTTATATCTTTATAGTATATACGACCCATTTTTTTGAAAGAAGGACCCAGATCTTCGGAACTCATGGGTCCTGAGGACCCAGGATTTTCCCAAATACCCTGAAATTGGACGTTTAGCTTTTCCTTCATTACTGTTTAAAAATTGTCAAAGTGACACAAAATGAGAGGAGGGAGAACGTATATATAATAGCTTTATATTATAGCATTTGGTATGATGAATATTATTTGCTTATTAGAGAATAAAGCATTTATCCATTGCTAGTTGAGATCTTTAAAATTTGTGACTTTTGAAACGAGTCTGTTATATGTGATGTCTTAGATGGTTTGAAATGTCACGTAATATGCATACTCAAATATTTTACAAAAAAATTATAAACAGCTTCAATTTAGGTATTTACCCAATCAACATAAATATAACTCTATTTTACAACTTTTATATTTTTATTGGTATTTTAAAACTGTATAAATTACTTTGTGCACTTCGGTTAATTTGTTCACTAGGCATTTTTAATTTTCACAAATTAATAAAAAAAATTTTCACAAATTATTTACAAAATTCACAAATGGGGTACCATTTTCAAAAACCTGGATTAACCCCTGATGACTGCATCATCTATTGTGACTGCATTTAGAACTTAATAAAGCATATTCATATCTCAAATGGACTTCTACTTTCCTATATAAGATGTCTTTTCTCACCTGTTTCTGTCATAAGAGGATCGTACACCAAATCCGAACGCAGAACACTTATATTTTTTATATTATTGCAGAGTGAAATCCATTGGGGTTTCCCCGCACAGGTTCGTATCCTGTCGACTTTCTGTAATAATATAAAAAATATAAGTGTTCTGTGTTCTATGATTTATCCTTTCATATATATATATTTTTGGCTTATTAGTATTGCACTTCTAATACCACATTGCTGTCATTTATTTTATTTTTTCAATCCATGCTTTTTATAAAATGAAAATATGATTATAATCTGTAATTGATAAAATTGGTCAGAAATTGTCTATAAAAATAAACTTTAAAAAAAATATTTAATGAGAAACAAACTTAATAATTAGAATGAATAATTTTACGTCAGGTGAAATCAGCTTAAACTTATACACTTGCTTTAATAATCTTTCTTTCTTTTTCTAGAATGTTTAGAATGATATGTACTTATTTATATTGTTCAATAACTGTTTATGTTCTTTCTATCTTATTTTATAGAATTTTAATATAATGGACATTATTATTTGACTTTTACATATTGTTCTCACTTGTTTGTAATGAGTTTAAATTAGTTAATTATATATTTATGATCTATTAGTTAATATTTTATGATCAATCTCATCTTGGCAATTGTAGATATTTCATTTTAAGAAATTGAAGGATTGTAATGTATTTTAAATAAAAGTCAATATTATTTGTAAAATTATTTTTCATTTGATGAGCATTCACTGATCACAGATAGGCTAACGATGATCTTTAATGAAATATTATAAAAGAGCAACGACAGATGTAAACATGTTTTTTACTTTTTAAATTTAGAAAATAAGGATTTAGAAACCATTTTTTTTTTTTTTTTTTTTAACATATCACTTTTAAACTTAATCAGAATTTTTTAATATGTATACTTAAATTTTTCATTTTGGTTTATAAAAATAAAAGCTCTAATATTTATTCTTAAGTAAAATAATCCATATATATACATATATGTAAAATATTAAAATACAGCCTAATAGGAAATCTCCTTTAATTTATTTTGCAATATTACTTTGAAATATAAACAGAATACCCTGAAAATATGAAAATAGTAATTTAAAATATAAAAATATTAATTCTTACTTCTTACTTCTTTTAATCTCTCATATTTCATATATAAACTTAATTTATAAAAAAAAAAAAAAAAAATTACTGTCTGAGGTAAAAGGCAACAAATTAAAAAAAAAAACAGAATTTGAAAAACTCTATTTTTTTAAATATGAAGCAGCAACAATCTTACAGGATTTGCAGCGGTCACTGTAGAAATAAGAAAAGTTATTTTTTCGTCATAATGTTCGAGAGGAATTTTTTTTTACTTCCATTACCCTACTACCGTAGGTAATGAGCATATTGTATTTGGCCCAAAAATTCGCTATCAAGATTTCACCTGATTAACACGTTTTAAGGTCCCCCGAGTCCAAAAAAGTAGTTTTTGGCAATTGGTCAATGTGTGTATGTGTTGAATCTTCTCGCTATCATATCTCCGAAACTAATAAAGATAGAACTACAGAGCTGCCAACCTAATCCGGCAAATTGTTAACGCCCATTGAAAAACGCCCTTTTTTCTACACCACTTAATTTTTAGAGCAATTCTCTTCAAATGTATCTATGATGAATTAAGTAGAAAAATACTCTAAAATATTAGTGGTGTAGAAAAAGGGGCGGTACTAACAATTTGCCGGATTAGGTTGGCAGCTCTGGAACTACAAAACTTCAGAATTAAAACAGGTCTGGTGAACAGATGAAATTTACAAATTTTGGTGAAAATTGAAAAACCGGAAGTGGAAGCTTAAGTCCAGATCTCAAAAACGGCTCTAACGATTTTCTTCAAATTTGCTATATAAACACTCTATTAGATGTCCTTTCGAATGATATAGTTGGTTAGTTCAGGAAAATTGATAGGCGTCCTGTATAAATAGCTCAATTTCAGGTCTTGCAAGCATGTTCCTTTAAAAATGGCTGTACGGATAAAAGATAGAAAGATAGAAATAGATAAAAAGGTTTCTTCAAACTCGCCATATTAACTCTCTTTTATATATAATTTTGTATGTAATTATTGTTTTCCGGACAATAATTGATTTTTTTGTAAAAGTTGGTATCTCAAAAACGGCTCTAACGATTTTCTTGAAGATTGTTATATAAATCCATTTCTTTCTTGTGTATTATGTGGTTATTAGAGGAAAATTAACCGTCTTCCTGCTTAGGTATGTCATCTTCAAATCTCGGAAATTTGTGTTTCAAAAAATAAGTCTACTATTTTTTTCTCTTATTTTTTACCTCGCTATATGTAAGCTTAATTTTATATGCCTTCATAAGTTTCTCTTACCGGAAAAAGTTTAGGTTTCTACTTCTTTAGGTCACTTTTATGTTTTCTGATCACATTATCTTTCAAAAATGCATATTGATACGTGTGATAGTGGGTAATAGAAGTCGTGTGGTTGTTTCACACCAGATTTTTTTTTTTTTTTTTTTTCCAAAAATCATATTGAAACTGAAAGTTCTATCAGTAAAAAGATCTTTTAAAAATAAAAAATGTAAAGAAGATGTCCGCAATTTTTGGAAATGAAAAGTCAGAAGCAGATGCTGCCATTTCTTATTGAGCAAACGCAAAGCTAGGATGGCCACTAGTCAGGGAATTTAAGACTGTGCATCAGTCAGATTCCCTCTTTTTTTCGTTCCCCTATTATCCTATGGGATTTTTGTTGCTTCGTTTCATAAGGATATCTCATTCCAAAGGAAAGTTTTTTGAATATGTCTCCTTTTAAATTAGTGAGCAATTATTTGAATTTATTTTTTTATTTTTTCAAAATTTAGAATTTGAGTTCTGATTATTAAACAAAATATTTAAATTTATTTTTTCAAAAATTGCTCACTAAGTTAAAAAATAGACATATTCAAAGTGTAATATTCAAAAAATAGAATTATAAAAACTTCATTTTTGAATTCTTATAAGAGGAAGCAACAAAAATCCCATTGGATAACGTGGGAAGAAAGAAAAATGGAATCTGACTGATGTACAGCCTTGATTGAGTATGGAAAGGTCATGGAATATTCAAGGAATTTTGACAAATTTTGTGGAAGTAAAGTAAGCCATATTTGATAGCTCATAATCATAAATTGCTAAATCGTTTGTTAATTTTTTGTGGAAAATAAACAGCATAAGTCAAGAAAATGAAGAAAAATAGTCATGGAATTTGGAAAAGTTCTAATGTTAGTCATAATAATATTAAAATATTTAGAACTAAAATATATTATATTGCTTTGCTCAAACTCACATAAAAAATGTTTTTATAAACGAATTTGCTTAAAACTCAATATGTACATAGCCCATATCAAGATTTCAACAAAGTTTATTAATCAACCTGATCGCCATTTTGTTTAAAAAAAAAAGCAACCATTTGAAAATTTCAAATTTAGATAAAAATTGTATTAGAGAACCAACTTGCATGGAATTCAGCATGTTTATAAACTATATCAAGTTTTGTTAGAAAAAAGCAACCATTTGAAAAAGAATGAAGAAATTAATCTACATTTCTGCTTAAGTTGGCAGAACTTGTCTTCTTTATGTGAATAATGTTTAGAATCCCCCCCCCCCAAAAAAAAAAAACAGATATATATTTTTTTTAGTATTTTTAAAAATGTATATAAAAAGTTCCATAAATCCTCACAATGCATAGGAAACATGTGGTAGGAAAAGAAATAACTCGGATGTGAAAGTATTTAAAGTATGATTTTAATAAAATCTATGATATTTAGAATGTAAAGCAAAAGGAAAAATAAGGGAATTTTATTGCTTCTTACTAAGATAGGAAAATAATGCTTAATGTTGCAAAATAATCTAAGAAAACTGAGTTTTTATTCTATAGTTTCTTTTTTTTTTTTTTTAAAGAAAGAACAAGAAATTACTTAGCTGAATAAATGAAAACATTTCGGAAATTTATTTTTTCTTTGGTATGTTTACTTACATAAGTAGCTACTTTTATGTTAGAAAGAAAATCTATCAAAAATGAAAAAGATTTGGGGGGGATAGATTTTTTTTTTTTTTTTTTTTTTGCGAAGCATTATTTTCTTATGGTTAAATGAAGCTGTTAATAATAAGAATAAATGAATTTATAATTAGAAAACTTAACACAAACTTATGTTTTTTGTAACTTTTTTTGCAAAATACATTGGATGCTCAAATTATACAGTGCGTTAAATAATTTTTAAGACTGGGTCTATAAAAAGAAATGTAAATAAGAAATTAAAACCTGTTTTGTTTTTTTATTCAAAATAGGACCCTCCGGCTTCAATGCACTTTTTACAGCGATTTATTAATGAATCGAACGTCTGTTCTAAATCACTTTGTGGAATGGCCTGCAAAGCATGCGTTGAAGCTGCTTATATGCTCGAAATATCCTCAAAATAACACCCTTTTAACTTCATTTTAAGTTTTGGGAATAAGGAGTAGTCACACAGTGCTAAATCGGGTGAATATGGTGGATGGTTCAATGCACAGACATTTTTTGCCAAAAATCGCCCAACAATAAGGGAGGTGTGACTGGGTGCAGTGTCATGTAACAAACACCAACTGCTTTCAATCCGATAGTCTGGACGAATGCGACAAATTCTGTCTATCAAACTCTTTAAAACAGCTAAGTAGTATTCACCTGTAATTGTTTGTCCAGTTGGAACAAATTCTTTGTGGATAATACCTTTACTATCAAAGAATGTAATGAGCATTGTTTTTATTTTGGATGGAACTTTCCTTGTTTTTTTGGCTTGCGGTGAATTTTGTGACTTCCATTCTGTGCTTTGTTTCAGGATCATATTGGAAACACCACGTTTCATCACCTGTAACGATAGACTTCAAGAAGTTTGAATCGTTTACAGCGGCTGAAATGATGTCTGCAATGTGCACTTCTCATTGCTTTTTGTTCAGGGATTAAAGTGTGTGGAACAAATTTAGCACGCACTTTTGTTTTGGCCAAATTTTCATGCAGGATGGTTCAAGTAGTTTCTTCGAGTAGTTTTTTTAAAGAGTCTTTCTTTATTCTCAGTGCCGCACAGCAATCGTTTGTTACAAAATTTCATACTTTCTCAATAACTTCAGGTGTCCTAGATGAAATTGGTCTTCCACTACCCTGATCATCTTCTAACGTATCTCTTCCGTCCAAAAAACGTTTGTGCCACACAAAAACATTTGATCGACTTAAACAACAGTCACCGTAAACTTGTTTCATGAGTTGGTATGCTTCCGAAGCTTTTTTACCATGTTTTGTGTTAAATTTAATTACAGCTCTTTGTTCCATCTTAAAAAATCAACATGAAAAAAATTCACTTCTGCAATTAATGCTCACCTTCTCTCAGCTACTTAACGAAATGCACACAACTTGTTGGTAGTGTGCCAGCAGACGATGGACGTTGTGATACATGCACATTTACACTCACAGCACATTTACAACCTGTGCTCTGGGACGAGTCTTAAATCTTATTTGGCGGTGCATAAGAAATTTTTTTTTCATTTTGACATTTTTTCAATTATCTAAAAAAATACTAGACAAAATAGACTGAAAGTCATACATTCAAAGAACATTTAAAAACTCATATTTTCCACTATCGATTTAGTGTAGAGTACAATTAGGGGACCAACCACAAAAAGCTACAAATGACTTGTAACTTTAATACATTGTTGCACATACTATGTACAATATTTGTGTGTTTTGGTGTGGGAATTGGGCAATTATTTAGGCAGATATAATTTTTTTTTCTTGTTTGTTTTTGTTTTTTGCTTATAACTAGAACGGATTTCCATAAAATTTACTTAAACTTGCTAAATATTTGACAGAATATTCGACAAACGTTCTGACATGAAAAATGTAGGCAACAGGAAAAATGTCATCTGCCAATAAAAATTCACGCCAATTGGACATTTAATGAAATACCTCTCTGAGATGAAAATCGTCTGCACTAATAATGGATAAAAAAATAACAGATGTGTGAATTTGTAAAGGAAAATATAGAAGGAAGTTTTGTGATGGCCACAACACATTAGTTTTTTTTTTTTTTTTTCCCTAAAAGGGGGAAAAGGAGGCAAGGCTTAAAACTCTTATACATCATTTGTTTTTTTTTGTTTTGTTTTTTAAGGATGCACATCAACAAATGGCTTGATTAGCTGCTGATTCTGTCATTCAACATTTGAGCACTATGTCTATTTTCTCAGACTGTATGGATTCATATGCTCAAGGTTGTAATTTGCCCATGTTTTGTACATTTATATCTTTATAGCAATTTGTCTCGCTTTTATTTAGTTTTGTATAAATCAGTTAAGTTATATATTGCTTACTTTTCTTATATTGTGTCACACAATAATTGTAATTCAATGCTTATGGTTCATGCATTGAATTTTTTTTTTTTTTTTTTTTTTTTTGTCTTACTCTTGATTTTGAAATTTGTAATGAAAAGGTATTTTAAATTTTTAGAGACAGTGAAATGCAATAAAATGAAACAGCATTAATTTATTTATAATGTATTACATAAGAATTATAGCCTTAAAAATTATGTTAGTTAATTAGTCTGATTACCTTAAACTTTTTAATATTCCATCTGATGACACATTAATAGCAACATTGAATTTTAATGTTAAAAAAAAAAAAAAAAAAAAAGGTAATATGTAATATAGTAGCTTATAAAAAATCTCCCTCAATATTTGGACTGAGAAAGATTGCGCCTGCCTCTCTTGCCAGAAATGTCAAACCTCTGATAATAGGTTCTTGCATTATTTTTGGGGAAATTTAGAATGTGTTCAGGGGAAATTTCAAAGGTCTGAGCATTTTCTGCAGCCCTGGTAAAACTTAGGATTTACAAAATTTAAACTTTTACAGTATTTTCATTGATTATAAAACTTCATAGAAAACAGAAAAATATATAAATAATATATATACTGCAGTTGGTGGACAAAATAATGGAAACATTTTTTTATTTTACATTTGTCGACTAATCTGAAAAATACTTGACAAATTGTCCTGAAACTTCAAGAGTATAAAGAATGTCACACATTTAAGCAAATGTTTTGTTTTGAAAGCAAATATTGCACTATTGCGGATTTAAAGAATTGGGATCACCCAGTATTAAAAAAATGCTTGAAATGTATTGTAACTATAGCATATGAATATGATGCAGGGTTTAAATTGAGTTCATAATTTCTTTAGTAAAAAAGCTAAAATTAGAAAAAAGTCTTTTTCAAAATGCTGAAAAGAATACCTGTTCATATACCATTCTAGATTCCTCTTTATGTTTTCTTCTGCAACAATTTAACATGTCAATTTATTAAGTTTTTTTTTTTAAAAAAGCAGTGTTTAACCGGTGACTGCTAAGCAGCGCGATAGCGCTGCAATGTTTAGTCTTGAAAACTGCGAAGCAGCGCTATCGCACTGTGAGAGGTAGAATTCAGATATCACCAGAATTTTAATTTAATTTTTTTACATAAATAAAATCAGTCAGTCAATCTAAACTTCTAGATAATGTGAAACAGTTGACATTGAAAAAGAATGGATAGCTTTCAGAAATAGTGAATTACCTGGTCGAAGTTTACGTCAATGTGTGGTCTGCAGTAACAAGCAGAGTGGAATAAAGTGTTCCACCTTATCTGCGTTCGCAGTAAGAAAAGGCCTTTGTGCAGGAAAACACAATTGTTGAACATCATCTTTTCAATATTTTTCTTATACATTTTCTTTTACAAAAAGTAATATATATATATACTATAAAGTTCTTTTTTTCATTATTTATTTGTAAAACACAAAAAGAATTTATAAATTAACTGATAATTGTATCAGTGATTGTGTTTTATTTAATAAAAGAGAAATATCTAACGTCACTTTCATAATTTTAAAATTATATATCTTTATATTTATGAAATAAGTTGGAAAAAAATAAGAATGGGCGGAGTCTCGATAAAATCTTATCAAAATAACCACCCCTTCACTATGCTGAATTGCATATTTGGAAAATTATATTAAAATTAAATTTTTTTGCTGCTCTTAAATTTTCGTAAAACATTGTGTGTGAACAGTTATTAATCCTAAAACACATTTTTTGTTTTTATTCATCCTTTAATGATATTTTAATTAGCCTTTTGCATACACTACAGCATAGGTTCCCAACCTTTTTTGAACCGGTGCCCCCTTTTTTAGTGAATATTTCAGTACCTTCCCCCCTCCCACTCCAGAAAAAAAAGAGTGTACATAATGCATGGCGAAAACAAGAATTAAATGAAAAAAAAATTACTAATAGATAGAATATTGTTGGAATTGAAACACTACTGAATTTCTTCTTTATTTAAAAAAGAGGAATAAAAGTTTTAGCATACCTGTTATAAGGACAGGCAAGTGTTTTGATGATACGAAGTAATCCATAATAAACTATTGCTTTCTAAATAAATAAATTGACAGTTTCAGAGAACAATCAAAACGCATACTTAATTATATTAAAAAATATTTTTATTAAAATTTAAAGACATCGAATTTCTAACTTAACTAATGAGAAGGCTGAATTTGATGCATTTTAAGGAGCTTGTTAATATCAGGCTCAATTTTACTTAAAAACAATCGTAAGTCGCCACATTCAGTAACATGGAGCCGATTTCTCTTTTTCGTTACCAATGTTGCTACAGCACTAAATCCACGTTCTGCTAAATATGAAGATGGGAATGCTATCAGAAATCATTGAACAATCCACCATAATCCTGAAAACAGTTGCGAAATCGACTTCTGCAGCCAAAATTCTTGGTAGCTATTCTTGAATTTAATTTTTAATTCCTCATTTGTCGTCAGTTCTATTAGTTCTTCTTCTAACTGAGATGATCTAGTCTTTTTTAGACTATATTTGGTTAATCTTCCAACGCCCCTCCGTGCCATATCAACGCCCCCTAATTTTCTGTGGGTCTTTTACCGCCCCCCTGAAAGCCTCAAACGCCCACAAGGGGGCGTTATCGCCCACATTGGGAACCTATGCACTACAGTAAGGCGTGGTTTTCGTTAATTAGGTGTGTTTTTATAGATCCGTAGAAAATTTCATATTTTATTTCTGTAGAAAGAGCTATCGAGGGTAAATGATTTATGCATAAAAATATACATTTATATATGCCCTTTCGATTGCTGCTTACTAGGATTTTTCTTAATTTTTACTGCACGGCGTGGTTTTCCAGTTGGGCTTGATTGGGTTTTGATTTTTTTATAAAACTAAAATTAAATATTCACACCGGAAAAACTTTTATTGAGACCTGAAATACTGATAGCAATTTAAGGATGTGTTTCAGAAAGTGCCTCAGCATTCAAACGGTTAATAAAATACTTTTGTGAAAAAGCAAAAATCTCTTGTTTAATTTTCACATTTTGCAAAAAATGCAACCATAGCAGAAACCCTGATATGATGCTTTTAATTAATTTGTGTGAGTCAATTTATCTATATTCCTAGAGATGTAACGGTTTCTTTAACCTAAAATTTTTTTATACAATTTTTGTTTATAAAATGCAAAATTTACAAATCAATACAATGTTATTTTTAGAAAATTTGATATACTACATTAGGGGCAATATGTTAATCTAAAGATGCAATGGATGTCAGTTTGGCCAGATGCCAGATACTGACATTCGGTCTAATCTTCAGCCAGATATATGGTCATCTGGCCGCAGTATGTTTATTTTATTTTACCACTTCCCTTCACTTCAAATTAAACATTTTTTTAAGAGCTATTACTTCCATATAAATAATTAAAAACCTATTATTATTTTAATTTCTTAATTTATAGAAAACAAATACATGTTTAAAACATGAATAAACTACTACGTCAGAAACGCCAAAGAAAAATAGTTGAGGTGCATACAGCTGTTTCGGTAGCCTAAAGCGTATCGTCTTCAGTGCAAAAAGAATTCTGAATCTGGAGAAGTACTCGTATATATAGGAGAGGGACCGGATTTAGTTCAACCAATAGGATTACGGAAGAGGTGGGGAGTGGCCAATAGGAACTAAGGAATGTGTAGCTCTGTAAACAGTAGAAAAATTAAGGAAATGTGGACTGAATGTAAAATTTCCAACAATCAGACAAATAGGGAACAGCGAAATCACAATTTACAAGGTTTTTAAAATTTTTATAAATATGAAAAGCTTCAAAGAAATTGAGTTCATGAATGGATTTAGGTCTGCTAATTATTTTAGCTGAATTAAATTTAAAATTATGATTTTCCTCCCAGCAATGTTTAGAAATAGCCGATTTATTGGTTTCTTGTTTGAATGTTTTACATTCAGTCCACATTTCCTTAATTTTTCTACTGTTTACACAGCTACACATTATAAATACATGTTTAATTTTAATAATACAGTTAATGTTCATTTATAGTAAAAGACTTTTCAGAAGCAAGTATTGCAGAATTTTACATAAACATGCAGAATTACTGTTTTTACATCATAATTAACCAATCATTAGCAATATACTGAATATTCGGTATATGCTCAGTATTTAGCAGTACTGACGAATATTCGTTTTACCGAATCTGAAATTATTCAGTTAGCTGAATCAAAAATTGATTTTTTTTTATTATTTTAAGTTATTTAAAAAACATTTTTTAACTGTTATTTTTAATTGTTGTTAAATTAAAATTATTCAGGGTAATTAGAATATATTTAATTAATAGATTCAATTAATTAAACAATTGTTTTATATAACTTAACGTAACATTAAAATAAATAATTAATTACATTGATCATTAATAATATCTAACAAAAGCTGTTCTTATTAATAACAGTAATTTAATAAAGATTATGTCCTTAAAATCAAGTTAAAAAGAGCTTGTATAATTCATATGATGTTGCTATCTAGGACATTTTAAGCGATCAAACAAAGATCACATCCATCCCCAGAAAGATAAGTAATATAAGTCAAAAATAGTAAATTCGAGTTGTCATTAAAAAATGTGTATGAAGTGCCCAACATGCAATAAAAGCGTCCAATCTTTATTTCGCAATTTATCCACCTGAGAGGCATTTTGTGTCCATTTTATTGTGAGCTAGTCAATGTTTTATTGTTATCTTTAAGTTGATTTTTCTCAAGGAATAACTTTTCTTGCTGGGGTGTGACATGATTTTGTCATCTAAGAAATTTTGAGTATTAAGAAATCTAACAGTACATAATTTTTTTAGTAGTGAGCTCAACATCACATCACTACTATGTTATAATGTGTTCTAATATTTTTCTACATTTAAATCTACGACCATTTCTGAAAAGTAATTTGTTATGATAATTTTTCATAATTAAAAAAAAAGAATGTTAGTAGCAAAAAGTTTGATTTAATATCTTTTTCTTTAATTTTTACCAATGAAGTTCATTCCATGCGCTACTTTAACTAATAGAACAAGTTTGTGTAGTGAGAACAGAAAACTTTCTTGCAAGTAATATAGCAGAAATAGTTATTCTGTCACTTTTTCTTTTTAGCTGTATGTTGCTAATACATGCAGGACAGGAACACAGTGCATGAATAATAGTTGTCTGCTTTTTCTTTTTGTTTAGAAACAGAATTTGCTATTAATTAATGTAAATTTAATTTAATTTAGTAAATTAATACTTTGTATTTTACAAGATTAATCTCTCAGCTTTCTGTAAATTTTAATAAAGAAATCAATGAATAATAAAAACATAGTATGCCCTTATAACTTTAGGCTGGATGTACTGCTGAATAACCATAATATCCGGCTACTGCCAATTATCCAGCATAGTGGCTGGATCAGACAGATGCAGTATGTTCTTCGGATATCCGATGCATCCCTACTGCAATCAAAATACAAAAATATCAAATATCAGAAATAATGAGCATTTGTACTAAATGATGTTTAACTGCATATACAAACATTAATAAAATTCTCTTTTCATAATTTATTTGCTAAAAGAATTATTCTTGTAAAAAAAAACAATCAAATACCATGAAAATTGAAAATGATATATGTGAAATATAGAAAACGTTTAAGAAAAGAACAAAAGGTATGTGTGGAATGAGTTAAATTTCAATTGCCTTTAAAAGAAGCAAATGCATAAAGGGTTAATTCAATTTTTTATTTTGAATTAATTAAGGGCCCTCTTCACCCACCGCTGCCGGAAGCCGAAGCTAATGTTATTCTATAGGAAATGTTTCATTACAAATAACTTCTAACTGATACATATTTTTAAATTCTGTTTTCACATTCTAAAATTTCCCAGCTGTTAAATTGACGGACCTTTTTTAAAAAATTATTATTATTATTTATTTATTTATTTTTTTTTTTTTTTTTTTAAGCTGCAAAATACGAATTTTCAATATGTGAATTTTTTTCATTTTGCAATTTCAAAATAAAATATTAAAAATTAAAAAAATACATTTTTAAAAAAGATCTGTCAGTTTAACAGTTGGGAGTTTTCAGAATGTGAAAACAGAATTTAAAAATATGTATTAGTTAGTAAGTTATTTACAAAGAAAATTTCCCATAGAATAACATTGGCTCGGGCTTCAGGCGACGGTAAGTGAAGAGGGCCGTTAATGGTATTACAGAGTTGACAAGTTCCTTAATTTATTCCACAGCCCTTTAAACCCTGCTTTTTTTTCATACCACATTTTTTATAAGAACATTTTTTTTCTTATCTATATATTAATAGGCAAACATGAAATTTGTCGTACACTTTTAACATATTAATTATGGGAGTAGAGTGTTGAAAGTGGTATCATTCAAGAGGTATGATTAGCCAGATTTGCAGAATACAAAAATTATTTTCTTACGATGTCAAGAAGGTAATTTGAAATATTTTTTTTTTTTTTTTTTTGAATGCACATATTCTTTTGTATTAAAAAATTCCTAAAGAAAAAGATGTCAAATAAGCAATTACTTAAAATTCAAATAAAACCATGGACACTGTAATTTGTATAGATGTAGCATTCTTCAATTCTTGACTACAGATTTTTCTTTCTAAGAGAAAATGGCCATTTGAGTGGTAAAAATGATTATGAGTGAATGAGTGGTAGATCGAAGTTTTATACTACTAAATATACATGCAAATTAAAAAAGTATTTGATTTATGAAATTTCTATTTCTTTTCTAATTTATTTATGATAATATATCTTCCCTCTTTTTTTTTTTTTACTTTCCGAACACTATAGTGAGGAAAGTATTGTAATCATGTCAAAAATCCGAATTCGAGATTTTGATGTTTCTATACGTTTTGAGGTCCCCTGAGTCCGTTTTCACTATTTTTACGATGATGTATGTATGTGTGTGTGTATGTGTGTATGTTTGTGAACACGCTAGCGTCTAAAGGCTTTGTTCGATTAACCTGAAAGTTGGTACGTATATTGTAAGTCACCATAGTACGAACCCTATAGATTTTGGTGAATCTAGCACTTATAGTTTTTTTACAGGGACACAAAGAAAAATTCTTTATCATTATGGCCTATGGGACCAAAATCTTAAAAGTGCGATAGCATCTAAACGCCTTATTCAATTGAGCAAAAATTTTATACCCATATTATAGGTCACAGATACTCAATCTGTATAGATTTTGGAGAATCTAGCACTTATAGTTTTTTTACAGGGACACAAAGAAAAATTCTTTATCATTAAGGCCAATGGGGCCAAATTTTTAAAAGTGTGATAGCGTCTAAACGCCTTATTAATCTGAGCAAAAAAATTGTACACATGTTATAGGTCGCATTTGCACCAACTGTATAGATTTTGGTGAATCTAGCACTACAGTTTTTTTACAGGGACACAAAGAAAAATTCTTTATCATTATGGCCTATGAGACCAAATTTTTAAAAGTGCGATAGCATCTAAACGCCTTATTCAATTGAGCTGAAAATTTGTATGAATATTATAAATCACTGTTGCACTAACTATAAGCATTTTGGTGAATCTAGCATCTATAGATTTTTACAGGGACAAAACGAAAAATTCTTTATCATTATGATCTAAGGGCTCAAAGTTCAGTAGCGTTAAATAAAACCTCGTGTGATATATGGAGAAAAAAACACTCTATTATGGTTTTCTCTCTTTTGTTTGTTTAGCAATTCCTCTTTCTTTATTTTATCTACAAAACTGTTAGTTACTCAATGTTTGGAAAGTCGAGTGGAGTCACTCCAGATTTTTTTTTTTAATGTCAGCATTAATTTGAAGACACATTTTTTTAGCTAAAACATAATGCATTTCAATTAGCTGAAATGGACTACTTATTTTTAAATAAGTGGACTTAATACTACATCTTCTGCATACATATGAAGGAAGTATAAGATTCGAAAAAATTCTTAATTTCCTGTTTTCGATGAATTTACACGTTTTGAGATTTATCGAACACGGCTGAATATTGATTAAATTTTTGTTCATGTTAATCAGTAGGTGGCACTGTCATATAAAATGATACAGAAAAAATTATTGGATTTGTAAATATTTTTTGCTTCCAGTTTTCAATGAATTTACACGTTTTGTGATGCCTATACATGATTTGCTCATTTTTAGAAAATGACCATTTGTCTGCGTGTGTATGATGTGTTAGAGAAATTTTGTAGTATCTCATGAACCAATGGGCAGAATTTAACTACAATTGATAATTGGTTAGACCTTGATTTAAATCGGTGCTAATTAGCTGTTGGAATATATCACCCAATAGGTGGTGCTACTATGTTGTGATTCACCCCATTTAAGTCAAGGCTATATCGCAACTTCTGTAGTGTATAAATGTACTAAACATGATACATAATATGGACATTATGTAAAACTATGCTGTTTTAATTTGGGTGGATATCGCCTGACAAGTGACACTGCTGTATTGTGTTGCAATTTAATTCCGTTTACGAGAAGGCAGTTACTTTGCTTTGCAAAGTAAGTTGAAAAAGTAGTTGATTTTCGAAAATTAAGAAGAAATATTTCGAAAATTCGAGTATTAGATTTGAAAAAGTAGTTGATTTTCGACCACTGGGCAATATTAGTAGTTATATATTACAGAAAAATATTCTATAAATTAAGTGGAGTGAATTAAAGGTGAGGCTAAAAGCACTGTGAAATAAATTAAGGAACATGGCAACTCTTGTAATATAATGAAAGATGCTTTAAAATAAAAAAAAATTATAAAACTCCACATGGATTTGCTTCTTTTAGAGAGCAATTAATCCAATCATTCTACTGCACATATTTTTCTGAATTATAACGGTATTTCACTAGGGTTTTTTTAAACAATACGAAAGTAACTTTATAGAATTGGCTAATAAATTATGTTTAAAAAAAAATTACGTATTTCAGCAATCAGCCATGATTAAATGTAAATAACTTTTCAATTCAAATGGTAGCGAAATACCATAATTTGGCAATTTGTCACAAAAATATTGCTTTATTTTGGCAATCAGACTCAAAAAAAAAAAAAAAAACTAGAATTACTTGTAACTCGTTTTTCAAACAGCAATGGCACAATACTGTAGTTCAGCAATCTATTGCTTTTTTGGCAATCACACTCAAAATATAAATAAAAGTATTTTAAAAACATGGTTTTATTTCAAAATGTATTAAAAACTCTAATTAAGCTGATGGGATAATATACATCAAAGGTTAGCCTTTCTTCTTTTCTTTTTAAACAGCGTCATACTTTTGATCACAAATTATATGTAGATATGAACAAGGGGTGTAGAAATACTTGATTTACTCGTCAATGACAGGTGAATTTTAAATCAGTCTATTTCGTTGCCAATATACAATGTACTAAAACAGTAAAAAAAACTCCTCCCAACAGTGTTTGAATAGACAACTACTTTTCATTTTATTGTCTTTTTAAGCTGTTATAATTTTAAGAAACAGTACTTTGGGGACTAGAAAGAATTCTACTAAATGGTCAATTCACCATTTAGTAAGGTCATTTGCAAAAATTTTACTGTAATGACTATGCTGTAAGGGTTGTATGTACCATCATATAACCCTTTCCAACCCCCGTACGATTGTGTGGGTTAGACATCCACTTACATTTTTGCATCTGGAACAGTCATATGTGATAAAATCAAGAAATGAGTGATCGAACTAATTAGCAGAAAGTGTAAAATACGATTTTCAATAAACAAATGTTGGTTATAGTCCATATTTTTCTTTCAGTTTGCAAAAACAGAAGAATGTAATGTTTTAAGGGGGGAATGTTTCGGGTCAGAAAGGGATATTGCTGGCTGGTGAAAAAAAAAAAAAAAAAAAAAAAAAAAATCCTTGGTTGATAAGAATTTCTAAAATTCCTCCCCCCCCCTCCCTCTCATAGACATGAATAACATATCAATTTCAAGGCATTCTAAAAATACTTACTAAAGACTACTTTGTACTTACTAAAGACTACTTTACTTTGCAGACTCTGTGACTTTGCCAATGATAATTATGTGAGAAGTACCTAGCTGGTTGTCAGCCAGGGTAGCTCAGTGGTAGAGCATCTATGCGTTAAGCGGAGGTGCCCGGGTTCGATTCCCGGCTCTGGTATTTTTCACATAGTTGGTAATAAATAAAAATATCAACCTTTACACTCCAATTTGATTTAAATAAATATTCACGGTTACTGAATTCATGAATAAAAAAATTTCTAAATTGAACTTTCGTGGTCTATGGAGTTGTGCTACGATTATTATTGTCTCACCTGATATATCTGCGTTTGCAGACTCGGTGACTTTGCCAACGATAATTATGTGAGAAGTACCTAGCTGGTTGTCAGCCAGGGTAGCTCAGTGGCAGAGCATCCGTGCGTTAAGCGGAGGTGCCCGGGTTCGATTCCTGGCTCTGGTATTTTTCACGTAGTTGGTAATAAATAAAAATATGAACCTTTACACTCCAATTTGATTTAAATAAATATTCACGGTTGATGAATTCATGAATAAAAAAAAATTCTAAATAATAATCATTTAATTTTCTTGAATTAATATATACATAGGTTTAGAATTTTTCTATTAGTAATACATTTATAATTTTCTATATCTCGAAAAATAAATTTTACTTTTGCTTTAACTATTTAAAAAAAAAAAAAAAAAAAAAAAAAAAAGTAATAAAAATATAGGAAGTCTTTCTTTTTTTTTTTTTACTTATCTAAGCATTTTATTACTTCCTTATACAAAGTATAAGGAAGTATAGTAATCCCGATTTGCGAAATGGATTTTGTATTTCACATTGCTCGAAAACGAATGATCGCTGAATGTTGCCAATTTATACGTGTGACTGTCATGATGTATAGTTGTACACCTGCAAGTGTCGTCTGAACACGAGCTCTCGTTTTAGAGATATAAGCGATTTTACACGATTTTTCGTGACGTCTGTATGTGTGTGTCTGTGTGTGTGTGTGTGTGTATGTCGCATAACTCAAAAACGGTTGGACGTAGAAAGTTGCGAATTGGTACATAGGTTTGTTATAACATCTAGTTGTGCACCTCCCGTTTTGGACTTTGTATGATTTTCCGTTTTGGAGATATTTAGGAAAATTAGGTTCATAATGACAAAAATACATAGGTTTTGGCCATAATGTATCAAAAAACGGTAATAACTCAAAAACGGTTGAACGTAGAAAGTTGCGAATTGGTACATAGGTTTGTTATAACATATAGTTCTGCACCTCCCTTTTTGGACTTTGTATGATTTTCCATTTTGGAGATATTTAGGAAAATTAGGTTCATAATGACCAAAAATACATTGGTTTTGGCCATAATGTATCAAAAAACGGTAATAACTCAAAAACGGTTTGGACAAATTTTGCAATTTAACTGACTTCCCGACTAGCTAGACATTTGAAACTTTCAGAAAAGCTCAGAACACGTTTACAATGCGTTTTTTTTAATATTTTTGGCCAACTGTTTCAGATACCTGCTGCCTTCGGCAGCGTTACCAGTACAAATCTTGCAATCGATTTTTAACTAACTTCCCGACTAGCTAGACATTTAAAACTTCCAGAAAAGCTCAGAACACGGTGACAATGCATTTTTTAAATATTTTTAGCCAATTGCTTCGTGTCACTGCTGCCTTTAGCAGCGTTTATATGATTCAACAGAAAATCTATTTAACTAACTTCCCGACTAGTTAGAGATTTGAAACTTCCGGAATAGTTCAGAAACACGGTGAAAATGCATTTTTTAACACTTTTATCCAATTGTTTCGGATCCGAAGTCCCCCCCCCCAAGGCACAACTTTGACATGAGTCCCCCCCCCAAGGCACATGAGTCCCCCCCCAAGGTACAACTTTGACATGAGTCCCCCCCAAGGCATAACTTTGACATGAGTCCCCCCAAGGTGCAACTTTGAAATAAGGCCCCCCAAGGCCCAACTTTGACATGAGTCCCCCCAAGGCACAACTTTGACATGAGTCCCCCCCCCCCAAGGATTTTAAAATGAGTCCCCTCAAGGCACAATTTTATTTATTTATTTATTTTATTTTTTTTTTTTTACGTATGCATGCATTTTTTTTTAAAATATTTTTAGCCAACTGTTTCGGGTCCAGTGACAATATTTTTTAACATTATGTATATTTCTAAAAGTGTATAAGGAAGTCATGTGGTGCCCACATCAGATTTTTTTATAATTATAACAAAGCTATTTTATAAATATGCGTATATATATAAAAGTTACAGAAAATTATAAATATTTCAAATTGAAAAATATAACTATATAACTTACATGTTTTTTTAAATCACAAAAATCCAATAATTATTGTTTATTAATTTTTTTTAAATTGTTGGTTTAATTATTCAAAAGATTAAATTTTACAATCATCTATCCTTACAATCTATCAACTGCAGCTTTAATAGCAAAGTAAATAAAAAAGATATATAAACAAAACCCTGAATAAAAAAAAATTACAGCAAAAACAGACCAAAATATTTTAAATAATTAAAAGAAAAAAAAAAAAAAAAAAACTGAAGTGTAAAATAGTTAGCAGGTGTACTTAAATTTTGATTTGAGCTTCCTGAGTTGGTTTTAATATATGTATAAATTATGTAACCGCTTCTTATCAATATTAAAGATCAGCTGAAATTTTATTTCGCACACAGAAGGATAAAAGACAACTCGTTGTCGAAGAAACACCTATGTTGATTAACATTTAAAATCCACATTTACAGATGTCTTATATTTGGACATTTGTTTGCCTGTAATAATTTAATAACATCAGCATCCTGTACTATAATTTTTCAAGAAGCTGTACTGATCGGAGAAGTAATTATTTAATTTGTTTGGATAGTAATTATATATGCACCTAAAATCATTTTTCTGCAATATTTTTAGTTCCCCATCATACTATAGGTATGCGGAACTTAGGTAATCGTGAAAATTTTTGACCTCGGTTTTTTTACTTTTTTACACATTTTCAGGTGTGAGGAATCCGAAAATGACAAAATTTGTATGGTGTTCATCTGTTAGTTTGTTAGTCTGTGTACACAATATCTTATGAACAAACGATCGCAGAGAAGTCAGACCAGTTTTAAAGTATTAGTTATGACACTAACAAGAACCCTGTACATTCGCAACATTCTAATTAAAAAACTTCAGAAGTTATTCAAAATTTACGATTTTCTTAACACGGGAGAATAAAGCAAAATTTCACTTAAACGTGTATGAAAAGAAACATTTTTAACATGAACATGTAAGAACAGTTTTTAAATATCAGTTTTGATGCCGGAATAAACATCACTAACTAGAAACATGCTACTTTGAAAATTTAGCAAATTATTCGAAATTTACGAATTTCTTAACATGGCAGAATACAGCAAAATTTTGCATAAATGTCCCTTTTGAGGGATATTTTCATCGTAAAGTTGTCAAACTACTTTTAAGATGTTATGTAAGATGCTGGTATTAACATCCTCCACTATGAGTTTTTAAATTTAAAAATTTCGTAAATCACTGGAAATTTACGATTTACTTAATATGGCAGAATAGAACAAAATTTTGCATAATCGTCCACTTTGAAAAATATTTTCATTGTAAAGATGTCAGAACACTTTTAAAATATCCTTTAAGATACTGGCATGAACATACTTGACTATGAATTTTTTAATTAAAAAATTTCGTGAGTTATTTGGAATTTACGATTTACTTAACACGTCAAAATAAGGCAAAATTGAGCATAAACGTCCATTTTGAGGATCATAAATATATCAGACAACTTCAAAATAACATTTATGATACTTATTGGCTGACTACAAATATCCTAATAGGAAAATTTCGTAAGTTATTCGAAATTTAAGATTTTATCAACATAACAAAATGGGGCGATATTCCATATGAATATGCATTTTGGGGATTGTTACATTGGAAATAGTAGCATGAAAACTAAACTACGAAGTTGACCCCAATAAAATAAATCAATAGATTAGAATAAGATAAATATATCAAACTGAATGGTGGGTAGCCTATTAGGCGGGGATTTTGTTCTGTCTCTGTGTCAAGCATTTGGTCAAATTCATTTCTCTTTAATGAATATAATATGTTCTGTTCTAGAAATTTATGAGAACATACATATGATGGGGAACTGAGCAGAGTCCACTTATACCAACTAATTTTATTTTCTATTAATTTAAAAAACAAAATTTAGAATTGTTTTAAATATACCTAAAATAAAATAAAATGTTTAGATAAATAATTAAAAAGAAGTTTCTTTATTTTTACCTTATTTTATAGTTAAAACAAAGCTGAAATTTATTTTCTAAGTTATAGAAAATTTATTGTATTTTTAAGTTATAAATATTACAAATAGAAAAATTTATTTATTTATTATTCAAGAAATTTAAATAATTATTTACTAAATTTTCCAAATTTTGAATTGAGTTATAAAAGAAAGTAAAAATAAAAAGTTGAGATTAAATAAATAATTAAAGACAGATAAAAAAAAAAAATTAAAAAAAAATTCCCTAAGGTAGCATCAAACCCATGTCATCTGCATGGCAGCTGCTTGCTCTACCAAGTACGTCACTGGAGAGTTAAGTCGTTTGTAAAATAACTTGTACTTAAAGATTACTAAAACATTAAAGTCTTTTTTCTCGAAATTGTGTGGCTAGTGCGCGCTACTGCTTTAATATGTTGTTACCTTCATACTACAATACTGCAAAATTTCGTCCCGATCTGAATTTTCCATGTTGTGACTTCTTCTTGTAAGTGGAAAAATAAATTGAACAAGAAAGAAACTTTCAATGTAAAAGGTTGAAAATAAATGGAAGTTTAATCTTTCAAGAAGAAAATTTTTTTATTGGATATTATTTGACAAAGTGTTTCTTTTTGAATGACACTTCACATTTATGGTCTTAGATATTTTAATCTTTTTAAGTCTCAAATGCAATACATTAAAATGATTTTAGTTCTCCATTATACTACAAGTATGAGAAACTTTGGTAATCGTGAAAATTTTCGACCTCGTTTTTTTTTTTTTTTACTTTTTACATGTTTTCAGGTGTGAGGAATCCGAAAATATCAAAATGGGTACGATGTCTGTCTGTAGGGTGTCTCTTAGTTTGTTAGTATGTGTACACAATATCTCATGAACAAATTATCGCAGAGAGATAGGACCAGTTTTAAAATATTATTTATGACACTGGCAAGAACCCTATTCATTTGCAACATTCTAATTAAAAAACTTCAGAACACGATTTTCTTAACATGGGAGAATAGGGAAAACTTAAACGTGCATGAAAAGAAATATTTTTATCGTAAAGATGCCAGAACAGCTTTTAAATATCAGTTTTGAAGCCAGGATGAACATCATTAACTATAAACATGCTACTTTGAAAAATTCACAAATTATTCGAAATTTACGAATTTCTTAACATGGCAAAATATGGTAAAATTTCGCATAAATGTCCCTTTTGAGGGATATTTTCATCATAAAGTTGTCAGACTACTTTTAAAATATGATATAAGGTACTGGTATAAACATCCTTGACTATGAATTTTCCAATTTAAATATTTTGTAACTCATTGGAAATTTATGATTTACATAATATGGCAGAATACGGCAAAATTTCGCATAAACGTCCATTTTTAGGGATATTTTCACCGTAAAGATGTTAGAACACTTTTAAGATATCATTTAGGATACTGGCATGAACATCCTTGACTATGAATTTTTTAATTTAAAAATTTTGTAAGTTATCTGGAATTTATGATTTATTTAACATAGCAAAATTGAGCATAAACGTCCATTTTGAGGATCATAAATATATCAGACAAATTAAAAATAATATTTATGGTATTTGTTTAAACAGGATTGACTACAAATATTCTAACTGGAAAATTTCGTAAGTTATTCATAATTTAAGATTTTATCAACATAGCAAAATTGGGCCATATTACATATAAATATGCATTTTGAGGATTGTTGTATTGGAAATAGTAGCATGAAAACTAACCTACGAAATTGACCCTAATAAAATAAATTAATTATCAATAGATTAGAATAAAATAAATATATCGAAGTGAACGGTGGGCAGCCTATTAGGCGGGGATTTCATTCTGTCACTGTGTTAAGCGTTTGGTCAAATTCATTTCTCTTAACATGATTATAATATGTCTTGCACTAGAAATGTATAAAAACATATATATGATGGGGAACTGAGCAGAGTCCACCTATGCAAACTAGATAAAAATAGATCATTGAATTGAGAAAAAAAAAAATCTAAGAAGTATCCAAGGGGTCCAAAGAATTTATAAAAA
The DNA here is from genome assembly GCA_963930645.1 of Salticus scenicus. Taxonomy (NCBI): domain Eukaryota; kingdom Metazoa; phylum Arthropoda; class Arachnida; order Araneae; family Salticidae; genus Salticus; species Salticus scenicus. The sequence continues at coordinate 72,733,622 of OZ005659.1, forward strand.
CTTATATTTTTTTCATTCATGATGCACTCTCATGTGAGACATACTGTAATTTTTAAATTCCCATTTGTGTGAGTGGGTGGAATTCCAAGAAAAAAATAAAATAAAATACTATATTAAAATTTAACTATTAGAGTTAAAATTGCACAGTAGAGTGCTTATTGATTTCATAATTTTAAATACAAAATAGGAAATGAGGTTTTATGGTGATTATTAAAAATAATAAATTTTTCAGAGCTTCCTGAAACTAACTCATTCATTTTCAATTATCTCACCCAAAAGAACGGAAATTATGGTTGTGAAAAGTAGGTGCGACTATTATTAGGGTGCTAACGAGCCAATCAATGTACTGTGTGTTTCAGCGAATGACATACATTATAAAAGCATTACTGGGAGTTTCACACTCACAATGCATCAATTTTTTTTTTCCTCAAGCAGTAATAAAACATGGTTACAGTAACAACATTTTAAATGAACTTTGTGTCATGATAATTCAAGGAGTATTTTGTTCATTTAAGGAATTCTAGGTACTCCTTGGAAAATTTTTTAGTACTAAGGTGTATCTAAAGAGTATAAGGAGTCTGTACGATCCATGTGTCAAACAAACAAAATATAAAACACTTATCTTTTAAATTTCAAATAAAGTTGGTTCTAAATATTTTGTTACTTTATGGTATAAATTGAAGTTATACGGCTGTTTCCTTCTATCTTTTGAGCACATTTTTAATATCAAAGGCATAGCCAGAAAAAAATTTCAAAGGGGGCTCAAGATTTAGTACACAATGTTAGCCCTTTAACTGCTCTGAGTGTATACATATATACTAGCAGGCTACGCCCGCTTCGCTGGTCGCTATTTTTAAATGAATCACTATAGTTAATGAATTCTCCAAATTGCATTAATTTTTATTATGCGAAAAAAAATTCTAATTGCAGTAAATGTCGCACCGGATCCCCACTGCTTTTGGCAGCGCAGGCCATTGTGCGCTGCGCACGCACATTTATGGTCGACACTCTTAATGAATCACTATATTATCGTAAGGGAAAAACATAAATGTAAAATACAAAAAAAAAAAAAAATCTTCTCTCATCGGGGGAATAATCGGTCCGGGACCCCACTCCCTGCGGCAGCGTATACAGGCACGCACATCGCACTTGTTCATTCACCTTCCCACCCCTCTTTATTATGTTAGACTTTAAAAAATACTCGCAATCGTTTTCTCGGGTTTTTAAACCTAATAATACGAATTTCCAACATTCTGTCTGAATTTCTTTATTTTTACCCCTGTGCCCGCCCCCCATAATAATTCTGTACTTTCAAAAATATCTGCAATCGATTTACTGGGCCTCAAAACCTAACAATACTAATTTTCAGCGCTCCAACTCTTATTTATATATTTTTGCCCCTTTATCCCCCCGTCCCGTCCATCCTAATAATTTTACAAGCTCGAAAACATTCGCAATCGATTTGTAGGTATTGAAAACCTACATGTACCAATTTTGAGCGACCTAGCTCTATTTTTAGTTTTTTGCCCCTCCATCCCCTCTTCCCAACTCTACTAATAACTTTACAAATTCGAAAATATCCGCAATCGATTTGTAAGTATCAAAAACCTCTATGTACCAATTTTGAACGACCTAACTCTATTTTCATTTTTTTGCCCCATAGCCCTCCTCCCTTTTCCCGCCCCACCTGGGATGGATTCCTAAAATTAAAGAAATTAGTTTTTATATATTTGTGGGAGCTGTATTTTAGAGTAAAAATTTCACATACATCTTTTTTCTGTTTGCGATATAAAGGATTATTTCAAATCATTTTGCTCCCTCTCCTCCTTGAAGGCTGAATTTCTAAAATTTCAGAAATTGGTTATTAGGTATTTGTATTAGCTATATATTAGAGCAAAAATTTCATCAGGGTTCATACGCCTCAGGGAGAACCTGACAATCAGGGAAAACTCAGGGGAAAAAAATCTGTCATAAAATCTCAGGGAAACCTCAGGGAAACTTTCAAAACAAGCACCAAAACCTGGAAAAACAGGGATCTACTCTGGAAAAAGCTGGTACTTGTGCGTTTCTGTGACGTCATTATGGAAATCCGATAAGACACGCCTACTAGTATCATGCTGATCCAATGAAAAACTGGGCACGTTTTTTGCATTATGAACAATCCAATCGTGAAATTAGGCACACCTTTACTCTCCCTAAGAGATTCATTAGCTTGATTTTTCTCCATGGTTAATTTGTTTTCATTTGATAATCGGCATCTGGTAGCAGCTTTAAATATTTAGTTTGTTATTTAGTCTTATTGATGCAGTGTGCACATGCTTAACTTAGTTATTTTATTAGCTTAGGCATTTTATTTCATTTTTTTTTTTTTTTTGTGAGATGGATTGAATTATAATTAAAAAGTAATTATTATCATGAGTTGGAAAACATCATTTAATCTCGACTGGACCGATAAAAATTTAAATCTACAGTTTGCATTTTGGGTCGATAGTGACCCTACAAAGCACAATGTCATTTAATAATCATTGGCTAATCAAATTTTTTGAAGCATTTGGTTTAAGGGCAAATTTTTATATAAGGTAATTAAATTTCCAAGAGTTTGTTATATATATATATATACACATTTCCAATTCTGATTAATATTTTATTTTGTCTGAAAAGGATTTTAAGATTAATTTAAAATAAGTTATTCAGATCCAAAACATTCTAGGCAATTAGTTTGCTAATAATTTATTTATATATTTTTTATTTTTAGTAAGGGGGAGGGGAGGAGTAGATTAAAATAAACATTGCTAGTTGTCGATATGGAAAAATTATTGATTCTGGGAACTAACTCAGGGAAAACTCAGGGAATTTTTTTTCTGAAAATGAGTATGAACCCTGTTCATGCATATCTATTTTTTTTGTTTGAGATATATAGGAGTATGTGAAACCACGTTTTGCACATGTGAAATAACGTTTTGCCCTCTTTCTCCCCTTGGGGAACCGAATTTCTAAAATTCCAGAAATTGGTTTTTAGATATTTGTGTTAGCTATATTTTAAAGCAAAAACTTTACGGATATCTGATTTTTTTTTTTTTTTTTTTTTTTTTGAGATATGAAGGTTTTTGTGAAATTACATTTTGCCCCCTTCTCCCCCTTGGGGGGTGAATTTCGCAAAATCGCTTCTTAGGAGGTGCTTACACTATATGTTCTATAATCTGACCAAGTTTCGAGTCAGTGGCTCCAGTAGATTTTACTGTGCGTTGATGAGTTAGTGAGTGGAAGTACTCTTTTATATGTACAGATATGCTTTTCTGAAGTACAATCTTTTGTACTGCGCTGCTGAAAGTGAAACCAGTCCCATGGATTTAAAATGCAATAAAATGACCTTGACAATGCTTTCGAAGGATTTAAATATTTCAAAGAGGGGAGTGGAAGAAATGAGAAAAGGAATTTCCTGAAACAGTGAATGCATAACTACACGCACCTGTGTGAAAAACTGTAGCACTGGGAAGTGAATCTCATAAGATTTCATCGGCAGGTAAAGGGCTTGAGTGTTAAAAATGATGTGCAACTCTAAAATTTCCATAAATCTTCAAAATTTCAAGGGGGAGGGAGGGGGGTGTGGAGGCGATGGTTAAACTCTCAAAATTCCATGCTTTTTAAAAAAATCAAATTTTTGCCATAACTACTGTATTTTTCCAATTTTTAGTACAGAAAATAGAAAACCACACAAGTTGTCAAACTAAAAATAATTTCTAATTGATGGAACAAAATCAATAACAAAAGCACTATCTTAATTCTAAAAAAGAAAAAGTTCTGACCAACCAGACAATTGCTTTTGTTATTTGTTTTGAGATTTTTTTTTTTTTAAAGGGTTTTAACTAGGGGTGGGAATCGATTGAGAGTTTTAACTGGGTTAATCGTAGTTCATTAATCGATTAATCAGATTTTTAATCAGTTTTCATTTTTCCTTATATAATTTTATTTCAATGAGAATAAAACTCTCATATTGTGTGTGTATATATATATATATTATTCATAAGTTTGACTAAGAACTTTTTTTTTTTTTTTTCAAAAATTTTTGTCTAATGAATTATATCTGTTTCATAGCTGAAATTTAAATCAATTTTTAGAGTAATAATTGGTGACATCAAGTGTTAATTTTATATAAATATTTTCACTTATTCATTTTTTTTTTTTTTTTTTTTTTAATAAATTAATTTTTCAATTCATTTTGAAAGAAACATTAGATGAATTTACACATATTTTAGTTTTATATTTGCAGGCCTTGTCCATCTCGCTTGTCACTATTTTTAAATGATTTCTCAAAACTCCTATCATTACCATAAAAATCTCTCAAATTCTTATATTTTAGTACTTCTTTGTCACTTCGGACCAGAACACAGAATGTTATATTCTGTTTCTACTTCAATAGTTACTATTAGCAATTCTGAACAGACAATAAACGTTTGAAGATATTGTGAATCTCTGTTGACATTTCCCCCATCAGTGGGATAGTGGAAATCTCAATTCCTTCTTTTTTTTTTTTTTTTAGCATTTCTATTTTTTTGAAAGCTTCTTGTTTTTGAGAATACTATTACCCTAGCCAACACTTTCTGTAGAGGGCTACAGACAGGTGGTGTTGCTTCAGCATGTACATGGAGCGGCATTTTGTTTAATAAAAATCCTCTCCCTTTTCTCTATAAACAAAAGTGCAACAACTTCTTTTGAGAGGTTTTATTTATTATTTCTTTCTTTATTTTATTTTATTTGCTTTTTAATTATTTGATGGATGTTTCTTAGAATGTTTGTTAGCAAAATATGCAAAAAAATATTTTGTAGGCAGAACAGTATTTTTACTTTAACTCGTATTTTGAAAATTTTAATCGGATTTTAAAAATTTTTAATCGATCAGATTCACTTGATTAAAAAAATTGATCGGGACAAAGCATTGATCGATTAACCGAACTGATTAATCGGCACAGCCCTAGTTTTAACATTGCTATATACCAGGTATCACAAAAATGGCTGTCGGATTTAAAAAAAGAAAAAAAATGGAATGTGATAGAAATGTATTATTTATGACCAGGGCCATAGTGAACAATAAATATTGGGAAGGGGGGGGGGGCAAAATATAAAATTAGCTGACTCAAATCTAGCTTAAGCTCGACTGAACATGAATAAAAAATAATGCAGTTTGCATTGATTAGAAAAAACTTTCAGCTGTGTTTATCCACTATATAGGGGAGACCCGTGTACCTAGGGCCGCTTTTTTTCAATGCCCAAAAACAGAGCCCTTGACCTGTTTAAAATCATCAAACTGATATGTACATATCTTTAGGACTAATTACTTCCAATTGCGGTTAATATAAATACCTAAAATAATAAATTCCAACAAATAGAAGGTTTTTTAAAAAACTTCACTCGTGGCCCTTGGTACAACACCCTCAGTGTACCTGGGGGCAGACCTCATTGTACCTAGCTGCCATTCTCTCAGATTTAGATTTCACTTTGTAATGAATAGAAAATAAGCATATAAACATGTATTTTATAAAAGAAACAATATCAAGTAATATATTTATTTATCATATAATAATTATCATGTTGTTGATTAATTTAAAACACGAAATTTTTCACTATATATATATATATATATTTTTTTTTTTTTTCCTTATGATATTCTAACAGAATGTTTTTTTTTTTTTTCTTCAATTACTTTTTTTTTTCTGGAGTGTCTCTTGGATTTCTAGATCTCTCTAGCTTTCAGTCACATCTTTTCTTTGATGTGGGAGGTTTTGCTTAGGTTCGTACCTGTTAAAGCATAACGCACGAAAAGATGTTAGATGTTGAAGGTTTTGAAATTTCAACAGGGCACGAAACAGAGACATCCAATTCTATCATTGTTGATTCACTTTCTTCCTGGAAAATCTTTTTTTTTAATTTATGGAGGGGTCTTGTCTTTCAGTCACATTTTAACTTAAATATTCATCCTCAGTGAATGTGTTTTGATTTATTGACTATATGCCGGATACACGAAAGCCTGATAGAATATTTACAGGAGTAAAGGCCGGCGGATAGGACTTGCCAAGACTTTCAGCAACGTCGGTTTACCAGGGTTTGCCAGCACCTATAGGCCGTACTGTGTTTCTTAACATTTTCTCGACCGCTGACGTAGATTCACATCATTTGAAAATATGAAACTCCACCAGTGGTTTTTTTTTTTTTTTTTTTTTTTTTTTTGCAATTTGTAAGATGTTATTTTTTTCTAAAAAATATACACAATATTCATATTTGTACAATCAGTATACTATGGATGCAAATACTTTGATTAGAGAGAGAGTATGATTATAATGCATATTCATTTGTAATATAAATGTGAATACGGAAAATTTTGTTTTGAAAAACTGTAACTTATGAGAAAAACGCCCACAGGCGGACTTTACTGTCAAAAAGACAAAAACATGTGGTCGTGAAAGTGTTAAAAGGTCCAAACACACTGGCCCTAGGTACAAGTTTTGGTAACTTCATTTAAAATGCTTTTCACTAAAAAATCCACATACAGAGAGGACTAATTAAATATCTCATTTATTACTCAATATAACAAGCAAAATTATACACTAGAAATGAAAGAAAAATATTTGACTTGCCTTTGTAAAATAGCAAAAGAAATGAGCTGCAAAATTTTACTTCAAACCATGTAAATTCATTTCCTGCATGTAACTTGTCAAAACTCTCTCCTCAAAAGTTGCAAAGTAGTTGTAAAAGTAGCAATTGGTGTTGTTACTCGCCCAATTGAGTATTAAATCTTAAAATTAAATATTATTCAAATAAAGTGGGGTGGCCATAGGTACATGATGGCCCTAGGTACACGGGTCTCCCCTATATATATATTGCTTGAATGATGACACACTAAAAAAAAATTTGTTTTTAGTTAAGAAGAAAAAAAATTACACACAAAATATTTTTATACCTTTTTCTTTCCTTTAAAAAATATATTAACAGATTTCTTTTGTGTAGCTCTCACCTCGAACAATGATTGACTTTGTAGTATATTGTTGCAAAACAACAAACATACAAAAGTACATTTTCTTTTAGATCTGCAGTAAAGAATTTCACAAAAGATTTTTTTAAAGCTTTATTTCTAAAGAGAAAATGTTATAAAGATTGTTTTTATGTAGCATTGTATATCGTTTGAAATGTGCATTCGCACCGTGTGAAATGTGTACTACATGTGTGCATATGCACTTAAAAAAAAAAAAAAAAAAGATAAAGAAAATTATCACGAAATTGAATATTTACATTGAAAAATTTTTTCTAACATCTCATGAATCGAAAGAACATTGATTCAGAACAACTTTTTGGTACTCTGTAAACCAATCAGTAAACTAATGTCAGTAACTAATCAAAAAACTCTGTAAACTAATCAAAATTATGCCTTTTTTTAAAGAAAAAATTATTTTGTAAATTAAAAAAGTAATTAATTTTGTTTTGTTGTATCTAGCATAAAGATATTAAATTATGGTTTTAAAATATACTTCTCATAGACTGTAATGCATTGCAAATATTTTGTGAATCTCTGCAAAACCAGTTGTGCTTGATTTAATAGAAACTATGTCACACTGAAGATGTATAACATAAATTAGTTTCAAGACATTCTTTAAATACTAATGGAAATTAGTATGCCAACAGAGAAACTAACACCAAGACAGACATAATTTTGATGAATTAATAATCACACTTAAACATTTATCGAAAATGTTAATAAAGCCTAGTATAAATGCAATAGCAGAAATTTTCAATCCCAGTAATTGTTTCAAGAAATTCTCTTTTCGATTTAGCTAAAAATGAAAATCTGATTATATAAAACATATTTTAACAAAGGGAATTATGCAAGATACGTTAAAAAGCCTTTTTCACCAAATAAATTTATGTAAGCTAGTATGTTTTGCCCATTACAAAACTACAAATGTGACATACCCACAAAAATGAGGTATGTTATGTTTGATAATAAGTCAGATTAACTATACAAGGACCTAGAACAAGGGTGATCTTTTCGTGGGGGCCTTATTAATGATTCTTAGTTCGTATTTATGTAATTTTAAGAGAAAAACACAGAAAACTCTAAACAGCTTAGCCGACGAGCGTGACCAAGCATGGAAATTTGCACCTCTCACCCGAGAGTAAAAAGTCTCGGACACTGGCAAGGCCTTATAAAAATGAGTATGTACGCTGTAATATGTCATTTAAAATATAACTTTTGTATTCAATTTTTTCAGCATAGTAATAAAAACAACCAGGAAAATATTTTCCGATGATGTTAAAGAGCATCCAATGAATAATACTTGCAACAAATATTGATTTATATGTTCATAAAATGTATTTTAACATGCCAACAATTTATAATTTCTTCTGACTATAAATAGTGGAGGGATTAAATTAGTTCTGTTCCCTATTTTGGCTTTATTAGACTCTAGACCCAGTAGGTCATTATTGAAAAGGTCTGTGACCAAGTGAAAAAAAAAGATTTATTCGACGACCGAATAATTTGTTCAACGGAACTTTTTCTAGTTTCAAATTTTTTATCTGAAATAAAAGAACGAATCAATCGGGTTATCGGTCATTTAGCCAATAGGATTGTTTTAAATAAAATCCAGAGCTCAAATAAGAGAGATTTATCCGACCTCAAAATAAAGGCTATGTGAAAAAATATCAATCTGATTAATAGAACGACTGGAGTAACTTTTATTGAGCTTTAAAGCTCAAAGCTATAGTGCTTAGTGCATAAGAGATTTATCAGAATACTTTTCCTGTCTGACTTTTTTTTTGTCTGAAAATTCTTATGATAATTAAAGGTCTGTAAAAAAAAAAATATTATAATAATAATCGGATTATCTGTCAATAGACCAATGTGCTCCTACTGAGCTTTAGAACCAAAATCCTAAAGAGGTTTTTCCGACGACTAAATAGTGACTAAGAAAAAGTCGGCTTTATTATTTGAAAATTTCATGATAAACAAGGGTTATCTCGGAAATTTTTTTCACGAAGCGTAAAAGCTATCTGATCACAATTAATTGGTCCATTTATCAATATACCGGCCAAACTACTTTAATTGAACTTTTGAGCGGAAAACAAGACAAATTAATCGGGTTATCTATCAACAGGCCGACTGGAATACTTTTATTAAACTTTAGAGCCGAAAGGAAAACAATTTAATCGAATTATCTGTCAGAAGGCCGATTGGAATACTTTTACTGATTTTCGAGGTCGAAAGCAAAACAATTTAATATCTGTCAATAGGCCGAATGGAATACTTTTATTGAACTTCAGAGCCAACAACAAAACAATTTAATCAGGTTGTTACCTGTCAATAGAATGACTGGAATACCTCTATTGAACTTCGAAGTTGAAAGCAAACCAATTTAATCGAGTTATAAGTCAGTAGGCCGAATGGAATGTACTTATTGAACTTTGAAGCCAAAAGCAAAACAATTTAATCGGGCTATCTGTCACTAGGCCGACTGGAATACTTTTATTGAACTTTGAAACCGAAAGCAAAACACTTTAATCAGGTTATATGTCAACAGGCCGACTGAAATAATTTTATTGAACTTTGGAGCCAAAAGCGATAGAATTTAATCAGGTTATTGTCAATAGGCCGACTGGAATACTTTTATTGAATTTTAGAGCTGAAAGCAAAACAAATTTCATAAAATTTTCAACATGGAATAGACTAGAAAATTCAGCTTGTATGAAGTTTAAAAAATTAAACTTGAAATAAAAGCTAATTAGAAGACAATCAATCGGATTATCTGTTGAAAAGTTGACTGGAAGGTTTGTATTGAGTGTTAGAGCTATAGTGCAAAAGAGATTCATCTGAAGGTCAAATACTTTTTTTATCGATATATTTCAGTTTGGAAAAAATTTCAATTGGTACATCTGCCTCTAGGCCGACTGGATTATCTATCTTCAACATTGAGGGAGGAGGCTGGTCGCTACGCCCCTGTTTGTGACCATATACTTGAGAATTTTATTCTAGCAATTTGCAAATTTAGTTAACACTTTAGCCAAAAGAGGGCATTGTAACACCATTTTCAATAGTTATACTCTTGCACAAGCACTACTAACAGATTACATAGCAAAATATTGAATGAAGATGCCTCAGATACAATTTTTTTGCTCTTGCATACCTAGGATGCCATTTTTTGGCAGAAATGTTAAATAAATGTGCGTATTGGTGGGATAATATTCCCTGGTTTCCCAAACATAAGGCTGCAAATAATAAGTTTCTATTCCAAAGGTTTTTCATTTTTTTTTATTGATTTTCAAAATCCATCAGTCATTTTTGGACACCCAATAGAAATACTAGCTAAATTCTTAATAAACAGGTAAATTTTATGAAGAGCATGTTTTTCAAATCATAATTTTCTTTGAATCGATGTTCATTTTACCATAATTTTTTAAAACAGTTCTTATATGGAACACTTTTCATTTGAAGATGTGTGATCAAAATCAAAAATTTGTGGGCCGAAATTGTTTTATCTAAAGGTCAATCAAGGTGCAATGGCCCATAAGTATAATGCACCAAATTGCATCACCGCATAACAAATTACCAATGCGTGCTCTATATCAAAGCTTAGTCGAAATATGAAATTCAGAAAATAGTAGTCTTATTTTGTTCTCCTATAGTTTATCATTTCAGAGACTTTTTTTTCTTTTTAAGTTTCTAATTAATAAAAATCTGTATATATATATAAATTACGTGTCACGATGTTTGTCCGGGGTAAACTCCTAAACCAAGGAACCGATTTTAATGAAATTTTGCACACTGTGTGCAGTTTGGCCCAACTTGAGAGATAGGATAGTTTTTATCTCAATTTATTGTCACAATATTGTTTTATTGCAATTATTTGTTAATTATAGACCTTTATTAAAGTTGCTCCAAAATATCTGTGAGTTCCATTAATTTAATTGTTGCCAAAAAAAAAAAAAATACGAGTTCATTTTCTTTCGACATAAAAATAAATACATTTAATCAAACGTGAACGTTAAAAAATTATAAAAAGTTAAATTATGCATCTCACGAAAATTGACGTCATAATCAATTTAAAGATTTTATACACATTGATAAAGTGCTAATGTAGTTCTATCATAGATATAGTAATATATATAGATCTCTCATCCCCATGTTATCGTACAAAGATTTTTGATGCCGAAAAAAAAAAAAAAAAAAAGCTTTGGAAACAGCCATTAAGTGGTATTGAAAAAAAAAAAGAAAAGAAAGAAAGAAATATGAATTTGAAACTGTATCTGGAGTCTTCCATTCCTCTTTAGCAAATAAATTATTCATAAATTTTATTTGCTATATTAGTATGTATTCCCGTGTGTATTCACTCGGGGAAAGACGGCCATATTTTGGTAAAAACGTCGTCTTTTCCCAAATGAAAAGGAATAACTTTTTTCTCCCCAATGATCACTCTATTCTATATATGCTATACTATATCTATGAGTTCTATACGCAAGCGAAGGGTGACTCACTGACCGTCTGTGCAGCCAAGAAAAAGATTTCCTATGTTAATTGCCCACTGGATTTTTTGTAAGAAATTATTAAAAATCGAGGAAATTTATTTCCCGATTTTAATCCTTACATTTGGGTATAGATATGTATTAGTTATCGCGGGTGTTAGATTGAATTAATTTGCTGTCAAATTGACAAAATTTTAATTTTAAATTTCAAAACTCTGTCGCCCTTGGCTTTTATTATTATTATTATTATTATTTGGCGATCAAAAGCGTAACACGAAAATATACATGCCAGATGTATGCATTGTACGAAATGTAATATGTATTATTCATTGTACGTATGTATGACATGTAATATGTATTGTACAAAATATTGTTTCATATTATTCATTACTCTTTTAATATAAGTTGTTAAAATAACCATGATTTTTGAAAGGAATTAAATATTTTCGCCAGATAATTTGGCGATATTCTTTTTTTTTCGCCAAGGATGACAGAAATGAAATCTATTCCGCTGCAAAATATTAGTATCTTACATCAGATATTTTATTTAGACATTTGAAAACAAATTTGACTTCAAACTATGATAGAATATTTATCATTTTCCTTTTAATTAGTATATTATTAGTATATTAAAATTTGCATGGTATATAAAAAGTTTTTTTTTTTTTTTTTAATCTTATAATTATTCTTATCTTAATCCTCAATGTTTCCCATCTTTATTAACTTGAATTTACTATTAAAATTTTAACATACACAAAAACTTCTCATCACTTCGTTAAAATACACTAAACTTTTCCAAAATCTTTTTCTATTTAAAATGATACATGTATTTACTTTAAATGTCCAATATTTCATAAGATTTCCAATTTTAAAGTTTTAAAATATTTATCAAATTTACTTATTTTTCTGGTTTAGCCTTATTGTTTTCCTTTTTATAACTACAGCTGTTGCCCTTTTTAAAATATTTAAAATGATGAGGTCATTTTATAGTAAAATTATCCATTATAGCATATATTATATTTCACTCCTCCATAAAAATTGATTTTAAAATCGTCTGTTTCTTTTATACTTTTATTTTAATAGAATTTCAATAGAATTTAATTTATATATTAGTCATTTTAGCAATTTTATCCAAAGTAGCATTAGAAATAATATATATCACTTCTCCATTAAAATTTATAGGACCCTACAATAAAATTAATTTGTGCTTAATATCAACACTACGAAAATTTTTATCAATCGCTTCCAAATTTTGACCTAAGTTTCAAATCTCAACCCTGTGGGTTTTTACATCGGCTACAACGTTTTCGTCTTTGTTCGTAAATAATAATTTGACTGTACTAAATAGTTTACAGCCGTATAATTCAACGTATAACTTAGTCACAGCAACGCGTGGCCGGGTCTGCTAGTAGTATATATATTATACTATATTTTCTCTAATTCAATTTTTCTTTCTGGTTCCAGAGCACAGCTAAATGTTTTCACGTTTTCAGTTGTTTCTCAACAGCAAACACATTCTACATAATATTTGCTTTAAGGGTCCACTTCACTTACCATCGCCGGGAGCCCAAGCAAAAGTTATTCTATGGGAAATTTTGTTTACTTATAACTCATTAAATGATACATATTTTTAAATTCTGTTTTCACATTCAGAAAATTTTCAACTGTTAAATTGACAGACTATTTTAAAAAATGTACTTTTTAGAAGCTGTAAAATACAAATTTTCAATATGTGAAATTTTTCATTTTTCAGTTTCAAAATAAAATATTTAAAAAATCCCTTTTTAAAAAACATTCATCAATTTAACAGTTATGAATTTTGAAATGTGAAAACAGAATTAAAAAATATTAGTTAATGAGTTATAAGTATACAAAATTTCCCCATAGAATAACGTTGACTTGGACTTCCAGTGACGGTAAGTGAACCCATAAGACTATTTCAAAAGAGCTACTTAAAAAATCCATAAAAAACTGTTTTTCAATTACAATTGCATAAAATTTTGATTTACATCTTTAATATATATATTTGAATTCACTTACATGGGGACCCATTTTTTTTAAAAAAAAAAGGATCCAGATTTTTGTAACTCATGGGTCCCCAGGAATTTGAAAGACTAACATCATCACTGGTATATACAATGTAGGAACTTTAATATTCTTCAGAACTTATGTCTCAGCTTCTCATTTAATGAGTCTATCAATGTATGTAGAAAAGTTTGACTCCAGTGGTGTTCTAAATCAGTTGTGGCCAACCCACGGCCCACCGTTTAGTTTTTTTGCGGCCCGCAAGAAGACTAACGATATTTAAAGTTTGATAACTTTAATTAACAAATTATAAATTTAAAAATTCGTTGACATTTCTAAGTGAAAATACCATTCAGCAATTACAGTGCCTAAGGAATCACACTGTTCTAATAAAATATTATTAGATCCATTATTCATTCTTTTTACTTTCTTCTATATGTAATATAGAGAAAGTATTGGATTCGCGAAAATTTTCGACCTCCATTTTTTGACAGATCTACACGTTTTGGGATGTTCTGAACACGAATTGATAGTTTTTAGAAAATGTCTGTCTGTCTGTGGTTTAGTGTTTTCACCGTATCTCACGAACCAATGAATGAAATTCAACCAAACTTGGTATATAGTTGGACCCTGGCGGGGCATTGCGCTGATTAGATTTGGGGATCAATAGCCCAGCAGGTGGCGCTGTGATCGCATTTTATGTAAATTTTCAACATGGCAGTATAGGACAAATTTTCGTATTTTTCACCGTATCTCACGAACCAATGAATGAAATTCAACCAAACTTGGTATATAGTTGGAACCTGACGGGGCATGGTGCTGATTAGATTTGGGGATCAATCGTCCAGCAGGTGGCGCTGTGATCGCCAAATTTCGTATTTTTCACCGTATCTCACGAACCGATGAATGAAATTGAACCAAACTTGGTGTATAGTTAGACCCTCACATGGAAAGGGTCTGATTAGATTTTGGGATCAATCGCCCAGCAGATGGCGCTGTGATCGCATTTTATGTAAACTTTTAACATAGCAGTATAGGACAAAATTTCGTATAAATGTACATAATGAGCGTTATTTTAAACTTGTGATTGTAAAATTAATATGATAGTAGTGGTTAACTACAAAAAAAATTTTGTGCATGTGGGGGCACCGGTTCCCCCCTGGGGGGGGGGGGGGGTAAATTTTCAAGATGGGTATCTTTCGAAAGATCTCGTCAATACCTTTAAAATGAATAGTTGAACTATAAATCTGTGATAATTTGAAACAAAGTTATCGATTTTTTTTAATTTTAACGAAAAAAAACTTAGAAAAAAAATCGTTTTTTTTTTTTTTAAACAAAATTTAACCAAACTTGGTATTTAGTTGGTCCCCGACATAAAGTGGTGCTGATTACATTTGGGGATCAATAGCTCAACAGGTGGCGCTGTGATCGCATTTTTTCTAAATTTTTAACATGGCAGTATAGGACAAAATTTTGTATAAATGTACATAATGAGAGGTATTTTTAACTTGTCATTGCAAAATTAATATGAGTTATTGATAATAGTAATAGTTAACTAGGAAAAAATTTCTGTGCATGTGGGGGCATCGCTTCCCCACCTGGGGGGGGGGGGGTAAATTTTCAAGATGGGTATCTTTCGAAAGATCTCGTCAATACCTTTAAAACGAATGGTTGAACTATAAATCTGTGATAATTTAAAACAAACTTATCGATTTTTTTTACTTTTAACAAAAAAAAAAAAAAAAAAAAAAAAAATTAGAAAAAAAAAAATCGTTTTTTTTTTTTTTTTTTTTTTTTTTTTTTTAAATATTGTTACTGGTTGAATATGTATTACTTTTAACAAAAAAAAAAAACTTAGAAAAAAATCGTATTTTTTTTTTTAAATATTGTTGCTGATTGAATATGTATATAGGAAAATATAGAAGAAAGTTTTGTGGTGGCCACAACATACTAGTTTTTTGTAGTTATTAGATCAGTTCCCTTATTTATTCTTTTTCATTATCATAAATTTTTCTCTATTCTACTGATGATTTTTAGTTGTTTGGTGGTTGATTGGAATTAACTTGTATTATGCAATGGGTAATTTGCGACGGTCTGGGACGCACCCCTAATGATGGTCCAGAGACATTCCATCACCGTTAATTTATAAAAGAAATAATTTAAATTAATGTATTTTGCTCCAAATTTTCACTCTGCTTTCCTCTAGAAAATGTACATTCATATAAGATTCATACAATCTCAAACATATAATATGTAACACATACACATATGCTGTGGCCCGCCTGAATAAAATAAATTTCCAATGCGGCCCGCCAAGTGTTTTGGGTTGGACAGGCCTGTTCTAAATCATACATGAAATCATAAGAAATGAGAAAGACAGTTTAATTTCTATTTAAATTAATAGAGATTCTTTGAAAACAAACTTAGATAGTTATATTTTACCATTTACTTTTCTGCTTATTTTGTTTAACCCTTTAAGCGTTAACAGTTTTTTAACATATTTGTTTAATGATTCATTAAATTAATTCTATGCACAGTACAAGTATGAATATTTTATATTGTATGCAAGATATATATTATTTGGTATAGATTTGATATCTGTCATCCTAGGCGATTTTTTTATTTGGCAATAAAAAACGTAATAATGAAAATATACATGCCAGATGTATATTTCTGTAATATATACTGTAAAAGCACTTATTTTCACGAAAATGAAGATATCGGTGATTTCGCAAATTTTATATGAATAGAACCGAAAGTTGAAAAATTCTAAAGTTAAAAAGTACCTAAATATAGAACCCGTTTTGCATAAGGGATTTTAAGAAACTTCCTTTTGTCCAAAAAGTTCGTTCCCCCTTCCCATCGCTCTGAAAACAATTCATTCTTACAACGGTGCTTATACATCAATTTTGGCCTTGGCTCAACGTGCGCATTCCAACTGAAACAAGTTTCTTTTTTCCCTCGCTCTTTATCAAACTAGGGACTTCTGAACCCCCTTTTGCACCGAAAATGTAATCACCCCACTCCCTTCGCTTTTCTCGGATTCGGACCATCCATGCATGTGAGCTTTGGTAAGTGAAAATTTCCTGATTTTTCATTATTATTCAAGCTGAAAAAAAAAAAAAAAAAAAAAAAGTATTTTGCGAGGCTTAAATTTTCGCGATTACGATGGGCTCGCGAAAATTAATTAAAGCCTTGCAAAAATAAGTGCTTTTACAGTACTCTATGAAATATCGTTTTATATCATTGATTGCTCTCTTAATTAATGTTAGTAAAATAACCAAGACTTCCGAAGAGAATTAAATATAAATTAATAAAACTTAGAACATTACTTGCTTTATTTTTGGTCGGAATATTTTCTGCAGGGCACCCTCGGTAGCAACAATGATGCTGAAATATTCCCTCGCAAGTGTTTGATGTTTTGAACGTCGTTGGACAGCTCTTCCCAGAAAGTATGTTACATTCTACCATACCCGCTACATCATTGCCGTTGCAAGAATTAGGGTTATTAATTAATTATTTCAATCATTTTCCATAACATAGTGTAGTTGTGGTTATTATAATTTGCAAGTTTTGTAATACTTTCAAAGTTCATTTTAATTTCATCTTCATTAAAAGCTTTAGTTGATGCTGTAGTGATTTTCCCAGCTTTTATATTGTGTTTATGCTCTTTCATCCTTGTTTTTCTTTTTCTTTTAGACATTCCAATATAGAATTTTGGCTTGTCTTTACTCTCAATAAAAGGGATTTTGTATATTCCTGTGGTTTCTAGGGGAAGGGGGGGGGGAACTTTGTAATTTCTGATGTTGGAATATGTTAGGGTTGGGTTTAATTAGTATATTGAAATTGATGTTATGTTTTGCTGCAACATTTTTTATTTTATTAGAAGTACTGCAATCATATGGGATGAAGGATGTTAATTTCAGAAAAATAATTAACAAAATATATAAAAAACAAATTAAATCTCTTAACAAAATCCCCAGTTTTCAAAAACCTACCCCAAAATTAACATGCTCCATCCCACAAAATCGCAGCGCCTCTAATAAAAACAAAAACATTGCAGCAAAACTTAACATCAATATACCAATAAACCCAACCTTAACATATTCAAACTCATCAGAAATGACTAAGACCCCCCCCCCCTCTACTAGAAACTGCAGGAATATACAAAATCTCTTTTATTGACAGTAAAGAAGAGCCAAAATTCTATATTGGAATGTCTAAAAGAAAAAGAAAAACAAGGATAAAAGATACAATATAAAATACAATATAAAAACCAGAAAAATCACCACAGCATTAACTAAAGCTTTTAATGAAGATGAAATTAAAATAAACTGTGCAAGCATTACAAAATTATAATAACCATAACTAAATGATGTTCTGGGAAATGACTGAAATAATTAATAACCTTAATTCTTGCAATGGCAACAATGTTGCAGGTATGGGCAGAATATGACATCACCTTCTGGGAAGAGCAACCCAACGATGTTCAAAACATCGAACACTTGCGAGAGAAGACTTCAGCACTGCTGTTGCTGCCGAGGAGAGCAGGGCGCCCTGCAGAAAATATTCTGGCAAAACATAAAGCAAGTAAGGTTTTAAATTAAAATTTATATTTAATTCTTTTCAAAAGTCTTGGTTATTTTATTAACATTAATTAAGAGAGCAATGAATGATATAAAACGATATTTCGTACAGTATATATTACAGAAATATACATCTGGCAAGTATATTTTCTTATTACGTTTTTGATTGCCAAATACAAGAAGAAAATACCACAAAAAATGTTCTGGCCAAAAATGAAGCAAAAAAGGTTTTAAATTTTATTAATTTATTTTAATGCTTCAAGATGTTTCCATCTTTAAAAGAATTAAATATATTTGCCAGATAACTTGGGGAACAGATATCAAACCTGTTGCTCTCATTCTCATGAAAAAACAATATATATTTAAAAATTTAGTCACACTAGCTATTTTCTTTGACTATGCAAAACGGGAAAATATAGGCGAAGTGCTTAACAAGTTTATGTTAATTCAAATAACTTAATATTATGGTTTTAAATTGATGTTCAGTAAAAGATAAAAACTCAAACTGGTTTTTTTTTTTTAAATGGCTATCACAATCGAGTATGTAAAGACTTTGTCGAACACATTCAGCAACTTTAATGCCAAATTTCACCAAGGGAGTCCCATTCTAAAGCTGAGCCTTTTCCCCCTTTATAGTCATAAATTCAAAATGATATATAGATTTATAACTTTTCTTTTAAGTATGATAATCATTAGCTATAGTTAATATTTTTAATCTCAAGCTGAAATAACCATTTTATCACATCTTACAATTTTGCTCTTTTTTTAAGGAGGTCAGAATATACAAGGCCTAGCCAAGGTGAGAGGAGGGAGGTTAAATCTAGAGATGCAATGAAAATTATATTTATACATTTAAGCTTGGAATTTCTTTTTGAAAGATGTTAATCTACAGTACTCGCTGCTGTGCTGTACTGTTTCTGATGCTAGATCTGTCAGGAGGAATCCTGAAGAACAGGGTACGGTCCCGTCACCAAGCCGCCAAACAAGATGGCGGCTACTATTCAATCTCCCTGTCTCTTGAAAGAATTTATTATTCTTTACAGGATTAATTATTTATACAATGTTTGGTAAATATGATTTTAAAATTGTTAAAGAAGCTGTTTTTGAATGGTTTGCATTAGTGAAATTCAACAACATACCACTTAAAAAACTAAAGGTAAAACAGTTTTAAATATATCTAATCAAAATTTTAAAACACACACACACAAAAAAATGCTTTTTCAAAAAATCTATTCCTAATCTAGATTTAAACATCTTTTAAAGCAATATTTTACAAATAACAATGTTATATTTATTTTTTAATAGCTTTTATATATAATATATATATATATATCAAGAGGGCTCTGCCCCCTGAACCCCCATTTTTTTTACAAGATCTTAAATATAAACCTTTCTTCTAAGACTACAAAAGGATACATTCATACTATTTAATACACAAATTTTTAAAATGGTTAAAAATGACTATTCAATATGGCGTTGTCGTAAAATTATTCAAAAATACATTTTAACTTAGAAAAAAATAAATTGTAAACAAGAATCAAGAAAAATAATCTTACTTCATTCATGTTATTTATCCTTATTAAAAAAAAAAAAAAAAAGAAAGAAAAATTCCTTTTGTAACTAAAATCGAACACATCAACACTTTTTCTCTCTAAAAACCAATTTGTATGTCTCTTGCTTATCCAACTTTTGTTTATAAACCATTCAAGCACAATTTCCTTTAGAAATATTGAAATCATATTTACCAAACATCATAAAAACACAAATCCTGCAAAAAATAATAAAAACTTTCAAAAAATAGGGAGATTAAAAAGTATTACTAAATCCATAAACCGATATCCAAACGACGTCATGACAAGCACGTTTTAAAAGAAAAGTGGTTTTCCATTGAGGTTACCACAACTAAACGGCCATTTGGCGAAATCATGGGATCAACAGATTTGGCAAGATTCACCTCGGTTGGCGATAAAAAGTCAACCATACCCTGTTCTTCAGTCACCCTGTCAGGTAGCAGCACTATCAATGACCACTAAAGTGATTTTGTACTGTAATTCTATAGTAAAACTCTCAATTTCTGTTTTTTTCCTTACATATTCAGAAGTACCGATCCTTTTGGCAATTTGCACTATACTAACTATAAATGGTTAATGGCTGTCAGCATGCAGCATGTCAGTTTTCTTATCAAGGGTCAGTCCAGACTTTTCAGACAGGGTCTTATTTTTGTGAAATTGTTAAAAATCTACACATAATTTTGTGAATCTATATTTAGTGTGAAAATCGAGTTTTCCAGATCAGAACTTTTCAGCTAGGGTCCTCTTTTTGTGAAATTTTTAAAAATGTAATTTTGCAAAATAAAATTACAATTAAGGTTTCACTTTAGACAATGACTGTTCACTTTTATAGAGCTAAACTCACACATTTGCAAAGAAAGCTTTTATAAATTAGAAAATGAATATCAGCTTTTCGGGGAAATACAGCAAAGCACGTCCGATCACTCAGGCAGCCTGTTTATTCTACGGAAGATTAGTTTTCAAAATGAAACAGTTTTAACAAAAGGTCTGTTTTTAAAGGGAAAAATTTTGTGAAAGGTCCTTTTTTAGGACAAAAACATTTGTGAAGGGTCATTTTTTAGATAAACAATTTTGTGAAGGGCCTTTTTTTAAGATATTAAATTTTGTGCAGTAGTGGCACCAGAAATTCCCCGACAGGGAGACACCACCTCACCGATAGGGGAGCACTACATAAAGAGAGTTTATTATATGAGTATTTATCAAAAACTGCGATACTGTTAATAATATTACTGTTAATATTTGTACCATCCCATTTGATAGTACTCCTTGTGGTTTTGGAGATCACCGTGTCACAGACCAACATTTTCTAAAAATATCGTGGTCAAAATGTGTTCTGGACCCTCTCAAAACGTGTATATTCATGGTAAACTGGAAGCTGAAAATTTGTACGAATCCAATACTTTCTTCTACTGAATATAGAATGGAAAAACTGGAATGCTCCAAATTTATAAAAGAAAAGAAAAAGCTGCTAAAAGTAGAAAAACTGAAAATTTTGTATTTGTTCCCTCGAGAGATTTTAAGAGTATGCCCCGATGGGGGGGGGGGGGGGGGCTGTGCCCCCCCTTCAGCCCCCTAGCTGGTGCCACCGCTGATTTTGTGGAGGGTCATTTTACACTCAGATTTTCCTCTGGACAGACCCCTGCTTATTTACAATATTCATAATGTTGCTGCCCGTCACTTTTTTAAATTCATTATTCAGTGCTAAGTTAACAGATCTTGGATGAATTGTCTTGCATAGCACGGGGAATCCTATTATAAATTCAACCTAACATTTAATATTTTGTGATCAAAATTCAAAATGACAGAAAATGTATTTAGTGTTCAGTATAGGCTTTGTTTGCCAATACTACACATATATAAAATATGGTAATACCACACTTTCATAAAATCAGAACTTAAAAATGACTGCTAGTAATTTTTAAGCAGATTTATTTGGATTTTGAGTTCAAATTGCTTTCTTATTACAGAAACAAATGAAATATTATAAAGTAAAAAGATGCATATTATATATATATATTACACATAAGAAATAAATATCATACTAAATTTTATATAAATATACAATCTCACTTATTCAAATGGTAACAAACACACAAATAATATATTAGTAACATAATGAGGCTTCTCTGACTTTTTTTGAAGTTCTATAAAACACACATAGCAAAGAAAACAAGACTGTAAATTTGAGGCCAAAAACTAAGCATGTCCATTCATATACAAGCTGTATTTACAGTGGCCCCTTTCTCCATAAGTTTTTTTTTTTTTTTTTTTTTTTCCAGATATAGCATATGGAAAACAGTCAATACCAAATATTCTAAATAAGATATCAGACAAATGTGTATTGAACACTTTACTTGAAACCAATTTTGAATCAAATTACGCATTGTCCTTCAAAAAAAATATTTTACAAACAAAATCAAATTTTAAGGCATCCATTCTTGTTTAAAGAAATAAATATAATGTGAATCAGGTTTATATCATAATATACTTAATGTGGCATTTAAATATAAAATTATTAGATATCAAAACAAATAATTGTGATAGATCATAAAAATTATATCATTAATTCTATTTTAAATAATTAACACAATAAAAAGAATAATAAGGAACACATCTTGAACATTTTTCAGAAATACTTATTAACTGTATGAAAGAACTATTTTCAAATGTTTATAGCACATGAAGAGAGCTATAAAAAAATATTGATAATTACATTTTCCTGTATTTAAGTAAAGTTGACAACGTTAAGATTAGGCACTTCAAACCAGAAAAAGTAAGATTTACAAATTTTATAAACAAAACATTGTAATAAATTATGGCTAAAATGAAATATAAATTTATTTTTCAATCAATATTTTACAAACAAAACTCAATAATACCAAATGATGATTACTTATTCGATCAACTGCTCCAAAACAACTGAAAACTTAGAAATCAAATGAACAAGCACTATTCACAAATCACTGATGCCTAAGTAATGCACCACTGTCTTTAAAGAAATAATAACTTCAAAAAATAACAAACATGACATTAAAAAAAAAAAAAAAAATCAAACATCTCTATGCAAATATATTTATATTAAAGCCACATATATTGGCAATTTAGTATAATTCATATGTATGAATTCAGGTAAAATGTTTATGTGCATATTACTTTCATACAGAAAGTTCATGAAATTAGGAAAGGTAACTTGGGATGCAACTTTCATAGCGCTTTTGAATCTGATCATAAGTGAATTTAACAAAAGTATCATATTGCTCAGCCAACTTGGTATTAAGGATACGGTCATACTCATCTCGAATTTGATTTTCTCTTTCTTTTATCATACGCTCGCAGATCAAGCCCACTTGTCTAAAAGTAAACAGAGGTTGATCTCTACAAGCAGGAGCCATGAGACCTGTTCCAGAGCTAGATGAGGCTGCAGGTGATGAAGAATGATCAGAGCTATCGCTACCATCAAAACGTAATTGTCGTCTTCTATGAAGCTTTTTAATTTCTTCTCTAAGATTCACTGTAATCTGTTCAGATGTCAACTTCGAAGCCACTTCCCCGAAAGGTGATGGATTTTCTACAGCCGATTTAAAAATCTTAGGAGAAGGAGACATTACGGAAGTGCAACGACGACGTTTAGGGGTTCTACCTCCAGGACTTTGAAGAGGATCCCATTCATAACTTCTTTTCAAAGTAGCACAGGCCATTTTATCAAAATATGATGATTTCGCAGTTAAGCGTTCCGATGCGGATAAAGCTGACGATTATGTAATATATATAAACGTTAATCTAGCAGTTCAGATAAATAAATACTATTTTAATGATAACAATAAGAAATATTTTCCAGCTTAAATATTTTAACTCGACCTCGTCTCCAGTGAATTACTCTTTTGCAGTCATAAGAAACATAAGCCATGCTAGGAATCAGCCATTCAGATGGAAGCAACAGCTACACCTAATTTAATGATCAATCAATTTTGCAACTATTTTACATTTATGTTCTATCAAGTACTACAATTAGTGCAGAAAAATGAAATAATGATCGAATACGAAAATACTTTAAAATTTAAGAACAAAAATTATAAACCAATTAAAAAACTCTTAAGAAAACAAAGCACGTTCAGAATTTTTTTAGTAACGATATATTTGTAACATTGATGCCACCGGCAAATATAGACCACAATTATTATGATAAAATGCGTCATCCATTAATAAAAGAAAAAATGCGAAAACAAAATAATCTACGTAATCATCAAAATAATTTACGTGCATTTTTAAAAGTGCTTTTTTTTTTCTTTTTGAAGAGTGATCTTTTGAAGTATATTATAAGGTTATCAGAAAGATAAGCAATTAAAATTCTTTTAGTTGCTTTCTTGTCAAAATTTTATGGAAATTTGAAATAAGTGAACAGTTTTGCACTTGATAGAAAAATTTTTAATGCTATGCAATAAAAAATAGAGGATCAAAATATGATAAAAAGTAAATGCTCAGATACCTATTAAATAAAATTTTCCCCATAAAATCTATAGAGTTCTAATAGATGACGTCACATATTTGTCTGCTGAGGGACAGTTGACCCTAGAGCTCCTTCAATACAGGCTGGCTCATCAGGCATTTTGTTTCCCACTCAGCGATTGTTGCCCACGCGGTCCGAATTTCAAGTCCCTTCCGTGGAGGATCAAAATTGTGATGGCATGTCTCCGGACCACCTCTAGGGGTGTGTCCCAGACCGTCGCCAATTGCCCATCTGCGCAGCATTAGTGCGACGTAAAACCCATTCACCATTCACCACCGAATTTCAAGTGTTATCAAATCACATAAAACGGAGGTTTTGCAGCCGAAAATTGTTCATATCATACCAGAACTGCTTTTAGAACATTTAGATTTCCAAAAGATGAAGAAAGGCGAAAGAAATGGGCTATGAATTGTCCAAAAGAAAATTATACGCTTAGCTTTCAATCACAAATATGAAGTGTAATTATGATATGTTTTCTTGCATTTTTTGTATCAATTATTTGTTTTTATTGCTGTTTGATTATCTAAATGTTGTATTTTACAACCTACACTACTTTTTAACGTGTATAAATATTTAAAATTAACTAATTTAACAGCAACAGTGATGACTACTTTTTATAAGGGTTATAAGAAAATTTCGCCAAATATTACCGCCAAACTTACCAAGTACGAACAATAATTCGCTCTTCTGTTTAGGCAAACTCGCCATTTTAGGCGATAAAGACGCTGAGTAATACGTCTGCAACTAAACGTCGCCAAGCTATATTCCTGCTGGGCAACAATGATCAGCTGTGAGCCAGCTCGTATTATAGGAGTCTTAGTTGACCCCACTGACCCATTTTATCTACTCGTTTTATATACATAGAACGATAGAACATCGAAAACAAGCGCGAACGTCCATCTTAATTTAATGGAGACTTGCAATCGACGAATCTATTGTGTAATGTAAATGCAAAACTAAGGTAAAGTGATAAGGTAAGGTATAGTGTCACAAGGTAAGGGATAGTGTCACAAATTTATTGTAACACAGTGTTGTAAATGTATTTGTAAAAGCATAAAAAAATTCGACTACTACGCTTCCAAAGGCATGGAAAAATTAGCGAGGTAAGGGATAGTGTCACAAATTTATTGTAACACAGTGTTGTATATGTATTTGTAAAAGCATAAAAAAATTCGACTACTACGCTTCCAAAGGCATGGAAAAATTAGTGAGGTAAGGGATAGTGTCACAAATTTATTGTAACACAGTGTTGTAAATGTATTTGTAAAAGCATAAAAAAATTCGACTACTACGCTTCCAAAGGCATGGAAAAATTAGCGTTGTTCTTCAGCAAAATACGGTTTTTAAGAAGAAACTCACGTGGTTGTTAGAACTCTATTATGAATAATATGTTTAATAGTTGAGTGGTTCAGTGGGTTTTACGTCACACTAGTCTGGAGACATGCCATCGCAATATTGTCATTGATCCTCAATCCTCCCCGGAGGCGATGGCATACCCACTTCCGTGAGGCATAATTCTGGATGGGAACACGGAGGACATTGCAGCCACAACGGATTTTACGTGCACTAGCCACCATTAGTGTACATGATGGTCTGCGAGTATCGAGCCTGCAATCTTCCAATTACAAGTTCATTCCTGTATCGATTAGACTAGTTGAGGTTAATATCAAGTGCAAGAGGGGGTTTGATGTCGAACAGGAGTAACAATTGCACATCGTGCATACCTATACTGTAGGGTGACCAGACGTCCTCATTTCCTGAGGACAGCCCTCATTTTTCGAGTGTAGTCTAGGGTGACCAGCTTTTTTCAATGCAAAATGAGGACAAATTATGCAATGTCCTCATTTCCATGAGAAGAATGAGGACAGTTTTCTTTAAAAAATGAGGACATTTCTGAGGACATAAAATTTCATAAAATATAGCACAAAATTAGCTTATATTAACCCCACTTGCAGCCATTAATCGTCACTATGATAAATTTATATTACTTGTGAACTTATACGATACACATTATAAAAAAATATTTATATAAGCACTATTAAATTTACAATAAACATTATCATAAACTTGTACACATTTTTACTTCTCTTCGTTTAATATAATGCTGTTAATATTAAAGTATTAATTTCTGATATGTGGTTGATACGAAAGTACTAAACTATTTTATATCTGCTTCTGTTTATACTTTTATAAACTGTTTTAATACAATTGTTATTGTTTTATAGACCAAGTTTTAGTGAAAATGAAATCATAACTATTTCAAATGGAAGTGATCCGATAAATAACATTTTAAAAGGAAAAAACAATCTGAACAATGTCAAAAACCGGCTAGGCTAGGAATAGGAACTAAACTCTAATTTGACGGCCTATAGCATTAATGTTCTACAAACTTGTACCTTCCAGTAGTTCTATTGAGAGCAAAAAATCGTGAAAATGTCAACAAGGCAATCTGCGTTCAGCTCCTCTAAAATATGCTTTACCATTTAAAATGTTATTTAAATTTAGTTAGTTATAAAACCTAATTAGTAATAAAATAACTTTAAGCTTCATGTTAAATATTTAAATATCCTCCCCCCCCCCCCTCATTTATTATTATTATTATTATTATTATTATTATTATTTTTACTTTTATGCAAATTCAGTTTTTTTTGTTTGTTTGTTTGTTTTATCTTTATATTTTAAAGTATAGAAAAGACTAAAATCTCCCCAAAAAATATATATTGTGTGTAATATTACTGGAGATGATTTAAAAATGAATGGAATGAATCGTTACTTTTTTACGTTGAGTTTTAGAATCAGTATTGAGAATTAATAAGGTCAGCAGCATCTCTAATGTTGAAATTTTAAGTAAAGAAGAAAATTACTGAAAAATGAGGACAAATGAGAACAAACGTCCAAAAGTGAGGACAAATGAGGATATGAGAACTTCTGAAAGCAAGTGAGGACAACACATGAAAAATGAGGACTGTCCTCAGAAAATGAGGACGGCTGGTCACCCTAGTGTAGTCCTCAGTTGCTTTCAAAAGTCCTCATATCCTCATTTGTCCTCATTTTTGGACGTTTGTTCTCATTTGTCCTCATTTTTCAGCAATTTCCTTCTTTAAAACTCGAATAAACTACTACGTCAGAAGCGCCAAAGAAAAATATTTGAGATGCATATAGCTGTTTCGGTAGCCTTAAGCTAGGTTGACCATATTTTCAAACACAGATTTGGGGACAAATTACTGTTTGTCCCCAAATCGAAGTAAATTTCGAGGACATTGAAAACTGTATTTGGGGACTTTTTCGAGGACATAACAAACCAATACCTATATGCATTATTAATAAAAGGAACTCTGATTTATACATTACAAAATGCTTTGAAGCACTTTTTTCTAAAAAAAAATTGCTGATCCTAAAGTATGTTTATACAAATTAAACTATCCCAGCATTATTAAAATAATTAAGTCTATAGAACCCATTTACACTTTATTATGATGATAGGAGAGAACACAAAATAACAGCATTTCATTTTGATCTTCAGAATCCCCACTCCCAGAAATGTGGAAATCATTCCTAATTATGTAACTACAAAAAAATCATTTCTTTTTTCTCCTATCAATGTACAGTCGGTAACAAAAGTGTCCGAACACTAGCAAAAATTCCTATGTAAAAAAAGTACACTTCATACGGTTTTGTTAAATCAATCCTTGCCAAATACTCTGATCTCCTCTGATCTTAGTCATTCTAAGACCATGATTCGATAAGGATTTATTTAACCGAACCGTATTGTTTTGTCGCGAACCGTATGAAGTGTATTTTTTTCACATAGGAATTTTTGCTAGTGTTAGGACACTTTTGTTACCGACTGTATCAATGCAATTTGTGGTGGTCATATAACTGACATTTTTGTCAAAATTTCATTAAACAAATTTTATTTTTCTCTTCACATAAATAGGCCAAGATAGAATTTATATACTATAGTATAATTAATAAATTAATTTTGTTTTCTTATTCATCCACAATTTGGAAATAAGCCATTACCTATAGAGCAGGCGCATGTTTATAAACAAACGACGCTATTCTGCAACTTTTGCGCATGTAGGCCTTTCCACTGGTGCTTTATCCCACCTTTTGCCTACATTCTAAAGTACGTGCGGAATCATATGTCGCAGTGACGTCACGTGTGCGCCTGCTCCATTTTTAATGATAGATGGAAGCACTCTGAATTTTTGCAGTTTCGCAATCAACCAATCAGAAGTCATGTATTGATCAAACGAGTGGGATTGCAAACCTGATAGCAATGATTATTTCAATTCAAACGAAACACTTAAGCTTTACGGCTGAATGCTCCCTTACCGTGACCACCATAACTTTAGCCACAGACAAATATAATTAACTTTAACTGTGTCTGTGACCTTATGTGATTGATCAATTTCCCAAAACAAGCAGTAGCAGTGTGAAAAAGCTAAGAGCTATCCTTATATCCTCTCTAGTAAGCTGTATAATTAAAATTTTCGTTTTATCTAATATCATTAATGATGTTGCCTCTAAGGGGATTAATTAATGCTACCAGGAAGATTTCCACATCTGCGTTGCTTAGAAGTGGCCATGGTCATCATGGTGGAGTTATTGGATCTAATCTTCCTTTTGATATTAGCAATCGATACAAATTAACCTTATACTTCATATTATTTTTTGGAAGTGGTTTCAGCTTGCCTTTTCTGGTTGTGCGTCATCACTTGACAAAGCAATAAAGCTTTTAATTGTCGAGAAGCAACCTGAACTATGCAAAGGAGTCACTGTGTTGTATTCAGTAGATTTATTTGTTAAAGGAATTATGTAATGAAGTTATGTCAATATATTAATTAATAATCTGTTGTAATGATATAGCACTCATTAAACAGGCCTTATGTAATCATGCTCTATTTATTTATATTTCCTTCACCAAGATGATAAGTTTAATTATTATATAAAGAAAATGTCAAAATTTTACCTAATACTTTTTCAGAAATTAAGTATTTGTATGCATTAAACACTATGACTTTCAATATATAGAACAACTATTTAAGTATTGTATGTTTTATTAAAAAAAGTAAGAAATGGAAGCTCTCCAGGTCTTATAATTAAATGTTATACTTTTTCTTAACACTTTTTAAAAATTTGAATCTGTGGGTGGTTCATCAAAACACTATCACGGTATTTTTGCTGCTAGTTCTAATTTTCGAATTACAAGCCTTGCACACTTTTATTTCAAAAATCACAGTTTTAATTTTAAAATAGTATTATTTGCATGCCATTAGTAGGATATATATAAATATATAAGATAGTACAATATATTTCATAGTTCACTTCTACAATATTCATAATTATGTATACCACATAAATTAAAATAATAAAATGGACATAAAATGTACATTTTTCGTATTAATCACATAGCAGTGATTCATTGCTAGCATGTGGTTAATACCTACATAAGTTTCAATAGACCAAGGAGCAGAATTATATCCAGTGTCAAACAGTTGCAAATGTTCTGCAGGGATTTTGCCTAAACTTGAAATAACATTAAAAACACAAAATAAACATAAAAAATTACTTAGCAATAAAATCTTTAATATATATTTATAATAAAACATAATATAAAAATTTAATAATCTAAAACCAAGGCATGCACTCAGAATTTTAAATTTTGTCAATGACTTTTGTTGTTAAAAAATTAACATTAAATAAATGTGATTATTATTATTTTATTTTATTTTTTTGGTGTGTGTGTGTTTTATTTTCTGGTTGGATGAAAGTTTCTGCAAAGACCTGTGATTGTTCTGCAACAAACATCACAAATTTAAGCGTTTTCTGCTTCCAGGCCGATACATTTCTAAACGCATACAGTCATATTTTGTCATCAACTGTGGACTGGGGGGTAAAATTTGAGCAAAATCAGTTCAGCAGAATGGATTAAAAATAAATCACAAGATTTGCCACAGGTGGACAGGTTTTTTTCCTCAAGGAAGATAGATCTTTGAAAATGCTCTCATATTGCATTATCATCAACTACATTCACTCCCAGAAATCCGCACAGCTTGGGACCAAAGGCTGTGTGGTTTTTAGGGTTTTTTTTTTGCATTTTTAAATTAGAATTTCAATGTTATAATGCATTATAGATGATAATGAATACATATAAGTAAGCATATTATAGGCTATATGAAATATTTAAAGAAAAAATAAATAAATGAAGGCAAGTAAAGATTATAAATGTAGTAACAGATATACTTATAAAGTTTTATGTAAGTATTTTTCTTTTCCCTTAATGAATTAAAAATTTGTTCCATAAAACAAAATTCAAATCATCTGATACAGTAACAACTTGTATTATAAATTTACAATTTTTTTTTTACAGTTTAGAAATACAGGTAAAAAACAAATGATTTATTTTAGTGCTGCACCGAGTAGCACTTTGGCCGAGTACCGAGTACTCTACCGAGTAGTTGTAACAAAGAATAATTGATGTACATATGAAGAATTTTGCACAGCTTGAAATTTTAAAAAAGCTTTTTAAACACAAAATTAAGTTAAATGGCAAACAGCATGTTTTCATGAAATGTTTCAGAACTTTTGTAGTGTATATACACAATTAGGTTCATTGTTATATTTGATACTTCCAGCTTAGTGGATTATTAAAACCATAATAACTCATAATTTCATTCTTTATTATATAGTACTATTTCTCAGATGCGAATCATTCTCGGATAATTCTTAGAGAATATAAAAGTTCCTATACACTTAGGCTTAATTTAAGATGCATGAAATTTACATATGAAATGAGAACATTAAAATAAATATTTTATCATTTTAAACATGATAGACTTCATTAATCTTCAAATTCTAGAAGAGTAAAAAGATAGGTGGTTTTGTCTGTTTTATATATGTACAGTTTTATGTGCTAAGTTTTTATATATAAAAAAAAAAAATGCATATTACACGCATACAAGATGGTTATACTTAAATTCTTGTAACTAAAATGGATAAGCTCATATCATGAATCGTCTCTATACCAAGTTTGGTGACAATCTACTTGTCCGTTTTAACTGCAGAAAGCTGTTTGCAGCAAAAGTTTATATATTCATATTTTTTTAGTTTAGTTATTAATAAACAACTCTTATGAATACACTTCTTTCAATAATACATAAAAATAATGAAATTCTTACAACTACTCGGTATTGGCCAAGTATATACCGAGTACTCAGTACAGCTCTAATTTATTTATTTTTTTAGTCTGTGAAATCATTTTTTGTACAAGCACAAATGCTGTTCAATTAAAAGAATTTAGGTACTTATCTCAAAGACCTGGAACTTCCTTAAATTTAACTTTCCTTATCTCATTAGATTCAGTTTCTAAAATATCAAAGTTCAAGCAAGTCTTAAATCTTGATTTTTTTACAATAAATTTCATTGTTTACATTGGTTGTGATGAGTGGATTTCTGGGACTCTACTGTACATGTAAATATTGAGCAAAATTGTTCCCTTGGAAGTTGGTCAAAAATTGAAGAGGAAAATTTGACGAGACAGATGGAAAAACCAAGTGAAATAAAAGCATGAAACAATCTGAATTCTCTTGGTATGATGCAGAAAAAATTTGTCTTGAATCTCTTAATATATAGTACTATTTTCTCGGAATTCTATAAAGTAAATTAAAATCTTTTTTTTTTTTTTGCGAAGATTTCAGCATATATTTGTGTAAAAGATTTTTTTTTCAGGATATTAAAATGCATTGCTACTATGTCAAACAATCAAATGTGAAAATGGCTACTCTTCAAGACATCAAGATTCTAGTAATACTTTTGACAGTATCATTAAGAAAAATATGGGATTCAACACTATTTTTGCTTCTTGAAGGCTAGAAATTTGATTATTTGTCAACTAGCAAGTCATTCTAAAAGTAAGCATGAGGTATTGAATATGAAAAAAGAATTTTTGCATATTTGATAGTTTGACATGGTAGTGATTAATGGTTTAGAAGAAAAAAAAAAAAAGTAATTAGTACTTTTTTGTAAGCATAGAACCAGTACTGATGCACAGGATGGCCACTTGTCAGGGAATCATGGAAAAGTCAGGGCATTTAAGTGAGTCTGGAATAATCAGGGAATTTCATGTAAAGTCAGAGAATTTTGACAAATTTTGTGGAAATAAGCCATATTTGAAAGCTCATTAAAAATTGCTAAATTATTTGCTAATTTTGTGAAGTTTTTTGGGAAAAAAACAGCATAAGTCAGAGAAAATGGTGGAAAATTCAAGGAATTTGGAGATTTCCTTATTATATTACCAACCTCAATATTTATCAACTAATTCGAAATAACAAAGACTCAATTCCCCCTCTTGAAACCGCAGGAATATATCAGATCCCTTTTAATTATCCGGATAAAAAAAAATTGGTTACTATATTGGAGTCACTAAGATAAAAATAGCAACTAGAATCAAAAAACACAGAAATGACAGCAAATATGGAAAATTAACAACAGCTCTCACTAAAGTTAACAATGAAAATAATATCGATGTCAATTTTAATAAAACAAGAAAAATCGCTAACTACAATAACTTCGATTACGCTTATTACTGCAAAGCTATCGAAATAATTAATAACAAATTAGCATATAACGGGCACAAGTCACGCATAGACCTAGATTGATCATGGTGCCACCTCATGAAGAGGCAACACAAAGAAGAAATCAAGTCAGTTTCGAACGAACCGGAGCACAATAGACCTACTGGTGAAAGGGCGAGCCGCTCAGAAAGTACTTTAACCAACAGAGCTTTAAATAGGGTAAATGTTTTAATATAAGTAATAAAAGTACGCTCTGATAAAAATGTGAAATTTAAGTATTCGGCAAAAATCACTATTTGGTGCAATTCTAATAAATAATACTTTTTAAGTCTGTATAATATGAATGGGAACAAATGATAAATCAGGGTTCATACTACTCAGGGAAAACCTGGAAAACAGGGAATACTCAGGGAATTTGGAATTTGTTAAAAAAAGTCAGGGAAAATGAAAATTTTCATTAAAACTCAGGGAAAATCAGTTATAAAACCTGGAAAAACAATTTTTTTTCCCTCTGTCAAGTTATGTTTTTCTTGTTTAGCTTCGTATCAAAATTTAAATAATGAATTATTGTGAAAATACGCATGTAAATATGATTTCTACCTGAATTTCTATTATGATCGGCAGTAATATGACATCATACAGTGGAAGTAGCTGCATTTTGTCTTGTCTAGAAGAGCGTTTCTTGCAATATGTCGCTAATATTTTCTTGAAAATTGTCTGGGAACTCAGGGAAAACTCAGGGAATTTTTTTCC
Organism: Salticus scenicus; assembly: GCA_963930645.1. Taxonomy (NCBI): domain Eukaryota; kingdom Metazoa; phylum Arthropoda; class Arachnida; order Araneae; family Salticidae; genus Salticus; species Salticus scenicus. Next base: position 72,767,151 of record OZ005659.1, read on the forward strand.
CATATTTGAGTATGAACCCTGTAAATAAAAAAGTTATTCACAGTTATAACCCCTTCATAACTGTAGGCTTACCCTGTATATTTTTAATGGCATAAAATTAATAAATAAATGCCTGAGTATACAAAATTGTATAACATCAGCTGCCATATAAAGAATGTAACTCCAGTACACATGTATTCAAAAAGAAAACATCTGATACAAACAACTTCTGTGTGTGCACCTGTTTACATACTTCTGCAAATTAATAGATCTGCAAATTAATTATGAGTTTCCTTCTTATTATCTGTATAAATTTTTATGAGGCTACCACATATATTTATGGAGATATAATGGTTTCTTTAAAAGATTGTTACTTTTTTAACTCTAACATGCAAGGTATTAAATCCAGTGCAAAGCCATTTTCAAGTAACTTGGCATACTACATTAGACACAGCGTACTGCAATAAGGGTGCAAAAATATTATATCAAATGAAGTATGAGCATTTTCTGAAATAATTTTTAACAGGCATGCACAAGTTTTAATGAAATTTCATTTACATAATATAATAGCCAATAGTATTGAGCTACTTATATGAAAACCCAAAAACAAATACTATCATGTAAATTCAAAAAGTTGTATGCAATAGAAGAAACTGAATTTAAATTCTCAAAAATAAAGAAAATGATAAGGAGGTTTTATCAATATTTATTTGCCATCAACAAACTTTCTATTACCATTGATAGAATAAAAATGTTAGTAAAATCCCTTTTACTACAATTTTTTTTTTTTTTTTTTTTCTGGAGGAGAACTGAATAACAGTTCATTTTATCATTTCAGTTTTCTGAATTTACATGACACTTATTTGGGGGTTTTGATATAAGTAGCTTAATACATTTTGCTATTAAATTATGCAAATGAATTTTCACTAAAGCTTGCACATGTGCAGGTAAAAAATATTTAGTAAAAATGATCATATTTTATTCTATATTTAATATTTTCGCATTTTGATTATTACAGTATGCCGTGCCTTACGTCATATGCAATGTTTTTTTAAAAATGGTTTTGCACTGCGCTTAATACCTTGCATGTTAGAGTAAAAAAAGTGACAAAATTTTTTGCAATCTTTTAAAGAAACCGTTGTATTTCCATGAATATATGCGGTAGCCTCATACAAATTTACACAGATAAGAAGCAGCATCACAATTACTTGCTACAGCTAGACTGCATTTCAAGACTACATTGTGATCCCAAACATTTTCATTTTTATTTAATTTTTTACTGGTCCCCCTTTTACTTTTAGGGCAAAACCTTCACTAAAATATATGATGTTCTTTACATTCCTGAAATTTCAAGGTGATTCACCTAGTACTTTTTGAGATATTTGAAAGAAAAACATCTGAAATCGAATGTGTCTGGTTATGTATGGAAAGGTAGTGTATATGATTTGGTTATTATTAAAAGTATTAATCTATACCTGTAATAAGTGCCATTTGGAAAGATCTAAAAGCAAATTTAACATAAAATTCAAAGACTAAATTTTAAAAAAATAGACCCTCAATTCTGAGTAGTTCCTAAAACATTTTATCCAAGTTTACAATAAAAACTTGGCCAGAATCTCATTGAATTTAATGACATTTAACCCCATAGGGCCACCAGAATGAGGGAAATGAACCAGAACAGAACCCCATTGAATTTAAATATTATTTGAAACATTGTAAGTTATTTGAAATTTTACATTTATTTAACATGGAATAATCATAATAGGACAGAATTTTGCACAAATATGCATTATTTTTATTTTAAATAAGTCAGATTATATACCTTATAAAAATCCTTTATGTGTAGCAGGTATATTTTGGCGTACAGCCATCATCAGTGCACCAGCATCAGTCTGTTTAGTATTAAACGAACAATTTATGCACTGATGTAGATGTTGGTTAGGAATGTATGCCAAAATATCTGCTGCACATAAAAAAGGATTTTTATAAGTGTTAAACAAACGGAGACCCAGGATTGTTTCCTAATTATAAAAAATAACCTGAGATTTTAACGAGAAAAAGTTTTCATATATGGAGAGAGAACATATAATTTACTGCAGAGAGATCCATTCCTCTCATTATGAAAAATATTTATTTTAATTAGGTTTAGCAGTCATGTGCATTTGATATTTTAATCTTATTTTATGATTTTAACTACCAGAAAAACTGAAATTCTGATACTCAAACAAAAAAAAAACCCACCTGTAATAGGCTGGTTGGTTGGGCTTTATGTCACACTAGTGCTGCACAGTGCTTGTAATAGGTAAATTACCTGAATACAATAATCCCTGTAGAAACCAGTTGTGCACTGATGCTGGTTATGAATACATTTGCTGCACATAAAAAATGATTTTTATAAGGTATTTAACATTATTTATCCTTTTCAGTAACTAAATATAAGTTAGATTAGTTTTACCAGTTTTTTACTTTATCTTACCCCTAAGGTTGAGAAAGTATTGTTTTTGGGTCAAATTTTCAAAAGTGAGTTTTTGTTATATTTACATGTTTTGAGGTCCCCTGAATTCAAAAATCATGTTTTTAGCGGTTGGTCTGTGTGTGTGTCCATCTGTTATCAGCATATCTCAAGAACAAATAGTAGCAGAATGTCCAAACTTGGTATTCTAAATGTGTATGATATAGGGATGCTACACTAAGCTTTTCGTTGAGATGAAGCAAATGGTTTGTGTATAGGAACATCCAAGATAATTTAAATACATTACGTCTACGGGGGGTTGCAGGTAAGTAGAGTTTAACATATATCGACTGCACTAAATGAAATGAGTGCATATTTTTTATATGCGTAAAAACATATTTCATTAAAATATGGTAGGGAAATCATTTACTGTTCATTTACAGGGCTACACACACACACACAAAAAAAAAACTAGATTATAGTGCGATAATTGCAGAAAATTTATGTAAGTGTATTTCAGATTGTACTGTGTATTATTACTATAGGATTATATTTCGGTGCACCTTGTGGTCTTTACATAATATTCAAAAGATATACAGGGCCACAAATATTTAAGCGATAACGTTCTTTTTTATTGTTAGTGGAAGTGCTTTACTATAATATTTTACCATGTTCAGGAAATCTGCTCTGGAATTGAAATGAATTCTTCATAGACATACGGTAAATAATGTATGTTTTTAAGCTAAATATTCATCACTTGTTTTTTGTATATTTACACATTTTGAGACTTCCTGATTGCCGAAATCAAGTTTTTTAACGTTTAGTCTTTGTCTCTTAGAGTAACTTAAAAACGAATAATTTCAGGAGATCCAAAACGTGTATTTTAAAGTTAATGTAAGTTTGTTGCCGGAAAAGTTTGATCAAGACTGATAAGTTTCAAGGAATGATGTGTGAAAGTTTTTGGAAAGTTGTATGAAAATGCAAGTGAAAATTGTCTGAATAATTTTAAGTGAACATTTAATTTTAATAACAGATTTAAATCCTATATAAATGTAGGTGCTGTAATGAAACGGGGGGTGGGGCCCCCTCAACACAGAACTAATTATCACATAAAACTCTTACGAAGCGTAATTTGAATTGTTTTAACATAGGTTTACATAACAGTACATGTTATCTTACCTCTTAATCTCCAACCTGTATTTATGATATTAAATTTCAGGGTAAGATAAAGTCATGTGAGTGACACACCAGATTATCATTAGTTTTAGTCCACATATGCCAATAGGTGTAATTTTTGTCAGTTGCATAAAATTGGACATCAATTGTAAATATTATATTTTGAGGCAGTTATTAAAAAAGAGAAAAAAAAATCTAGAGTATTAGCTTATATTAAAACTGTTCTGTTTATTAAGTGTTGCAATTTTCTGTAAACTATATACAATCAGGGTACATTTTAGGCACATTTTGTAGGGAAACTCTGCCATGTGTGTTTTATCCTATTTATGTGCCCTTGCAAATGAAAATACACCTTGCAATAAATGGATTAGAAAAATTATATACACATTTAGAAGTATAGAATAGACCTAAAAATATCCACTTGCCACATAGTGAGTAAACGAATGAGTGACTCCACTTGACTTTCTGAACATTAAAAGTTGTTTTAATAAATTTGAATGAAAGATGTCATTAAATAAGCAAAACAGAAAACCATAGTAAGTGTTTGAATATTTCTCCTGAAGTTGTATATCACTTAATGGATCATAAAGATATAAAAAGTTGTTTTGCACATCTCTCCAAAATAATTATAAATGGTAAGCTTACAAAATCAAATTTTTATCATTTACTTATTTATTTTTACTTCCTTATACAAAGTATAAGGAAGTATAGTAATCCCGATTTGCGAAATGGATTTTGCATTTCACATTGCTCGAAAACGAATGATCGCTGAATGTTGCCAATTTATACGTGTGACTGTCATGATGTCTAGTTGCACACCTGCAAGTGTCGTCTTAACACGAGCTCTCGTTTTAGAGATATAAGGGATTTTACACGATTTTTCGTGACGTCTGTATGTGTGTGTCTGTGTGTGGGTATGTCGCATAACTCAAAAACGGTTGGACGTAGAAAGTTGCGAATTGGTACATAGGTTTGTTATAACATCTAGTTGTGCACCTCCCTTTTTGGACTTTCTATGATTTTCCGTTTTAGAGATATTTAGGAAAATTAGGTTCATAATGACAAAAATACATAGGTTTTGGACATAATGTATCAAAAAACGGTAATAACTCAAAAACGGTTTAGACAAATCTTGCAATTTAACTGACTTTCCGACTAGCTAGACATTTGAAACTTTCAGAAAAGCTCAGAACACGTTGACAATGCATTTTTTTTTATATTTTTAGCCAACTGTTTCCGATACCTGGTGCCTTCAGAAGCGTTTATGCGATTCAACAGAAAATTTATTGAACTAACTTCCCGACTAGCTAGACATTTGAAACTTTCAGACTAGATCAGAACATGGTGAAAATGCATTGTTTTAATACTTTTAGCCAACTGTGTAGGGTCCCTGCTGCCTTCGGCAGCGTTACCAGTTCAAATCTTGGAATCGATTTTTAACTAACTTCCCGACTAGCTAGACACTTGAAACTTTCAGAATAGCTCAGAACACGGTGAATATGCATCCTTTTAATACTTTTAGCCAACTGCGTCAGGTCTCTGCTGCCTTCGGCACCGTTTATATGGTTCAACAAAAAAAATTATTTAACTAACTTCCCGACTAGGTAGACATTTGATACTTTCAGAATAGTTCAGAACACGGTGAAAATGCCTTTTTTTAATACTTTTAGCCAATTTGTTCGGGTCCCTGCTGCCTTCATCAGCGTTACCAGTACAAATCTTGCAATCGGTTTTTAACTAACATTCAGAAAAGCTCAGAACACGGTGACAATTCATTTTTTTAAATATTTTTATCCAACTGTTTCGGGTTCAATGTCAATGTTTTTTAAAATTATGTATATTTCTAAAAGTGTATAAGGAAGTCATGTGGTGCCCACATCAGATTTTTTAACATTACTAAAACTAACTTTAAATGGCTTGAGCCTACAGAGATGCCAAGAATTACGATTTGTCCATAGTTACTATGGATTTATGACAAAAATTACAGCCTTATGGACAATATATAAAAATTATAGATTATATGCTTTTAAAAAAGTCGTAGATACCGTTAAAAAAAAAAAAAAAAAAAGAAACTTCATTAACAATCAATGGTCAAACATACAACGGAAGCCTTCCGATTCCCAATCTTTCTCCGTCTACAACATAAATGTCAATATTCATTTTAAACTTGCTTTATATGATTCTAGGAATTATAAAAAAAACTAGTTCAGGGTTCATACTTAAATATGGGAAAAAAATTCCCTGAGTTCCCAGACAATTTTCAAGAAAATATTAGCAACATATTACAAGAAATGCTCTTCTAGACAAGACAAAATACAGCTACTTCCACTGTATGATGTCATATTACTGCTGATCCTGATAGAAATTCAGGTAGAAATCATTATTTACATGCCTATTTTCACAATAATTAATTATTTAAATTTTGATATGAAACTAAACAAGAAAAACATAACTTGAGAGAAAAAAAAATTGTTTTTCCAGGTTTTATAACTGTTTTCCCTGACTTTTAACGAAAATTTTTATTTTCCCTGACTTTTTTTAACGAATTCCAAATCCCCTGAGGAGTATGAACCCTGTAGTTAGTTGTAGGGCGACTTAGGCGCCTGTTGAAAAATGATCATTTCATTTTATTTATTTCTCACTTCAAATAATTCATTTGCTAGCAAACCCGTGCGAAATTTTCGAACTTTATTTATCTCTTCATTACCTTTAAAATTATTTTTATTTTATAGATGCCATTTTTTTCATATGCATGAGCAAATTTAATATTTAATATTTTTTTCTTCACATGAAAGCATATTTCATTTCATATGCTGAAAAAGAAAAAAAAAAAAAAAAAAAATGGCAACAATTAAAAATTTAAATGTCTATTTTAAAGCTGTTATTTTCATATTTTAATTAATTAAAAAAAATATAATAAAAAAAGCGTTACATATAAAGGTACCAAATTAAAGGGGCAATTTTTCTGAATCCGGCGGATTAAACAGCTTATTGATCAGACAATTAGATTTTTTAAAATTAACTAAAGTATGAAAATGTGATGGCAACTTGCATTCACACACAGGCAGAATCCAAGAAAATCTCTTAAGCCTGCATGACAGAGTCAGGCACTGATGAGCGTAACTATATATGCTGATAGAATTCTACAATATTTCTAACTCATATAATTATTTTATGACCCACCTCCCTCTTTTATCTCTAACTACTAGCGATTGTCGATTAAAAGCTCTGCAGAAGACTTGTTTCTCAATCTTTCTCCTTCAGCAGCATAAATGTCAATATCCATTTTAATAGGTTTTAGAACCTATAGAATTGTTTAATTTCTCATTCATTTAATTATTTGTTTTCTGCCTGCCTCCCTTCCTATCTGCAGCTAGTGATCAAGGAATATCTATTTACAATAAATAGATAATACAAGTATAAGATAATAATCAAATTTGTTTAGAGTATACCAATAAATTAATGAGTGGTTCTAGCAATTTTGCAATTATGATCCTTTTCTCAGACATTAATATAATAACAAAGTGTTGAGTTGTGTAGCATAAAATTTAGGGCTTGAATGATTATTTGTTTTTTTTTCATTTATTTGAAAAAAAAAAAGTCAAGTCAGATTTTTATTTACAATTTTAAAAAGTAAATAACAAAACTAACTTATTAGTTTAGTGAATAAATTATTTTTGAGTGTATAACATTTTAAAATATTTTCTAAATCTGAACTTAAATTTACATCAGGTAAGACCGCCCTACCAGACTACTGACAAATACCCCAAACTACTGAAAATTTTCTTGTCTACTACTGAAAATTGTCCTATAAGATTTGCATCTCTGAGTCCATATATCGCAATATATACAAATTTTACTTTGTATCCTGGTAAAAGAAATATAAAATATTGTATGCATTGAATATAAAAGAATTCAATTATATAAATATTTTTTGTATTAATTTAATTTCTCTTTCTTTCTTTTTCTTGTTTCTTCCCTAAATGAAATAGAATTTTTAGTTTTTTGAGCTTACAAGGCATATCACTCAAGTGTCTGACTCTGATTTCAATATATTTTATACATTGTTTTTCATGAAAGAAATTTTTATCATGGTTTATGTTTCTTAAATTTATGAAAATTTTAAAAGTTATGATTTATTTACTTAAGCAAGTGTCCAGGACAGAATATCTATGGCAAAAATTAACAAAAAATTATAGATTCTGTTACACAATGAGGATATATTGAAGACTGGTTTCAATTTCTAACACCCATCAAATTTTGTTTCAATCTATTTGTCACTATGTAGGAATTGTGTTTTTCACCAACTGCTTTTGCTTTATGTTCACAGTGCAATTTTTTTTTTTTTTTTTTTTTATTATCTTTATTGTACTAGTCAGATCCAATAAATTATTATTTATATGAAATATTAACACGTTGAGCGCCACGCGAATTCTTAATAAAATCCATTAAAATTCCATAATGATTCTTCCTGTAATAAATAAGAATTAAGTAAATTTTAAATAATTACTTAAAACAATGTAATATTTTTAGTTTTACATCCTATTTTACACTGTCAACCATGGACGGTTGATGCAGCTTTATATCATGTTTGACACTGTGAGCCACCGATGGCTGACATGACATTCAACTTGTTAATGTACTTGTAAAACATAGAGAATACGTCATTTTGCTATTTTTTATTAATTACTTTCTTCTTTTTGTCATTCGAAAAGCACTGTTCACTATATTTCTTGATCATTTTGGGCTAATTTAATGTGTATCTGTAACAATTTCATTACTTTTTGATCACCTTCGATGGACCTTATAGACTTTTAAAGCTTTTGTGGATACTGAAATAAATAAATTGCAATTTTTTAAAAATGAATAAATCTAAAAAACATGAGTCCTGGCAAAAATTTCTTTCATTAAAAATAATACATGCCCTCTATTAGAAAAAAAAAAACCGCATTGAAATTGTTGGGGGCTGGACATTTGGATGATGTTCTTTATTAGTATCATAAGCAAATAAGCAAGTTTTTATCTATGCATAATCTAATTATAAAAATAGTAGGTAGGCTGACAATTCTGAAAAATCAATAAATCAAAAACAAAATTCAGAAGAAACTCGAGTTCTAAAGTTTTCAAATAATTGTGTCCTATATAGTATACTATAGCTTTTGTAATAAATATTTCTGTACCATGTGTCCAATACCAATGAACCAATTTATGGATCTTTTGAGAGTTAAATGTAAATTCATTAAATTTACTCTACTAAATACTAAATTTTTTGAGATTGTATAGAAAATAAAATGATATACTAATACTAAAACATAAGTTTATTTTGATTCTTTTACATGTTTTCTATCTTAAAATATCTATATACTAGTGCACCATAAACCTTAGTGTTTTTTGTTTATAACTTAATATTGAGCAGTTAAATTTATTTATTCTATATTATACAGGGTGCTTACTTCAAGTCCAATCTTGTACTTTAATTTTAGAATGGCAATGGCTGTTGCTTTGATCACAGTGTGTAAGTATAGTAAAAGTGGCTATGCTCAACAGGTTATGATGAGCTACAGTGCAGCTAGTGACAAACAACAGAGTAAGACATCATGGGTTTGAGAAATTGCAACAAAACAAATGTGCTTTTACATGCTGTGTTTGTAAAATTATTATGTAGAAGGTATCTTTCTATGCTAAACCAACACCATTCTACAACTTTGTAACTGACATTTTTCCTGTATTGCTTACTAAATTTTTTGTATTCTTCTAGTAAAATAGTTAATTTCCTTTTAAGTTTGATATAAATTTTATCAACATTCTGATATCTTAGTGTATTTATGAAAATAACATCATTTTCACAAAATAAAACTTTTTGCAGCTACATTTTTTAATATTGTTTGTTAAAATTTAAATCAAATTTCTTTATCAAGAGTTCAATTCAGGAAAAATTCAATTAAAGTTCTAAGTTTTCTTTCTTTTTTTACATCTATTTTCTAAATAAAAATCTTTTTGATGATAATTTCAACTACCAAGGAAGAAAAAAAAAAAAAAAAAAAAAGAGTGAAACATTAAGTTTTTTTTACTATGGACACTTACAATGGCATAAATTGAGAAATATGTAAAGTAGGTACCACTTTTAATATTTATCAACTGTTGTTTTATAGATAAAGAAAATAAACCAATATAAAGAGACAATGAATTTAATCTTCTACATATCAGTAGGTCCAACAATCCAAAAAACATCTGATGATGTGAAAAAATTTACAACTTATGGCATTCATTTAAAACATGAAGTTTTGAACTGTATCACACTGTTATATAAAACAAAAAAGAGAAACATTTTGGTAGCTGAACCTAACAACAACACAACAATAATACAATGGCAATGACATTAACACCAAACATGGTGCCAAGAGGGGTGACAGAGGGGGAAAACAGCAATAGACTTTAGTATTAAAATACATTTGTCACTTAGGAAATATCTGTACATATTTGGAAACATACAGGAACAGTAAAAAGGCATTTATTAAAACAAAACATTGTCAGACTTTACTTCACACTGTACAACTTTCATATCAATAAAGTTACAATTTTACAAGAAAAATAGGACCCTTTTATATATATATACAAGAGAACTTTACAAATACATTACAAGGTTAACATGTTTATATTAACATCATCATCATATAAACATTAAATGGACTTCAGTACACTACCAAAAGCAAGTAATCTAAATTTATTTTACATAGAACAGTACATATACATACAAGAACAATTACATAATAAAAATGCCTCCATGCATTAAAGGCTGCAAATGCACATACAAAAATATTTGTACAGAGATACAAGATCTTGTGAGCATGATCAAGTTATTAAACATTTCATTAAAGGAAATAATAGTACAATAAATGCACCTTTTATGATTTTTCATTTTTCAAAACAGTTAACACATTCAATATGTACCTTTCATAAGAGATGCCTTACATATATAAATATAAAAAACCCATTAAAAGGAGCTTTGTTTGTCTACTATTGAATTTTAACTAAAAGTGTTTGATGTTTATTAAATTAAAATTACAAATAACTATAACCATAAGTCTTCTAATATAAACATATTTCATATACTAAAAATGTTAAGTTACTCATGTTATATTCCTATTCTTATAAAAAATTTATTTTGGAGAAAAGTGTATTCTTTAAAATTATATTTTTATATGATGCAAAACTATAATTTTTTATATTTAACAAGATTGTCTTAATTAGAATAAAATTTGATAAATCTGAACCATTAAAGATTGAGCATTCCTTTAGATAAAATACTTTAAAATTGAAAAAGGTATATACAATTTAAATAAGCTCTTAAAGAATTTGTGAAACACTCTATTAAAAAACACTAAATGAATATCAGATATATGAGGATACGAAATTTAGTGTAAACTATTACTTGTCAAAATCCAATGTTACTCCAAAATCATTATCGAGTAATTTTCCTATAAGTTTCTAATAGTATTGCCAACACTTATTTTAATATAAACAAATTAGAATAAAAAAAAAATAATAATAACTCATGATGAATGATTTATCGTCAGTTATAACATTTTTATTTATACTTTCATTTCCAATTTGATCTGTGCAACTCCCCCCTCCCCACTTTTTTCACCCTTTTAATATAACCTGCATGGTCAAAAAACAGTATTTTTTAGTAACATATTTAACATAGGTGAAGTTAGAATTGAAATATCAGTGTAATTATCTAACTTAAAAAAAAAAAAAAACATAATAGCAAAAAAAAAATATATATATATATATATATATATATATACATACTGGGTAAGTAAAAGGTTTATGATACATTTTAAAAATTAATATAAAAGCAACCAACTGATAAATAAAAATGCAGTTTATTCTAAAATGTTCGTCTAGGTTTAGATTTTTATTTTATATACGAAAATAGTTTGAAATTACATATAAACACAAGAAGTAAATGAAATTTGAGTCCAATTTTTGTTAAAGTTTAGAATAAGAAAATTTTGACAATATCTACAAATCTTGTTTTAATGATACCTCAGCTACTCCCAGGTAGAAAGTGTATTGTGTAGATCAGTATTTTGAAACAAAATCCATTATAGGGTATAAAGAAAAATTTGTAGTATGTTTTTACGAAAGATTATCTGTCTCATGTGACAAGATTAGCATGATGATTCCCAATATTCATTTTTAAACACCACATTTCTGAAAATGTTAATGACATAATATCAGAATCAGGGGATCATAAAACCTGTATCATAAATAAATCTACCTGTGATACTTTCAAACTTAATGTATGATATAGCTCCTATTGTCAAAAGAAAAAAAAATAAAATAATAATCAAGTATTGCTATCCTACGAGTGATGCCATTAGCATTTAAATATCTTTTGGCAGAAAGATGGTATATCACCACTACAGCAAAATTATCAAATGCTACTTCAATTCAGGAATGATCCAGATAAAATGGTCCACTATTGTGGCCAAATTCAAACTTAAGAACTCTAGATTTCTTTCGATGGAGACATCAAATATGGAAAAGAAACATTACAGATGTAATAATGATTCTTCTGTAATCAAAATATGTAGACTGAAATCTAGATGTGGTTTCACACTACAAAGAGGATACTAATAATTAAAGTGCTGCATTTTTATATGTGAAAATGTTAAACTAATTTTTAACTGGTCAAAATAAATTCATTACAACATACACTTAAATGCAAACTATATTCTTAAATGTTAGCTGGTCAATTTTATAATTACTTTTTAAAATGTATCACAAATTTTTCCCCCTATACACATATATTTTAAACAAAAGCTTTAAAACTTGAATGTAATTAATTTGAACCTGTAGTTAATATTCTATTTGGCAAATTAAACAAGTCAATTTCCCCCCCCCCCCCCCCCCCCACTCTTTTTTTTAAAAACTGAATAATGAATAAAATTCCCTGCTTTACAAGTGTAATATTGCAATTTATTTAACTCTGGAAACTCGATTATACAAGACATATATATATATTCATAACACGTTAAGAACTCGGAAATTAATACCTTAAAATTAAATTTATGTAAAAAAAAAAGTTCCTTTAAATGATCCCTCCTCCTCCCAGAATCCAGTATCCTACGTCTCCTTTCAAAAAAAAAAAAAAAAAAAGTAGTACTAATAATATAAAAAAATTAATTAAAAGGCATCTCTATAAGTAGCATATATTGCATGTATAACTAAACATCAATGCATACATACATACACAAACAGGTACAGCATGCACAAGAACTATAATAAGCACCTCCTATAGTATTTCTACTTCATTTTCTTTTTATGGCTACACCATAAGAAATAAAGAACACAATGGTCTCATCAAAAAATAAACTCTCAGAATACGTTTTAACATTAATAAAAGCATTTACAATGAAAACTGAAAAAAAAAAGTGTATTTATCCATACACACATATGTACAATCATACATACAGACATAAACTCAAAACATTGTAACAAAACATTTACTACTAACAATGTAATGCATGCTATATAAGTTAAACTAACAAAAACTATCAATCAAAAGCCTATAAGCAATTTTCTAAGTATGACAGTTTAAAATATGTATAATAATAATTAAAAAAAAAAAAATCTCTGGTTAAAAATTTTATTAAAACAAAATATTAAAACTGTATAATAAGAAATTTTTATTTAAACTATTTATAAATATACCATTTTTTAAAATTGTTCTTGAATCTTCAAAATAGCTTTTTATTTATTTTTTACATAAATAAATATGACTTACATAAACAGGAGATTACATCAAAATTTCTTCCTTTTTTAAACATGTATTTATTAGACCAAATGCATTGAAAATAAAACTTTAATTGTAATTAATCAAATAAACTTTTCATACACATACTGAAATAATTAATGGAAAATTAATAATTTTGATTTTTGTGATTGAATAAATGATTATATGAATTCATTAAAAACTTATTTTCTGAACTTAAATTGAATAAGAAATATAATAATAGAAAATTAGACTAAGATCCTATTGGAAATAATGTGTATTATGTGTATATAAAAATGTATAAAATCAACCCAAAATTTAGTCAAATTTGATTACATTAAAATATATATATATCACTTTCTTGCAATTTTAAATTATTTGCTTGGATGATAAAAGCTTTATAATAAAATTCAAATAAAATATTTTTACACATATATATATAAATGGTAAGCTGGTAATACTATTTTCCTGGTTATGTATTTTTTGCCCCTTTTCCCTTAAAACTAATTGTTGTCAAAAATTGGACTTTAACCCTTTGCGGTGCACGACAATTCAGATCATTTAAATTATACTGCCACCGGAATTCATGAGCTAAATTAAACTAAAAGAAATTTTAAATTTTAAGGTTAAAAAACCAGCCTTTTCTACTATGTTATAAATGAAAATTTTTGCTAAAAAATTTCCGGGATGAATTTTTGCAGCTGGATCTTAAATTTTGCGTCCTCGCAGCGAGGACAGCGCACATTAAGGGGTTAAAATGATACTAACATATCTCTAACTTTGTCTATTATTTAAATGATTAGATATATTATAGAAAATGCAACCTTTTTCAAAGGGAAATTCTGACATTTTTTTTTTATGAATGACAATTCAGGAAACAAGAATTTCGATTTAAAATAAATAAAGTATATTTTCCCCACCTATGATAAAATTGAAAATGAATAAATGGAAGCAACTGTATTATATCTTGTATTGCCAGCATACTATGTATACATTTTGAGATGTTTTATTATGGTGCATACAGAAATGAATAAGACATCTGATTATAGATATTAAAAAGTCTTTTTACATAAAAGACAATTTGTTTATTTATTTGAAACTATTTATTTTATTTTTATTATAATTATTCTTAAAGCTGTGTTATGTTTTAAATAAACAATTATGCAATATGTATTTTTAAAAGAATTAATAATATACAGAATTTACAATCAATAAAAATCCAACTACATTAATCAAATAAAATTTTTCTTTAAAAAAAAAACACACTCTAAGGAATTTTTCCTCTCCTTTTATTAGAAAAACATGGCTAATTTCATCATGTTCAATGTATTCAAAGGCAAATACAAAAATAATTAAATGAATACATGTTTGAAAATGCATAAAATTTTATACAATTTAACATTAAACTCTATTCTTTTGATCTGCTTAACCAGAGATTTAAAAATAACAAAACAGAAAACAACAAGAACAAAAGAATATATACATTCTGCTCTTTAAATTCTGAAAAAGGGAACAAGTTGTAAAATAATTATTTATTGATATGGCAAAAAGTATGTTAAAATGACACATTGTAATATCACAAATTTATCTCATGATAAAAAAGCTCAAAGAGAACACACTGCAGTTATATATACATTTAACAAATGCCTACACAGTAAGCATTTTCATATTGACTTAAAATCCAGATCTACAAGACCTCACTGTAAGGAGTACTGAAATCAGACATTAATGCTATGTCTTCAAATGCTTTTCATTTTTTATAATTTAAAGAAAGTGAATTTGCGTTACACTGACCAGCAAAAAGTGATGAGTAAGAATGAGACAGGCTGAAGAATATCAATATTTCATTGTATAAGTATTTTTCACTTGTAAGTCAATCAGATTATTTGTAGTCGAAAACGAATCATTAAAATTTTAATAATATATAACAGAGATTTAACATTCAACACAAATCTTTATGTTGGCAAAGTATAATTAAGTGAGTAAAGAGTAAACAATTTGAAACAAAAAATTTTTAATATCAACTTAATTTTATACTTTTAACAACTGGAAATGTTTTGATATTGTTCACATTATTATTATTTTTTTAATTTTTTTTTTTTTTTTTTTTTTAATAGTAATTTAACAATTTTGAGTATGAATCCTACCAACCTTCTATCAATTTAAAGAATTATATATTCATTAGTTCCCCCATATTCTACATACATTTTTTGCCTTTAGCTTTGAAGAAAAAATTTTAGATAAGGAATAAGAATTGTTACATCAATAACCACAAAAGTCAGATCTCATGAAATAGCAGTTGCAGAAGATGCATGAGAAGGATTTGACACATAACCCACATCAATTCCAGTTCTTTATTTCTTGATTTACCAACTGTAGCAGAAACTGATTCAGCAAGAAATATTTTCAAACCATTTGTTCATAATTGTTTATCTATCAGGTTTTTCTACCTTAAGGGCTTCACTCACCTCCGCCGGAAGCCGAAGCTAATGTTATTCTATGGGAAATTTTTCTATACAAATAACTTATTAACTAATACATATTTTTAAATTCTGTTTTCACATTCTGAAAATTCCCAGCTGTTAAACTGACGGACCTTTTTTAAAAAATTATTTTTTAAATTTTTTATGTTTTATTATGAAGCTTCAAAATACGAATTTTCAATATGTGAAATTTTTTCATTTTGCAATTTCAAAATAAAATATTACAAATTTAAAAAATACATTTTTGAAAAAGGTCCGTCAATTTAACAGTTGGGAATTTTCTGAATGTGAAAACAGAATTTAAAAATATGTATTAGTTAATGAGTTATTTGTAAAGAAAATTTCCCCATAGAATAACATTGGATCGGGTTTCCGGCGACGGTAAATGAAGAGGGCCGTTAAAGGAAAAATTTCAACAATATGTCCAACAACTAATGATGATGGCCTCATATTACTCCAGCTTTTACTTTTTGCGATAATAATTGTATTAACCTGAGATCTGTAAGAAGTTTCCCAATGGTTACAAAAAAGCTAGCACAGCTCTGTGTAAAAATTATCATTACTGGGAAAAAAAAAAAAAAAAAACAGAATCTAGAAACCCAAAGAATAAAATTATGAGATACTTAATAGATTGTTGTTTGAAGACATCAATGATCTCAATACTGATTTAAAAGAATTTGTAACTGTACAAATCAAAATCAATGAAAATGTAACAGGACCACTCATAAGAATAAAAGATCCAAACATATGGAGTGAGATGTTTTGATGTTACAGCTTCAATGATAGAGTACATAATGCATTACTGTCTCTCACTTTCTCTACACATCCTTTGTATAAAACTTTTCTCTATGGAATTTCATTAGGAACAAGTAATATAAAAAATTTTTTTTAAGTCAATTCATACTTACAAACACTATCGAAAAAGCTTTTTTAAATAATTTTGAATTGGGAAATAAAAAGTGCATGTGCAAAATGAAATAAAAATAATTATAACTTTTTATATACCATGTTTTAAATTTTGTGATGAATCATGGAGCTCTATCAATGTGCATAAAAAAGTGATAATGACATCAATTTTGTGAGATGCATAATTTAACTTTTTATAATTTTTTAATGTTCACGTTTAATTAAATGTATTTATTTTTATGTCAAAAGAAAATGAACTCGTAAATTTTTTTTTGGCAACAATTAAATTATAGCTAATATTTTAATGGCTAATTTAACGCTATTAGGATGTTATTATTTTTATATTTTAATTAATTATAAGAAAACTAATAAAAAATTCAAAAATCTGACTTTGAAGTATTGTGTTGTCACTGTGTTCTGAGCAATCCTGAAAGCTTCAAATTTCTAGCTAGTCCGAAAGTTACTTAAAAATCAATTGCAAGATTTGTACAAGATATATATATAGGGAGAGTATGAACTAATAGTAGGAATTGAAAAAAACTGAACCCTGCAACCCAAAGAAGAATATTATGAGATACTTAACAGAGCATTTGAAGGCATCATTGACTTCATTAGTGATTAAAAGAATATGGAACTGCAGGAGTTAAAATTAATGAAAATGTAACAGAACCACTGATAAGAATAAAAGATCCAAAAATATAGCACGAGATATTTTTATGTTACAGCTGCAATGATATAGTAAATAATGCATTACTGCCTCTCACTTTCACTACACATCCTTTATAAAAAAAAAAAAAACTTTTTTGTATGGAATTTCATTTAAAGTCAAGGCTGAGGAAATTTTTTTACCTCAGAATATGAAGCTGGAATATTTTTTGCTATTCATTTTTCATTTGAAGGTGTGAATCCTTTTTAAACTGGCATTTTCCTGAAATCTGGGAGGACTTACAAAATTTGTTTCAATAAAAGAAGAAAGTTTAGATGAAAGTTCCTATACAGATTGTGTAAGTTATACAGAATTATTGGAAAGAAATGGTTATTCTGAGCCCCGCTCAGAAAACATGCATAATCATAAGTGCCTGACTGGTTATTAAAGTGTTACAGTTGTATCTTGCCAGTTTCTTATTATACAAAAGAAGAAAAATTATGTAGTTCATTACATTTGATTAACATCGTAAATGAATCTTGTTCCTTTAAAGTATTTGACATAATAAAGATCTGTGATGATGTTTGTGAAGAGGAATGCAGGCAAGCAAGATTTAGTTTTAAGGTAAAAGAACATGTTACAAAAAAGATATGGTAACAAAGGTAATCCAGTCAGAAAAATATCAGATCTTGGGGCTTCTTTCACCTTCAATGTAGACACTGTTCGGAGCACTTCAAACTCCACCTTATCAAGAAGTACCATTTGAACTTCTTACAGGTGTCACAATGAGAACAAAAAAAGAATATTAGAAATCTTGGAAGAAAAGCAAATAAATTTGATGTTAGATCAACTCAATACTATTTGTGAAGAAACAAGAGAAAATATCTTTAAAATTCAGGAAGAGAATCATAAATGTTTTAACAGGAAAAGAAAGAAAGCCCATGTTTATAAGAAAAAATATTTAGTGGCTATTTAATATACACAGTTTGGAACCAATAGTTTTTCTTGTTATTGGTGTGATTTGCACAAAGAATCTAAAGCATTTTCAATATGGTAGCAAGGTGGAGGTTCATTTATGGTTTGAGCTGAATTTGGATTTTGATGTCACTCTGGCAGAATGAATGGCATAAACTACTAAGATCTATTTGAAGAAAAATTACTGCCTGTTGCCGAGGAAATTGGCAATTTTTTTTGAATGATCTAACAGCAGAATGCATCCATACAGCAAATAACACTCAGGAATGTTTCCTAAATAATGGTGTACATGTAATTCCATGGCTATCTGTTTATCTTGATTTAAACCCAATGGAAAACATTTAGAGCCTACTGTTTAGAGTAATTTATACAAATGGAAAGCAATAAGCCATAATTTCAGATTAAAAGCTTCTATCATCTCCCACTGAGAAAAAAAAAAAAAAAAAAAAAAAGAGCAAAATAAAATAAAAAGCTTTGTTTACTCCACGTCTGATGAAGATTTCACAATAATTAGAAAATTTGGTGCATACACTGGCTATTAATCCATATTTTTGATCCATGTTCATATCATTATGCAACACCTAATAAAGGAAAAATGCTGTTTTCTTTATATAAAAATATCTATCTGAATTACATTTTGTTATAAGATAAGAATATTTGTTCTTTTTCTAACATTGATAAGTCTTAAGTTTATTTTGTAGATTTTTTTTTTTTTATTTTTTTTTATTTTTTTTTTTGCTTGAAAAATTTGGTGTTCATATCATTTTCAAAGCCAGTGTAGTTTTCCCAAACTACTTCAAAATGTGTGGCATTGTAGATTATTAACTTAACAGTACAACAGTAACTTAACAACAGTACAATACCTATTTAAGACAAAGTACAATATCTATTTTCACTCACAGCCAAAACTGCTCATTACCTAATGCATTTTTTAAAATTCTGTTTTCACATTCAGAAAATTCACATATTAAATTTGATCTCATTAAAAGAAAAAAAAAATGATTTTCGTATTCTTGAATTTAAAAATGCAAAAAATGAATGAAGAGCATTTTTCGCTTTTTTTTTTTTTTTTTTTTTAACTGCAAAATAAATAACCATTTAAAAAAAAAAGTATTAGAAAATTAGAATCTGTTTTAGATGCCTATTTAATGACCATTTTTTTTTTTTTTTTTTAAGATATGTTAAACATAACCTTTATTTGTAGCACTTATTTACCAATAGAGATTATGCAAATTTTATTTGAAGATTTATGACTTGTGGGGGGAAACAATAAAAAAATTTTCTAAATATCATTTTTGTAGTCTATTTAAAATGAGCCAATTATACTGCTTTTTACTTATTATTATTATTATTTTCTCTCTTTTCCTTTATAAATTAATAAAATATTGCAGTATCTTTGGAAATTGAGTATGTAAGCAAATTCTAAGAAGCCAAAGATAAAAACCTTTGAATACAAAATAGATAAAAAAGAAAAGTTATTAAATTAAATGCAATGCATAAGATTTTTTTTTTTTTTTTTTTATTATTATTATTATTTTCTTTCTGAATGAATTTAAACTACATTTACAAATAAAAAAAAAATCATATTGATTTTCAAAACAACTAAAATTACATTGTTGGGTAGTTTTGAAAAATCATTAGGCTATTTAGAAATTAACTGCTTCCAAGTAAATGTGAATGTATAAATGAATGTCAAAGTTGAAAATGTTAACTATCAATAAGAAGACACAAAAGATAAAAAAACATTTGAAAATTTAGCAAAAGCTGTTATTTAAATATATTTCCATAATTTTCTTCCTGTTTATGAAAATGCATAGCTTTTAATGTTATTATTATTATTATTTTTTAAATGTAATTGGATAAACTGTCAATGTTGCAGCCTTATTTTATTTACTCATCACTTGATACTTAGAGGTACGAAGAAAAACTTACAAAAATTTAAACTTTTCACATAACATAATTGATACTTAAATAAACATAAGTAACATTTAAGGAGTATGAATTGTCAAAGTAAAAATATTCAAAGTAGAAATAATAATAACAATGTTTCTAAAACTAGGAAAAGCATCTTTTCCTTAAAAAATGAAAATGATAGTTTAGTTTGTATTATTTGATTATTTACGAATTTTACCTGTTGAAGTACGTTTTTCTGCTAAGACATAGCTGTTGATGTCTCAGTAAGAAAGAAAATCTGAGAACTGCAGACCCAAATGATTTGTTTGCATTCCTGATATAGGACTATATACACAAAAAACAACAAGGATTCATAGATTCAGTTACATTTAGCTATTGCATACAAAACTGCACACAATGATTGGTTAGTTGGATTTTAATTAGATTCTACGGTACATATTTTTACTAAAATATCTGTACCACGGTATTGTACTATTATTTTTAAATGCAGATTGAGATTTGGATTACACCACCATTTTTGGCTGTAGGTAAAAAGGAAAATTATTAAAACTGATTTATTTTTAAATAAAATAAACATGTTTATTTTATTTTCATAAGCTGAAAAAATAAAAAGATTTTCTTCAATGAAAAAATAAGAAAAATATAATAACAATAGTACTTCTGAAGTGGGATTAGGATCATAGATTTTTGTATATGAATATAAACAAAGACTTAAATTTTGCATATACTCATATAAGAAAATAAACAATTTTATATTGAAAAGCAGTATTTTGCTACTTAAACAGATAATATTCCTTCTTTTTAAGACAAACACATTTAATCAATAATTTAAATTCATGTAAAAAGACAGATAAGTTAAAATTGTTAATAAATCTTGATATAAAGTTCCTTAACTCTCTATGTTATGTGTACTAATAATTATTTAAAACATAAAATCACTAAAATTTATAAAAGGACAACAGCATTTTCGTCAAAAAATATTTTTAAATATTATCGGACAAAAATATTGTTCTTTTATAACTAACCAACTTAAAAATAAAAGTGATGAATTTTTTTATATAAAGCAAAATTTCAAAAAAAAAAAAAAAAAAAATATTTTTGACAAATCATTATGCAAGACTTGCATTTGATGAAAATACTAAAACAGTATTATTAATGCTTACTTATAATAATAATAATAAAGTGTAGAAATCCCAGTAACAGAATTTTCTGTATAATCTGCAGCAAAATGAAACTTATCTGCAATTCAGAAATGCCAGATCAAGTTAGATATCAAAAGAAAAGTATAACAATTAATAAAGTATGCAAAATTTATATCTAAAAAAGGAAATAAATTAAGAATATGCAACAAATACAGTAATCTAGAGACATATTACATATTATATTCAACCCAAGTAACACAGACTGTTGGCCCAACTGCGATTTATTGTTAGTTCGTTGGGGAATGGTTATCGTTGGGGAAAGGGCTCAAAATAACAGTGGGCCAACAGCAAATAGTATTGTTGGCCCAACAGTCCTAAAATACTCTTTTTTCAACTGCAAACTATAACAGTTAGCCTACAATGTGTTCACCAACAATGGCCCAACAGTTTGCCAACCAGGAACCAACCGTTCCATAGTTGGGCCAACTGTCACCCAACGGTTGGCTCAACCGAGGGCCGACGGCCAAAAACAACCGTTGGCCAACGAAGAAGGAATCGTAGGGCCAACCGTTTCCCAACCATTCCGTGTTACTTGGGAAGTATTTTTAAACTTAGCATTTCTTTTTAAGCTGTTAAATTAATCTGCAGCGTTCACTGCTGTGCTGCACTGTTCCTGCTACTGGGGTAAAAATATTTAAAATGTTAAAGAGGTGAAAATACAGTGCTTGTCTAATGATAAGCACAGCTTAGCATTTGCATAGTAACGCCTTTATATGCTATGAGAAATATTCTTCCTTCAATAGCATTTATTGCATTAAACATTATCTTTATTTTATTGAGTTATATTGATTTATTTATTTGTGTAATATTTATACAGATTACATAGACAGAATAAGGGGAAAAAAAAAATGTAAAATATAAATCTTACAAATGCACAAGAACTAGAAAAATCATGCTCGCAATCATGCAGATTTAAGTAGCAAAACAATGCTTTGAGTTTATGATTCAACATTCATATATCTGGATAGCTTTTGTCATTAAACATTCATATATTTTAAGAATATTTACAGATTTATACATGCTTTTGAATCACAATCAGTTTTAAAATTTTAAAATAGAGACTTTTCTTCCAGTAAAAATTCAACAAAGTATATATTTTACAAATAGAATGAATGTCATATAAAAAGAATGTTCATCATGCAACTTTAATTTACATTTAATATGGAAATTTTTCTGATATATAACATCAATGCGTTAAAGTTAAAAGAAGGTAGTAAGTAAAATTGAATATATTGTCAAAAAAGAGAAAATAAACACAAATCTTCCATAAAATAATGATTGAACTTATGTACATATCAGCACAAATGTTACATAATTTTAACAACATTATTTACACAAAAGTTTAGTGCAAAGATACTATTGCACACTTATTTGAGGTGGACTGAAAAGAAAAAAATTCGCTTGAACTTAATGCACCTTTACATTTTTCAATCACTATACAGAAAAATAGGCAATACATTTAAAACATTTACAACAGTGTCACATTTTTTCCAACATACAATTTTATATACATGACAAAATGCATTTTTGTAACATTCAACAACACATATTCATATTGAAAACAAAAGGTTTAATTTAAAGGGGGTTATTTGCAATGTTATAAATACAGACAAGCAATATACGGAAAAATGAAATTCAAGGCCTGCCAAGTTTATCAAATTATAGAAAAACAATGTAAAACTAAATAACTAATTAACCTATTAACAATAAAAATACAACATGCAACATTTACAATGATGCATATCAATATTTTTTCAACATAATTTAACAATATTTATCTATATTTTACTTGGCAGAATATATTTGAACACTAGAAAGACGGGGAGTGGAATTTTCAGTGTAAATCTAATAACAAAAACAGTCATTTTGATTGCTTTAGTCTTTCTAGTATTAATTTATCTTAATAAATTTTTTAATGAATTAGTGTTAGAAAAGTATTTGTCAGTTGTTCATATTTCATATATTTAAAGTTACACTGATGTAATAACTGTATTCAAAATGTGTCTTAAAAAAAAAAAGGTGGGGGGGCTTAGTTCCATAAAAATTATCTCGGTGGGTTATGGAAATGAGACTGCTATCCTTTTGCGGTGGATCAAAATTGTGATGGCATACCTAGAAATCTAAGGGGTGAATCTCAGAGCGTCGCCAATTGCTCACTGTGTAGTTCTTGTGAGATGTTAAATCAACTTAACCTGAACAAAAACAGGGGTCCCACCAGAATAAAATAAAAATACAGGATTTAAAAAATATATATAGGAATCTACAAGGAAGAGACATAAGATATTTATAGGCCATTTCCTAAAAAAAAAAAAAAAAGAGAGAGAGAGAGAGAGAGAGAGAGAGAGAGAGAGAGAGAGAGAGAGAGAGAGAAAGTAAAATTACTGATGTATATACAAAGAAGGATTCAGAACTGATCTCTCAAGTATGGTGAGAAAGAAAGTAATAGAAAATGAAAACTGTTTCAAGCTGGGAATAAATTTGGTCAGACTCTAATACAAAATGTTGAAGAGTTTATTGTTGTTTATCTACAACTTCAATTCAAACACAAAACTATCAGAGAGTGGTTGTCATTTCAGAGAAGTAATGACAGCATGAACTTGTTCAATTTGTGAGAGAATTGTGTGTGAAAAATAATTTTGTGAGTGAAGGAAACTTCCTTAATAAAATGAACATACACTATAAAATCAAGATTTATGGCCTTTTTCTGTAGTAACAAGTGACAAAATCAGATCATCTACAAAACCAAATAAAGCAAAACACTAAACCAGCAAGCAATATCTTGTGTGTTGAAATTTGGTTGGTCTTTAACAAACTGTAAAGCAGTTTCCCAACTGAAACTATATGTTGATTAGCGTTTGTGCCAGGTATTGATGTAGTTTTGCACATTTGTTTAGATTTGCAAATGTTTCAAGCTGTGGTATATGTATTTATTGATTAGTAGGTGCATCTAAAAAAAACTTTTTTTTTTATATCAAATTTCCAATAGTGCGGAGAAGTTGCCTTATGCTATTGTTAGTATGTGTGCAAATTTTTGTTGATCTGAATTAATATCTTCAGTTGCCTCTGGTGTCGTTTATATAAAAATTCGTTAATTTTATCGTTTTTTCAATACATTCTTTTTTTTAAATAAGAAATTGAAATCCTTAGAGCGTGTGCAATTTTTATTGATGTGGGTCAAAGGCTTCAGTTGCTTTTATGGGTCACTTATCTGGACAAAGTTGCTCATTTTAATGATTTTCCTTCAACACTTCTAACGACTGTAATTCTTTTATTTATGATTATTTCTATTCCCTTTTTTTGTATGAACAAATTATGCATTTGCACAAGTGTGCAATGCGTAAATTGTTAAAAAAACATGTAAATTAACGGGCCTTCGCCCATTTAATTTTTACGGTCATGACAGTTTTTTACCTACAAGACGGGCATGCCAGTATTTTCTGATATGTCTTGATACTTTCCGCTACACCACAAGGTTCTTAGCAGTCTTTTACTGCTTTTTTTAAAATAATAAATTTCATTAATCGTTTGTAGCACATATTTTCAAGGGAATAATACAAAAATTGATTTAAATATAGAGTGGTATTCAAAATGATAAATTACAGTCAAAACATAGACTGCTAAGAACTTTGTGGTATAGCGGAAAATATCAAGTCATAACAGAAAATACGGGTATGCCCGTCTTGTAAGTAAAAAACAGCCGTGACCGTAAAAACTTAACCTGTAAATTTACATGTTTTTTTAACAATGTACACATTGCACACTTGCCCAAATGCATAATTTGTTTATACAAAGAAAAAAAAAATGAATAGAAATAATCATAAATAAAAGAATTACAGTCGTTAGAAATGTTGAAGGAAAATCATTAAAATAAGCAACTTAGTCCAGATAAGTGACCTGTAGAGGCAACTGAAGCCTTTGACCCACATCAATAAAAAATTGCACACACTCTAAGGATACCATATGGCAATTTTTCAGCCGTATTAAAACTAAGGATTCCAATTTCTTATTAAAAAAAAATATATATTGAAAAAATGATAAAATTATCGAATTTTTATAAAAACAACCCCAGAGGCAACTGAAAATATTAATTCAGATCAACAAAATTTTGCACACATACTAACAATAGTATAAGGCAACTTTTCAGCACTATTGGAAATTTGATATAAAAAAAGTTTTTTTCGATACACTTTATTGATTAGGGATTATTAAATTCATACAATTAGAGATTGTAATTCATACCAACTCATGTTATTCTATGGAGTCAGGTAGTAGAATGATGATCAACTGAATTTTTCTGAGAGTTTTGCATAAAAACAAAAGTTGTAGATACATAGCACACTCTACAACATTATGCATTTCTTTCTGCCTATACTTTCCTAAAAAAAAATAATTTTCATTTTCAATTCCGTGCCTTTCCACTAAATTTGAATGATGAATTCTGAATCACACTGTATTTAGTATTTATTGTAAAAAAATTGTTTATTATTAATGAGCTTTTTGAAATTTGGTCAGTGTATATGTGCATGGAAAATCGACTATCATATCTCAAAAAAAAAAAAAAAAAAAAAAACGGCGAAATTTCATAATTAAGATAGGTCTGGTGCACAAGGTTAAGATAGGTTTGGTGTACAGGGTGAAAATAGGGGAACTAGGGCTGAAAGTCAGTATCTCAAAAGCGGCTGTAACAATTTTCATCGAATTTGATACATAAACCCTTTTTTAAGATCTTTTTAGTTCCTCATCATAGTATAGGTATGAGGAATTTAGGTAATCATGAAAATTTTCAACCTCATTTTTTATTTTACTTTTTTACACGCTTTCAGGTACGAGGAATCCAAAAATATCAAAATGGGTGTGGTGTCTGTATGTAGGGTGGCTGTTAGTTTGTTAGTCCGTTACTGTGTTAGTCTGTGTACACAATATCTCATGAACAAATGATCGCAGAGAGGTTGGACTAGTTTAAAAATATCATTTATGACACTGGCGAGTACCCTATTCATTTGCAACATTCTAATTAAAAAACCTCAGAAGTTATTTGAAATTTATGATTCTCTTAACATGGGAGAATAGGGCAAAATTTCACTTAAATGTGCATGAAAAGAAATATTTTTATTGTAAAGATGCAAGAACAGCTTTTAAATATCAGTTTTGATGCCGGGATGAACATCATTAACCCCTTGACATACAAATAAAATGCGCATTGATGCGTCTGTAGGATACCATTTAATCTGGCTGAATTGTGAACAGAAGTAACCAGTGTAAACAGCGTGCTTGTAATAAGTGTCCAAGCTCAGTAACAGGTCGTTTTATTATAAATGACGTCTCTGAGACGTCATTGTATATCAAGGGGTCAACTAAAAAAAATATTTGTGAATTATTTGAAATTTACGAATTTCTTAACATGGCAAAATTTCGTATGAATGTTCCTTTTGAGGGATACCGTATATTTCCGTGTATAAGCCGAGAATTTTTGGAAATTTTTCGGAAGCTGAATTATGGGGGTCGGCTTATACACGGATCCACATTTCTAGCAAAAAACGTACATTAGAAACAATGATTGAATACATATATTTTAAGCTTAAAAAATATATATAAAGTAAAATAGAAATATTAAACCTTATTTTTTAAAAAATTATCATATATAAAACTCTTAAATTAGCAATTTTAAATTTATTTAACAAAACGCTTGGTGTAGTCATGTGTGTTTACATTTCTTTTTGACCTGCCAGTAACTGAAGTCATCAGCAGAGTGCACGAACAGAGTAAATTCTCTGTCTGATTCAGAAATAGTATAAGAGAAACTTGAAAAAACAGGACTGAACGATCATATTTTTAATTTATACAATTAAATTTAAATAATCTCTGTTTAAAATGTTTCTAGGCTTACACTAGCTAAAGTGGCAAATCATCTTTTTTTTTTTTTTTTTTCCCCTCTCTTCTAGACGTATTTTTTATTTTTTTTTGAAGATTGCCTTGAAGCACTGATAAAAATACTGAAAAGTAGAAATATACAAAATAATTTAGATACGTCATTAAAAAAAATCAATGCAATCGGTCTTTAAACAGCTTATTTATGTAAACATCCAGCTGCTGCATTGCATCATCGACGTTAGGGTTAGGCCTCCCGGTATTACGGTAACCATCATTTTCAGCTGCCAGGACTTGCGTGTGTGATGCGAGTGCATCTGTGTTTGCCTCCCTTCTGATAGGGTTGCCAGAGTTAAAACTATCGCCATTGCCGAACACACTGCAATCGTTTTACGTTATAGCTAAGCAAGGTAGGAATTCTATTGGATAAGCATGCATTTCGCACAATTTCATTGGACAGATTACCCTGAAAGTTGTATAGATTGGCAATATTTTCTCCATTTTGGCGATATACAAATTTCTGCAGGGAAAAACGTACTCTCGGCTTATATTCGGAAATATACGGTATTTTATCGTAAAGTTGTCAGACTGCTTTTAAAATATCATAAGATACTGGCATAAATATCCTTGACTATGAAATTTCCCATTTAAAAATTTTGTTATTCATTGGAAATTTACGAGTTACTAAATATAGCAGAATAGGGCGAAATTTCACATATAGAATTTTAATTTCTTTTTAATCCATTCATAATATAAGTATAATTTAAAAAGCTAGTAATATTAAAAATATTTTAATTTTAATAAGAATACACTAAAAAATATAAATAACTTGAAATTATATTTCAAAATCTGAATGTATTTAATATCTTTAGACTGATAAGCCCAAATAATAATAATAATAAAAATAATAAAAAACTTGGCAGGCCTATTATTAAAAGAACATGTCTGTAGAGAGAGAGAGAGAGAGGGGAAAAAAAAAAAGATCAAGTAATAACAAAAAAGAGATACTATAACTTATTAAAAGTTAAAGTTACTTTGTATATATAATAATTCTTTGGAATATAAGTATCACATTTACCATAAAATTAAAATCTGACAGCACACATCACAGCATATTAAAAAAAAAAAAAAAAAAAAAAAAAAAAACTTTTTCAGATAAAAACAATTTAATTCACTAAATAATATTCACCGGTATTACATATGGAAGAGTTGAGATGCAACACACTTCTTTCTCATACATATACTCATTAGGTCTCAAGGTAAAAGAACTCAGTAATAGAGGTGAGTTCAGCCTTAGTTCAGAAACAACTAATTATTCATATATCATTTCCATTTTTCTGATAACTCTCTGTTCAAAATGAACACACAAAAACATACATACATGTATATATATATATTCCAGGTAGCACATAATGTTGTTTAATGTTGTTATAACCAATTTTTCACTGTTCAGACTTATTTGCAATGCTATAACAACATCATGTGTTACCTGGGATATATATATCTATACATATATATTTTCACATTTTGCAATTTTTTAACTGTTAAATTTAACGTTTATATATGTTAAATAAAATTTTAAGCATTATTAAAAAAATTTAGCAAAATTTGTTTCAATATCATTTTAGAACAAAAGCTTGTCTCACCTCTACCATGAACATAGCAAAAATGTATTAATTTACAAAGATTTAAGTTAAAAGAAAAAATTAGAAGAATTACAGAAAAAGTTATCTACAGTGCAATTTCATTGCCTACTTTTTGAAAACTAAACTAAACGAAATATTTATCAAAGAAATTTAAATATAAATAAGATAAAATAACATTTATTCAATATAGCAAGTGTTATTTAAAAAAAAAAAGTTATATTTGTTTATATTGTCAAACACGCCCTTGCTAATTACCTGGATTCTTTCCCTGCCCCATGCACATCCACCAACATGCTATATTTAAAAAACTCATCCCCACCCACAAAGAAAAAGAGGGGGGGGGGGGGGATAAAAATACAAAACATAGTACAAATCAAAATACATAGAAACTGAGAAATATATTAGAGCAAAAAAAAAAAAAAAAAAAAAAGGAAAGCATTTATTATATGAACTTTCATTTCGTGTATTTCTAAAACAGTAACCATTCATTTAATATAAACAAATGACAATAAGTTAGAATGTTTGGCAATTGGACATGAATATATACCATATTAGAGGAAGTCATTACAGAACAAAATTAATACATAAAATTGTTTCAATAAAATAGGAAATTTTTTTTAAAACTTTAGCAATATTTAAAATGAATTATAATCATTCAAATGCAGTTTTAAATTTCATAACATTTCGCTACTGTATATGATCTAATTCCTTCTTTTTTCCCCAGAATTAACATATGTATTGTCTTTTGCAATTTTAATATTAATTCAACAAATGTTTATTGGCGAATTTTACTCAAAGATAATATGAGAGTCATTTTGATACACATTCATATTTTATTGTTCATTTTATATTTTAACCCTTTAAATCCTGACAGGACTTTAACCTTTTAACGTTCCTTGATTTTGCACTAAAACTATACATTTAACATTTGGTTAAAAGTAAAGGATCATATTTAAGCAATTTGAAAAAAAATACCTTACATGTTTTCCTTTTATTTAACAGTATGATTAATTATATATTTCAGCATACAATCGTAGCCATCTTCAGAAAAACATGCTGCCTACTGACCTGTCTACTGTCTTGCTTGTTGTCGGTCAATCGTACATTGATTCTCTCCTTTTTTTGCTTCACTTCATTCATTAGCGGCCACCATTCAGGGGGACGATGTTGTACTCTCTATCGTTAATTGCATTGTTAGTAGTTAGTATTTCCAAGGCTTCACGTTCTCCAGCAAAACGGTGGGAGCAGGCAGCTCATTTTCTGAAGATGGCTATGATTGTATGCCGAAATATATAATCAATCATGCTGCTAAATAAAAGGATTAAACACCCCCACCATTATGCCTTAAAACACGAAGCCTAGGAACTACTAACTACTAACAATGCAATTAACGACAGAGAGCACATCATCAATCTGAATGGTAGTCACTAATGAATGAAGTGAAGCAAAAAAAAGGAGAGAATCAACAGACGATCGACTGACAAGAAGAAAGAAAGACGTCAGTAGGCAGCACGTTTTTCTGAAGATGGCTACGACTGTATGCCAAAATATATAATCAATCATGCTGCCAAATAAAAGGATTAAATGTAATTTTTTCAAGTTGATACCAGTGTTATTTTGAACTGAAACAACTGTTGCAAGTTTATAGAATTTATAATACTTACTTACAAAGTTATTTATCTATTAAATTAAATATTATTTGAATTTAATCACATTAACATATAAATGGTTGAAGACAAAAATTTCTCAAAAATTATAAGTGCTACTTTTCTTTTCTTTTAACATATTTACGATCAGCTATATGTCTAATATAGTCAAACCCCAATATAACAAACTTCATGGGTCCGAAAGTTTGGTTCACTATAGCTGAACTGTTAAGAAAAATGTTAAGAGTTCACAAAATGTACAGCTCATTAGGTGCTATGTGCATTCAATTATTATTATTTTCTTTTAAAGATAAAATCTATTAAAAATGATCATTAATGAATTAAATTGATTAAAACAGATTACATTAAACAGACCCAATATTAATTAAATTAACTAAAATGAAATCAAATGGAAATAAATTCATTTTAACTTTAATTTTGATGATTGTTTTGATACAGAAATAATCAATAATCTTCTGCTGATTTTAAAATCACTTTAGGAATTACTTTCTCCAATACATTAAATGACTAACACTCTTTCCTTCCATAAACACTTAAATGGGTGAATAAGATGAAATGACTTCCCTTCCGCCTGCATGTGGAATTACTTGTTCTGGTTTTGGCCCTAAGCCGACCTTTCTCCTAGTTCTCAGGGAGAATGACTAATGGCTGGAGGCACCACACCGGCAGAGTGGCTGTTGTAAAAGGTCAAGAATGTAGTAGTTTCTACCCTTAAATAAACAGGTTTATCACTGATTTGTATTATGTTTCAATGGCTGGCACACATTTTCTCATGAAATGAGAGTCAAAGTCCTGTTTTCACAATTGTAGAAAAGTTATTAAAAAAATTAAATAAATAAATAAAAATCAATGGTTGATTGAAAAGATTTGTTATAATCATTTATTAAGATTTTGGAGGTTTACTATAAATGGATAAATTAGCATTTAAATACAATACCGTAAAATCCTGACTATAAGCCCATCCTCGAAAATAAGCACCCTCCCTACTTTTAGGCGATTTAAAAAATTTTCCATAATCCTAAAAAAAGCCCTCCCCCACCCTTTTTCCATTTTGAACAGAAAATTAATTTTGAAATCTTATGTATATTTAATGATTCTAAATAAATTTATTCTTTAAAATAATTTTTACAGCAAAATTTACTAATTCCCCTCTCTTCTATTTGTTTTAATAGGGTTTGATTATATCCATTTGTGAAATTAATTTAGCAATTTTCAAAAGAAAATATGTAGGGAACGTTAAAGGGTTAAAGAACCATTAGATTAAAAATATATATATACAAAATCTAATTTAAGGAAGAAATGTTAAAAAAAAAAAAAAAAAAAAACTTGTAAAGGAATGAACATATATATATATTTCATTTTTATCTCACTAGTATATACTTTTATCTCTCACATATATTTTTTACTTTACTAGTATTAGACGCTACATAAAGCCAGTTTTTTTAATAATTAATTAACACATTACCACAAGAATGTAGAGGAAAATACAAAGATATTCTTATACTTTTTTTTAAAACTAAGGTTCTGATCTTTTCTTTTTATCTTTATGTACCTACGTTATATTAAGTATTACAACTTACTAAATCCTTATTGTTATAGCTTTCAGGGGTGAGATTGAAAAACAGATAGAAAAAAAAAAGGATGAAATTGTATTGAAAGAAAGACGGCAAAATGAAATATTAGAATTTTGATAATAAAATCATTATATTAAGAGTAATAAATATATTTATTAATTTTCAATCTATAAAAAAGAACTAATGATTATGCTTTAGTATTCAATCATGTTTTACTTGATTAGTTTATGTAAACAAGACAAAAAATAAAGCTAGAATATCTCATCTCTGACCTTTGGAAATTTATCTCAACTAGTTAAAACAGTATGTTTGAAATGCATTTTTATTTTTACTTATTTTTTAAACTTCGGACATAAAGGGTTAAAGAGAATTTATCAAAAAACACAAATAATAAACATTTTCCTTTGTAGTCCATTTTTTAGCTAATTGAAAATACACTGTAATAACTTTGGTTATTCATAGAAAACCAGGTTTAGTTACAAGATATAAATTATTTTCAAAAATTAACAAAACAGTCAATCATTGTTGATTATTTCTATTTCACAGAAGACAAATAACATTTTTAGTTAAAAATGATAAAATTTTGGTAAAAATAAAATTTTATAATGCAAGAAAAACAACATAATATAGAGGGAAAAAAATGTAAAGTGAAATAAAACGAGTAGTTAAAATATTTAAACTTTGATTTTTAACAATATAAAAATGCAATTATTAACAAATGCAGAGAAACAAACATCATATAACTCAATCAAAACCTGTCTTGAAATATATATTCTGATAATAGAGTCAATCTAATATATAGCTCTTAATTAGCATAAGATTTATATATATATTTATATATATATATAGAAAGATTGTCAAAGCTACAACAAAGTACTTAGTCAAAATACAATAAATAATATTACTTCTGATTTTGCATTTGTGTAATATAATTAAATGCATATGATTATTTAACAACACATAATTAAAATTATAAACAAAATTGCTAATGCTTTTAATAAAAACAATTTTAATATACACAACATATACAAAAGTAAATATCTCATTAATAGGTCTTTCACAAATTTTTATCCAACGTAAAATTCGATAAATATATATAAAAATATCTAGACATATGAACATAATTGTTTTAAATACATTTTTGAATTTTTATGCGATCAATTCATAGTTTATACAAAACAATTAAAAAAGAAAAAAAAAGGCATCAACTTTCTCAACAATGATAATATTTTTAAAAACAGCCATATGGATATATTAAAAGTATAAAAAAAAGTATAAAATAATAATTATATGAAAATATTACTTCACTTTTTATAGTATATATTTGTTCATATAATTCATATTTTTGTCCAATTATATTTACCAGAGATGAGTAAATTGTTTAATTTTAACATTAGAATTGAAATAAAATTGTTGTTCCATTTTACACCTATAACAAGGACACTAAAGCATGCCATTAAATAGCATTTTAAAAAATGACAATTTAAATAAACTTTAGTTTTATATTACAAAAATAGAAAGAAAGACGAATTTTCTTTTCTTTTTTAAAATTTATTTAAGTAATTTAAAATAAATATATAATTTTTAGGATTGTGGATGCATTTATAAAGCAGTACAAGAAAAATGTAAAATAATTTCGCTAATATTTTTCTTTGAAGGTAAAAAATTATATAATATTTGTATGGATCTGCAAACACACACTTACCACTCTTAATGTGGGAACTAGTGATATAAAATGGTAACTTAAACTAAACAAACTGACACTTTTTTTTTTTTTAAATTCTGTAATCTTTATAAGAATGAATTTGATTAAATGACCATATGAAAATTACATAGGTTGGCAATTAAATGTAAAATAATTAAAGTAGCTTTAATATGATTGGACATTTCAGAAATTGTCCACAAAAATATATTTTGGAAATTATGCGTACACATACACACCTGCACACACACCAAAAAAAAAGTTGATTTCTGGTTAAATAATCGTATATTTCCCGAATCAGCTTTGAAAAAAATGTGTGAATTCTGCCTGTTAGAAGCACACAGGAAAAAATAAAAATAAAAAAATAAAAATAAAATAATAAATAAATAATTTTTACTGGCTGTAAAAAACATGAATTTTGTTGACTTTTGGCAAAATAATGTATTTCAGGGATCAGCATTATAATTTCCTATTACAGTAATTAGTGGAGAGGGATTTTTTTTTCTTTTTTTTTTTTTAATTAGTGATGAAATAATTCTGCATTTCCACAATCAGCCTAAAAAATATCATTTTATTTGTTGATTGGCTCTAAAATCGTACAATTTTCATCATCTATCTAAAAAAAACTTTATAAAAAACTATGTCCAATTAGGAAAGCTTTGAGAAAGAAAATTGATTTATTTTTTCTTAAAAATCAGATGATTCAGAAAAGTTTTTTTTCAGAAATTCAGAAGAAAATTAGTCATTTCGGTAATTGGGTAAATAAAAATGATCTACCAGCCACTGTTGAGTAATTTAAACTTTTAATTTCAAGGCTTATTCACATGAGCATCTTAAAATAAAAAAAGTTAAAAATAAATTATTAAAAAAATAAAATAAAATAAATAAATAAAAATTACAGCAGTTTCCTAGCATCTCATGATTTTTAATTATTCATTTATTAAATTTCGAACATTCTTTTTAGAGTTTTTTCACCAATAGCAGTTTATTTTATTATGCTGACAAGATTTAGATAAAATTTAGAGCTGCAACAATTTAATTTTATGTAAAAATACAAAATTGATTTTTATGGCTAATTAATGATAGAATATATTCAAGGTAGAATTTTTATAATTTAATTCCAAAAGATATATATTTTTATTGGCAACAACTAGATTTTTCTGAAAATGCCTATTCACCAAGACATATAGTAACAATTTTCTTACAGGTCATGCGTTTTTTTGTAACCCAGTTAGTAGAGTGTCAAACTTGCAATCGAAGATGACGATGCGAGTTTGATACTTGAGCCTGCCAAAGACCGACATGTACATAAAAATGGTGCTTGGTACACATAAAATCAACATGGCTGATGTGTCCTCCATGCTCCAGAAAAATATTATTTCTGGGGGTTATTGAAGCAGAGGAGCCCTCCCCTACATGGAGGATCAAAATTGTATGTCTTTGGACTACCCTCAAGATGTATCAACTAAATGTACTGAGGGGTGAATTCCAGACCGTTGCCAAATGCTCACTGCACAACTTTATTAAATCTACTCAATCTGTTAAAATTTGCTCACTTTTGAATTCTACAACACACTTTTACTCATCTCTGATAAAATTATCTTTAAAATTTTCTCAATTTAAAATATTTTAAAGTAAAAAAAAAAAAAAAAAAAAATCTCATAAAAATTACTTTAGTAAATCACTATTTTTGTTTTATAAAATTAGATAAAATCCTTTACAAATTAAGAACATTAACCATAATAACAATAAAAACATGGTAATAAGGTATTATGCAATTTCTTAGCAAACTTCAATGGCAAGACAAATTAATGAGACTATCGTAACTTATGTCAAATTTTCAGTTCTAGGATAACAGACAAAACTTTTGATTTATATTATTCATAACTAACAGGAAACTAAAAATTGGCACTAAAAAAATAAAAAGAAAACATAACAAAAACTATAAGTTGGAATTTCTTCAATTTTCATATTACCACGTAATCAATATATGATCTAGAATGCAGATAATTATTATTAATTGAAAACAGACATGAAACAAATTTGGCACCAAAATATGAGGACGGTTCAAGCTTAGCTTGAAATTAACATCTTTAAGCAAAACAATATATTTCTTTATGAATGATTTCTAGCAACTTATTAGAACATTTTTTTTTTTTACATATAAAAGAATACATTGTAAGCTACACATGAATATTAATGAATGAGTAATCATTAAAAACTTGCTTTAAATACTTAAAAATATCTCCTGTAACAAAATACACATCGTAGACAGAACAAAGGTATTGAGGCAAATGAAGGCAAGTTTGTTTTTGATCTGAGCACAGCCCCAAACCTGCAGTATTTTAAAATCTCAGCAAAGTTACAAAATGAGCAAATATTCAACATTAGGTTTCGCAGGAAGTTTGGAAAGAAAATTTCCACAGACTAAAAACAATTTTCTCTGATATTAAAACTCTTTGCCTACTTTTTAATGTCAAACCATACTCTTCTTTTCACTATCTTGCTTGTGACTTTTCATATGAGCACTTCTACTTTTAACTTTTGAAAAAACTCTGAAAAGAAAAACATTGCTTAGTTATATATAAAATTTAGAATATGACAGACAGAGACATGTAGATTCAAAATAATTTTAAAGAAAAAAAAAAAAAAGAACATACAGTTCAGTTCCAAAGTTTGAAAACAAAATACTTTTTGCTGAATAAAGAAAACTAGTGTTATATGGCTAGGACAAAACTTTCTACTATATTATTCTATATAACAGCAACACCCACTGGTTGATATGCATAAAAAAATTAATCAATATAGCTTTTCACAATAAAGATTTTATATATGCTGTTTGATGTCATTTTAACCAATAGATGCAGAGATATAGCCAACCAGAAAACCACAGAGAATAGATAAAAGCACATTAGCAACCTGTCAACTAATATGCACCCAAATTAAATCAGCATAGTTTTTCTTAATAGTCTACTCACATGAGTACCTACACACAATAGAAACTGAGATTTAATCTTCCTGTAATTGGAAAAAATTAGAGCACAGCACTATCCCCATGCCCAAATCTAATAAGTACCAATTTATGTCAAGGTTCAACCAAATATTAAGTTTTGTAATTCAATACGTTATTTCATGAGATACAGAAGGTTCGTTAATACACAGACATTTTCTAAAAATGGTCAAATCATGTTACTTTAATCTAAACACTTGAATATATTGAAAATCAAAAGTAAAAATTTTTCATGAATCCATTATTTAACGTATATAGAAAAATAAAATAATTATATGAATGAAGCATATGTATAGATGCTAATATGTTGCATAATAAGTACAGATACTGTTATGCTTTACTTTTACGTAACATTCAGGTTAATATTTAAAATATTTAAATGTATATTGTTTCTCAAAAGAATAATTAAATAACAGTTCAGTGAGGCTAAAATGAAAGCAAAATCAAGAATTTAGATAATTAAATCTTAATTAACGTAAATACAATTACTTTTTAGATGAACAAGAATTGCTATCATAAAGTTTCAAACAGCTAAAATGCAAAAAATACAAATTAAGCAAAAGAACTTTAGTAATTTTGACTATTTTATCATTAAACTTCTTCCAATCATTTACAATCATAAAAATTTTTATTGGTAAGTATTTTGAAATTTCTTTAGTTATGGGGTTAATCTACGTGAAATAACCTTTAAAATGATACCTTACTTTTTAAAATGCGTCAAGAATTAAAGTTTTGATCTTCAAATGTTTTTTGAAACGATCTTGGCAATTTTAAATAAACAATTTGAATTTGAGCTGCAGCCATGTTTTCCAGTCCTCCCGCGTGTCGATGGGGGATGCAGTGTGGAGAAATTCTACCAGAACCTTCTAGAACATTCCTCGGAAGTGACGATGCATTCACTTTTCGGTTGACGTGATTGCTGTTTACGACCGCTGATTGGCTCTTCTTCTCGACACGTCTCTTCAAATTCGGGGACGAAAATTTTTGGTTGAGAACAGTTTCAGAGAAGCATAGAAAGAGCGCAAGGTGGGGCTAAAACTCAGCTATTCTGGCCACAGTCTCCAAACAACTCCACAACTTTTTTTTTTTTTTAAGCCATTTTTATGTTGGAGTCATAACATATTATTTTCAGTACGATGGCTCCTCTGTTCCATTTGCCTTTAATAATCAGTTACTCATCCTAGGCCAGGATTATGGGATGAGTGATGAATTAATTGTTTTGTCTAAGTTAATGACAAATGCTTTCTTTAATTAACATGTGGAATTGCAAAAACTCACATACTCTGGCAAAAAATCGGCTCCAACGGACAACATCTGATTTCATCACTAATCGTAAGAGCTCGTCATCATCGATTGTGAGTAACCTATTTTTGTGCTGTATAATAACATCAAAATCAATAGCTGATGTTACGGAAATTTGGCATAGATCAAATTCTAATTAAATTGTTTGAAATATTGACATCCAGTGGAGCTTGTTCATACATAATGCTCTCCAATGGGGAGATATTGTTAAGTGATATGTCTGAAGATATAAGTACATCAGAAGTCATGATAACATTGATTATAATTATAAATTGCATTTGAAATAGTCTTACCAACCCAGCAAAAAATTATAAAACTCAAGACATTTTATTTTACGAAATATTACATTAGGATTCCAACAATCTTGTTGTTTATAACAAAATTATAAATTTTATGAACAGTGCCAAACATGATAAACAATATGATTCTTCTTGTAATTTAAATAACATCACCGATAATAATAATAAGGCAACATGCTGAATGAATAAATGTTACGGTATCTTGTAATTCAGCAAGTATTATTATGATGATCATGTCAATCGTTCTCATCTTTATAGTGATTTTATACCTGGCCAGCAATGATGTTTAAAGTCTAGTGTTGTGAAATGAATAAAAATATTTTCTTTTTCATATAACTTTATGGGATCGTCTCTCATTCTTCAAGTTAGTGAGTGTATCTTTTCCTTTTATTTCCTTTTTTTAGCCCAAGTCTTTAGTTTGCATGGGATCATACTCAGAATTAAATAGCCACTATACAAACCAGCAGTAAAATAAATTAAGAATTTTAAATTTACAATGTTTTAATTTAAGGTAGCAAAGTTGATGTATCAAAATGTATTTTAGGGAAAATACATTTCATATTCAACAAAAATTTTAATCATTCATTTTAGTTTGCAAATACCTTAACTCCCCCACCCCCCTCCCTTTTTTTTTTTTTTTAATTATATATTTACAGATACTTTTCAATTCTATTTAATTTTGCAAAGATGGGAATTTCTGAAAATCCATAAATATATATATATTTTTTTTCTTTCTAATACAGTCAAACCTCGATATAAGGTCAGTTTTTGAAAGTCTCAGCTTACTGAATAAGAATTATGTGTTACAATGTATCGGATATAAGGTCAAGTCTTGAGTGCTGCAACAGTTTACAGTGCGTTGCATGAATATAAACGCACCTTTTCCAATAACAAGAAATAGAATTTTTTTAATGTTAAAAGAAGGAATGTGACTTACAGTTATTGCATATGACTAAAATCTGAATAAGGTGCTTTGAGCAAGTATGTTTAGGCTCATGCAAGTTTATGTAAATGAGTTTTAAGCCTTTTCTTATTTTTCACTGTTTTTCGTATGTTGCGCGAATTTAAACGCACTCTTTATTTTGCGTTTAAAATTCAACAGAGCTACCGGAATTAAATTAAAACACAGATAGTCTTGTTGCTAAAGTTCTCTAAAAACAGTTTTAATGCTTATGTGCAAAATTTACGGAGTTTGTTCAAGATGTCAAGAGGGAAAACTTTGACAGTAGATGATAGGGTAAATATCGACTTCATGCGTGGTAAAGGCTTTAGCAATCGTGAAATCGGGCGCCGAATCGGAAGAAGTGAGAGTGTTGTGCGAAATTATATAAAGAAAGGAGCAAATTATGGGAAAAAAGGGTATAAGAAGCAAACAGGAAAGCTCACCAGTTACGACGAACGTCGAATATGCAACGCTGCAAAGAATAAAAGAATCTTTCCTGTCCGAGATAAAGGCTCAATACAAGCTGGGTGTTCATCGGACAACCATATGGAGAACTATCAAAGCTGCAACATTTATTAAATTTAAGAAAATGAAAGCGAAACCACTCCTCACTCAAAGGCACAAATGTATGCGGTTGGAATGGGCAAGAAAATGGATTCTAGATCGACTAAATTGGGAAAGCGTCATCTTCTCAGATGAAAAAAAGTTTAATCTCGATAGCCCGGATGGATTTCATAGCTACTGGCACGATTTAAGAACGGAAGAAATGTACTGCTCAAAACTCCAATCTGGAGGTGGGTCTGTCATGGTGTGGGCAGCCATAGGTTTTAAAGGGACTTTCGAATTAGAGTTCGTGAAGAACACTATGAACTCGGTAGATTATGTCCAGATGCTCACAAGGAACCTCCGCCGTCAAGCAATCAAGAAAGCTGGAAGAAATTACATTTTTCAGTAAGATTGTGCATCTGCACATACAGCACATATTGTGAAAAAATGGTTCCGTGATAATAAAATTAAAGTTCTGGATTGGCACTCAAAAATCCTCGATTTAAACATAATGAAGAATGTATGGGGTATTCTGGTTCGCCGTGTTTACGTAAACGGAAGGCAGTTTAACACGAAAGACGAACTAAAATCGGCCTTTTTATTAGCTTGGAAGACAATCAGCTTGAATAACCTTATTCCACTATATCAGTCAATGCCAAAGCGTTTACTGGCTGTTCTAGAAGCCCATGGTGGCTTTACAAAGTATTAGATACAATATTTGTTACTCAGTTATTTATTTTTTACATGTGCGTTTAAATTCATGCAACATGTATTTTTGTCATAAATTCAATAAAATTATTTTCAAAAAATCATATTGGTTTTTCATTGTTTTGTCTCGTATTTTCATTTCTTGAATCATACACATACAGTGTCACCTATCCATATTTTTTTATTACACTTCTATAACTTTCTAAATCTTAAATCTAAGGTGCATTTATATTCATGCAACGCACTGTATAAGGTCTTTTTTTTTTTTTTTTATATCCTCTGATTGATTTCAGGGCAGCACTTGCTCAGTTCTAATATTTACACAATACTTTACTTTAATACTAGCTTAATGACTGACACCGATTTTCTGTGTTAAATAAACATCTATATATATAAAAAAGCAGAGTCTGTGTGTGTGTCTGTCCGCTATAGAATCCTAGGCCGTTTCACCGAGCGGGACCAAATTTGGCACGGTTAATGTTTACGACCCGAGAAAGATAACGCCACAAGCGATTTTACAAAATTCGCCCCCCAAGGGGGGGGGGGGAGGGGGGGGGGGCAAAACCTAATTTCACAAAATCCTTCATATCTCAAACAAAAAAACAGATATCCATGAAATTTTTGCTTTAAAATATAGATAATACAAATGTCTAAAAATCGGTTTCTGGAATTTTTGAAATTCGGTCCCCAAGGGGGGCGGGGGGGCAAAATGTTATTTCACATGCGTAAAACGTGATTTCGCATAATCCTATATATCGCAAGCAAAAAAAATAGATATGCGTGAAATTTTTGCTCTAAAATATAGCTAATGCAACTATCTAAAAACCAATTTCTGGAATTTTAGAAATTCAGCCCCCAGGTGGGGCAGCAAGGGGGGGGGGCTATGGAGCAAAAACAAATAGAAATACAGTTAGGCCGTTCAAAATTGGTACAGATAGGTTTTAAAGGCCTGCAAGTCGAATGGGGATATTTTCGATTGTGTAATATTATTAGGAGGGGCGAGAAGGGGGGAGGGGAGGGGGGGCAAAAAAAATAAAAATAGTGTCAGATCGTGCAAAATTGGTACATAGAGGTTTTCGATACTTACAAATCGATTGCGGATAATTTTGAATTTGTAAAATTATTAGAAGGGGCAGGTAGGGGGGTGGGGCGGTAAGTGGGGGGGCTATGGAGCAAAAACAAATAGAAATACAGTTAGGCTGTTCAAAATTGGTACAGATAGGTTTAAGAGGCCTGCAAGTTGAATGGGGATATTTTCGAAAGTGTAAAGTTATTAGGAGGTGCGAGAATGGGGGAGGGGAGAGGTGGGGGCAAAAAAATAAAAATACAGTTAGATCGTTCAAAATTGGTATATAGAAGTTTTCGATACTTACAAATCGATTTCGGATATTTTCGAATTTGTAAAATTATTAGGAGGGACGGTAAGGGGGGGCTATGGGCAAAAACAAATAGAAATACAGTTAGGCCGTTCAAAATTGGTACAGATAGGTTTTTGAAGGCCTGCAAGTCGAATGGGGATATTTTCGAAAGTGTAAAGTTATTAGGAGGGGCAAGAAAGGGGAGGGGGAGGGGAGAGGGGGGCAAAAAAATAAATATAGAGTTAGATCGTTCAAAATTGGTTTATAGAGGTTTTCGATACTTACAAATCAATTGCGGATATTTTCGAATTTGTAAAATTATTAGGAGGGGCGAGAATGGGGGTGGGGCGGTAAGGGGGGGGGGGGCTATGGGCAAAAACAAATAGCAATACAGTTAGGCCGTTCAAAATTGGTACAGAGAGATTTTAAAGGCATGCAAGTCGAATGGGGATATTTTCGAAAGTGTAAAGTTATTAGGAGGGGCGAGAAGGGGGAGGGGAGAGGGGGGGGGGGCAAAAAAATAAAAATACAGTTAGATTGTTCAAAATTGGTACATAGAGGCTTTCGATACTTACAAATCAATTGTGGATATTTTCGAATTTGTAAAATTATTAGGAGGTGCGGTAAGGGGGGACTATGGGCAAAAACAAATAGAAATACAGTTAGGCTATTCAAAATTGGTACAGATAGGTTTTAGAGGCCTGCAAATCGAATGGGGATATTTTCGAAAGTGTAAAGTTATTAGAAGGGCCGGGAAGGGGGGGGGGAACAGAGGGGCAAAAAAAATAGAGTTAGATCATTCAAAATTGGTACATCGAGGTTTTTGATACCTACAAATCGATTGCGGATATTTTTGAATTTTTAAAATTATTGGGAGGGGCGGGAAGGGGGCAGGGAGCGGAAGGGCAAAAAAATAAAAATAGAGATAGATCGTTCAAAACTGGTGCATTGAGGTTTTTGATACTAACAAATCGATTGCGGATATTTTCAAATTTGTAAAATTATTAGGGTGCTCATATATATATGCATTCGCACGTGCGCATCGCGCACGGGTCTACGCTGCCAAAGGCAGTGGGGACCCGGTGCGACATTTTTCCTGATCAGAGTTTTTTTTTTTCACATGATAAAAATTAATGCAATTTTGAGAATTCATTAATTATAATGATTCATTTAAAAATAGTGACCAGCGAAGCGGGCGTAGCCTGCTAGTGAATATATATAATAATGATGATCTATTAAGCATTGTAGAAGCCAAGCAACAGATACAAGGTCACTGAAACACCAATGACCAGTAAAATTAAAAATTTCTTTATGTAGGAGAAGTTCAGAAAAATGAAAAAATTTCAGCAGGGGATGAAATACACATATGTAAAGAAACCAGATTTATTAATTAACAGCC
Source organism: Salticus scenicus (assembly GCA_963930645.1). Lineage (NCBI taxonomy): Eukaryota > Metazoa > Arthropoda > Arachnida > Araneae > Salticidae > Salticus > Salticus scenicus. Next base: position 72,810,690 of record OZ005659.1, read on the forward strand.
TGCAAAACAAGTAAATTAATAAACTAACACAACAAATCTATATATATATTAAATTAGCGAATCATTTCTTTATACTTAACTCTTTACATTCTTCTCTTGTGCATCACCCCTTCATAGAAAAAAAAAAGTTTCCCATCAATTGTAATTTCTTGAATATATTTGTACAAAATGTAAAACTTTATCTCAAATTGCATTTAAAAAAAAGTTATGATTTCTTATTAATTCCATTTAAAGAAAAACAAAATTCAAAATTATAAATTGCTAAGAATTTAAAATTTCTCCTTTGTTTCCTGGAAGGACATTTTATTTTGTGAGAACTGGAAAATGGAAGAGCTTAGAGATTCATTTTGCAAATGTAGGTGCTAATGTACTTGATTGTGGTTAGAAATGCACAAAATTAAAACCTGGATATGTATTTTTGTAAGCCCTGGGAAGATTAGAAACCAGTCAGAATTGAGGATTTTAAAAACAAAAAGTTAAAATATAAACAATAGCAGAATTTTTGCACACAGTACCTAAACATCTGAATCCGAAATCACGGCAATTGTGAAAACAGACATTCTCTGTTACCTTCCTGAACGATAACTTGGCTTAAAATAAGATGCTTGGAATGGATTAATTAATCCCTTAACTGTCCTGGGTGTATATATACACCTTGCCAAAGTACGATCCTTTGTGTTATGCTGCTACCAGTGAAATTAGTTTCACAGCTATGGAATGCAATTATACGACCATGACAGAGTTTTCGAAGGATTTACTTATTTTAGAGAAGATGAGGAGTGGGAGGAATCGGAAAGGGAATGTTTCTGAAACAGTGAACGCATAACTACATGCGGCGTGTGAAAAATGGTGGCACTGGGAAGTTAATCTCATAAATTTTTGTTGGCAGGTAAGGGGTTAAGAGTCATTATTGTGTCCTTAGACTACATTCTGTCCCTACACTACATAAATATTTATATAGTGCATGTGTCATATAATTATGATGCAATCTATGGAACACAATAACAAGTCTTTCGTAATCCAATCCATGCATTTTTATTCACTTATACAGAGGTTTTTATTTATCATGGCCAAGTAAAGCAAATGAATTTCTAACAAATAACGAATTTTAAATTGAGTCTGCCTGTCTTGGTTTTGATACGTACTGCAATTCATTTACTCCCATTGTTTCTGTTTTGCCTTTTTATTATATATTTTATTGATTCTTATTATCTGGTATCATTTCTAGGACTTATCGAAATACTTTCAGGACTAAATTTTATACAACCGTTACCACAGGCAAAGCATAGTACATTTTTGGGCTACAAAGTGTTATGTACCAAAATTAAATTTACAGGGGCAAATTAAGGATTATTAATGATCTATAATTTTGTATAGGATTTTCCTTAATTTCATATTAATTCTTTTATATCAATTCATACATATATATATATATTGATATAAAATAGAATGCGGATATTAAATGTTACAAAATTCACTAAGCTATACTACCAAAAAATATTTTTAATAATAAGTAAAAAAAATAAAATCAACTAGACAAAAAAAGCAATCTTATATATTAAAAACAAAGCTATTTTTGTAAGACCAAAACGGTAGTATCTAAGCATGCACTAGATATCTTTGACCCAATTAGGAGCAGGATTATTCCTTTTTTTTTTTACATGTATGCTCAATATGAAAGTTCAATGCTATGAACTGCAAACTGCAAACCATCAAGCAGATAGATATAGATAGATATTAGCTATACCTATTTAAAACTCGATGATACGAACAATTCACAAAATTAACATTGATTTATAACATTTCAAGTAATCATTAAAAACACAGCAATTCATAAATTTTGCAGAAAATTTCCTTACGTGATATTAACTCACGATTTTACAAACCCTGGATAATCTATCAAGGGTCAGTAAGGATTTTTTTGTTTTGGTGCCATCTTTTTGTAATATAAGCATATAAAATTTCTTATAGAATGGAGTAGAAGGCTGATTTTTACCAACTATGTGAAAAATACCAGAGCCAGGAATCTAACCCCGGGCCTTCCACTGAACGCGCAGATGCTCAAACCACTGAGCTACCTGGCTGATAACCAGATCGGCACTTCTCACATAATTTACGTTGGCAAGGTCACCGAGTCTGCATTTAAACAGCTATATCAAGCGACAAATTTGAACATGGCATAAATCCAAACGGCCACGAAATTTTAATTCAGAAATTTTTAATTCATCAACCTGGAAATTAATTTCTTATAGAATGGAGTAGAAGGCTGATTTTTACCAACTATGTGAAAAATACCAGAGCTGGGAATCGAACCCCGGGCCTTCCGCTAAACGCGCAGATGCTCAAACCACTGAGCTACCCTGGCTGATAACCAGCTCGGCACTTCTCACATAATTTACGTTGGCAAGGTCACTGAGTCTGCATTAAAGCAGCTATATCAAGTGACAAATTTGAACATGGCATAACTCCAAATGGCCACGAAATTTTAATTCATCAACCTGGAAATTAATTTCTTATAGAATGGAGTAGAAGGCTGATTTTTACCAACTATGTGAAAAATACCAGAGCCGGGAATCGAACCCCGGAGGAAGGCCCTGGGTTCGATTCCCGGCTCTGGTATTTCCAGTCCCCTTAATATAATTATAATCTGGTAGTAAACTTTTGTATTCTTTCATTTTGCATGAAAAGCAACAAACAAATTGCAAAGTAAACACAAGACAAGTGCAACTCAGTAGATCATTAATCAATTTGGTATGGTAGGAAAGAAATATACAGTGGGATTAATTTACATGCATGATACTTTGGTAAGCATTATCACAAATACTGATACAATCTTATTTAGAAATATTGTTTCTTTACATAATTTACATGATTTCTGTCTTTCTTTTAGTTACTACTAACATTATTTTGGTCATATATAGAATAAAATTAGGAAAATCTTGGGATTTTATTTTTGTTCTGTGGAATACACTTAAATTTTCTATATTTAAATAACATGAAATTTACTCCCTCCCTCACCCCAACCAAAAGACAACTGATTTAAAGCAGGGATGTTTTATACTTCATGCCGTGAAAATATTTAAGTTGCACATATATTTATGTATTATTGATCCGACAAGTTTTGACGGGTATTAACTAGTTATGGATTTTACAGAACTTTCAGTTTAGAAAAATCAGGAAATATTTAGTAAAATAATGCTTACTTTCCACATATTTTACATGGGAATTCCTCCATAGGCTCAATTGTAAAGTCATATGCAGATGACGCAGCAGAACCATTGTAAGTAGATGTAGTTACAAGAGATGTGTTGTTGTGGACAGTACTATTAGTATCTGATGATTTAGAAGAAGTAGTAGTACCATTTACTGTAACACGTTTTTCAGAAGTATCCTAAAAAAAAAAAAAGACATTTAAAACGTTTAATTTAAAAAGAAAAAAAAATGTTTAAGTAATTTAATATTTTTTAAAAACAATTCAAAATTTATTTTTATTTATTTATATATTTTTTTGCAATTGAATATTTTATTATTATTATTATTATTATTATTATTATTATTTTTTTACAGCTTCAAACAAAAAGCTAGTATGCTGTGACCAACAAAACAGTTTCTTCGATATCAATTTCTTTTGACATTGAAGATATCAAAAATCGAATTTCTTTGATATATTTCTTCAATCTAATTTCTTTTGATATCAAATTTCTTCGACATTAATCTATTACTGATTAGAAACTAACTAAAACCTGAAAAAGAGCTGGATATGTACAGCATCACTATCAGCTAATGTGCACCTAAATTGATGTGCCATAGTTTTTCATAAAAATTATGTCATATATCGAATTTAGTTCATTTGTACACAACAGAGTAAAAAAAAAAAAACTTTTCATAATGTCCAACTTGCATATCAAGTTTGGTAGAGCTTACGTGCTATAAAAAGTGAAATATAGCCTTTCTTTAACTGAATAAAATTTGTAGCACAACAGCGCCACCTATTGACCAATATGTAAAATTGAATCAGCATAGTCTTACACAGTAACCATTTTTAAATAATCAAATTTGGTTCAATTATACAATATAGAAACCGAGAAAGTATTCTCATAAATAGGAAAAATTTCAGCATAGCAGTGCCACCTGTTTGTGTGACAATTATGCACATAAAGTTGACAGATATCAAATGTATGTTAAGGATCTGTCAAGGAACAACTGAATATAATTTATGAAATTCCGTGTATGAGTTCTTGATCTAGATTTTCCACTAAATTTTTGTCATAGACACACAGACATTTTTACTTTCTTCTATATGTAATATAGAGAAAGTATTGGATTCGTAAAAATTTTCGACCTCGGGTTTTTGATGAATTTGCACGTTTTGAGAGATGTAGAACACGATTTGACCATTTTTAGAAAATGTCTGTCTGTCTGTCTGTGTGTGTGTGTGTGACAAAATTTTGTGGCAACTGTATCTCAAGAACTACTGCACAGAATTTCATACAAATTGGTATGTAGTTGCACCTTGACATAAGTTAGTGCATATCAACTTTTGGTAAATATTGTCTTACAGGTTGCGTTGCCATCCCGCTTTTTCTAAATTTTTAACATGGTGATATAGGACGAAATTTTGTATAAATGTGCATAAAGAAAATTATTTTCTAGTAATCATTATGAAATTTACAAGAATTATTTATAATAGAGATAGTCAACTGGGAAAATTTTTTTGTATGCATAGGAGGCTCGCCACCCCCCATGGGGGGGAAGTCCCCCCTCGAGGGGAGTAAATTTTCAAGATGGGTATCTTTCGAAATTTCTCGTCAATACCTTTAAAATGAATGGTTGAACTATAAATCTGTGATAATTTAAAACAAAGTTATCGATTTTTTTTACTTTTAACGAAAAAAAAAAAAAAAAAAAAAAAAAAAAGATTTTTTTTCTTTTACGAAATTTAACCAGACTTGGTATTTAGTTGGCCCCTGACATAAACTGAGGCTGATTAGATTTGGGGATCAATCGCTCAACAGGTGGCACTGTGATCGTATTTTTTCTAAATTTTTAACATGGCAGTATAGGAAAAAATTTCGTATAAATGTACATAATGAGAGTTATTTTTAACCTGTGATTGTGAAATTAATATGAATTATTGATAATAATAGTAGTTAATTAGGAAAAAAAATTTGGGGCATCGCTTCCCCACCCTATGGGGAAGTGCTGAAGCCCAGGCTGTTGATAGCAGAGCTACAAAGCTTGGCAGAGACGTAGCTTAGACCTTGCAAATGTGTATTTTTTTTTCTTTTAAATTTTATTCAAATTGCGTGTTTTTTCCTTTCATCCATCTGCATCTTCTTAGCAATGGTTACTATACTATTTATTTTTCATTATTTCACATTATATCACATGATATAATATGCTGTACATATAACCGCAATTGTAATATAGAAGTAATGTTTCTGATTTTTTTTTAAACCAGAATGTTTCGAATGAGAAACATTCCAGTTTCCTCAATGTTTGTCTACATTTTCTCTCAATGTGTTGATATCTTTTCTTAAGCGAAACTTTGTAGTTGCCTTTTAAAAAACAATTGTTTATGTAGAGACATAATACCTCCTCCGGTTCATCATTTTTAATTTGTTGTTACTATTGGAATCAAAGGTAATACAACAGAAAGAATTAAATTTATTAAGTCTTTAATTTAATTAAAACTTTTAACAATTAAGTTCATGTATAAGAGCTGTGTGTGGTTCAATAAGCACCTACATTTAAATGCTTGGTTAAGGCGTGCTCTGCCACACAAGCAGTGGGATCCCAAATCTAAAATAATGTGGTTAAGGAAGCCACAGCAGAAGGCAGCAGCGACCTGAAGTCAAGTTTTACGCGATTTCAATAGATTTTTCTTTTTTTTAAATTCTTATTTATAAAGTGATATAAAAAATTAGTGATTAAAGTTCTTTAAAAATTCCTTTAAATATAATGATCAGTGAAGCAACTACAAGCAAAGCCTCTTTCAATAAGTTAATAAATATAATTTAGATTTTTAGATATTGCTTTTAAGTTAAATGCAACAAAATTAGTATATAAAGTTACATTTATGATTTTGAAAAATTGGAAATTTACGCACTTAAATTATAAAAAACAATATCAGCTTGAGGAGCAGTGATCTTTCTCTAATGCATCAGAGCATGCTCAGATTCAAATATCATACAACACCACTGATTTCTACATATTTCTTGATTGGTCCTCAAACAAACATAAGAGTTTATTCTTTTTTACAACTTTTAGAGTATGACTTTTCAAGAGACTGTAAAGCTAAAAATTGTATTTCTTTTTCGAGTTCGTACTTGACCGTTTAAGAGTCATCTTATAGAACATACATATGCTAAAACTATAAAACTTTGGAAAAAAATTATAGCTTGTCTTATACGAAGGTCATTTTATCTGTAGAAATATATGATCTATATTTTCTAGTTTAATTTAATTCATGGAATTTTTAAAGAAACATTTCAAAAGTTATTTCCTTAAAAAGCTATTTCAATATAAGAAATATTACCTCAGGCGTATTTCTTCGATTAACTGAACTAGGGGGTGAAACATTTCTTTTAGGAGGTTTTTCTTCAATTTCTTGAGATTCTTCTTTTGACCGAAGATTATAATATAAACTTTCTTGTTCTTTCCTTCTTCTAATCAGCCTAAGCCTCTTGTATTCATCTGGACACACTTTCTTCCATAAGTAATAAAATTGTATACATTGTTTAACTGATTTAGTTGGAATCTAATAAACAGAATCAAAATAATAACATTAGCTTAATACATAATGAATTACAAAACAAAATAAACAGCTATTTTACAATGAAAGGATTTAATTTGTTTAATTACTAAATTTTGGGCATTATTGACTTAATTTATAAAGAATTTTTAAATATCTTTAAATCATTATTCATTTTTGTGTTAAAATTTCTAAGACAATTTTTATATTCAAATTGGTAAAGCATATGAGGAAGAGAAAATATCTTAGTAAATACAGTCAAACCTCATTAATGTGAACACTGATAATGTGAATTACTTTTAACATGAACTGATTCCACAAGCCCTGTCAAAATGAAAATTAGTTTAGTTATGTGATGATTAGTTACTGATAGCATGAACTACTGGTAATATGAACAAATTTTTTATCCACCTTGAGATTCACGTTAACGAGGTTCGACTGTATAGCAAAGGCAGATCCACCAAAAGAGCTCATAACAGTGTTTTTAAGTAATGTAACTTAAAAATAAATTAAAATACTTATACTAGTCAAGACTGAAATTACTTTCATCATACTTAAAAAATATGAAAAATGAAAAAAGTTAACTCACATGCTCAATTTTATGCTATCAATTAGAATAATCCCACCACCCCCTCCATTTAAAAATATCCCATTATATTTCTTTTGAGATTCTGACTTATAAAGATAACAAAAATTTATAAATGTTTTACTCTATAAATTTTTAATGAGTTGATTTAAATACAAAATAAATATTCATAAAAAAAAATATGGATTAATTAAATAAATGCACAAATATCAATATATACAAAGAAGTTACTCCCCTCCCCCCCCCCCCCCCCCTTCACAACCACTCACACATATATGCAATACGATGAAAAAGAAAAAATTCTGAAGCAGTTTTAGAACTGAATAACTTACATCTTTGGCAATATTAAAAAAGTCTTTATCACATCTGAGTAAGCCCTGATGATAAGCTTCTATTTCTTCAGGACTCCATCTATCATTTTCTAAAACAACAAATGAAAAACTAATAAATATTTAAATAATAAAAAAGCAAAATTGTATAGTACATGCAAGAATTAAAAAATAGTATATAACAAATCCCACCTTCAAAAATATAGTAAAAAGAACTTCAGAAATAATACGAAAACTTTCCCAAACTTTCAAAGAAAAAATCTTCATTTAAAGTACATACAAATAAACAGACAAACCATAATCATCAATGGTACATAGTTTATACAGTCAAACCTCCATAATGTGAATTACTTTTACCATGAACCATTTCCACCACAATCCCCATCAAAATGAAGATTATTTTAGTCATATGAAGATTAGTTACTGATAGCATGAACAATTTTCCTTTTGAGATTCACATTAACGAGGTTTGACTGTAATATTATTTAGTTTTTTTTTTTTTTTTTTTAATGAATGAATGAATTAAATTTTCCTGCCACTGTAGAATATATTTAAAACATTCAGTTTACATTGAAAATATAATAGTTTCTTTGTATACCTATATATGTGCAGCATTAACATTTTTTAAATACTGTATTTTCCTGTGCATAGTCTGCGGATTATTTGTTAAAAAAAACACTCAAAATTTTTAAGTGCGGATTATCTCACAATTTTTTTTTTTTTTAAGTGTCTGTCTAGCAGCAGATATCAGAAATTTACATTAACAAGATGCAAATATAAATACAGCGTTATTACCTACAAAAACAAAATCCCTGGCTAAGGTCTATAGGAATTGCATGTAATAAACATGTAATTGCATGTAATTGTATGTATAATACAATTCATTCATTAAGATGGACATTTTTTTCCCTCAAAGCTTACTTTCTTCGAAAAAGAGTCAGTTCCCAAAATCTTTTCAAATTCAATACTTTTTTTTTTTTTTTTTTTTAACATGAAAAGGTTCAATAATAAAATGGTTAATCTCTTTCACTCTGTGCTATTACACTGTGGGAGGTAAATAGTATTGACAGTGACAGTTGAGGCGAACAATTTGTACCTGTCTCCACTTCTACTGTGGAGACATAGCAAATGATTTTGTTATCAAATTGTATTATATAAAGAAAAGAAGCTTTGAAAGTAAGTATCGGTTTTCACATGCTTTATATTTTTAGTGAATAAGAGGGTTTGAGGATACAAATTTTCATTCGTGTTATGTTACACATAATAGTGATTTTAGAGTTCATATAGAACTTCAGTTTATGAACACCTGTTATAATGGACTCTCGTTAATATGGACAAAAACTGCTGGCCCTTGATTATCCGTTTTAACGAGAGAGCACTGTATCTTCAGATCACGTATCTACTGGGCTGCTCACAAAGCTGATAGTGATTGGTTCTTGTATGACGTATTTGTGCTAGTAAGAATGGGCTCTGTTTTCAGGATATACTTTTCTATCCTAATGGCAACATGCTTTGCTTCTGTTTATGTTTATTTGTTATTAAAAACTTTAAGAGTTTTTTTTAAATTGAAAAATAACAATTAATAGACATAATTTTTTTATCTGTGGATTGTCTGAAGAAATTTTTTTTTCAGTTTTAAAAATAGCACACTGCAGATTATACACCATCACGGACTACAAGCAGGATAATACAGTACATATGATTGATAGTTCTTGTATATATTTAAAATATATAATATTTTTACATATAATCCTTATCACATACTTGTGTAACTGTATAATATTCTGTGTATACCTTTTGTATTATATATGTGTCTACAAATACTTTTCTTGAAAAAAAAAGTAAAAAAAAAGGAGGCAAATATGCGTTAGAAGGCATATAATTTTCTCATATAATGTTTTAAACATCAAGCATTAATATTTATGCATTCCTTCTTTATGAATTAAACAAATGTTCTAAGTCGTGTTGCTTTAAACTGCTATGAAGGAAAAGAGTATCATCCAGTCTCTACATTCAAAAGATTAAATTCATAAAAATGCAGCGTAAAAAATTCTTCAAAGAAAAATACTTTGCGGGCAGACCTGTGGTCCAAAATTGATAAACTCTACCCGCACCCGACACGCAAAGTTGGCAACCTTGGGTACCCGACACAATGCAGGACTCTACTTTATGTTCAGCAGATTTGTTTAAAATTCCATAGTTCAAAAACTTAATTATCATCAAATCAAATAATCACAGTAAAACAAAAAATTATTATAATTTTATACTAAAGCAAAGGATTAAATTTATAACTTAAAAAATATATAAATGAACTACCTTACTAAATAAACTACCTTGCTATAAATAAACTACCTTACAGTATAATCCTTACGTCCGTTTTCAGTGCACATTGTGATTTCTGTTTCCTCTGGATTGTTTTTATCTCTTTGCTTCATTGATCTTCAGAAATGAAGCAAAAATCAATGAAGAAGAGAGATTAAAACAATCCAGGAGAAGCAGAAGTCATAGCATGCACTGAAGATGGGCGCAATAGCACACCGAAATATACATGCACAAATAAAGGATTATACTGTAAGGTAGTTTATATATTTTTTATGTTACAAAAAATTATTTTTTGATGAATATTAAAAAGGTGCTTTTTTTAGGGGATTTACTTTCATTTAGCTAAGAATTAATATTTTTGGATTTGGGCTATTTAAAAGAACAAATGAATCATTATATAAATAAGCGTGTGACATGTTAAAAAAAAAAAAAAAAGAAGAAGAAGAATATATATTACCTGAATACTGATAAGTAAGTAAGGGATGTTTAAGAGGAAGTTTTGGACCAGAATTCATTAAGTGTACAATAGCATCCTAAAAAAGAAAAAAAAAAATTTCTTAATAAGTTCTACACCTATTTCGGAATTTTTTTCTATTTTATGAATATGTGTATACTATTTCAAAATAAGTGTTTTTAAGCAAGTTGATAGCAGAAAGAAGGAATAGGACAAAAGCATATATATAATATTTATCACAAATAAATTACAAAATTTTCAACAAATGTATTATGAAATATTTTTGGAACAGAAAAAAAAAGTAATAAAATAAAATATAGAAAGAAACTGAAAAGACAAATTATTTTTTCATAAAAAAAAAAAAAAAAAAAAAAAAAAAAAATATATATATGCACTTTTTTTTCCCTGTAACTTGGTGACTGACAATTATTATGCACAATAAAATGTTTCTATTAGATGCTACTTTTCCGAAATCTTATCAGCGACAAAATAAGATGGTTTTTCAGTAATACTTTAGTAATATTGCAATTTTTTGCTAAATCACTAATTTTGAGAATTGAAAAACATGAATTTTTGTAAATTAGCAATAAAGTAATGCCTATTATTGTAGTTGATGGTGACATATAATCATATAATTAACCAATTAGCTGTAATGAAAAGTAAATTTTGGCATTTGCCAAAAGAATATTGTATCGACTTTAACTTTGAAAATAATAACACTACAGCTTGCTATATCGGTATGTCCAAAAGAAAAATAAAACACCGTAAAATCGAACACGTTAATGACCTAAAATATAATAGAACCTCCACCTCTCTATCCCGTACTCATATTAATAACCCAATAAATCCTAATACCACCACTAAAATTGCCCCTTATAATTCCCATAATTACGCTTTAAAACGCGAAGCACTGGAAATTCCAACTTCTTACACCGCAATTAATGAAAGAGAGCACAGCGTAATACCCAAAGAATGGCAACACCTGATTAATAAGAAACAACATCATTATGAAGTCAGCACGGAAGAGGAGGATAAAGAAGCCGATGACAAGGCGGTCAATAGAGCAGCAAGTTATCAACCTGATGACGACCACGACTAGCACGTCGAAATATATCGTAATGCTGCTCAGTTAAAGGATTTTAAGGTATTTTAAATGTTTTTAAAGTTTAATTTCGCCCTTTTATATTTTATTCAATTGAATATTGTATATTTTTGACAATCAGATGCAATAATAAAGTAGATATATTTTTTAAAAACCCAATGTGATTTATCGGGCATTTCAAATGTAAGCTTTAAAAACAGCACAATTTAGTCTTAGAAGCAAAATGTTCACATATTTTGATTCAGTAATTAGTAGCATAATTACTGCACATGGCTTGTTAACTGGCCTAAAAATAAAAAAAAAATAAAAAAATACCCTCAAATTATAACAAATGACTAAAGAACAATGACATGTTATTAATTAACAGTGAAAAGATACACAAAAAACAACATTCTATCATATATATCATATTCACAATGAAATGATTTAAACAGTTATTACAAAATTACAGATTTTACAAAATTCTATTTTTTTTCTCCCCTCACAAAAGCTGGACCCCAGCTGGATGGATCCCTGAAAAAATAATATGGAAAAAAAAAAAAAAAAAAAAAAAAAAATACAACAGACTTTCTGCTAAAAATGGAAAAAAGAAGAAATATTTAACATACCTAGCATTTTAACTTAATATTTTAACTAACAATTAGTCAATTTAAAAAGTTTTTTCCAAGAAAAATATTATGCTTACTGAAAATTTGTTGATTCTGATTAGATAAATTCTGAACACTATGTTGCAATTTGAGAGTATCTCTTACCTTAATATTTCCTTTGCAAATCTGGAGTAAATGAAGAGCATATTCTTTATTTCTTCCTCCTCCAGGAATCACAGCACAGCATGATAAGTCAAGGTACAGATTAACTGTAAAATGAAAGTCACAGAAAATTATCTCTGTGAAGTTTATTTTTAACAAATTGTGCCCAATTAAACAAAAACAAAAACAAAAAAAATAAATAAAAACTTATAAAATAGACAATGAAACATTTCTTTTAATGATAAAAGCAACATTTAATAACTGACATTTTAAAATGTGATAGAAACTTAATTTAAAGAAAAAAATGCAGAATCACCAAGTATATCTACTATTATAATAAAGCAATAAATATGTGCATCCCATCCCCTCCACAAGATTTAGATAATAATAAAACAGTATATAAACTATACTTTTTTCCGAAACACCTTGATCTCAGAAGTTTGAATACGCAGTCAAAAATTGGTGTTTCCATTCGAAAAAATGAAGTTGAGGTAAATTTTAATATGTAGATCTCCTAAGCAAAATTTAACTATTGGATTAATAACTAGACGTTATTACAAATTGATCAGCACCAGCTGAATGTTTCTATGATAATTTACAGCGAAATTACTAGGGAGGTGGCTTTATTTATTTTCTTTTGCCGACTATAAATTTATACAAAATTTTGCCCTATACTGCCATCAGGGTTGCCACTCAAACAGGAGAATTAAATTCCCTGACTTTTCCCAGGTATGTTCTAAGAAAATTCCACGCTAACCATATATTGTTGTGTTGAGGGCAAAATAATTACGGTACTACTTGAAAACACAAAAAATACAAAAGGTACATACAGTGATAGCATCTGTCGCTTATAAGCAGAATAAGAAATTTCTTTTACAAGCAGAAAGGAAGGCTGGCGATGTTTAAAAAAATCATGGAAGCTAAGGGGGAAAAACAACAACAACAAAAAAACAGAAAAATGACCTTACAACGTTGGCAGAAAAATTGTTTTTTCTTTAGCAACCATCGTATGAAATTCCCTGACTTTTCCAGATTCTGGCTGAAATATTCAAATTCCCTGACTTTTCCCAAACTTTTATGGTCAATTTTCAAATTCCCTGACTACTCCAGGTTTTCCAGGTTGCGTGGCAACCCTGTGCTATATTAAAAATTATGGGAAAAAAAAAAAAAAAGGGATGACTGCACCATCTGTTGAGCAACTAATCCCCAAATGTAATCAGCTAGTTTAGATATAAATCCAACTAAATACCAATTTTGATTAAATTCTATTTATCAATTCATGAAATACAACATCCCCAAAATTTGTGTACACAGACATTTTCTAAAAATGGTCAAATAGTGTACACAACATCTCAAAGTGGGTAAATTTATCAAAAACCATAGCTTGAAAATTTCCATAGAACTATCTTCTTATATACATAGAGAAAAGTAAAAATAAATAAAATCATACTTTGTAATATTTCAAAACATGAAAATCATTCAAAAATAGACGTCATCAGTTTTCATGAATCCAATCAATATGTTTTCTTTCTCATAAATGTACAAAAAAAATTGTATTTGTGCAGAAATATAAATTCTTAACACATGAATTTATTCAATTAAGAAGTTTGAATTTATAAATATCATTAAAAAATACAAGGAAATTACCTTCTTCTTCTGATGTCGAATCCATAATTGATGGATCCCAAACTCTATCTGCTTTATGTTCAACTAGTAGGGCATCTTTAAAATTAGCTATTAAAAAATACATTTAAAATTATTTAAAATAGGAATTTTTATTAAGAATCATATTAATTTAAACAGATAGCCTACTCATAAGTTTGATGCAGCTGTGATAAAATCACAAAAAAATATGAATATATATCTTACTGTCAATGTATGAAATGCTGGCAGTTTTAGGCAAAATACAAAATATGAGAATTGTTATACACTTTCTCTAAGCATTGTATATAATTAAAAAACTTATTTACAAATGATTATCTAAAATTTACATTAATATCTACAATTAAAAGTCATTACATAAAATCACACCGCTAGCACTTTCAGCTGCATCACACAGCCTTTCTCAGGCATGCTGAGTGAACTGAAAGTGATGGTCTTGCTTGCTTCATTTTCTTCTTTCCTCTTCTTCCAGCATAGTGCACCACCTTTTGTCCATTTTGGTAAGCTTCAAGAAATTGCATATATCACAGTTTGCTAAAATTTCAACAGCCCCCCCCCACTTTTTATTGCATAATGATAATTATTATAGTAGGCTAATTTTGAAAAGTTTGTGAAATCAATTTTTATATTTTATTTTGATTAGAGCAGTAGTTATTTTATTATATTTAATATCATTTTTGTGTTCTTTTACGCACCTCAAAAAAGCTCTGAGGATGAAAATACTGTGATTACCGTTAGCCCTTGTAGGCATGGAAATGGGAAGGAGAAGCAAGTAATCATTGAAAATATTGAGACCATAGTTTTAAAAGTTGCCGATAATGGTGATATTTCTGATGTAATTTAATTCAAAATTCAGCACTCATTATAATGGGGATGTGAAGGGATACTAAATAAAATGTTAAGAATGATTTCTACAAACATATCATTTTCAGTCTAAAACTTTTAAGATTTTTTTTTTTTTTTTCATATTTTTGTATTTTCTTATACTTTTCTACTATCAATAACACAAGACATTTACTTGTTTCAGAGTTGCTCAATTTTCCCCATTATTAAGGGTTTAACAATTGAAAATCAGTAATGCATGAAATAATTGGAAGTCATTTATCTTAAAATATGAATCTCTAGTATTACTATAAAAAAACTTTCAATTATATATATAAATAAAAGAGTTACATAAGAAAATATTTATTTTCAGTTATATAATAATGCAGATGCTCAGACTAATTCAAATTATTTTACATTTCATATCTTTCTGTATTTTTATTTTTTTTAATTTCACAGAATTTACAATAAAAAATTCTGCTACTTACGGTTGAATGGTGGTATTTTCGCTTGGTAATTTGAACCAATATTCACATGACTGTAAAGAAAATAAATAAATATATAAGAGACACAGTAAAAAATATGATGACAATTATATTATTAGCAGGGTAAAAAATTAGAATGTGAAAGTCAGGTGTCAATGACACCTAGTTATTTTTTTCTTAGTTGCCATAATTTTCTTCTCAGGTGTAATTTTAAAATAATTTTTTTAATGGGATCATAACAGGATAAAACCCAGTTATTTTATTTGTTTATTTAAATAATAAATAAAAATAGAAAAGTTAAGCATGAATACATTTATATTAAAAAAAAAAAAAAAAAAAAAAAAATACTTAAAATGGAACAAACAGTTAAATTATACATAAAAAATTAAAAATGATAAAATTGATTTTTTAAAAAATCTGGTCAAAAGTTAGGCGCCAAAAATTATGACTGGGTGAAATTTTATGGTTGTCAAACTTAAATTTCTAAGTGCAAAATATGCTTATCTGCTGCTAATTTCGAACCCTGATTATTAGCTGCTTTGCTAAGATAAATTATTCTTTTAAGTGGGATGTTAAATAATTTGGATTCACATTTTTAATGATCCTTGGTAATAATAATAGTCTCTTAATTTCCTGCTGAATGCAATGTCGGTTTGTAGCATTCTGCTTGTGACCTAGAAATCTGCCACTATTGTTAATAAATGGTTGACTTTAAATTTCTTCATATTAGCATGAAATGAAAGTGATACTATTTGAAAACAAGCTGAAAATAAATGAATAAATATCTTTTAACTGAACACTTATCTACATTTAGTGAATAACTAAATATCCCATAATTTATATATGTCAATAATATCAATATTTTTGAGAAATTTGTTTATTGATTCAAATAATAAATTAAAAACTTATAAAATTCGCTGGTTCATTTGTAGAGATAATCTCATTTAAAATTTGTTTCAGAACAGTACAGAATAAAAGTAGTACAATCACAAAAAAAAGCCTGAATAACCATCTATTCATCCATAAAACAAAGCTTGAATTTTGATGTGTCATAGTAAATTAATAATAAAATAGATAAGAGAATTTATCTATTTCATGTGAAAATAACAATAAAATAGATAAAACACAGGAGATTGGGGGTTAATGGAATATGTTCTACTTTTCTACTGTAAAAATTGAGATTTATAAAATTCCCATAGTTTTTAAAAATATTTTTCTATTGATGAATACAAATGCACTAATGATAGCTTAATCATTAAAAGAGAAAAAGTCATAATTTGTAATATAAAACTTTATCCCATTAGAGCCTGCAGTGAGTTTGGGGTCTAATGGGACTATAGCAATAGTGTCTATTTAAACACAATAATTAAACAATTTTCTATTAAATTTATAGCATATTTATAAAAAAAAAAAAAATTTTAAATTATTCTATCAACTATTTTTAAGTTATGCGAGAAACAACACCTCTTTGGTTAAATTGGTTTTATATTTCCTTTATTTCATAGAAGGAATTTAAAAAACTGCTTTTAAATTATGAAATTGCTGTCAATAGCAAATGATAAGTGGACATAAGAAAAGAAAAAACGAATAACAAAATAAATTTTAACAAGTTAGACTAACAGGGTGACGTGACTAACATTAGAATCTTTCCAAATTCCCTGCATATTTTTCACAATTTTCCCTGACTTATGCTGTCCCCCCCCCCCCCCCCCCAAAAATTTCACAAAATTGACTAATTTAGTTATTTACAATAACGAGTTTTCAAATATGGCTTATTTCCACAAAATTTGTCAAAATTCCCTGCCTTTTCTAGATTCACTTAAATTCCCCGACTTTCCCTGACTAGTGCCACCCTGATTAAAGAAAAAATACCATAAAGTATGATGGAGACAAAGTGATTTGTCATTGATAACTTGATTGATGATTTTCATAAACAACATGATTAAAAAAAGATAAAAGTTTTATAGAGTTTCTTTTATGACAGCTGAAGATAACAGGGAAAATCATGAGTCTAACGTTTGTATTAAATATTTTTTATATTTCCAATACATATAAATTTTTTTACATAGTATTTGAAAACACAATTCAATATTTGATTTCATTGTATAAATTATAATTGTAACACATATACGAAAACAATGTAACGAAAAGTAAAACACAGTGCAACGAAAAGTGAAAGAACTGATAAAAGAAGGACAATGGCCTGAAGATATTAAAAATTTGGTAAAATATAATAAATTTGCAACTGCCCCCAGTCTTAATGGCAAATACAAAGATCATAAAAAAAAATCCCAAAATTAAGAGCCATTGTAGCTAAGTTTACCTCCCCTACTTAGAGAGAAAAGTCTAGTTTCTATTCTGAAAAAATCTTATCCCCCCCCCCCCCTCTCCTTTTGTTATTAATTCTATTGATAATTTAATTACTAAACTTAAAGATATCAATACTGAAAATGATCATTCCCTAACAAGCTTTGATATTACTAATCTTTACCCTTCTCTTAATTTAGATTACGTTTATACGCGAATTGATAATATTCTTAATGATAGTAGTAACTATTCAATCTCAGGAAAAAGCACTATTAAAAAAGCCTTAAAATTAATTTTTGATTCTAATTATTTTACCTTTAATCAAAAATTCTATAAACAAAATTCTGGAGCACCTATGGGCAGCTCAATTTCAGGATTACGGGCAGAATTCGAATTATAAAAACTTGAAGACGAAATTTTTAATCTAAATATCCCAAACCCCCACTTTTGGTGCCGATATGTAGACAATATACTGGCAATCTGGAAATATCCTATTAATGAAATACTTTTTTAGAAGAAATCAATAAATTAAAACCTAACAAACAATTTACGATAGAATATGAAAACAACAAAACTCTACCATTTTTAGATATTAACCTTATCCATAAAGATAATAGGATAGAAACTGAAATTTATCATAAACCCGATGCCGCACAACCTACTATTCCTTATTTAGCTCCTATATCCTTAAATTATAAGTTAGCTAATTTCAGATTTTTACTTAACCCTGCTTATAAATGTTGTTCAATTGTTCAACTGAAAATTGGTTTACAAAATGAAATTAATTTTATATATAATTTAGCTTTTAATAACGGTTTTCCATGTAAACTAATTAATAACTTAATTTATAAATTCACTAATAAAAATCATAATAGCAATTCTAAAAATAATAAGATTAGACGTCCTATCCCCTACTGGCAAGGCTTTCATGAAATTTTACATTCCACTTGTAAAACATTTAATTTTGAACTTGTTGCTACCTCCCCTCCTAAAATTCGTAAAATTGACCTACAATCAATTAATTTAATGTCAGGTACTTATCAAGTTCCTCTCCTAAATGAATATAACCAACAACTATATTATACAGACATGATTACTCGTCCTTTAAAAGAAAGAATACAAGAACATATATCTGATTTAAAAAAACAACTACCAAAAATCAGCGACTGCAAGGTTTGCTAGTAAAAATCCCATGAAAATTTTATTTCAAGATTATAATGTAAGTTATCAAACTAATAAAAAATGAACCACTTTAATGACAGAAACCACTGAAATAATAAAAAGAGAAAAAGAAATATGTAACGATTTTCCCTACTTTTCTATAGACAATCTTTGGTTAGAATTATTAAAATATAAATGAAATCCTCAGATATTATACATCATGACATATTTTCTTGCTAGGGAGTGCAATAACTTAACACTTTTCAAAAATCTGTAAGGAATGTTTAAACCATAAATTATAACTTGTAAAATGAAGGCATGTTAATAGAGTTAAAATATGTTTACCAATTGTGCGTTTGTAATTGTTTGATGAATATAGGGTATGAATATTGGATTTGCACAAGTAGTTTTTATGAATTTGTCTAAGCGTTTAGCGAAAAATTCAATGAAATTGTCCTTACAGAGAAGTATTAAATTGTGAATGTGGCATTTTAAAATAGTAAAACATAGTATGTGGATTTTATCCTTTTACAGCGTATTGACTAACAGATTTTATGTTAATGACTTATTTTTGATTATATATCTTTGAACTTATATTTTAGCGAAAAATTTTACTATACCTATAACCCTGATGAAGACTCAACAAGTTGAAAGCTCAGAAGAAATATATAACTAGTTGAAATGTTTTAATGTATAAACTGAGAATATTTTTGTGAAACTTTTTAGACTTTATAAAGACTTTTTAAAGTTCTAATGCGAGATATTTAAATTGGTTATATTAAAATAATACATTGTTTTAGTATATGTACTACAATTACAATTTAATAGTTACATTACTTCTGATTAGACAATCTTCTTTGTATACACTACTTTTTAGTTATCTTTTCTTTCTCTCTCCATCCTTCTTTTTAATAAAATAAGTAAAAACAAAATTTTTTAGTTATTGATTTAGTTCTGGTGGGTCTTAAATGTCTGAAATCCTTCATTTGTAGTTGTTAGATTAAGTAAGCCAGCTTTTTAGAAATCATTTTTAAACTGCAATGTTAAGAAAAAATAAAATAAGATCTGGGTTAAAAAAAAATCGCAAATAATTCTTTTTAAAAAATATTCTGATATCAAATAACCAGAAAAAAAAAAAAAAAAAAAAAAAAAACCTGCAATTAGTTAAAAAAACACTGGACATAATTTTACAAATGCATTTATAAACTAAAATTTTGATTATACATTAAGTAACCTCAATCGTACAAAATTTATAAAAATTTCAAACTTTTCATAATTTTTTAAATACTAAAGTACTTACGGAAGAATATCAGATTCAGGTACTTCAGGTAATTCTTCCTCGGTTTCTGGAGTACTTTCACCACCAGTGCTAGCTAAAAAAAAATATGAAAAGTCAATAAAATGTTATTTAATACAGTAAAATCTGTAAAAACAGAATTACGAGGATGTAAAAAAAAAAAAAAAAATGGTAGAAAATCACAGAAGATTGGGTATACACAAACAGAATATGGGAGCAGCGAGATGGTGTCATTGTCGATATGTAGAGTACATAAACAGTTCATCCAGTAAGAAGGGATAGTTGCTGAGTAGCACTTAAGTAAACAGTCTCATTTTCACTGCTCTTCTAAAGCCCTTTTTTACAAAGATAATCAGCAATCTTGGATTAAAAATGAGACTGCCCATAGCAAAAATGCATCCGAGTGTTACCAAAGATTATGTGAACCCTGCGGGGAGAATGTATTACCATAAATGGTGCTTGCACAACTAGTCAAAATGTTTCATACAGGTTAGATTATTGCTGTTATAAACAGAGACCTGCAATAACAAAGCTGTTATAATGACCTTGCTAACATTATCCCTCATAAATTCTTGGACTGAGGAATATATATATATATATATATATAATAAAGATGATCTATTAAGCATAGTAGAAGCCAAGCAACAGATAGAAGATCACTGAAACACCAATGACCAATAAGATAAAAAAAATAAAAAAAAATCATCAGTGGATGAAATACACTAATGTAAAGAAACCAGATCTATTAATTAGCAGCCTGCAAAACAAACGAATCAATAAAGTAAAACAACAAATCTTAACTTAAAACCATAAACTTATCAAAATTAATGAAAAAACAACCTAAGAAACACAAGATAGGAAGAAGGAGGCAGGCGGCAAGACTTGTGACTTGCCTGTGGGGTTACACTAGTTTTATGCCGGCAACACTCCCCCAGCCTGCCACAACCAGAACAGGAACCATATGGATATAAAAATGCAAATTTCAAAGCAGATGAACAACAATGAAACCACGAAGCCACAATGAAATTCACCGATTGATCACATTGTGTTTAACAGTATAATTAGAACATTAAATATAGTTGATAACTCAAAAAGGAAAAAACTGAAATTTTAATGGAAAATGAAAGTTTGCATAGTAATACAAAGCAAATGCAACAAGCCTTCTACTTTTTTTTTTTTTTTTTTTTTTTTTTTTTAATTTAATTTCACATACCCACCCAACCATCCAGCCTTACAACACCACCCCACCTCCGTAATCAAACATCTGCCCACCCAACTGCCACCTTTTTTATTGTCTTTTATTATTTTATAATTTTTTTGTTGATATACACAAGAGTGTACACAGCTTTTTTATATATATATATATATATATATATATATATATATATATATTCCTCATTATTCCTCAGTATATTTCCTCAGTATATTTCCTAATATTTATTTATATATATATATATATATATATAAATATTTTTATAGCTTAACTGTTTTAATTATTTAATACTTTTTTTCTTGTTTTAGGTAGTATTTTGAACAACACCTCAGCACAAATCTGTTCTTCAAAATAAATATATTACTACCTAATATACAGTGGCGGATTTAAGGGGGTGGCTAGGGGGCTGAAGCCCCCCCCCCCCCCAAAACTCTGACATTCACAATTGAATATTGCAATTGTAAATTTTTTATTGGTCTAAAATAACACTTTGAAAAATCTTAGCCCCCCCCCCCCAAAAGTCAAGTTCTGGATCCGCCATTGCTAATATATCTAAATATACTATAAATGTACCTAAATAAATATACTGTGATAGGTGCAATTGAGGCCTGTTTTAGATCCAGAATGGACAAGAAGAAGACATCATGGTTAGATCTGAATAAGAAAGGTGTATAAAAACCATGTATTACAGTATTTAAAATAAACTGGTGAAGACAGGATCTACAAAAGATTCAGCAAAATATGGATGCCCACAAAATATTCCACTTCAAAACTGATTAAAAGAGTACGAGAGTTTTCATTGAAATCAACAGAGGTCTGTACGAAAAATAGCAAAAATAATGAAACAATCATGCACTACCATTCAGCTTATTATGCATGATGATATCGGGTTCCAAACTTATAAAAAGATAAAATGATGCTGAGTCCTCCTCAAAAGACATGGTCCTCAAAAAAAAAAAAAAAAAAAAAAAAAAACTTCATTAACAAAAAATTATTTCATAGAAGACTCATACAATGCACAAAATATTCATGTTTATGCAACATGTTTCCAGGACATACCCGAATCTCAGAGAACCATTATCAAGTTCCAGAAAGCCTCTTCAGCCATGATTTGATGCGGAGTTTGCTATGCTTGCAAAATGAAACAACTTTTAATGGAAAATGGCATAAAAACAAATAGCCATTACTATATTGATGGAATTTTGCCACATGCAAAGCAAGAAGCTGTCAAGTTGTTAGGAAATACTAGTTGGACTTTTCAACAGATTCAGTTCCAACACATGTGGCAACACATCACTCAAAAATGGTATCAGTAGAGCTTTCTTGATGTACTTTGAAAACAGAATAGCTCCCATCATTCTCTAATTTAAATCCATTGGACTTATGGCATGTATCAGAATTAGGGGCTAAGGTAAATTTAAAACAGGCCAAAAGAGTCGTCTCTAAAGGCAGCTATTTTTAAAGAATGGGATCTCTCCCAATGAATCTCATGCATGCTGCAATAGATGCTTATGCAAAGAGACTTCACATTTGTATCTCAAAACACAATGTAACAGATTTGAATAGAAATGACTTAAATCAATTGATACTGTATACATGTTTTAATAAATACTGGATTTTCTCCTTATTTTATATTTTTAAAATAATTAAACACCCAGTAAAGGAACGTAATGCAAATTTATTCACACGGTCATTATAAATACTTTTCTATCTCCGTTGCTACTACTTTATTTACAGTCATCATACATAAGCATGGAACAAAGCATTACTATGACTAATAAAAGAAAATTTAAATATATCATGCAAAAGATTTACTAAAAAAATTGTTTTTTTGGGTGGAAAATTTTCTGGAAAAACATAGTAGAAAATTTTCCAAAAAAGAAAACTTTTTGTGAAAAAATTTTCCACCCCACATCACTATTTAGGACAGAACTTCATTACACACTGAAACCATTTTTATTTTTACAATTTTACAGTAATATAGTAGAATATAATTAAAAATTAAATACATACACATTGCAAATTTTATGGATTAAGAGTAAAATCTACATCAGTTAATATTAAGAATTAAATGCAATTTTATATAAATGTTATCTATTCTTAATGATGTTTAAAGAAACCACATAGCTGCTTTCTTCAAAGATCAATTAAAAAAAGGAAAAAAACAAAACAGAAAATTTATTTTAATAATGCATTGTTTGATAAAATAAAACTCTTATGTTTTGGCCACTACAAAATTTCTATATTTTCCGATACAAAATTCACTCAGTAAAAATAATTTATTAAAACTATTATTTATTAAAATTATCTACCATGATGAATGCAGACTATTTTCATCTTAGAGAAAGCTAACACTAAATATCCAAAGGACAGTTTTATTCTCAATAAATAACATCTTAAAAAATGTGTTTCATAATGGTTATCTCATTATATATCAAGTTTTGTACAGTTAAATAGGCCATAGAAGTTGAGATACAGCCTTCCTGTTTTCGGAGAATACAGCAGTATAAAAATGTCAGCTATTGGCTGATATGCATCCAAATTGAATCGGCATAATGGCCTTCTCACATATCAAGTTTTGTTTGATTATACACAACAGAACCTGAGACTTAGCCTTCCCTTAAATTATGGAAATCTATGTATAGCAGCACCATCTGTTCAATTAACACCAAAAGTTAACAGGCACAAACTTATGTCAAGGTGCATCTGCATAAAAACTTATATTCAATTTCATGCACTCGTGCATTTCGTGTTAGTTTCTGAGATATAATCTTCCCTGAAATTGCAGAAATCGCTGTATAGCAGTACCACCTGTTGAGCGATTGACACCAAAAGTTGATAGGCACTAATTTAGGTCAAGGTAAAGCTACATAGGATTAGATTGTGTTCTGAACCTCTCAAAACGTGTAAATCCATAAAAACCGGAAGTCGTAAATTTTTATGAATCCAATCTTTCTTCTAGTGAATATAGAAGAAAGTAAAAATGTTATATTTGCAGCATTATTAAATTTGAAATGTTACTGATACTATCAAACAACAAAATCAGCAAATTTCGTCAAGACTGTCTTATTAAAATGTCTCTGAAATGTTTTGCTGAATGAAATTTTTTTAAATTATGATTTGTAATGAATAAAATATATTCATTTTATTTAAATCACATTCATTTTTTCTAGAAGTTGTACAGTAATACCAGAAAAAAAAAAAAAAAATCAATGCTATAGAAATATGATTTTTTTTTTTTCCTTCTACTAGAATTGTTTCATTACATATTTCAGAAATTACGTATTTTAAATAAAAAAAGCTATTTGTGTGGAGAAGTAGAAACTTTTAAGTTTTCTTTTGATTTATTTTCTTTAAAAACTATCTACTAAAAATGACACTATTATAAAAAAGCAATTAAAAAAAAAAAAAAAAAAATATATATATATATATATATATATACACTGATGGAAAAAAAAATCCCAACACCAGGAAGGAGCTGTGCTAGATAAACGAAATTTGGTAGGCGTGTTTATACATCTGAAAGATGACGTCGATTCAAATTTTGAGCTACGTGCATAAGTATGGTGCTAGTAGCGACACTATGAACATGCAAATGAGGTTTGCTTTAAATAAGCGCTGTAAGGTTCGTGATCGTTATTTACAGTTGAGATTTGACGTAGTGGGTTAATGTTAGTCAAGGATGCCTCTAAGAAGACGAAGAAGCTATTATCAACAGCTCACTGAGCTTGAACGAGGTCGTGTAGTAGGGCTACTAGAAGGTGGGTTTTCTTTCCGCGATATTGCAGAAAGACTTGGCAGGAATGTATCCACTGTGCATGAGTGTTGGCAGCAGTGGTCAAGGGAAGGTACTGCTTCAAGAAGACCAGGTTCCGGGCGGCCACGTGGCACTACTGAGAGGGAAGACCGCCGTGTTCGGCGTATGGCTGTGGCTAATCGTACTGCGTCTGCAGCTGAAATTCGAGCTCCAGTTGGCACCACAGTGACACAACGAACTGTTACAAATCGGTTACTTCAAGGACAGCTCCGAGCCAGACGCCCTGTAGCGTGCATTCCACTGACTCCAAACCACTGCCGTTTGCGACGTGAGTGGTGTCAAGCTAGAGCTCATTGGAGGACGGAGTGGAGATCTGTTGTGTTTTCTGATGAAAGACGGTTCTGCCTTGGTCGCAGTGATAGCCGTGTGTTGGTTAGAAGGAGGCCAGGTGAACGCCTGCTAGCGACCTGTCTGCGGCCTAGACACACAGGGCCTACTCCTGGAGTTATGGTTTGGGGAGCAATTTTGTTTGACAGCAGGAGCACTCTCGTGGTTATCCCACGCACCCTGACTGCAAATTTGTACGTCAGTCTAGTGATACAACCTGTTGTGTTGCCATTCATGAACAGCATTCAAGGGGGTGCTTTCCAACAGGATAAAGCTCGCCCTCATACCGCTGTTGTAACCCAACATGCTCTACAGAGTGTCGACATGTTGCCTTAGCCTGCTAGATCACCAGATCTTTCTCCAATCGAGCACGTATGGGACATCATTGGACGACAACTCCAGCGTCATCCACAACCAGCATTAACCGTCCCTGCATTGACTGCCCAAGTGCAACAGGCATGGAACTCCATCCCACAAACTGATATCCGACACCTGTACGACACAATGCATGCACGTTTGCATGCTTGCATTCAAAATTCTGGCAGTTACACCGGTTACTAATGTACCAACATTCCACATTTGAAATGGCTCTTCTCGCCAATGGCTCTACCTGTGATCTTGAAACTTTAATCAATTAAATATGTTACCTAGACAAATGTATAGCTGAAATTTCATTACTGTACAATAATTTTTTCTTGGTGTTGCAATTTTTTTTCCCATCAGTGTATATCATTTTTAGGAAATTTATATAAAAGATTTAAAAATTTCATTGGCACATTAGATTGCTCTTTCCTTTTAAAAAAAATATATATATATATAACTAGACTTTAAGAATATAAACTAGATTTTAGAATTCGTTTGGATAAAAATCTGAAAAAAGGTTACTGAAATACCTTTACGAGCTAATCCAAAACTTGGTGTTATAGGAGCTGACTTAGGTGTTAAACTACCAGATCCACTGATAATATGCCAAAATAAACCAGAGCCACTACGTACTGGACTTAGCATAGGAGGAGGTGTATAAGGAGGTGGACTTAATTTTTTATGATCAGGATTAGAAGGATCCCATAACCGAGGAGAACGAAGTCTGCTTGTGAACCCACATGTGTTAACATATGGTGGAATATACAGAGGCTGAAATAGGAAAAGGTGATTAAGAATTTTATTACCAGCATAAATTCTTATACTGTATTAACAGATAACTTATGTAGCTGAAATGCAAAAATTAATAGCAGGTACCTTTAATCAAACCTAGTATCAAATGTCTCTGTCACTTTATATACATAAAACTTCAATAATTTTTCTTTTTTTAAATGTAAAGTTAACTAACTCTTTCACAATTTTTTTAGATAATTTTTGAATTAAAATTTTACTGTCATTTTAATAATTTTTTTCTGTAAAACAAAATTAAAGATCTATTATAATTTCCTTCAGTACTTTCCTGTTTAAATACTATGTTTATTATAACAACAACAAAAATACTAAATTTAAAGAATAAATTGCTTAACCCTTTGAAGCAGATTTCTCATCAAACATAATTTTTACATTTTTTGATAGTTTTAAGTTATTTTAGATCTAAATAAGTGGAAAATGTTATATTTAAAATTTTAATTAATTTTGGTTCTAAAATATAGAGTGAGGCGCCGGTGTCCCTTTCTGCGTTAAAAGTAAATTCATCATGGGACACGGGCATCCCATGAATAAATATTTTTACAAATTGCACTTATTTACAATTACTTAGATATAGGAGTAGCAATAATTCATCACTGGTCTTTTTTAAATAATCAAATTTAATTAGAAATAGATTTTTGAAATTGGTTGATAAAACTTTTTTAAACTACTTTTATTTAACATTTTTATTTTAGTAAAACATTTACTCTGATAATCTAATAGATTTTTTATAGTAACTATTAGACTCTCTTTTATAATAAAAAACTATCATATAATAATAATATTTGTAATAAGAGCGTCAAAAAATAAATAAGCAAAAGGGACACCGGTGTCCCATCTGCGTCAAAGAGTTAAATAAATTTAAGTTATTAATAAATTATAATTATTAATGTATTTATTCTCATCTGAACTTCTAACATGGCAAGTTTGCACTGGATACTTTAGTCATAAAACATGGTCTTGCTTTTTTTTTTTTTTTTTTTTTGAAAATCTTAATAAAAATTATATTGATGAAAATATTTTTTAAAAATAGAAATATCCGAGAGGACTTAATTTTTTTTTTTTCAGGAATTTTTGAAATTGAAAAGTTAAAAGCACTATACCACCATTTTTGACTGTACAAATATGTAAACAAGTTGATTTATTCATTAAAAAATCTGAAGCAAAAGTATGTCGAAAACTATTGCATATTTTTACGAGGAGGCAGAAAAATGGGTAATGGAGGAAAGGATAATTTGCAAAATGCAAATTGCTACTTGCAAATCATATACTAAAAATGTCCAAAATTATGCTAGAGAGTAAAACTATGATTTTAAATTATTTCATCTTAAATACTGATGATATATTTCACCGTCGGATAAAAATTCATTCTTCTAAGGGGCTGAATATTAGAATCATTCACATATTTTAGAACCTTTTTCAGTCTTAAACAAGAAATTTAAGCTTTTAATTTTTTATTTACATATTCAATGTTTATACGATTTTACATCAATGTTAACAATTTAAAAAAAAAAATAATTAATGGTAAATAATAATAATATAATTTAAAAAAAAAGGAATTTGGGGGTGGGGTGAGATTATTATTTTTACTTTTCGGGCAGGGATAAACAGAAAAGCTTTCTTTGTATTAGCCAACGAGCCAACAACAGGTGTTTGACAGAAATTACTTTACTTTTCCCAGAAGCGTTCTGCAATTTTTTCTTGCTTCAGACAGCATCATTATGATATCTTTCTATAATATATTGAACAGGAAGAAGATTTATGATTATGCCATAACTATTGACGAGGCATACTTCTAATGTTTTTACACAGAATTTAATAAAGTACGAAGAACAATTACAGTTAACAAAACACGTATTATACAGATGATTATGTTTTGAAGACTGATCTGTTTTAGCATTAATACAAGTATAGGGAAATTAACAGATCACTGATTGGACAATACAGTTCACAGGTACCTGTACATTTATGTGACGTCAATTACCAGAAGACCAATAGATTTAATCAAGAACATAATGATGACATACACAACACTTTCCTTTACCAAAGACAGTGAATCTGTAACTGTGCAAAATCATGTTTTAACAAAATACTTTCAAAGAGGGTAGGAAATGACAAGGGGAAGGAATATTTTGTGCTTTATACTTCAACTGCTCAGGTTTTCTTGAACATCACTTTTTTAATTTTGAAATATTATATAGAAAATTGGAAATTTCTTGAAATGTAACAATATAAATTGTGTTAATTTATGTTTCTTGGGTCTGCAATACACGCCTGAGGAGCAACACGGAATGCATCAATTAACCCCTTACTTGTCGAGCAAAATTTACAAGATTCGCTTCAAAGTGCTACTATTGCATTTGAACCCTGAAATGAGTAAATCTTTCGAGAAAATTGTCAAGATCACTTTCAAGGTTATTTTATTGCATTGTTAAGCTATGTCAGTAGTTTCACTGGTAGCAGTACAATACAAAGGACAGCCCAGTGGCAGAAAGTTTTGTAGCTGTCTGCGACAGGCTTTTAAAATTTCATAATCTGTCTGCAAAATTTGCATGTAATCAGGGGTAAAAATGTTTACACTCAAAAAGCCTGAAAACTGATTTGGGGGGGGGGGGGGTTGGGGGGTTAACATCAGTGGTTATCTCATGCAACAATACACTGAGACAATTTTACTGCAGAACAATATAGTATACACAATTGCGTGCATTCATTCAATTCATCTCATTCAATTAAATATTTTATAGCCATGTTTGACACAATATAAATAATTATAAATAATAAAAGTATTAGTTTTAGTTTTGATACAGAAATTTTTTTTTAAGTGAATTGTTATTCGAAAGTTGCAGACAAATTTTTTTTATCAGTGAAGACAAAAACTGTCCGCAAGCAGTTTTTCAGTGTCTGTGACTATGTCACCGTGTTTCTGCCATTGGGAAGGATAGTACTTCATGAAAATGTATATATATGCCTATATATGCCTGGGGCAGTTAAGGGGTTAATAAGTCATTTGGAGTGAATTACTTATATACATTAATATACTTACAATGAAATGTAATTAAAATATATATTTTTACTAATAGCTTTTACATTGACTGGAAAATTGAGATGGTCATTTACTAACACGATTGTGGTAATTTTCTGGATGTAACTGGTCAATTACTAGCAAAATCTCAATTTAAAACTATTATCCTATATGACATAATTTGTAAAAAAGATAACCAAAAGTTGATTCTCGGTTATTAATCCTTACATATTGGTTAGTACCCTGGAAAATTTTCCAAAAATGTTGTTAATGATTATATCAGAAAAAAAAATAACATATTTTTGTTTTCTAAGTAATAGAGATAAAATGCTGCACAAAACAGAATTCAATTTAGTATGACAGGACTTACTTTAATCTATTCTTCCATAAAAAGACATGATGTAATTTTGTTTCATTTCCTAGCATCAACTACTATATTCATTTCTTAAAATTTTCTTTTGTATAGCTTTAGCATAAGAGCCCCTTGCCGATTTTCAAATTTTTTGCGATGAGTTAAAACGGTTATCGCAATTTTGCAAGTAAAGATCTTTGTGAGAAAAGTTGAAGCTGCATCGGTGGCAAATTAAAAATATCGCCAAGGAGTTTTATATTGAAGCTGTTCAATTTCTTTAGCACTATTTTTGTAAATTTTATTTTATTAAAAAAAACAAAAACAAAAAAACATATGCATGTTCATTAAATTTATTTATTCATTTTTTTTTTAATTAAAAGTATTAAAATCCTTTCTTTTTACTCACTTACTAGTTCAATGCCAATCTAACCCAAAAGTGACAATAAGGCAAAAACTCGTTATTACCATGAATGTTTTTTAAACATTATGTTAGACTACGTAAAATGTCAACTTCAATCAACATTTAACATGTTTTTTGGTTAACCCTAACACTTTCTAATTATTTAATCAAATGCTTCAATGCTGTAATACAATTATCAACATTCTCTAAACAAAAGGTTAAAATAATTATAACAAATAAGGGTACTTTTCTACTTGCCCCTTGTTTGATATTATTATGAAAAACATGATGGTCATTAACTCCTTGCACCCTAGATTGGAATACAAGCTCCGTACAGGCAGCTCTATCTAGGATACAAAGGGGTTAAAAACAGGAAAATACATTTTTTTCTTTCAAACAGAAAAAGCCATGCAATTTTAGTCAAAAAATTTCATTTTTTAAATTGTCATATATTGACCTTCAACTAAGAATGAGCAAAATAAATTTTTCTATAAAAATGCAGTGAAAACAATTTTTAAAAATCTAATTTAAAAAAGAATATATAAATATTTACTTCAGGTCTTCGCTTTTTCTTCAGTTTCATAGGACTTGTTGGAAGACTAGTAGGGCTTAAGAATACATCATCATCATTACTATCTTCACCATTTCGAGTTTTTTCACCATTTACTGGTTTTACTTCAGAAGAAACAATGGCTGAAGAGGTTGGAACTGAAGTAAACTGCATCATTTCTAATTCACTTACAGAGATCTCAGGAAAGGTTTGACTTGTACCTAAATCATTATTTGAGGTATCAAAGAACACATTACGCTCTAAACACTGTGTATCGAGTTCTGAAATATCTCTCATGCCCATAATCATGGGTTGTGCCTCTGGGATATCTTCAGCAGACAAAACAGGTAATGCTGCATCTTCTGGTGTTATGGCAGTAAGATCATGTTGTGGTAAATCAGAGGATGTATCGTCAATAGTATTACCAAGAGATGATGGTACCAATGATGAAAATTTAGAGAGATCATTAACAGATAATGAATCGGCGAAATCATTAAATGAAGGAGTATCAAGACTTAATGACTCTCCAGGATCAGAACCTGTGCGACATGTGCGTTTGGCAACCACTCGGCTTCGTAATAGATCAGCCAGGGCACTGCTAGTAAATGTTGTGCAAGGACGTTTAGGATGAATAAAATGATCAGAATCTGAATGACGCCTGTGTTTTTCAACTGGAGGATGAGGTACACGAAAATGTTCTTTAAGATCTAGTTTTTTTAGAATATCACATGATTGGGCATCAAAATTATTATTGGTGAGTGAATCGAGATCAGAAGATTGACTAGTTGGAGGAAAACTGTTAAAAATAGGAGTTTCCTGAGATACTGGACTAAGAATGGGTGAAACATGGTTAATAAAATTGGAATTTTGGGACTGATTAGATGCTTGACTGGTTTGAAAATTGAAAGTTTGTCCTTGTGGCTGAGTATTAGTTTCTAAACCAGTAGAACCATGGATTGTTGTTGATTGTGGCATAAAGTTTCTTTTTTGGTTTATCTTTTCTTCAATTAGAGCTCTAACATTTGTACTAGCAGTTTGTAAGGGAGGATGGTGAGCACCATTAGCTTTTTTATCACTTTTTTTTGCTTCATTTTCCTGCTGTAAAAAAAAGTTAAAATAAGCCCAATAAAAAAAATTTTAATACATTTTCTATTAAATAATAATAATAATATTATTAATAATAAACAAACAGAAATAATAATCAGAAATGCAAAATATTGATAAGAACAGTTACTATATTATAAATACTGTTAAAGATTGGTGAAAGAAAAAAACAGATGCTAAGCGGATGATGCTGTGCATGCACAAACAGAGACATGTCAACAAAAGATGCCTGCTGTTGAAATTGCAACTTTAAAGCTCAATTTCTTTCTGTGAAAATTTGAATAAAAGAAATAAACATCAAGTTTTTTAACAAATTGGGATAAACAGAGACAGAAGCCCATTCAATGTTAGTGTATTGAATAGAAGCAATGTGTAAAAAATGTATTTACTACTATTTCAAGCCCTTTTGCAATGGACAGGAAACTGTTGATGACTCAGGCTGACAGAAAACAAGCAGAACCCTTAACCATTTATAAATCCATTTTTTTATTCATTGCTTCTATTTTCTATACACGGACTAACATTGCATGGACTTCCATAACCATTTTTCCTAATTTGTTGTAAAACTTTATGTTTATACATTACTTAATTACACAGTGAACAAGATTTCTGTTAAAAATAGTGACCAGCAAAGGACAACCCAATTAAAAATCTTAAAAGCAAAAATTGATAGAAGAATGAAACAAATGACATGTCTGCGGAAGTAGTAAAAATTTTGTACAGAAGTTTCAAAATTAGTAACAAGTTTCCAACAGACAGTGCTATAAACTGCAATGGAAATACAGAATTCCTATAAATTGTACTCCATTGCTTAGAGTGATAAGTTCAAGTATTAAAATGTGAAAGGAGGTTAGTGTAGCAAAAGAGAAGATTGAAACAATGTGTTTATCACTGAACATATGAAAAGGATTAATGGATGACCCCCCCCTCCCCCTTCCCCCCCCCCACACACACACAGAGCCAATCTGCTCTCCATTTCCCTTTACAAAACAACTATCAGAAAAATAAAATAAATAAATAAACTATCAAATTTTGAAATATATTAAAAAAAAAAAAAAAAAAAAGAGTTATCACTCATTTTTTTCCTTATTTACTTCAATATATTTTTTCATTTATAAGTAATCAGCACTATCATGCCATGCAATAACCTTGTATCTATTTTCAATGCTTACATTATTCGATTCACTGCAGAAATTATAAATTAATTCTGATAATTTTAATAATTTTATTAATTTTGCATATTTGACTTTATTTAATAATTGAATTTTTTTTATTTTTAAATACCAGGTGTATACATAAGTTTTTTTCCTTAAAAAAAAAAAAAAAAAAAAAAAAAAGAAAATGCATAATTTTCAAGGGAAATTAAATTTTTTAAATTCAAAATATTGGTCATCGGCTTCTACACATTTCGTCCATCTTTCAGGTAACTGATGAATACTATGCCAAAAAAACTGCTTGTCTTTTGCGGCAAACCATTCGTCAAGCCATTTTCCGACTTCCTCAAAATTGCTGAAGTGCTGCTCTGCGAGTGTGTGCCCTATTGATGCAAAGAGGTGATACTCAGATGGCACCAGGTCTGGAGAGTATGGCGGGTGTGGAAGGATGTCCCATCCAAGCGATTTCAAGGCGTCTTTCACTGGTTTTCCTGTGTGAGACGGCTCATTGTTTTCTGGCCCATCTGGTTTGTCTTCGCCTTGTTTTCTGGCCCATTCCGGTCGTCTTTTGATTGATGTGTGGTTTAAATTAATCATTTGTTGGTGATAGCATTGTGTATTAACGGTTTCACTGGGCTTCAAGAGTTCATAATACACAATATCACTCAGGTCCCTACGGGCACAGAGCATGGTCATGTTGCCGAAGCGATTTGCCCTTGGTGTTGAAGGACCGGCTTTGCCAGATGAAAGCCATGATTTTTTTCCGTTTTGGGCTTTCAAAATAAATCTATTTTTTATCACCCGTCAGAATTTGATGCAAAAATGTTTTCCTTTCGTGGTGTTGAAGCAGCATTTCACAAGTGACTTTGCGATTTTCTTTTTGACGTTCATTCAAATCATGTGGGACCAATTTACTGAGTTTATTGATCTTCCCCATTGCTTGCAAATAACTGCTGATTGTTTCTTGTGACACATGTAATGCTTCTGCTAATTGCCGTTGAGTTTGAGTTGGGTCATCATTCAATAACACTTGCAATTGCTCGTCTTCGCGTTTTTGTGGTCTACCAGCGTGCTCACTGTCTTTCACATTGAAATCACCACTTTTAAATAATCGAAACCATGTCTCACATGTTCTAATCAATGGAGCGTGTTCACCATATGTTTCTACCAGCAAACGATGACTTTCAACAGCCTTTTTCTTCTGATTAAATAAGAAAAGCAATGCAAATGTTCTTTTTCAGGCACAAAACTCGATATGATCACTGAATGATAAAACAAAGACGTTAGTTTTTGGCAGAATCAACTTGTGTGTGTTTCTAGTTTAAATGTCACACGAACAAAATAACGTATGTGTCAAATTAATATGCTGTGTACTTTTCGCTCGTGCCATCTCTTAGTTAGACCGGGAAAAACGTATGCATACACCTGGTAAGTAGCCACCTTCAGCATCACCCGAAAATTTAGACTGTGACAAACTTCCACTTGTTGGCTCCTGTGGACACATTGTTTCAGAATCTACAACAGCTTGTTCATTCACTGTGTAACCCACCAGTTAGGCTGGGTCTGAGGTTCCCTACTACCTAGGCCAGTTATTTAAAAAAAAAAAAAAAAAAGTTTTTTGAAGTACTAAAGTATTGGGAAAAAACTTGATTATAAAAGGCTTCTTTCTGGCAGAGGAAAATTCTGCAATTTTAGCTAACTCCCTATTGGTGGCATTTGTGGCATTTTTTTTTTCAAACTAGGGATCAATCCAGTTTTTTTTTTTTTTTTTAAATGGTACCCCTAGGAAATAATAAGCCATAATTTCGGAAAAGTTAAGCAAATTTGTGAAAAATTAAAACTGTTCCTGAACAATTAATTTAAATGCACAAAGAAATTTATTCTTTAACTATAAAATATATACCTTAAACATATCATCCTTTTAGTTGTGCATGTGCAAATATATTTCGGGTGTACTTACACCCATTCTCAGTGCACTACAGCGACACTGCCTCTTCATCTGGTTTGTTTTCATTTTCAAGCTTTCCTGGCGATCTTCTTTACTTTGTTTCATTTTTTCATTATGTGTTGCCATACAGCTGGTATAATACTGTACTCTCGGTCATTAACAGAAAGGTTGTTAGTAATTATTTCAATGGCTTCATGTTTAAGTGCATAATGGTGGCTATTGTAGGGGGTGATTTTTTGAGTGTTAATTGTTTTAAGATTAATAGGGTTAGTTCTATGGGTCTCTGTAATGTCTTCGTAATGAAAAGGATCCAATCAACTTTAAATTTACATGGGAGGTTTATAAAATTAATTTTGAACATGCTAACAGTAATAAAGCTTGCTACATATGAATAACAAAATGATACATCAATGAACGTGAAAAAAAAAAAAAAAAAAAAACACTTATCCAACCTAAAATTTAATAAAATATCTACTGCCCTATCCACTACCCATAGAACTAACCCTATTAATCTTAAAACAATTAACACTCAAAAAATCACCCCCTACAATAACCACCATTATGCACTTAAACGTGAAGTCATTGAAATAATTACTAACAACCTTTTTATTAATGACCCAGAGCACAGTATTATACCGGCTGCATGGCAACACCTAATGAAAAAAAAAAAAAAAAGTGAAGAAGATCGCCAGGAAAGATTGAAAATGAAAACAAACCAGATGAAGAGACAGTGTCGCTGTAGTGCACTGAGGATGGGTGTGAATACACCCGAAATATATTTGCATGTGCACAACTGAAAGGATATCTTTAAGGTATATATTTTATAGTTAATGTAATGCAATCCTTTTAA
Organism: Salticus scenicus; assembly: GCA_963930645.1. Classification (NCBI taxonomy): domain Eukaryota; kingdom Metazoa; phylum Arthropoda; class Arachnida; order Araneae; family Salticidae; genus Salticus; species Salticus scenicus. The sequence goes on from OZ005659.1 coordinate 72,846,627, forward strand.
ATTAGTCAATATGAAATTTATTCAATTTTGAAATCTCTACATATTAAAAAAAAATTTGTTGCTGGCATCAAATTTTTTTTTGTCTGCAACTGCATCTCCTCACGGAGGGCAGTGTTCTCTGGGTCAGAAAGATATCAATGTGTGTTGAATACTCCAAGGAAGACATTTCAGCTAGTTAAAAATTTGTACCGTTTTAATAAACAAAGTTATTAATTAAAAACATCAGGTTAATAAAGGTACTCTATGTGCAATCTTTCAAAAAGTTTCTGAAATCGTGTTCTTTCACTTTTATGACATCATTTTCGACAGGAAAATTAAAATGTGAGAAATGGCAAAAAAAGAAAATAAATAATAAAAAGTGTTCTTAGATATTTTCAACGAAGAAATGAATTTAGGATTGTAATTTGTTGCCTGAAGATATCTCCCCCCCCCCCCCCTCCTACTTTTAGAAAATTAATTTTCTTACTGGCAATTTCTTATGTTTATATATTATATTGTATTACTATTTTTTTTTTTTTTGTGAATAATGAAATAATGTTGTATCTGTATAATTGATTGAATTTCTTTTTGCCTTTAAAGTGTATCCATCTTTTTTTTATTTAAAAATATATTTTAAAATACTTCGGACATATTTTGGCATCAAATTTTTTTTAGATTCAAATTCAAACTAATTTAGCACTGATAATTTTTTAACAATTTAGAATTAAACATTTCTTTGATACATTTCATATTTCTAATTATGGCAAATAAAACTCTTATAAAGAATCGAGCAGATTATATCCTTTATTATTTTCAGAAGTAAGTAGGAGACAATTAAACTGAAGCTGTAGGAGATTTTTTCAAATTAAAATAATAATAAACTTTTTTCAAGATATTTTTGAATGTGTAAAATTATCTAGATATACAATAAAAATATGTAGGGAGTATTATATACTGCCCTGAATTAACTAAAAAATTCAATAGTAAACAGTAGGCATTAGAAAAAATAGATACTAGTTTTTTTTTTTAAACAAGCAATTATACCAAAAAATTGATCGCCAAATAGTGACAAAAATTTAAAAGTCACCAAAGGGGTCATATACTAAAGCTGTAACGCAAAATGGTCTAAGCATTACAAACTTTTTCCATTCTGAAAAAAATTACTTTTTAGCACAGTATTTCATAAAAAAAAAAAAAAAAAAGTATTAAGTATTATAATTTGACATTGAATATGTGATTTCTATAACATTTTTTTGCTTTTGTCTTGTGTTATATGCACTATTAATATTCTTATTCAGTGAAAGACAAAGCAGCCAATAGGCGGCAAGATTGTCACAGGGGTTAATAAGTGAGGCAAGTCAGGCAGAGGTGAGGCTTTCCTCGGTGGTTGGTGAGCGAAGCGAACAGAGGCTCAGCCCCCTAGGAATCTTTAAAAATATAATAAAAATACAGTTGTATAAAACAACTATAAATGTGGGACATGTGAACATCCAAGAGGTAAAGTAATTTAAAAAGGTATTTAACTACTAATTTACTACTGCTTTTATTAAATACCTAAATTGAGATTACTCATGATTGAACACACTCTTAATTTTGGTATTAGGTTTAAATGCTGTGAAGCTAAAAAAAAAAAAAAAAAAAAACTCCCCCCCCCCCTTCCCCCCAATAGCAGGAAATGCCAAACGTATGTAATAGATTTATTTTTTATTCTGCAGATATTTTCTAAAACAGTATTCTGCACTTTATTACATTATAGAACCTATAAATGTTCAATATTTCTCACTCATGTAATTTTTTGTGATCCCTCACACTAGCGATCGGCAATTAAATGGATCACTGAATCCTTGTGATTTCCAATCTTCCCCCATCTGCAACATAAATGTCAATATTCTATAAAAACTTATTTAATTAGTTTCCAGAACCTATAAAGAAGTAGAGTCGTTTAATATCTCTCACTCATATATTTGTTTTACTCTCTCACCCCCCCCCCCCTCCCATTAACGATTGGTGATCAAACGCTCCGCAGAAGCACTGTAATTTTCAATCTTTCTCCATCTACAGCATAAATGTCAATATTCATTTTAAATAAGTTTTATTAGATTTTAGAATCTATAAGGAGGTAAAATTGTTCAGTATTTCTCATTCATGTAATTTTTTGTGACCTCCTTTAAAGCAAGATTAAAAAAAAAAAAAAAAAAAAAAAAGCAAAATATTTTTAAGAACACATTTTTAGGACATAAAACAACATAATTCATAAGATAAATATAGATTTTTAATATTAAAGTAACACTATGAAATTTTATCATCACTGTACACATTTTAGTCTCATATCAATAAATATGAAAGTTAAAGCATGAACACAACATTTTTAATAAATAGAAAAATTGCAGGTACCTTTTTAAAGTATCCTCCATGAAGCCTCATATGTCCATTTAACGCTGGTATGTTTTTAAATTTTCTTTGGCACAGACTGCATTCAACAGGCTTTGGATCTTGGCTAATACATAAAAGTTAAAATAATTACAGAAAATAGTTATATATAAAAAATCATTTAAACAAAATATTAATTTAAATCAAGGATATTTTTTTTTAAAAATGCACTCATATAACTTAATTATCAAAATTAGGATAAAAAAAAGATAAATTTTGTCTTTGAACAATAAAACTTTCTTTTCATAAAACAAGTTGTTTGATTTAAAAAAAAAAAAAAAAAAAAAAAAAGAAAATGCACAGTAGAAGTACTTTATTATTAAATCAAACAATATAGTTATCGTTAAAAATTATACATTTTTTAATATCATAAAAATATTATTATAAAAATATTTAACTTTTTGTATCATAAAATATTTCTATATTAACAATAATCATTATTTAAATTAAAGAGTTCTCTTTATTTTGCTAAGAATGTTCAAGGTTACTGACATAACAATTTTAAAATTGTGATGAGATTTTCTGGTTTAACTGTTAACAGATTTTATTTCAATTAAATAAAACTTGATTCAATGATAAATCAACCGTGATGCAAGATCAATATGTTTAAGGTAAAGATACCAATGTACGTCACCCTTAAAATTTGCACTAGTAGTCGTCACCATCACAAAAGAAATGTTAAAATTAGCATTTAATAATATATATGCATCTGTCCACACTAGATTCCCTACATAACCACAGAATCTAGTTCGGATGAATTCAAATTCATAGATGCTATTAAATGCTTATTTTAACATTTCTTTTGTGAGGGTGCTGACTAAAGGTGCAAATTTTAGGGGTGGAGAACATGGAGTCTTTATGTTAATTCTTCAAAATTTAAAAGTTTATTTTTTTCCAAATAATAATATATATGAAATTCTAAACAGTTCATCAAAACTTTTTCTAGTTTAGGAATTTGCTTTTTTGAAAGGCTGTCCTTACACTTTCAGTTTCTTTGGATAAGCATTTTGCTTTTTTTTATTTTTATTTTTTTTTATAAATCTACGATTTTAGACATTAATAGATACTTAAAGATTTATATGTATGCTGGACATTTACTAATTAAAGGGAAAATAAATAGGTTTATTCATACCCAAATCGTGAAGTGGGAGCAGAATTAGGCACAGAAGCATAAGAAACCTAAAAGAAAAGATAAAAAGTTAATATTTTTTAAAATTTACTAAAAAAGAAAATTGACATTTTGGATTTACAAGATGCTTTACAATAATTTTCCCTTTTTTCATTAGCACTTCCTTTCTATTATATATATACTAGCAGGCTTTGCCCACTTTGCTGGTTACTATTTTTAAATGGTAAATTAAATGGTAAAAAATAAATAAATAAATTGAAATATTTAAATAAATCTGCAAGAGCCTAAAATTCCTCACCAAAATGAAAAAAAAAAAAAAAAAAAATCTGGAGTGACTCCACTTGACTTTCCGAACATTGAGTAATTAACAGTTTTGTAGATAAAGTAAAGAAAGAGGAGTTGTTAAACAAAAGAGAGAAAACCATAATAGAGTGTTTGAGTATTTTTCTCCATATATTACACGATGTTTTATTTAACGCTACTGAACTTTGAGCCCATGATCATAATGATAAAGAATTTTTCGTTGTGTCCCTGTAAAAGTCTATAAATGCTAGATTCACCAAAATGCTTATATTTAGTGCGACAGTGATTTATAATATTCATATAAATTTTCAGCTCAACTGAATAAGGCATTTAGATGCTATTGCACTTTTAAAAATTTGGTCCCATAGGCCATAATGATAAAGAATTTTTCTTCGTGCCCCTGTAAAAAAAACTATAAGTGCTAGATTCACCAAAATCTATAGGGTTCGTACTATGGTGACTTATAATATACATACCAACTTTCACCTTATTCGAACAAAGCGTTTAGACGCTAGCATGTTCACTCACATACATACATCATCATAAAAATAATGGAAACGAACTCAGGGGACCTCGAAACGTATAGAAACATCAAAATTTTAAATTCGTATTTTAATACTTTCCTCACTATAGTGTTCGGAAAGTAATAATAAAAGTTTTCAATGGGAATAGTAAAGCTGTGCCCACATTACTTTGCAGACAATAAATCCAAGAAAAAATACGCACATAAATGCATAAGACAGTTCAATTAGTTGAAATTAATATTCAAAAAATAAAAATTTTAAAGCTATTATGACATAAAAATAAATATATTTTATCTCTGAGGGAAAAAAAATAATACTATTTTTATTTTAGCACAAATTATTCTATTTTTCATTTTTGAAAATGTTAAAGTTAAAATTATGTTTTTATTTAATATTAAACCTTTCTGAATCAATTATCCGATTGAACTAAAAAATATGACATTAGGCTAGGATATTTTGTCTTGATTAGTAAAGCCCAGTAGCAGAATTTTCTGTATAAATCTGCAAAAAAAGAAAATTTGTCTGCGATCTAAGAATACTGGGCACAAGAAATATTAGCAATTCATAAAATATGTAAGATTTGCCTCTTCAACGAAAATAAATTGAAAATATACAACAAGTACAATAATGTAAAGACATAAATGTCATTCATATCTATATTTTTTAAACCTGGCGTTTCTCATTGTAATGTTAAATTAATCTGCAGAGCTTTAAACAATCTGCAGCGCTCACTGCCTGCTGCATCGTTTCTGCTACTGGGTTAGTAAGTTAAGTATACCAATTTTCGTAGCAGTTGGTTGAATGATGTACTATAGGGTACGTAACATCACCAGAGCATGGTAATAATAAAGTAATTGTGTTGAGAGACGCCACAAATACATAATTGGGAGTTTGCAAATTATTGCAATCATGAACTGAAGACCTAGAAACAATGATAAAATGCTTTATGGCTCAAGAACATTCTTTATTTGGAAATTTAACCACAGTATAGCAATAGATATTCATCTTAAAAAGTCTTTATGCTAATATGCCATCCTCACACGTCATAAAAGAATATTGTGCACCAATCCACTTCTGATATAATATACAACAATCAGCATAGTAAGTGTGCTATGCAGCAAGTTTGATGAGATATTTTCATAGAGGATGATTGCAATATAACTATTAAGAATGTCAGTAAAAGTATTGCATAGTAACACAACTATTTTGTAGGCGATACACATGCACATACAAAAAAGAAAATATTATCAGGGTTGCTACACAAATCAGGAGAAAAAATTCCCCGAGTTTTCCCCGTCTCTCTTAAAAATAAAATTGATGACACACAATCATGCAGTATTAGAATCTAACATGTTTACAAGTCCATTGAACATATCTAGGGTATATTAATTTTATTAACTTACTGCAGTTGGGGAAAAAACCATAACTGACTTTTTCTTCTTCATTATAAAGCACTAAAATTTTAAAAAAAGATTTGATTACGAAAAAATTTTGCAATGCTTTTCCAAAAAATTTCAAAATTCCCTGAATTTTCCCTGTTTTTTGCAATAAATTTTGAAATTCCCCTAGTTTTCTCTGTTTTTTAATAGTTTTTCAAATTTCCTGAGTTTTCCAGGTACTGCAGCATTATCAACTAGTAATAATAATAAATTTTATTTACATTTGAATCTTTCAATCGGTAGAATAATCAGAAGTTCTATCTGTAGAAAGCACAATGTTTCAATTATGAAAAGCAATGATAAACAAATGCTAATTATCATAATGCTTATATAAAAACACAACATTAAATGGAAACAAGTGCAATCATTTCCAATTTTAGAATACTAACACAAATACACTCCATTCAATTAAATCTTCCTTAAAGGCAATTTTATGGACTATCTGGTTCTCCAAATGCATGGTCCATAAAGTCAAAATGCCAAAAAAAAACACCACATTATTATATAATTCCTTTTAATAATTAAAAACAGAAATTTCTATAAAGCAATAGTTGTCTAACATTGGAGCATCTGATTTAGATTAGTATACTGAATTCACAAAATGTCACTAATTTCCCATTAGTTACCAGAAACTCAAGTAGGGCAACTTGGTATGGAACTGGACTGAAATAATCATCCTAGGATTCATTAGCTTACATCAGAAGCTTGTGACAATCAGAAATGCAGAAAATGTTTAGACCTATGAAATTTACACTCAAACACATTTGAAGCTCCCCAAAAATGACACAAATGTCTATTACAAAGCTATGTAAATTTTTTTAAAGAAAATAAGTAGACGTTGTAATATAAGAACAGAGCTGTTAGATTAATTTTTAATATTAGAAAGTGTAATTTTTTTTAGCAGATTTGTTATTTACATTTTTATTTTCACCTAACTAAATAAATGTTCAAATATTTTCCCAAATTTCGATAGTGCATTCGGACATATTCTGCACCCCTGGTGACAATGACATTCGATCAGAATTTGTGCTAATATTTAAATAAAAATCTGTATTGATACTATAACTGAAATCTGTTGATGTTATCAAAGTATATAGAACTGATATATATCGATAACAGATTTAAATAGAAATTTTGTCAAATGTGAAAATATTAAATCAAACAAATGGTAAAATATTTTTGAGCATTTCATTATATATTGATTTATGGTTCAATTTTAACATATTAAAAAGACATTTTTAATAAAAAATTCAACTATTAAAAATTAAATTATCCAGTTTAGAAATCTATCACATTTTATCCTGCTGCTATCTCACACCAACTTATATAAGAAAGATAAAAGCGATAATTTCAGACAATAATCCAAAGTAAAAATATTTCATTGCAGTTGATTAACAATACTTAGTATGATCTGGGTTGTTCAAGCTTTCTCTTTCTATTAATAGTAAAATTAGGACAGGACTGTAAATGATGGAGTATGTGTAGAAGGCTTTGTTAGAAGCCTTCTACATAAATATGTGGGCAGATGCTAACACATTCAAGCTATTCTGCTGCTTTTGAATTTGTTAAAACCATATGAAGGAGTTTGTATATTTTGGTTATTATTCTATTACTAACTTAAGTCATATATATATTATATATATATGTTATTCATCTGCTTTGAAATTTTGATTTTTTAAATCCACATGGTTCCTGTTCTGGTCGTGGCAAGCTGGGTGAGTGTTGCCGGCGTGAAACTAGTTTAACCCCACAGGCAAGTCACAAGTCTTGCCGCCTGCCTCCTTCCTATCTTGTGTTTCTCAGGTTATTTTTTCATTAATTTTAATAAGTTTATGGTTTTAAGTTAAGATTTGTTGTGTTACTTTATTGATTCGTTTGTTTTGCAGGCTGTTAATTAATAGATCTGGTTTCTTTACATTAGTGTATTTCATCCACTGATAAAAATTTTTTAATCTTATTGGTCATTGGTGTTTCAGTGATCTTGTATCTGTTGCTTGGCTTCTACTATGTTTAATAGATCATCTTTATTATATAGACACAAGATCACTGAAACACCAATGACCAACATATATATACACATTTTTCTTTAAGTAAAAAAAGGAGACATAAAAACAGTGAACAATTAAACACATACCTGGGACCAAGGGGATATTAAAACTGAAGACTGAGAACCTGATTTTTGTTGTTCTTGAAGAGTAGTTAAAAAAGATTGTTCTGAGCCTGAATTTGTTAAAGCAGTGTTATTTGTATCTGAATTTTGTTGTTGATTTAGTAATTGTTGTAAAAGTGGGCTTTCAATTTGATTACAGTTAGATGGTTCTTTTGTAGTAGGTGTGGTGGGAACAGATGAATTATTAGCATTATTACTTTGATCAGGAGGTTCAATTTTTACAATTTGCATTGAAGGTCGGGCATATAATGAGTCTCCATTAGCATCTTGGAGTCTAACAACTGTATTAGTTCCTGATTCAAACTGTAGATTAACTGAGCCTTGAGATGTAAGGGCAACAATTTGTTTTGTTCCTGATGATGAATTAACAACTTCAAAACAGGCCTCTGACAAAACAGGTTGTTCTAAAACAGTTTGTTCTCTTGCATCCTGAGATAAAATATCAGCTTTCTTTGATTCTTGCTTGAGACTCAGCAACTGAGTCTGGGACAATTCGGAGCCGGAAGAGTTCCCCTGTTCACTAGTTTCAAAACTCCTAGATACTAACTGAGTTGACTGCGACTGAGAAGCTCCAAAATTTTGTGCGAGGAGCAAAGCACCAGTATTGATTGTCTGAGGCTGCCATGAAGTAAGAACAGTGTTACTTTCAGACCTGGTATTTTTTACAGATGAAGAAGTTACTTGCTGCTGAGCCTTAGACGAAGGCTGCTGTTGGAATGTAAGAAACTGCAGATGAGATGCAGCAGTTGATATCACAGAACTAACTACAGGATTGTTGACTGTCCTGGATAAATTCTCACTGTTAGCTGATGATACATGACCTGAGAGAGTGGTGGCTGGAGGAGGTGCATACTGTATTCTGTTACTCAAGGATGATTCAGAGAAAGCAGGCCCAGAATTGCTAGTGATAACACTAGCTGGAAATGAAGTCTGAAGAGAATTAAAACCTAGGTGAGCTAAACCAGGTATCACAGACACTTGGCTACTTAATGAAGAAGGCAGATTTGATGATGTATTGGAATGATGATTTTCTTTATGCCTTCTTAATGATCTTGCATCACAGTAACTTTTCCCACAACCTTCGGCATCACACTCAAATGGTTTTTTATTTCTGTGAGTGAGCATGTGACCATTTCTGCAAATACAAATATATTAATTACAAAGATATATTGAGACAATGCATCTGTAATTATGGCAGTTTTAAAGATTTCTTATTGATATTAGCAAAAACTCTTATGAAAATTATGCTATCTTTAATTGAAATTGAACATATTTTACAGGGTAAGTCAAATACAATTACGAAGGCTAGTTTTTCTTCTCCTATGACAACTTTTGAACCATTACTTTTATATTTACACAATTGGCATTAAAATAAATTTCAAATTATTTAGAAACATTAATGAATATAATGTCACCCATTCATTACTGATATTAAAAGGTTTAACTACAAAAAAAAAAAAAAAAAAAAAAATAATAATAATTTAATGCAACAGAATAGCTTTATAAAAATTCTTTAACGAATAATACATCAACTTTAAATCAGATTATTGACAGAAATGCTCATTTTTAACCTCTGACCAAAAATGAGGAGTGTTATAAGTTTGAAGACTTTATTTTCTGTCTATGTGTATATATGTCTGTGGCATTGTTGCTTCCGAATAAATAAATACTGATACCAATGTCTTTCCTTATTATTATTATTATTTGGATTTAAAAAGAGATGGTATTTAGTTATGTTTAAAAGTCTTTTTGATAGATGTTTTTAAATTAAAAATGAATTTTTCAGGACATTTTGCATTGACATTTTAAAAATTTGTGAATTAGCAATCATCCAACATCCAAATCATGTTAGACGATAAATAACGAGGTTTTTTGATTGGAGTACAAAAATGTAAAAAAAAAAAATTGCACATTAATCTTATAAAATATTTATCCTATAATTAGTCGATCTGTGCCTGCCTACAGGCCCATAGCCAGATGGGGGCCAGTACAGGCAATGCCTGGAAAAAATTTTGCCCGCCCTATCATATGGTTGACTGGACTTTTGATAAACTTTTTTTTTTTTTTTTTAAATTCCTAATGGGAATCTGTAAATAAAGGCATAAGAAATTCAAGGACAATAAGGAGGGAGAAAAACGACGGTCAATTGAAAGTATTTCGAAACAAAAAGTTTTCTTACACTTATTTTTATCGCATGTTACTTCCAAAAGTTCTCCGAAAAAGAGCAATTATGTGAAAATTTTTGATAAGATAGATTTTTTTCTTCAAGTTAAAGATAAACAACAATGAAAAAAAGCAGAGGATTCTAGAGAAGGTAACCATTAAAATTATTTTAATATTTGACTTCCATTTAAATTTTTTAAATATAAAGGGAAAATTGTAATATACAATTTTATTTGTGTCATGATTTTAAAATTATGTAATTTACTGTTCAACAGGGGAAAAAAATAATAATTAAGCTATTTGTTGATAGAGGGTGCTGTGTGTGACCAGATGGCACATTTTAATGAAAAACTGTATTTATTTGCATGCAAATGTTTACAGGCATATAAATCCTATTCTATGTGTCCGTCGTCACCACAAATCACAGTTTGCAAACGAGTTATAACACTGATAACTGCAGCTTCAGTCGGCGTTTCTTACCTGAGGGAAAATATCTTCACCAATAACGCTTTATCCACCAAGTCAGCATCGCAATTAAAACTTCATGTATGCACAAGTAGGAGGCAGAATAAGAAATAAACTGTTCTAATCGCAGAATTATGCAATTTATAGGACTTTCATTTGCATATTTTTCTTTCACATCCGTATCGTCGAGAAAAAAAAATAACAGTATTGTTTTCTTTCTTTAACAAAAAAAAAAAAAAAAAAAAAACCCTTCCATGAGAATGATTTTTTCACAAACCGTGTTCAATTCTATCAATTCATTCAATAGTTTTGAATTTTTAAAATGTCTATAGACTTATGGGACGCCCTATATATAATAATTATTTATTAACTTAATCAAAATATTAAAAACATATAAAAATGTTTTTTTTTCTTTTACACTTTTTATGAAATTTCATACATTTGCACAAAAACTAAAAATGATGTGGTGTGTTATTTTCTTATAACACAGCTATAATTTAAGCAAAATATAAAAAATATTTCCACATATACTTTTTACTTTTCTACATTTTTAATGAAATTTAATATATTGTTTATAGGTTAAAAATAATAAAATATATTATTTTCTTATTTAATTTAAAAATAATATATTCTTTTTTTTTTTATCCTTTATCTCCACTGTTTTTGTATTAATGGGTGATCAATAAAAATCTGCAATAAGTTTAACAGCATTCAAATTGTCAATAAATGATATAAATTGCTAAAATTTTAATGTGAATTATTACTTAACCTTACTAGTTACAGCAGACATATTCACATTTGCAAAATATTTTCTTTTTTTCAGGTAATATGACTTCGAATGAAGACAATCTGCGATCTCGTGTGTACGAGTTCTATTCAGAAAATCTTTCGTCAGGTACATCTTTTACTGTGAAGCATTTTATGAAACAAAAAATACCACAACGAACTATTTATGACAATTTGAAACATTATGAAAGGGGTTTGAGTGCTTTTCGCCAATCTGGCTCTGGAAGAGTTGCAAAAATCTTCACGCGTAAAAAAAAAATTGGAAATTTGAAAAAGGATTTTGATCACAAGGACCGAATTTCTCAGCATCAAGCAGCAAAAAAGTACAAATGTTCACAATCAATGATTAATTATGTCCTTAAGAAAGCAAAGATAAGTTTCTGAAAGAAGAAACCCATTCCACAAAGAAATGTAAAAGAACAAATTTCAGCAAACACAAACTCTATCAAAAATTTTCAAAAAGATCTTGGAATATTGATGATGAATCATATTTTACTCTTTCAAATTCCTCAATAAATGGCAATAATCGTTTCTATTCTTCCAATATATCAGATACACCACCAGATGTTAAATATTCAACGAAAAAAAGTTTGAAAGCGAAGTTCTTGTATGGATTGCCATTGGTCCAAAAGGAATGAGCAAGGCTTTCATTCGAAGTTCAAATATGGTGATCAATCACGATGTTTATCTTAAGGAATGCATCAAAAAGCATCTAATTCCCTATATTCGAGCTAATTACCAAAGAAATTATATATTTTGGCCAGTTCTCATTATGCTAAAAAAGTGACCAATTATCTCCTTCAAGAATCAACTGACTTTGTGGTTAAAGAAGATAATTCCACTAATGTTCCAGAGGCAAGATTAATTGAGGACTTTTGGTCAATTTTAAAAGGGAAAGTTTATGTAAAGGCTTGGCGGGCAGAAAATGTTGATCAACTTGTGAATCGCATCAGATATTGCATAAAACAAATTAATTTAGACCTTGTACAGAAGCTCGCAGTCGATACAAAGAAAAGAATTGATTATATCCGCAGAAATGGTGTAATAGAACAGAGATAAAACTATCAGTATTTAGTATTTATCCAGTCTTATAATTTGCATATGGTTATTTGTATCATAATTACGTTTAATAAAAAATATAATAAAGTTAACATATTGCAGATTTTTATTGATCACCCGTTATTATTATTGAATCTAAAATCCTACTAATTTCTTTATATTATTTAAATAATCTTGAAAGTTAATAACATTAGCCTGCTTTATAAATAAAAACAAAAAATTATTATTTTTTTCCACAAACAGATATTAAAAACGAACTCTTCTTTAGAGCCCAAACTTCTGCTCTCAAACTTAGAAGACAGAGAGGCTGGATTTGACTCAGACTTCGCTGTACAGAGTTTTCCTTGTTTTTTTTTTTTTTTTTTTTTACTCAAAAACTCGTGTAAATGTGGACTAGGACCTTAACACAGTTAATCAGCTTTAACTCACTCAAAAAAAAAAAAAAAAAAAGTTTATAATTTATTAATTTATTTAAAGTGTAAAATTATTTTTGCATGTATTATTTATTTTTTTACTTTTTTCAATAAAATTTCACATATTACTTATAAATTAAAAATGATAGAATATGTTATTGTCTTACTTCTTTTAAATATATTCTTCTTTCTTTCATTCTCCTTTTTTGTTGCTATTATTAAATCTTTTAAATCCTATTAATTCTTTTATCAAATTTAAATATCTTCAAAATGGATAAATAAAATACCCTGCATTATAAATAAAAATAGAAGTTTGCATTTTTCTCTACAAAGATATTAAAAACACCATACACTGTTATTTAGAAACTAAGGTTCTGATCTCCGAACTGGAAAACACAAGGCACTGGGTTCGATTCATTTAAAGCATAATTTCTTTACTGGGCGAGACCAAATATTAGAAAATCGAAAATAATTATGCAATATCCAAAATGTTCAAATACTTACTAGTTGTCAGTGTATACTCTCCTTTTACCATGTGTTTTCATATTATATTCCTCTTTTATACTTGAAAAATTTGTTAATGTAAATGAATCTGTGTCTGTATAAACAGATCATCATAATAAACATTGTGCAGTAAAAAGCCAGAAATGTTTATGTCATATAAAATATATTATTCATTTGTGATATATCAGACGCTGCATGCTTTACCAAAAAAAAAAAAAAAAAAAGAATAGCACAATTTTTTCCATGAAATGTTAAAATATCGAAAAATTCAAAAGAAATTCCCCCCCCCGTTCTAGAAAAAAAAATTGCCCCTCCTAGAAACATAGTCTAGCTACGAGCCTGCCTGCCTAGCGCTCTATTTTTACACATGTATTTCCAAATTTATTTCTCCTTGTCAGTTTGAATTACTAAACATTGGTTTACATGATATCAGGGCCTGATGAACTTCATGTGAGGAACGGGGTACAGAATTTTGCATTTTATGATACTATTTTTTAGAGGCAAAAAAGGCAAAATGGCATTTCCAGGGTCCAAAGCACACGCCTCGCTCTCCCTTGTGTTAATCACACCCTGTGGCTTTATATTTTATACAACATGATGATTATATGTTTTTTGATTTTTACACATGCATTTACAAATTTATTTTTCCTTGCAGTTCAAATTACTAAACATTGGTTTACATATTTAAAAAACAAATGGCTTCATCTTTTACATTGTGATATGTTTTCAAGTATGAACATCTAAGAAGAAATTAAAAATGACACCATAATCCTTTAATTTAAATTTTATAACCACATGTCTGTTTATTTATTTATACTATTAATTTCTCATGACATAGTTGAATTCTATAGATTTATTATTATTCCCTGATTTATTAAAGTTCCACGTAACTATGAAAAAAGTTTATTAAAAAAATAGAAATTATTTTGTTTTATTTACTTGAGAATCAATGAAGAAATCTTCCAAAACCATGCAAACTATTGATAAAATTTTATTTTCTTTATCTCAATACATTATTAGATTTGTGATGTAAGTTTTTCTCTTAAATTATCCCTTTTTATTATTTTTCAGTTGAAATACACACATGGAAACCATAGATAAAATTTTACTTTCTTTATTTTAAATACATTGTTTTAGCTATGACATCATTTTCAGCATTAATTTTTGGTAATTTGGGCTTTTACTATTAAGAAGACATCAAATAATACACACTGCAGGGCTGCCACTCAATGAAGACTCCAAAAATAGTCGCTTTAGTAGCCTTTCATAGGAAAAATAGTCTCCTAAATAAGTCTCCTGAAGTAGAAAATAGTTTTACAACCCCCCCCCCCCCCCTACCCAATTTCTTCTTTCATCCAATATTAATGTTATGATTATATAAAATAATCGGAATAATTAAGCAGTAATCGTCACTGATGTTTAAAAAAAAAAAAGAAAAATTTTCAAAATTCCTGATTATTTCAGATTACTGAAATATATACATATATATATATATATATATATATATATGTGTGTGTGTGTGTGTGTGTGTGTATCAGCAATGCATAATATAACTAGACTGGAGATGCCAGCTGCTCTTGCAACCTAAAATTGGTTTAGCCTGATATTCACTTTCAATTCTTTGTTTTCTTTCAAATAACACACAGTAGGTTGAATTTTAGTACATTTCTAATATAATATTTAAAAAATTAGAGACCATAAGAGGTTATGTTTCCACTGATTGTGATAGAATTAGAATATATGTGAATCATTTAAATTGAGCTAAACAAGGTATATTTAAGTGTGAGAAAAATAAATTTCAATTGTCCAGATATTTACAATAAAATTTTTCTGAATTTTAAAGGACAATTCACATTTTCCATGAGATTTATGCTAGGTTGGAGATTAAAATTTTAATTCTTTCAGCTCATTAATTCTAAAATGTATTTGAAATTTAGAATTAATGAGCACCAACAGAATGTTCTTAATGAAGAGATTTTTAAATCATCAATTGCTTCTCATTGCTGATCTGTTGCTGTTTTTACGAAGCTTTTCAGATCTTTAAAAATTAAAAAAGTAAAAATCTTGTTAATTTTTCTTCAATACTCACATAACTTCCTCTTGCTAAGTTTCTTTTGTTTCCTCCCCCACCCTCATTTATTTATTTATTTATTTATTTATTTTTTTTTTTGTAAATTCCCCTCACCCACCCCCAATGGTCACTTCTATTTATTTATAATAAATTTTTTTAAAATCTTGTCACACCAGTATTTATACTGATTTTCAGTCTTATTTATTTTATTTTGTGCATTGCTGCTATTTGCTACACTGTACTTTACTCTTTGCCTGATGAAGGGTCATGGTACTATTTTCATCTGAAACAAATGTAGTTTTTTTTTCTATAAAAGTAAGTCACTTTATTTTTACATAGAGAAATGGTTTTACCCTTAAGCACAGTATTTTGTTGCTTAGAAACATGCAAACATCAACAAGGAGACATGTTATGAAAAATAACATTGCAATGACAAAAGTTTCACCTTCACATGATATACAGTGAGTGGGTAAAGAAGTAAAAAGGAGAAGAAAAAAAAATCATTTTCTTTGACCAAACACTAAAATGAAAAACCTTAATGTAAAGGCCTATCTAATTTATGAAATTAGCCTTTAAAAAAAAAAAAATGCTTGATGAAAAGCTATATTTTTTCCGCAAGTTGTCGAAACAGAAATAATTCACTGCTAATTAACAAAATTTATATTTAAATTTAATTGCAATTACGTACTGAAATATGTCTTATAAAATAAAAAATAACACCTATTTTGATTATGCTCTTAATTATTGCGTTTTTTAGTCAAGTTATGACAAAAGTTCCTATTTTACCATGTTTTTATTAACTTCAATTCTTGTTTGTTTGTTTGTCCAGTACAAATCTTGCAATCGATTTTTAACTAACTTCCCTACTAGCTAGACATTTGAAACCTTCAGAATAGCTCAGAACCCGATGATAACAATACTTAGAAGCTCGATTTTCGAATTTTTGCTAGTTTTCTTTTAATTAATTAAAAAATGAAAACAATAACCTCCTAATAGCTCTAAAAATAGACATAAAAACATTAGGTATAATTTAATTGTTGCCAAAAAAATTTACAAGTTCATTTTCTTTCGACATAAAAATAAATACATCTAATTAAATGTGAACGTTAAAAAATTGTAAGAAGTTAAATAATGCATCTCACAAAAATTAACATCATTATCACTTTAAAAATCTTAAACACATTGATAAAGTGCTCATGTAGTTCTATAGCTATGATTTAACAAAAAATTTAAAAACGTGGTATATAAAAAGTTTTTTTTCTTATAATTATTGTTCATACATTTAAAGTATTGTTAAGTTTAAAATGATGATTGTAAAGATGCAACTTTAAAAATAGATTTTTCTATAAAATGTCATCAGTAAATGTCGTCATTTGTTTAATTAGATCACTGAACTGAGTCCATGTGCTTAAACATTGCTTATGTATTATTTATTTTTTTTTAATAAATTATTTTTACAGGGTGATTTTGTACAGAAAAATACATAAGAAAGTCTTGTGGTAGCCACAGCATACTAGTTTGCAGTCGTTTTCATAGCTCATTCCCAAAATATTATTTAGCCCCAAATAAAAAAAAATTTCTTCTTTTCTAGCGCCCGATTGAGGAAATATGTCATGATTTGCATATGATTACTTAAGAAAACATTTTTTGTAAAAGATTCCTTTTAAGATAAAATTTTGAGAAGGGTTAGTTTTGGATCAGGATTTGTTTTTAAATATAACCTCAGAAGTTGCTCTTTTTAGTTGCTAAATGTTTAAAATAGTTGCTTAAATTTTTCAACTGATACCAAAATAGTTGCTTTTGCCTATATTTTGGCTAAAATAGTCACCATAGTTGCCTTTTCTTCAAAATAGTCTCTTTAGTTGCCTTTTTAGTCGCCAGTGGCAGCCCTGACACTGCTGCTCTAGAGAGAACATTAAACTAGTGGATCTGCAGATCAGGAGCCTCAACGTCCTATTTGCATCAGACATTTTTCAATAGGTCATTTTTATTTACTCCTTATTATATAATAGTATATATTGATTCGATCGACTTATTACCATAATCAGATACATTCCTGAGGGGGGCTGCCGCCCCCCTCAACCCCCCGCTGTATCTCTCTTTGTATACCTATTTGTATATCATATAAAGTGTTATGGAATTGTAAATAATTGCATTTATTTTTGTATAATTTTTTTCAGAGGCTTAGTAAGTCGATAAAATGCTAATTTTGTGCATTTCTAATCGGTTTAGCGTTAAAATAGCCTATTTTTCCTTTAAAAACCCATTGAAAAGCTCCAATAAGGGAAGAAAAGGATTTGGCGCCAAATTTGGCGAATGTTTCCCTTCTTGGCGATTTTTTTTGGCGACCTTGGCGAGAAAATTCTTATTAGGGATATACCAAATATGGAAGCTCTAATCTCATTGGCTGATGAGATACGAGAATTTTCCAGAACAGTCTGTGTTCGATAGAATAGTATAAAAGGAGCATTTTTTTAGCCAAGGCGGCCAATCTCAGATCTGTGTCAGTTTCGTCAAATACTTGCTTTATGTGTTATTGATAAACAGTTTGTACTGTTGTTTTGCTGTTAACGGCTGTTGTTTAAGCTATGTTTACTGGTTGAATTGAAGCTGATACTTGGTTTATAGACCTGTATTTTTCTGGAATTTTCCATGAATAATTCACTGAATTTTTGTAAGTTTCGCCTTTCATTCTCGGACAACTTACGAACCCCCAAGTACGCAACAATATGTATTCTTAATAAACGACGGTCTTTTATTATTTCCCTGAAATTCATAAATACCAAATTTTATACAAAAAAAATTACATAGCATATCGAAAACATTTTGCATAAACTTTAAACTAATTATCAATTCTATGCCCTCAATTTTCAACAGGAAAACATGCTTTTAAAATTCTAATAAAATTTTATTATATTTGATGGGGTGTAACCATGTTAAAATACACTTTTAAGAAATGCCGACTATAGACCGTAATAGTACGAAATTCCTTTATGTATGCCGGAAAAGTAGCCACAGTCATTATAAACGCTAATAATAAGAATAAACCTAATTAATTATAACTCATTAATTTTTCGAACTAATTTGACATCATTTGGATGATTACAGTACGTACTCTGAATTATTTTGTGTGGTCCCATAAATTATTTAGTCTATACATAACCTTTTTTTAGAGTAAACATGATTTTAAGCATCTTTATAATGTATGTTAACTTTATTAAGTTCAATTCAGCATAAACGCATTAAAGTGCGCGCTTAAATTAAAAATTTGTCCATAGGGTCTAATGTTACGAAATTCTTTCGTGTGTCTTTGTAAACGAACCATAAACATTGTATACACCAGTAAAAACTATTCAGCTTATTTTGCGTTTAAAATTAATAATTGTTCCAAATTTAACATCGTTTGGATGACTAAGTGACATTGTCAGAACACTTTTGTAAGGTCCTGTACATTAATTAGAAAGCTTAAGAGCACATATTTTCTTCAAACAACATAAGTTTAAGCATCTTACTCACGTGCTCTAATTTCATTTTCTTCATTGCAAAGTAATAATATTAAAATGCGTTTAAACGAAATTCACCCCCATACGCCTTAATGTTAAGAATTTTTGCGTGTCCCTGTACACAGTTTATAAAAAATATATCAATAAAAATTATACAGCTACTTATATGCAAAGCTGGAACGTGTGCGCCAATTTGCAAGTCAATCGAAGGATTTTTTTCGGTCGCTATTGCGGTACATACAAATTCTTCCCATAGGCCGTAAGGATAAGAAAAATTTTGGCGTGTCCCTGTACACGAACGACAAATGGAATACACACCTAACACTATACAGCTAATTCCGTTGGGCTCATGAATATGTGTACCAACTTGCAAGTCAATAGCGTTATTTTTGGGACCGCTATCGCAGTACATACAAATTCTTCCCATAGGCCGTAATGATAAGAAAAACTTTGGCGTGTCCCTGTGTACGAAGTAGAAATGGAATACATACCAAAAACTATACAGCTGATTTTGTGGGGCTCATGAACATGTGTACCAAATTTCAAGTCAATAGCGTGATTTTTGCGGCCGCTATCGCACGACAGACAGACAGACGGACGGACGGACCGACGGAACCCAAAACCTTTTTGAGTCTCAACAGAGGGTCTCCATTGACGTTTCGGAAAAAATTGGAAGTCAATAGCTTGATTTTTGCGGTGGCTATCGCGGTACATACAGATTCTTCCCATAGGCCGTAATGATCGAACTATTTGGCGTGACCCTGTACACGAACTACAAATGGAATGCACACCTAAAACTATACAGCTGATTCCGTTGGGCGCATGAGCATGTGTACCAAATTGCAAGTCAATAGCGTGATTTTTGTGGCCGCTATCGCGGTACATACAGATTCCTCGCATAGGCCGCAATGATAAGAAAAACTTTGGCGTGTCCCTGTATACGAAGTAGAAATGGAATACATACCAAAAACTATACAGCTGATTTCGCGGGACACATGAACATGTGTACCAAATTGCAAGTCAATAGCGTGATTTTTGTGGCCGCTATCGCGATACATACAAATTCCTCCCATTGGCCGTAATGATAAGAAAAACTTTGGCGTGTCCCTGTATACGAAGTAAAAATGGAATACATACCAAAAACTATACAGCTGATTTCGTGGGGCTCATGAACATGTGTACCAAATTTCAAGTCAATAGCGCCATTTTTGCGGCCGCTATCGCGCGACAAACAGACAGACAGACAGACACAGCCCAAAACCGTTTTGAGTCTCAACAGAGGGCCTCCACTGACGTTTCGGCAATAATATAAATAATGCAGAACAAAGAAAAAAAAAAATCCTCAGATTATAAAATTAGTTTTAAAATTTCCCATAAATGTCCAGAGTGGTAGATAATCTGCAACAGTTAATTTTTAAGAACTTATAAAAAATAAAAATAAACTTAGTAACAGATTATCCGTAGGTAGTCTGTAGGTAATCCGTAGGTAAAAAAAAAAAAAATATATATATGAAAGCCAAATTGAGCCAATAGGTATCTTTACTATAAAAAGTAAAATTATTTACATTAAAGTCTACAGAAACTTTAAAATACATACCCCTTATAATTTTTTAATATTAAGTCCATTTGGTTTTTAATTTAAGTCCATAGGTGTCTCCATTTAAGACACCTATGGTTCAGTTAAAAAACAGATTTTTTGAGACAAAGCTGCCCTTAGGGCATAGCATATGTCTCAATTTTCGCCCTACCTAAAAATGCACTTTTAGCTTTGTTTTTCATCTTTGTCAGATAGCTCTTTTCTGTTTGTCCCGTGTGATGATATGACGCTTTACAAATGAATTATTGTAATCAAGCACAAAAGCAGACAGTATGCATTTTAATAAACAAATAGGTATCTACTTTCGAACACCTAATAAAATAAAAGTTCTGCACGGGATAAAGAAAGAATATTACAGTGTTTGATAGCATTATCTACAGAGTGAAAAATCAAACTTATCTTTTATTTCTGTGTAAGTAAAATAAAAAATGAAAGTAACACCTATGGCTCAGTTAAACAGTCAACAGATAATACACACCTTGTGCATTTTCACCTTTTTTATAAGATAATCTGCAGATAAGCCGAAATTTAGGGTAAATCTATGTTGTAATTACAAAAGGAAAGAGAAAAGGAACAAAAGAAGCTGAGATACTTACAAATGGTCTTGTCTTTTAAATGCTTTGGCACATAACTGACACACGTATTTTCGCTCATCACTGTGAGTTAATTTATGCTTTGTGAGAGCACTAGAATTGCTGAAAACTTTGCCGCAAGTTGGACATGGTTGTGTGCCAGGACGATTTGGAGAAGTAGCTTTAACGGGACGAGATCCTTTCACTTTTAATTTATCAACAGCTAAAGTGTTGTTTGTATTTTCACTAGGCTTAGTTGTTTTTGTTTCTGTAAAAAAGAAAAGAGTTGGATATTATTAAGAGTTACATGCTGAGAGTTGGATAAAATAATATTCATTACACAAACACACACATTAAAAAAAAATACTTTAAGCTTACTTTTAATTTGATAGCAGAAATCCCATAAAATGATATTAGCCATTTCAAGATTGATTTAGTTATAAAGCTAATTTTTTATACTTTTTTTTCAATCTATCTCCAGATTACTGTAGAAATATGATGATTTTTTTTTTCAAGATTTGCAGCTTGTTACGCAACAATTAATCAATTGTGTGCAATTTATTACAGTTTATGTTTTTCAGTTGATTTCTTTATAAATCAACCTACCACAACAATCTATTTATCTGTATAACTATAAATATTTGAAATTTTTTTTTATCATGATAACTTCTGAAACATTGAATGAATTTGAACCAAAGTTGTAAAGCAGACTTATTTTAGAAATAATTTGGATGAGTTCATTGATTTTGGATGAGTTCAACTTGATCCAATATCTTATTTCAAAATGGCAGCCATTTAATAGAACTGTACTGAGTACTGCGATATGCTCTGTACTCACCTAAAATCAGACTAAGTATTCGGAGTAGTTATAAGAATTTTATTATTTTTATGCATCATTGAAAGAAATGATGAATATAAGAAATATTTACTTATAACTAAACTAAAAAGTTATGAAAATATAAATACAGAGTCATTATAATTACACTTTTGATGTAAACAGCATTCTGCAGTTAAGACAGGCAAGTAAATTGCCACCAACTTTGGTATAGAAACAATTCATGATATGAGCCTGTCCATTTCAGCAATAAGAATTTAATTGAATGTAATACACAATATTTTATAAATACTTAGTACATAAAATTATATCCATAAAAGAGACAAAAATAAATAAGTTCAGAATTGTAAATCATTATAAAATTTAGCATTATATACATAGTATATAAATAAAAGTAAATATACTAAAGCATTATTAAAAATATATTTTAATAATCAAATCTGTTGTTTTATGGCCCCAAACTACCTATCTTTTTACATTTCTAGGATCTTTAGATTAATGAAGCCTATCATGTTTGAAATGATATATTTATTTTAATGTTCTCATTTCATATGTAATTTTCATGCAGCTTAAATTGAGTTTCAATGCATAAGAACTTTTATATTCTCTAAAAATTATCCATGGATGATAATTTTGCATCAAAGAAAGATTTTAAGAATAAAGTTATCAGTTATTATGGTTTCAGTAATTCACTAATCTGAAAGTATCAAATACAGTAATGAACCTAATTGTGTATATATGTTACCGCTAAAATGCAGAAATAAGTTAATTTGCAGATTAGCTAGGTAATCTGCACATTAACTAGGGTGATTCGTTAAGTGCGGAAAATTGTTTCACTTTTCAAATTACCTAGATAATCTGCACATTACTGACTAGACACTCGTTAATCTGCACATTACCTACTAGGCACTCGTTAAAGTGAAAATTAGATCTTTGGTAGAACAGTAACGTTTGCAGTCACGAGGATTTTGTATTTTCCCACATAGATTGAGTCCAATTATAACAATAGGTACATATTTAGTTCCATAATATATAATTAATTAAGATCTTTCATTTAAAGTTAACTAATTTCTTTTTCCCACTAAGTTGGGGACTAGAGTCCTGCATTGGGTCAGGTAACCCGATTTTACCCAAACTCAGTCGGGTCAAATGTATTTTTTTTTACTTGTGGGTTGGGTTGACTGAATCTTTTTTCTTGCGGGTCGGGTTCGGTTTAGTTTTCTACAAGTCGGGTCGACTTGAGAAAAAATCTTTCAAATTTTTTTTTTACAATTGTAAGCAAAAATTTGTAGACATAATTATAGCCTCTATAACTGATTTGACATGTATCAGAGCTCTGTATTCGTATCTGTATCTGCGGATATCCGCCTGAAAAAAAAAGGATCAGTATTCATATCTGGAATATAAGCATGAAAAAAAAAATATCCGCATATACTTTTTCTTTTCTTCAACAAATCTAATATGGATCTTTTGTAGAAATTGTATGAAAATTAGAAAGTACTATAAATCTTTATTGACTATTAATAATATATATATATATATATATATATATAACAGAAATACAATATAACCTAGTTTTTAAGTTCTGGGAATTTAAATTATTTCTCAATTTACATTAAGATACCTTTATTTTCAATGAATTTTAATCCACACTTTTATATTAACAAAATTTTGATTTTTCTTCTATCTACACTTTTATATACAGCAAATACAGAGAAAATACTTGTTGTGATTTAATTAAAAAAAAAAAAAAGAAAATGTAAAATAAACACATTTAGGAAACAAATTTCATCAAGGCAGATTATATTCTTTATCATCTTCTCTAGAACAAATAAACACTGCACCAAAACAGCAACCGAAGGAAGCTAATTTGCTGATCGTGTGAATTTAAAGTGATCGTAAGAAAGCAGATATTTAAATGCGAATGAAATACATGCTACCCAAATTACACTGCTCGGCATGAAAATTATCTCTGACACTATTTCAGCATATTCTTATGTAAAATGACCTCCTGAATCCGAATATGACACCCATTTTGCCATATCCCCTACCGTTTTTTAGGAATGGCCCACTATTTTATCATTTTTTGGTGATTTTATGGCTATAAATTTGATTTTTAGGAGGGATTTTTTTTATTAGAGATTTTTTTTATTATTTTCACCGTTAAATGTCTTCTGAGGGGCTACAGAGTTGGAAAATGTTTGGGGGAGGGGGATTTGCCACTGAAATAATGCATTACATATTTTATATTTTTTTAATCTGTTATTAATGTTATTTTTTAAACTATATATTTTTTTGTTTTTGGGTGTTAAATTAATTATTTTTCATTCTTCAAATCGAATACATGGTCATAAAATTATCGAACAGGGAAAGAAATTGAGGGAGGGAGTGGTGTACCTAGAAAACGGTAGGTAACTGGGTAAAATGGGAGTCATATTCAGATTCAGGAGATCATTTTACGTAAGAATCAGCAAGAATGGTATCAGATCTTGAATTTTTTTTTTTGCAAAGCAGTGTTATTACAGTAAAGTAAACATCCACATTGAACAAAAATAATAAAGAATAATACATTTATTTTTATTTTCATTTTATTTCAGAATATAAGTATTAAACCATAAATTACTAACACTTAAATAGAAGTACATTTTTTTTTTACTCTTGAACTTCACAACTCACATAAATGGTTAGAAATTATTATTGATCCATTTTTCAGATTTTTAAATTTTTAAGCTAATACAGTTAGTAATTACATTTAAAATTCTTTTTAAAATAATTTACCAACTCTGTGACAATGAAAATTTATGTTATTTTATAATTAAAAAAAAAAGTTTTGCATGATTTATAGATGAATTAGTAATCTTCATTCAGTTTTTGGGTCGGGTTCGGGTATGAAGGCTGTGGGTTGTAAAATTTCTCTATTGCAGGTTCGTGTTGGTTTTCGGGTTGATGAAAATTTTTTTGTCGGGTTTCAGATTGATGTAAAATTCACCTGTCGGGTTCGGGTCAGGTGTGCAGGACTCTATTGGGGACTTTGCTTATCCCTTTCCGACGGAAAGCGTACAATTGTACGGGTTAGACATCCACTCACATTTTTGCATTTAGAACAGTCGTATGTGATAAAATCAGGAAAAAATGTTTGAGCTAATTAGCAGAAAGTGTAAAGTACAATTTTCAATCAACAAATGTTGGTTATAGTCCATATTATTCTACCAGTTTGCAAAAACAGAAGAATGTAATGCTTTAAGGTAAAAATGTTCCCGGTCTTAAAGGGTTATTTTGGGGTATTCACACGCGGAAATTTACCACATATCATATTTTGGCCTGCTGATTTTAAACCTGTAATAAATTTTTTCCCACACAGGTTGGGGTCAATGTAAAAAAAATTGAATTTACATAGGTTAGAGCAGGTTTCCTGAAAATACTGACTTAGGGTTGAATATTAATTTATAACTCAGCCTCCTATGGCCGTCCCACGTTGAAATTTGCAATAGTTATCTATAATAATAAAAGAAGATGTCTGTCTGTCTGTCTGTCTGAGCATTTATACGTTCAGCCTCTACTGAACGCAGAAGTATAAAATTTGACATACGGGTACTCAGAAGCCTTCCCGAGGGGATAGTGAAAACAGAATTTAAAAATTTTAATTAGTTGCGGAGATATTAATTAAAATGCCAACCCATGTCGATCGAAAAATGAGCAGCGAGATTCAACGGCTAATTGCTAAAAAAAAAAAAAAAAATTCTATCAGCAGACGATTTTCTCCGCTGTCTGGAAAGGGAACAAAACATCTGGAAATCATTAATGTCACATTTTCTTGAAATGGAATTAAAAATTACAAATTTCAAAATTCTTCAAATTTTCATTTACATTACATTTGAATTAATATTCGGATTACACAGCATATTATAAAGCTACTGTTCAATTTTCATGAAAATATATGAATAAGCAAAAAAATTACATATTTATTGGGAAAAGATTAAGTTTTCTTTTATATTTTGCAGTAATTTGAATTGAGATATGGCGTTGAAATTTCGTAGTATTTGGTTTTAATGCCCGATAATTCGATTGTGAATATTTTTGAAAGAATAGAATTATTAGTTTCAGAGAAAACCACGGAAAACCCAGAACACCTTTATTTTTATTTCATCTGTTAATGACACCAAAAGTTACTTTTAACAGATTAATATTGATTTTTTTTTTTCCTTTTTTTTATGAATTCGGTTGTAAAAAAGCAGTTTTGGAATTCTTAAATTTTAGACGGATTTCAATAGAAATCGTTAATCGCCCTTGATAGATTAGCCATTTTGAGTCTAAAATATATCAAAGATATTCATTATTGTAATACATAATACATCATTCAAAAGATATTTTAAAGTATTTTTATTGCAGGCTATTAAAATGATATAAGCCGTTCAAATTCTGTACGAAACTTTCGGAGAAAACTACGGAAAAACCAGAGAATTTTTATTCTTTTATATTTTACAGAGTTTCAAATTCAGATTTTCGCTCACATTTCGTACTAATAATTTTTAATGGTATATAGCCTGGAATTAAGTAAGTTTTAGAGAAAACCACAGATAAGTCAGACACAAATCTTTTAAAAAAATGTTTGTATTATCTTTGTATTTCAGCTTCTAATTAGTATAATTTCATTTTTATATTATCGAAAGTGGAATTCGAGATTTCACCTGATTTACACGTTAAAAAGGCGCCACCGAGCGGGAGTTTCGTAAAGTCGGATTTTTCAGGGATCGCGAACCAGCTGGTCGCCGAAGGCGGCTAGTAGATAATAAATGTAAAAATAGCATATAATTTAAAAGAAAATTGTGTACTTTTTGAGACATTGGAGGTCAAAGGTAAAAATGTATGACCTTAAAATGAAATTTTTTTTAAATATATACGTGTGATATATCATTTGAAAGCCTGTATTATAAGCTTTCTAATGATACCAATCTTTTATCTCTAATTAGGAAAGAAAACATGGGTGCATTTGTAGCAGAAGAATTTCAGAAATTTGCATTTTCTACCCATTTTTGCAGCCCTGTACATCAAAAACTAAGAGAGGTAGGGACTAATTAATTGGTATACATTCATTTCTCAATAGGACTAATAAATGAGCCCAATTTATAAAAATCTGAGGGGGTCAGGTTATAAATACTGTTTTTTTGTGTTGGTTTAACATGGAATGGCTCATATATGAAACAAAAAGAAGTATGGGAACACTAATGTTTTTCAGAATTCCTGTTGGTGTGTATCTCATATTTTATGAGTCTACTGTCAAATTTTGAAAAGTTTTACTCCAGTTTTTGAAATCTTAAATCTTAAAAAAAAAAAAAAAAAAGCAAGGCATTGTCTTGTTTTTCATTTGAAATTTTCAATTAAATTGATAATTCTTCATCGGAAAGAAAATTGCTTACATTCTATTATTTACATTTTTGTTTTTGATATTTCATCTAATAGATAAACTTGAAATTATGATTGCAATTCGATGCTCAGTAAAAGATAAAAACACAAACTGTGTTTATTTATGGAGAATTCTAACAATTCCTGGCCACTGTGTGGAAAATGAGAGAGAAACATCAGAAATCTACAGCTGGGGAAGGTTGATAGAAGAAAGACTGTGTGCTAAGTTACATTACAGATGTGAATGGCTTTCGTAAAAAAAAAAAAAAAATTAATTTGTTAGTTAACTAATGACGCCATATCCTTCTTAAATCATAAAAATAAGAACCATTAAAAATTCTGTCAAAGACAGAATTTAGTTTAGTATGGTGGACTATTAATTTCAATCTGTAAAATTTTTATTAATTTTTTATCCCATTTTTTGACCGTAAAACTGGGTTACATACTTTTTAAAATGACTGAAATGATTTAAAATGAAGTGTTTCCACCTAAATTTCATACTTTAGTTAATTAAAAAAAATCTAATTGTCATGTCGAAAAACTGTTTGCACTCATGGATTCAGAAAAATCGCCCTTTTCATCTGGTACTGAATTTGTAGCGATAGGACTGATATTTCTAATTTATGTTGGTGTTACACAAAACTGGTCTAAAAAAATCCAGATTGAAACTAATAGTCTTCCGTCCTAATAAGGATTGTAGGGAAGAAAAATAACAATTCAGGTACATTGGTTTCCTAGAAATGATTCACAGGTGAGTTCTAGTACATAATGAGTTCCCTTGATTTCCATCTAATACGTTTGAATTAACTTAAATAAAAGTATGGGGAACTGATTTCTATAGAAATTAAGCCCTGACCATATATAATCTTTTCCCCTTTTCATGCATTTACTTTATAAGTTGAAACAATGAATTACATGTATGACAAGGTTACAATATAACAATGATTAAACATTAAAAAAATTCTCTAGAATAAAAGTACCAAAACATAAAAGAATTACCAGTTTTAATATGAGTAGCATCATTTATCCCTGTTAATGGTGAATTTTCTCTAACAGAAAAAACATCACCAATTTTGGGGAAAGATTGAGGAGACAGTTGTAAATCTTGGCCAGTTTCCATGTAGGATTCTTGATTTATGTCTCCATCTAATAAATCCATTCCTGGGGCACTACCAGTACCTAATAGACCATCTAAAGTGAATGAGTGTGTCGACGACACATCAAAACCACCTTCTTGTAACATGTCACTTTCATTGTAATTTAGAGCACTCAACATCGTATCACTGCCAGGGTTATATCGTAGCACATGAGTCCTGTGAAGAAGACTATTTTGTAAATTAGGACTAGGATGACCAACATCTTGGTATGCTGATACAGCAATTACTGAGAGAGGTGACAGTCCATCATTTCTGCTGTCAAAACCAGAGATCATTTTATCTTTGGTTTCACTTATACTAAGAGTCATGAAAGACTTGGGACTTGCATTTGAACCAGACAATGAAGAATTACTCAGAGGTTGGTTAGACAAGATAACACTGGCAGCTTCAGCTTTTTCAAGTTCCTTCATATCCACAGTCTGTTGGGGTGACAGTGAAAAACTTCCATCTAAAAATTTAAAAGAACAGATCAGACAGTAAATATATTTTAATTTTGATTAAAAAATACAAAAAAGTTATTGACACTGATACTATAATAAAACTTTTTCTTTAAAAATGATTTTTTTTTTTTTTTAAATAAAGAAACTGACTTAATTAATCCCTTGTGAGATGGAAGTAAAAAAAAAAAAAAAAAAGATTGATTTTGATTAATAAATAAATAAAATAATCAAAATATAGGGGAGAGGGGGGGGGGGGGCACAAGATAAACTAAAATAAAAAAATTTAAAAAATTCCCAATAGATGACAGTACCAGTCCTATCTCTCTGCAAAACTTTCAAAGCAATGAGCCATTTTGTTTTTCTGTAGTGACAATTTCTTTGTTTTCTGTGTTGTATGCAATTTTCTCACTGATTTCTTCAAGTGAAAACACTGTTTAAACCAACTAATAAGCAGAAGTTAATTATTGCAGTATATTATATGAACATTTAGGTAAGTTTATCACAATTAAAAATAAGTAAGATAATGGGGCACTTGTGAACAGAACATCTGGAGCAGATATGAACAGTTCACATGTGCCCCTCCATAGTATTAAGAATGTTGTTAGGCCTGGTACACCCTATAGGATGGATGACAGCAGATAATTTTCTGGAAACTATGAAGAATTTCTAAAAATTTTCTCACTGCAAGAAAGAAAGTCCTGTTTTGTTACTTGTTGACAATCATGAGTGTCATGCAAGTCTGGAAATAAACTTGTTCTGTCGAGAAAATGGAGTAGTATTATTCTTTCCTCCACATTGTTCACATAAGTTACAGCTACTAGATGTAAGCGTTTATGGTCCCTTCACAGCCACTCTAAAAATTGCATTTAATGACTAGTTAACAACTAATGCAGGAAAAATAATTTCAATTTATGAAATTGCTGAACTCTCTGCAACAGCATATTATAAAACTTTTACTATTCCAAACATAAGATCTGGGTTTTCAAAACCAGGCATTTGGCTGTTCTTCAGAAGTGTTTTCGCTGAAGATGATTTTCTTGCTGATATTGTAACAGACCAAAAAGCAGATGTAGAGAAAATTCCAAGTACTTCTGGCCATTTTACTAAAACCAACGTTCAGGCAGAAAATGGTGATGATCTTAATAGCAGTGTAATCAGTACTACTTGTCCTACAACAGAATCAATCGGACCATTTCCAAAAGCCCAAGTAAGTAATTTAAAGAAATGAAAATGTGAAAAAGGGAAATCACGTATCCTAACTGATACACCGGAGAAAGATAGAATAGCTAAGGCTACAAACGAAAAGGTAGAAAAAGTTAAAAAAAAAAAAAAAAGCAGTAAAGAGCATTACAGAAGAAAGAAAAAAACACATTACAACTTTTGAGGAAAACAAAGAAGTTGTGAAAAACCGAATTTTTGTGCTTCGAGTCAGATTCTGAATGTAGTTTGAATGAAGAGGAGGAATTCTTAAGAGTCGACTTAAATTATTCACCATCTGTTTTAGAAATCAATGATTTTGTTTTAGTAGAATTTTCCCATAAAAAAGATTAAAGTACATTATGTTGGTCAGATCGAAAAATTAGAATCGGATGAAGCATGTGTGTGACATAAAACAAATAAACAAAACCTTTGTTTTTTCTGAAAATGATGATACAGCAATAGTCCAAAGAGATATTATAATGAAATTGCCCCAACCATCGATATCAGGGGGTACATCACGAGCAGTGTCTTCATAGTACTTTTCTGTTAAATTAGATCAATATAATGTGCATGGAATTTTTATTAAAATATATTTCAGGGGACTGCAGATCATATCAATGTAATCTGTATCAAAGTATGTTATATTAAAGATTTTTCTCTTTTAAATATAATGATTGCTTTGTTTTTTTCAATCTTGTTTACATGTGCCCCTATGGGGGGCACATGTGAACGACTGAAAGTTGGTTTTAAAAATAAAATATTATTTTTTTTTAGAATAATGTATATTATTAACATCATGAACTACATTAGCACTTTATCAATGCATATAAAAATTTTAAAGTGATAATGACGTCAATTTTTGTAAGATGCATAATTTAACTTTTTACAATTTTTGCCGAAACGTCAGTGGAGGCCCTCTGTTGAGACTCAAAACGGTTTTGGGCTGTGTCTGTCTGTCCGTCTGTCTGTCTGTCTGTCGCGAGATAGCGGCCGCAAAAATAGCGCTATTGACTTGAAATTTGGTACACATGTTCATGAGCCCCACGAAATCAGCTGTATAGTTTTTGGTATGTATTCAATTTGTAGTTCGTATACAGGGACACACCAAAGTTTTTCTTACCATTACCGCCTATGGGAGGAATTTGTATGCATCGCGATAGCGGCCACAAAAATCACGCTATTGACTTGCAAATTGGTACACGTGTTTATGTGCCCCACGAAATCAGCTGTATAGTTTTGGGTGGGTATTCCATTTGTAATTCATGTACAGGGACACGCCAAAGTTTTTCTTATCATTACGGCCTATGGGAGGGATTTGTATGTACCGCAATAGCGGCCACAAAAATCACGCTATTGACTTGCAATTTGGAACACATGTTCATGCGCCCACCGGAATCAGCTGTATAGTTTTAGGTGTGTATTCCATTTGCAGTTCCTATACAGGGACGCGCCAAAGTTTTTCTTATCATTACGGCCTATGGGAGGAATTTGTATGTACCGCGATAGCGGCCACAAAAATCACGCTATTGACTTGCAATTTGGTACACATGTTCATGCGCCCAACGGAATCAGCTGTATAGTTTTAGGTGTGTATTCCATTTGTAGTTCGTGTACGGGGACACGCCAAAGATTTTCTATCATTACGGCCTATGGGAAGAATCTGTATGTACCGCGATAGCCCAAGCAAAAATCAAGCTATTGACTTCCAATTTTTGCCGAAACGTCAGTGGAGGCTCTCTGTTGAGACTCAAAAGGATTTTGGGTTCCGTCTGTCCGTCCGTCTGCCTGTCTGTCTGTCGTGCGATAGCGGCCGCAAAAATCCCGCTATTAACTTGAAATTTTGTACACATGTTCATGATCCCCACGAAATTAGTTGTATTGTTTTGGGTGTGCATTCCATTTGTAGTTCGTGTACAGGGACACGCCAAAGTTTTCTTTATCATTACGGCCTATGGGAAGAATTTGTATGTACCGCGATAGCGGCCCCAAAAGTAACACTATTGACTTGCAATTAGCTGTATAGTGTTAGGTGTGTATTCCATTTATTGTTCGTGTGCAGGGACACGCCAAAACTTTTCTTATCCTTACGGCGTGTGGTAAGAATTTCTATGTACTGCAATAGCGGCCGCAAAAATCCTTCGATTGACTTGCAAATTAACGCACACGTTCCAGCTTTGCATATAAGTAGCTGTATAATTTTTATTGCTACCTTTTTTATAAACTGTGGACAGGGACACGCCAAAATTCTTAACATTACGGCGTATGGGGTGAATTTCGTTTAAACGCATTTTAATATCATTACATTGCAATGAAGAAAATGAAACTAGAGGACGTGAGTAAGATGCTTAAAGTTACGTTGTTTGAAGAAAATATGTGCTCTTAAGCTTTCTAATCACACTTTTGTACAGGATCTTACAAAAGTGTTCTGACAATGTCGCTTAGTCGTCCAAACGATGTTAAATTTGGAACAATTATTAATTTTAAATGCAAAATAAGCTGAATAGTTTTTACTGGTGTATAGAATGTTTATGGTTCGTTTACAAGGACACACGAAAGAATTTCGTAACATTAGAGCCTATGGACAAATTTTTAATTTAAGTGCGCACTGTAATGCGTTTATGCTGAATTGAACTTAATAAAGTTAACATACATTATAAAGATGCTTAAAATCATGTTTTCTCTTAAAAAAAGTTATGTATAGACTAAATAATTTATGGAACCACACAAAATATATCCGAGTATGTACTGTAATCATTCAAATGATGTCAAATTAGTTTGAAAAATTAATGAGTTATAATAAATTTGGTTTATTCTTATTATTGGCGTTTATAATGACTGTGGCTACTTTTCCAGGATACATAAAGGAATTTCGTACTATTACGGTCTATAGTCAGTATTTCTTAAAAGTGTATTTTAACATGGTTACACCCCATCAAATATAATGAAATTTTATTAGAATTTTGCAAGCATGTTTTCCTGTTGAAATTGTGGGCATAGAATTGTTAATTAGTTTAAAAGTTACGCAAAATATTTCCGATATGCTATGTAATTTTTTTTTGTATGAAATTTGGTATTTATGAATTTCAGGGAAATAATACAAGACGATCGTTTATTAAGAATACATATCGTTGCGTACTTGGGGGTTCGTAAGTTGTCCGAGAATGAAAGGTGAAACTTGCAAAAATTCAGTGATTTATTCACAGAACGTTCCAGAAAAATACAGGTCTATAAACCAAGTATCAGCTTTAATTCAACCAGTAAACACAGCTTAAACAACAGTCGTTAACAGCAAAACAACAGTACAAACTGTTTAGCAATAACACATAACGCAAGTGTCATTCAAAGAGGCTCAAAGCAAAGCAAGCATTTGACGAAACTGACACAGATCTGAGATGAGCCGCCTTGGTTAAAAAAAGGCTCCTTTTATACTATTCTATCGTACACAGACTGTTCTGGAAAATTATCGTATCTCATCAGCCAATGAGATTAGAGCTTCCATACTTGGTATATCCCTTATAAGGATTTTCTCGCCAAGGTCGCCAAAAAAATCGCCAAGGAGGGAAACAGTCGCCAAATTTGGCGCCAAATCCATTTCTTCCCTTATATGGTGCTTTTTAATGCGTTTTTAAAGGAAAATTAGGCTATTTTAACGCTAAAACGACTAGAAATGCACAAAATTAGCATTTTATCGATTTAAAAAAATTATACAAAAATAAATGCAACTATTTACAATTTCGTAACACTTTATATGATATAGAAAAAGGTATACAAAGAGATACAGCGGGGGGTATGTATCTGATTATGGTAATAAGTCGATCGAATCAATATATACTATTATATAATAAGGAATAAGTAAAAATGACCTATTGAAAAATGTCTGATGCAAATTGGACGTTGAGGCTCCTGATCTGCAGATCCACTAGTTTAACATTCACGTTTAATTAAATGTATTTATTTTTATGTCGAAAGAAAATGAACTCGTAAATTTTCTTTGGCAACAATTAAATTATAGCTAATATTTTAATGCCTATTTTTATTGCTGTTAGGAGCTTATTATTTTCATATTTTAATTAAAAGAAAACTATTCAAAAATTCGAAAATCTGACTTTGAAGTATTGTGTTGTCACTGGGTTCGGAGCTACTGTGAAAGTTTCAAATGTCTAGCTAGTAGGGAAGTTAGTTAAAAATAGATTGCAAGAGTTATACAAGAATAGAAGTTAATAAAAACATGGTAAAATTCTAAGACAAAATTCTTAAAACAATTCATAAAGGCTAGTTAAACTAACTTACCATATGAAAAATTAAATGAATTTGAATTGTAATCATTATCAATCGTGTGTGAAAGAACAGTAGTCTGAGTCTGACTATTTGGAGGATCAACAATGAAGCCAGGGCTACCAACAGCGGCCTCTGGGGAGTTTTCTCTTTTCAAGAGCATGTTGGACTCAAGTTGAGATGATAGTTCTTGAGAAGCAAGAATGTCAGGGTCAGAACTGGAACTCTCTAGACAGTTAGACGGTGTTGAAGGGGTGGTGGGATTAGGAATTGAAATAGTCTGAAACCCACCAGTAGACATTCTATATTGCACTTTTACCATGTAATATCGATAAAGAAATTACATGGTTGATTGAATGAGAAGTAGAAGCTGCCCACAGGCTATTCCACTCTTCATTTGCTGAAGAATATTCGGGATAAATATTTCTCACATGCTTCATTACTTTATGATCATTTGTCCAGTGCCAATTTCCGTCAGTGACCATTAATATCTAAAACATGAATAAAATGTTTCAATAAACTAGAAAAATAATTACACAATAACAAAACAAAAAATAATATTGCAGCTATTCAAAAATTGCTATACAATTGTCAGTAGAAATATGAAAATATTCAGAAGTTTATAATTTATTAAAATAGTTTGATATTTTTATTGCTACTGAAAAAGCTTTTCAGTTTCATTCTTTATAAGCATAAATAACTGAACACTATTATTTATTTAATTAATTATTATAACCTTTCTTGGAATAGATGTTAATTAACTCCTTATTTATTATTAATTATTGCATGTCTCAGATTTTTCTTGCTTAAATTCTTAAATGTGGTTATATTAGTCGTGCAATAATTTAAATTGCTACAATGACTTTATTAAGTCAATCGATTTATCAGCTGCAGATAAAGATTGAGACATACGTACATTTGACACATAACAACTGTGCATTAACACTGTTTTGTAAAAAATTACAAGAGATTAGAAGAAAAAAAAAATCATGCAAAAGGAATGCATGCACACACACATACACATATATATATTAACTAATGATCTTTAGCAGCTGATGAATTGAGGCAAGAATATTCTTGGAGAACATGAATATTCTCTTGTAACTGAAATTTAGAGAATAGAATTTTTTTTTTTTTAAAGATAAATTGATAAAAACGTAAAATGTTCTTATATATGAAACATAATTCATTCACCATTGTCAAAACAATTAGGACAAAAATGTTATTTGTGGGTATATTAATCATACAATAGATCAGGGGCAGTCAACCTTTTCATACCTAATGTCCACTTTTATATTGTTTGTTAGCAATAAAATGTTC
The DNA here is from genome assembly GCA_963930645.1 of Salticus scenicus. NCBI lineage: Eukaryota > Metazoa > Arthropoda > Arachnida > Araneae > Salticidae > Salticus > Salticus scenicus. The sequence continues at coordinate 72,882,364 of OZ005659.1, forward strand.
TAACTGCCCACCAGTTCCACATAAATGGTTATTTATAAAGTAGGGAAGTAACTTTATAAAGCTGAGTTATAGCAAGTTAAAATAATAATGAAGCATTTCCCATTTCAATGTTTTTAAAGATAAAAAAAAAAAAAAAAAATGAAAGTGCTTTAGTTAATATCAGACAAAATCCTGACCGCCCACCATAAAAGCTGAAATGTCCAATAGGATAGGGGGAAGTAGGGACTGAGTTGACTACGACCACTGCAATAGATAATTTTTATTTTGGGAATTTTCCTTGAACTGTGATTCGAAGGTATTTTATTAACAATGAACTACCTTCAATGTTTTAATAAAGAAAATAAATAAATAAATAAATAAATAAATTTAAGGTAAAGACACCAGTGCTCGTCACTCTTAAGGCCTTATTTTTAAAATGTTTTTTTTTTTTTTGCGTGGTATTCATGTATCAATATTATACTTTGGTTTATTCCATACACTGATTCTTCTAGTTGTTGTCAGATACTTTCAATTTTTTAATACATTACGCCAAATGAAAAAAAAAAAAATAATAATTTAACCTATAAAAATGCACCAGTGCTCGTCACTTGAAAAATGAGTTTCACCAGTAGTCGTCAGGTGTTTGCACCAGTGGTGATCATGTAAACAAAGCATAACAATTTGCTGAATAATTTGATTTAAACTGTGCTTTTAGAAAATTTCATGAAACAAAACACCCTAACAGCACAGTTAGGCTTAACTTATCCACAATTAGGCTTAACTTATCCACAGTACATCTTAAGGACATCTCTGGGATGTCTTTTCATCCAGAAGACATTTTGAAGGTATCCTGGGGAGGGGAGGCGATGTGCTGTCTGGGCATCTTTCGCACATACTTAGAACCTAAATCCATTCTTAATTTTTAAAACAGAAAACATTATATGGTAAAATTCAAACTATTGAGCAAGGTTTTGCGAATAAAACAATTAAATTCATATGCAAAATAATTTGGAAATTGTTTACTTTTAAAAAAAGTCCTAAAAATTTTATTTGTTCTTAAAAATATCTTTACTTAACTTAAAGCAGAGGGTAAGTAACAAGAGAAGGGCTAATAAACTTGTTTCCAGGCGTGTGTGTGTAGTAGTGTAGTGTGTGTAGTGTAGTGGCATAACTTTGCTCCAAATTATCTCATTAAGATTGATTTTTTTTTTTCTTTTTTTACGTACGGGTAAGTTATGCGCAACCAACACACGCTATAAAGGGATTTTAGGAAATCTTTCGCTTCTCTTCCTCCATGAAGTGTGAGGTGAATTCAAAAACATGTTTTCAAGAGTAATTCTGCTCCAGATTATGTCAAGAAAGCAATTTTTTGATGCATCGATTAGTAACGTGTACCCAATACGCACTATAAAGGGATTTTACGCAATTTTTTTTCTTACTACATCTTGGGGAAGGGGAGCAAAAACATATTTTCTTGCATGACTTCGCTCTAAATTACCTTACAAAGATGATTTTTGATCTGCGAGTTGATCATATGTATCCAACACCTAGCTTTGCGAAAATCCCTCGTCTTCCACCCCCCTTTTTATGTGTGGGGGCAAAAAAATACGTTTTCAATCTTAACTCTGCTCCAAATTATTTCAGGAAGGGGTTTTTTTATGTTTCGGTGGGTTATGTATTCTCAAAACGTATTATAAGGCAATTTTGCAAATTTACCTCCCCTTTCCACAGGCGGGCTGACCAAAAACACGTTTTCAATCTTAGCTCTGCTCCAAATTACTTCAGAAAGGCGATTTTCGATGTGTGTGTTGGTTAAGTGTAAGCAATATGCCCTTTGATGGAATTTCGTGAAACTTTTAAATTTACTCTTGGGGAGGGGGGGGGGGATAAAAAGCGGTTAAGATTATGTAAAAGGCAAGTGAAGCCAATCATCATATTGTGGACCGGAAAGGCTATTACAGACGGCAGCAGGAATTTAAACTGTGTAACTTAAAATACTTTCGTAATTATTGACATAAAATGAAAACGTTTTGACTTAATTTTAACTTAATCTTATAATAATTAGCAAATATTTCTTGTATAAACACAAAAAATAATATTTGTATCTGTTTCAGTTTTACACTGCCATTATGGGGGATTTTGAGCCATCATAAAAAATATAAATATGATATTTTTATGTAAAATAAGAGCTATAAGAAAGTTTAATTTTTTAAAAAAGGCTTATACATATTCCGAAATTTTTAAAATGCAGTTCCCATTATCTTGTTTTTTTTTTTTTTAGTCTTTCAACTAATGTAACACTGTATATGTTAGACAGGCAAAGAACAATCCTTTGAATTTCCAAAGAACAATCCACTGCTACTAAATATATCACCTCTTTTACCCCTCCATCTCCACACACACAGACAAAAGAGGCACTACATACTTAAAGTTTTTTTAATTAAAAGAATCATTTATATGTTTCGTGTGTTTACCTTACATAAGTAATATCTATATATATAAAAGAACACTTCCTGAGTGAGTGAGTGAGGGGGTGATCTATCAACGCCCAGACCAAACCCCTGGACCTAGAAGCATGAAATTTCGTGACAATGTTCTTTCTATGACGTAGGCATCCACTAAGAAGCGATTTTACAAAATTCGCCCCCCAAGGGGGGGAGGGGGGGGGGCAAAACGTGATTTCACAAAATCCTTCATATCTGAAACAAAAAAACAGATATTCGTAAAATTTTTGCTTTAAAATATAGCTAATACAAATGTCTAAAAACCAATTTCTGGAATTTTCAAAATTCGGTCTCCAAGGGAGGCGGGGGGACATAACGTGATTTCACATGCGTAAAACGTGATTTCGCATAATCCTATATATCTGAAACAAAAAAATAGATATACGTGAAATTTTTGCCCTAAAATATAGCTAATGCAAATATCTAAAAACCAATTTCTGGAATTTTAGAAATTCAGCCCCCAGGTGGGGCAGCAGGGGGGGGGCTATGGGGCAAAAACAAATAGAAATACAGTTAGGGCGTTCAAAATTGATACAGATAGGTTTTAGAGGCTTGCAAGTCAAATGAGGATATTTTCGATTGTGTAAAGTTATTAGGAGGGGAAGGAAGGGGGGTAGGGGAGAGGGGGGCAAAAAATAAAAATAGAGTCAGATCGTTCAAAATTGGTATATACAGGTTTTCGATACCTACAAATCGATTGCGGATATTTTCGAAGTTGTAAAATTATTAGTAGGGGCGGGAAGGGGGGGCTATGGGGCAAAAACAAATAGAAATGCAGTCAGGCCGTTCAAAATTTTTACAGATAGGTTTTCAAGGCCTGCAAGTCGAATGGGGATATTTTCGAAAGTGTAAAGTTATTAGGAGGGCTGGGAAGGTGGGGGGGGGGGGAGAAGGGGGCAAAAAAATGAAAATAGAGTTAGATCGTTCAAAATTGGTATATAGAGGTTTTCGATACGTTCAAATCGATTGCGGATATTTTTGAAGTTGTAAAATTATTTGGTGGGGCGGGAAGGGGGGTGGAGCGGTAAGGGGGGGCTATGGGATAAACAAATAGAAATACAGTTAGGCCGTTCAAAATTGGTACAGATAGGTTTTAGAGGCCTGCAAGTCGAATGGGGATATTTTCGAAAGTGTAAAGTTATTAGGAGGGCCGGGAAGGTGAGGGGGCGGAGGGGCAAAAAAAGTAAAATAGAGTTAGATCATTCAAAATTGGTACATAGATGTTTTCGATACCTACAAATCGATTGCGGATATTTTTGAATTTTTTAAATTATTGGGAGGGGCGGGAAGGGGGGGAACGGAGGGGCCAAAAAATAAAAATAGAGATAGATAGTTCAAAACTGGTGCATAGTGGTTTTTGATACCTACAAATCGATTGCGGATATTTTCGAATTTGTAAAATTATTAGGATAGACGGGAGGGGGGGGGCGAAGGGGAAAAACAATAGAAATAAGAGAGCATTTTGGGAATTTTTTCCGAAGGCAGTGAGAACCCGGTGCGACATTTTTCCTAATCATATTTTGTTTCTCTTTCACGTGATAAAAATGAATGCAATTTTGAGAATTCAGTAATTAGAGTGATTCATTTAAAAATAGGGACCAGCGAAGCGGGCGTTGCCTACTAGTAATATTATAAATAGAAACCTTACTTAAGAAATGTTTTTATGTTTAATATTTTCTACATAAATTCTTAGTCACCTATATCTAACATAACAAAAATCCTCAATAAAATTTTGAATCGACTCACAGTTATGCTGATTATGGAATTAAGGCTTTGTATTTTATAACTTTCGAAATGTATATGAATTAAATTAATTAATTACGATCAATAAAAACTTATAAAAATGTAAAATGCATAATAAAGTGCTTAAATGATATTTACAGTTTGTAACTAATTAGTATGAAGCAACTTTAAAACATCACTTAAATACACCTTCGCAAAAGCATGACATCATAAAAATTTAAAATACATTAGACAGATGTATAGAATAATCATTTCTGTTTCTAAAAAATACAGCAGAAAACTAGAAAAGGATCCTTATAACAAAATATGTTTATGTAACATTTACTTAATTTTTCCAGCAAAATACAATGGAAAATTATAGGTGGTTTAAATTCAGTCTTAGTGAATTAAAGTTACCAGGATTGACTTTATTTAAACAAGCTAGACAAAAGTTACAAATGCAATACAGGTCACGTTCTTGGGGTCAAAATACGTTTGTTTACATTTACAAATACCCCTGGCGACTACTGGTGCCAAGAGTCCAACTAAAGTAAAAACTATACCATCATAATTCTAAGCAAAAATATAGTATTTTTAGTAAAAAACATTACCCAATTATTAAAAATGTTAAAAAAATCAGTGCTCGTCAGGGGTGACGAGCACTGGTGAAACATGCAAAATATGCACCAGTAGGCGTCATACCATAAAAATCTTTATAATGTTAAATTTTAAAAAGTCGCACATAAATCGTACTCTACATATCATAAACTTTATATACAATGCTTTATGAGCAATTTCAAATACAACAAACAACAAAATATATCAAGAAATGCATACATCATTACTTAATCATTTGTTTTACGTTGACTCAATCCAATTGTCATTTAACGTATACTTCACTTATTTTGCTTTCCCCTACTTTTCCTCAATACTTGAAATCGAACTGTTTGTGTGATAAGAAGCAGAAGGCTTTGGAGAATCTAGTGCTGGTGGATTGAAACTCAAAAATGTTAATTAACGCTTATTTTAACACTTCGTTTAAGAGGGTGACGACTACTGGTGCAGATTTTAGGGGTGACGAGCACTGGTGTCTTTACCTTATAGTTGAAAACTTAAGAAGATATAAAATTTTTCTTTTTCCCAAGCTCAGTAGCAGAATTTCTTATCTGCAGCAAAACAAAATTTGTCTGTGATATAGGAATTCCCGACTAGTCTTAAATCAAAAGAAATAGGTACTAGCAATTCATAAAATAGATAAAATTTTAATCTAGAAAGTAAATTAACCATTTAATGTTCCTTTTTTTTTTTTTCTGTTACAAAATGTTTGTTTTTTATTATGTCTTTTTAATTTTCATTAGTGTTAGAATAAAATAACATAAGTAAGTTGACAAAAAAAAAAAAAAAATAATAATAATATTTTAAGCTCCTAAATTATATTTATTTTTTACCACATGTTTTAGCATGAGTAAACTCATGTACAAACGGAAAATCAGGAGAAAGTTGATAATTTGATATGCACTACAACTGTTTTAGATCAAAACATAAAAAAATAAAATGTATTTAAGATAAAAAATTTATATAAATGTTGTAAAGAGCATTATTCAGTTCCACTGTACTCCACATTATTTTCCCAATCAGGATCATAATAAGATTCATCATATATAAGATCATAATATTGCATGTATAATGTAAAACTTGCAAAATTTCACTTTAAAAAACTAGTATGTTGTGGCCACCACAAGACTTTCTTCTATATTTTCCTATACAAATTCACTCAGTAAAAAAAGAAAAAAAATACGAATCCCCCCCCCCCCCCCCGTTAAAAGTAAATTAAAATCGATAACCTTGTTTTAAATTATTGCATATTTATAGTTCAACCATTAGTTTTAAAGGTATTGATGAGACCTTTCGAAAGATACCCATTTTGAAAATTTACCACTGCGGAGGGGGGGGGGGGGAAGCGATGCCCCCACATGCACAATTTTTTTTTCCAAATTAACTACTACTATTATCAATAATTCATATTAATTTTACAATCACAGGTTAATAATAACTCTCATTATGTACATTTATACGAAATTTTGTCCTATACTGCCACGTTATAAATTTAGAAAAAATACGATCACAGAGCCACCTGTTGAGCGATTGATCCCCAAATCTAATCAGCACCAGTTTATGTCAGGGACCAACTAAATGCCAAACTTTATTAAATTTCGTTAAAAAAAAAAAAAGATTTTTTTATTTTTTTTTTTATTTTGTAAAAGTAAAAAAAAATCGATAACTTTGTTTTAAATTATCACATATTTATAGTTCAACCATTCATTTTTAAGGTATTGATGAGACCTTTTGAAAGATACCCACCTTGAAAATTTACTCCTCTCGAGGGGGGACTTCCCCCCCCGGGGGGATGGTGAGGCTCCTACACATACAAATTTTTTTTTTCCCAGTTGACTATCTCTATTATAAATAATTCTTATAAATTTCATAATGATTACTAAAAAATAATTCTATGTATGCACATTTATACAAAATTTTGTCCTAAATCACCATGTTAAAAATTTAGAAAAAGCGGGTGGCAACGCAACCTGTAAGACAATTTTTACCAAAAGTTGGCAGGCACTAATTTATGTCATGGTGCAACTACGTACCAATTTGTATGAAATTCTCTGCAGTAGTTCCTGAGATACAGTTGCCACAAAATTTTGTCATACACACAGACAGACATTTTCTAAAAATGGTCAAATCATGTTCTACAGCTCTCAAAACATGTAAATCCATCAAAAACCCGAGGTCGAAAATTTTTAAGAATCCAATACTTTCTTCTATTGAATATAGAAGAAAGTAAAAAGGAAAAGGGGGATATTTATCATTAAGTTTTCTGTTTGTACACCAATGTAATCTTAACATTTTAAAGCCCAGAACTTAGTACTGAAAAAAAAATATTTATTTTCTGGAAAGTTAAGAAATAATATTGATAAATTAGGTTGTACAAGTACATACATACCTAACGTGATTTTTAAATAAAATCACTGGAAAATGCCAGTCCACCCCCTTTTTTAAAAAGATAAAAAAAGGTTTAAATTTTTGACATTTGCATTAGTTATAAATTTTAGATTTTTTTTTTCTGCTTCAAAGCTAAAATTTCTTAGAATTAAAGTTTTGTGGTGTTAAAAATTAATTATTTCCTAAAATTTGACAGATTTAAGTTACCATATCAACACATTTATTATCAATGGAATTTCTGTTATAACAGAAATTCCATTGATAATAAGTGTGCCTACAAACTGAGTAAATAAAATAAAAAGAAATGATGTTCATTCTCTTTATAATGAATGTAAAATAAAAAAAAAAATAAATGCTTTGTCTGTAGTTTAATTTCGGCTTTTGGTCTGGGTTGACCAATCAGATAACACATTACGTTACTATCGTATAGTTTTGACATGATTTAATTGTAACTGGTCAACGTTAGAGAAATATATAGATAATTAACATTAATGTTCAAGTGTGAATATTGAAGTGGTCTAGTGCTTTTGAAACACAGTTAGGTATACCTCATCCTCAGACAACACTAAAAGTTTGCATCAAATTTGATATTTTTCAAGCCTTCAAGTTTAATGCAAGCCAATATTAGGCACAAGAATTTAATACTTGTTCAAATTATTTTAAGCTTTCTAATTCAAAACAGAATCACCACGCATAAAGCTTGCACATGTTTACTACTGCATATTTCAATCATATACCTTCGAGATTACTTTATGTATAAAAATCCATCTTTTTAACACTTTTTTGCACAAAATTGTTTATTTTACATTCGTAAAGTTGATTTTTCTATTCTTGAACAAACAAATCGAATGCAAACTAAGTTTGGTTGGTTAGGTTTAACTTCACACCAATACTGTGCAATGGGTAATTGCCGACGGTTTGGGATGCACCTCTCAGGATGATCCGGCCGGCCTGGTGGTTCGGTCGGTAGGGTGCTGGCTTCTGGATCCTCAGGTCCCAGGTTCAAATTCGGTGCAGGCATGGATGTTTGTGATGTCCTATGTCTACAAAATATTGTGCGCTTGTTTCTGTGAATTTCTGTAATATGGATCAATCTAGACGAAAGTCATTATAACTATAGGCCTTAACGCTGGCAAATAATTATAATTTTGATCCTTGATGGAAGGGATAGCTCTTCCGCTTCGGCGACCGTCAGAAGGATGATCCGGAGACATGTCATCATAATTTTGATCCTCCACAGAGGAGATGACTTCCCTGCTTCGGTGATCCCTAGAGGTATAATTTGAACGCCAATTAAGAATTGCACGTACAGTTTCAGGCTTTTGCCTTTTGCCAAAGAATTTTCAAGCTTGTAATATATTTGATTTGTCAAATGTCCAAGCTTGAATCTAGTTGAAAATGCCATTGAATTTCAAAATCAAGCTTTTTTTCAAGCAAATATGTCATTAGGAGGCTAACCCACACTGAAAATGGAAACTGACAACTAAATTTCTACATTTTGCTGTATAAATACTAGAGCTGTATTGAGTACTCGGTATATACTCAGTACTCAGCCAAATTTAGACTAAGTATTCGGCCAATACCGAGTAGTTGTATGAATTTCAATATTTTTATGTATTATTGAAAGAAATGTATTCATAAGAGTTGTTTATTAATAACTAAACTAAACAATTATGAAAATATAGTCATTAAACTTTTGCTGCAAACAGATTTCTGCGGTTAAAACGGGCGAGTAGATTGCCACCAAACTTGGTATAGAGACGATTCATGATACAAGGTTATCCATTTTATTTACAAAAATTTAAGTATAACCATCTTGTATGTGTGTAATATGCAATTTTTTTTTTTTTTTTATAAAAACTTAATACATAAAATTGTATCTATAAAACAGACAAAAATAAATATTTTAGAAAAGAAACAAAATGAAAATTTAAAAACATTATTCATATAAATTATAATTAGAATCATATAATTATTAGTTAAACAACAGATAAAAGCTGTTCTTGGAGCAATTTTCCCCATCAATTTTTACTTAATACTAATATAGCAGATAAAACTTTAGTTAAATATTTGTGCAAATAAAAGTAAGGCACTTTTAAAACTGTAAGAAAAAGATTGATTTTTAATTAAAAAAATAATAATTATGAAAAACATAAATGCACTAAAATGTTATTAAAAATATATTTTAATAATCAAATTTGTTGTTTTGCAAATTATGGCCTAAAACCACCTATCTTTTTTACTCTTCTAGAATTTGGAGATTAATGAAGTCTATCATGTTTGAAACGATAAAATATATTTATTTTAATGTTCTCACTTCATATGTAAATTTCATGCATTTTAAATTAAGCCTGAGCCTGATTGGTCACCCAGTTGGTAACAAAAGTATCCGAACACTCGCAAAAATTCCTATATAAAAAAAATAGAATTAATACTGTTTTGTTAAATAAATCCTTGTTGAATCATGTTCTTAATGCAAAAATTCCGATATAAAAAAAGTAGAGTTAATACTGTTTTGTTAAATAAATCCTTGTCGAATCATGTTCTTAGTCACTAAAAAAATGATTCGACAAGGATTTATTTAACAAAACAGTATTAATTCTACTTTTTTTATATAGGAATTTTTGCTAGTGTTTGAATACTTTTGTTACCAACTGAACTTTTATATTCTCTAAGAATTATCTGAGAATTATTCGCACCTGAGGAAGATTTTATAATAAAGAATGAAGTTATCAGTTATTATGGTTTTAATAATCCACTAAGCTGGAAGTATCAAACATAACGATGAACTTAATTGTGTATATACACTACAAAATTTCTGAAACATTTCATGAAAATGTGCTGTTTGCCACTTAACTCAATTTTGTGTTTAAAAGACCTTTTTTTAATTTCAAGATGTGTAAAATTCTTCATATGTACATCAATTATTCTTTCTTACAACTACTCGTTACTCGGCCAAAGTGCTACTCTGTGCAGCACTAATAAATACTATCTTGTACTTTTTTTTTTTTTAACTTCATAATATTATCTTGTATTTTTTGGTTTAAATGTTGAGTTTGTTTCTATTTGCATTGCATTCATATGTTCTTGTTACGAAACCGAACTTTCTCAATCCATAAACTTTATAAACTGAAAGACTTATTCGAACTCTTTCTTTTATTACTGTTTATTTCTTTTTTTGTATTGGCAACAGCCACGTTTTTGTTTTTCTTTTGAGGCAGATTGAGAATTGTGTTCGAAAAGGATAGAACGCTGAAATGGCGTATGAAAGAATTGTAATATACTTTATATAGTCAACTAAATTGTAAATACATGTACATAAATTTATTAAATAATCGTGTTTTTTTAAGAGTCATGAAATAATGTTGAAGTTACCACACAATTCGGCAGGATATTAAACCAAGAAAAAATGAAGACATCTGACCCAAAAGGAAGCATTAAGTAAAGTTATTTTATGCATTCTATTATCTTTATTTGATGCTATGTTTTATCTGGCGCCCGAACAGACGACCAGATGTTTCTCATTTTAATTTGATATTGCATAATTATGTTTAGAATAAAAATGATAAAGAAATTACGCAAGAATTTCGATTTAAAGAAAGAAAAAAAATAATGATCGTTTTTATATGAACAGATAATTTATTTTAAGTGATTTGTTTCTGTTGCTAGTTTGATTTACTGCAAAGAAATTTTAATTGTAAAATTGAATGTAATAAAGGGTACCGAGTATATTATTACAGAAATTAACATAAGTTATAGAACTTGCTACTCTTTTTACATATTATGGATGCTAAACGTTCTACAGTTAGAACGCAGACGACAAAGTTATTTAAGAAAATTGAAACGAAATTACTTGAAAAGAATTATACTGAAGATGACCTTGAAGAATTACTTGCCGAATTAGATCTTAAAGAAAAAGAAATAAATAATTTAGATTCTCAGATATTTTCGAATATTACTGACGTAAAAGAAGTTGAGTCTGAGGTACTAAAATGTGATGAATACAATACGAGTATTGTCATAAATAAAACCAAAGTTAAAAAAGCACTTTCTAAGTTGGAAAAACCGCTTGTTCCTATTTTAATGCAAAATAATAAGATAGAAGAGAGTGCAATAGTTCGCACGTTCGAATCCCCTTACATAACTCTTCCTCGTCTTACTATAGAAAAATACAGCGGCGATCCGTCTGATTGGCAGAGATTTTATGATCAATTTGATTCAGCAATAAATAAAAATTGCACAATTTCTAATGTTGATAAATTTAATTACCTTCGCAGTTATTTGACAGGTGTGGCGTCCGATGCGATAAAAGGTTTTTAGCTTAACGAATAATAACTATCAGGCTGCAATTGAAACTTTAAAAGAAAGATTTGGGAAAAAAATGGTAGTTATAAATTCTCATTTAAATAAGCTTCTGAATTTAACTCCTGTTAAAAAATCAAATGATATAGTTGCTCTTAGGAAATTGTTGGATACTTGTCAGACTGAGATTAGAAATTTGAATGTGTTGGAAATAAAATCTGATAAATTATGGTTCATTACTCTGTCCAATACTGATTAAATTATTACCTCAGGATATTGTTTTGGAAATTGCAAAACAATGCGATTTAGATGAAAATTGGGATGTTTCAAGGGTTCTTGATATTTTGAAAACTGAAGTAACTTACAGGGAAAAAGCTCAGTTTTTGACAAAAGATAGTCGCGAAAGAGAATTTAGTTCTCAATCGTATTCTTCCTTCCAAAGTGCAAAAAACGAAAAGCTTCTAAATAATAAGAATATTTCTAAATACCCAACTGCTTCTAATTTGTTAAATGAAACAGATAAAAATTCTAATTTGTGTTTCGCTTGTAATGGGGAAAAACATGTTTTAACTGAATGTAAGGTTTTTTCTAGTTATCCATTACAGAGAAAGAAAGATTTTTTAATGAAACATGGATTTTGTTTTATATGCTTAAAACGGCGGCATACTGCGAAATTTTGTAGAAGTCAGATAAAATGCGAAGTGTGTAATAGAAGACATTTAAAAATTATGTGTTCGGAATCTAAAACAGTTAGCCAAGTTGAGGATAAGAAACCCGTTTCTAAAGAAAGCGAGGTTATTAATAATAAAGTACTGGGGAATAGAACACAAACACATATGAAAGATGTTTTGTTACAAACTGTGGCTGTTAAATTAAGGAATGGTAAGAAAGAAATACCTTGTAGGGTAATTTTTGATACAGGATCAATGCGTAGTTACGCAACTAAAGAAATTATTTCTAAAATGGGTTACGATGTATTAGGACACGAGAAAATGACACACAGCCTTTTCGGAGGCGTTGAAGAAACTAGGACACATAATAGTTACAGAATACATATAAGTTCTCTCTCTGAAGATTATATGTGTAATTTTGAGGTCTATGACCAGGAAGTAATCTGTTCTGATATTCCTAAAATTAGAAATGGCCCATGGGTAAGGGAAGCTGAACAGTATGGGATAATATTTTCAGATGTTGAATGTTTCAATAAAACTCTTGACAGAAATAACAATATTGATATACTAATTGGTGCAGATATTTATGGAAAACTTTTGACGGGTAATCATATAGTGTTATCTAGTGGGTTAGCTGCTGTAGAAACTTTACTGGGATGGACCCTAATGGGTAAAATTACTGAAACTAATTGTAATAGCGATAGCTCTATGCTTGTTGTCTCTTTATTTTCTAGAATCAAAAATGAAAAAATCAGTGATTTATGGGAGTTAGATCTTTTGGGCATAAGGGATTCCGTAGAAAGTAAAAAAAGAGATGATCTAAATAAAGAAACTCTAGATTTATTTAATTCAACAGTTAAACGGGATTCGAACGGGAGGTACGTTGTTTCCCTTCCATGGCTTAAAGATCATCCTCCAATACCCTCAAATCGCAAAATAGCAGAAAAAAGATTATTATCAACATTGAGATCATTGAAAACTTTTGGAAATTTAGAGAAATACCAAAATGTATTTAATGACTGGCTACATGAAGGTATAATCAAGAAAATATCTGATTTAGGCGATAGTGGCCATTTTTTGCCTCACAGAGCTGTAATAAGGCAACATGCCACAACACCTGTGCGTCCTGTCTTCGACGCTTCAGCTAAAGAGAAATTTTCCTATTTGTTAAATGACTGTCTCGCAAAAGGTCCAAATTTAATCGAATTAATACCTGCAATTTTACATAGATTTAGAAAAGGAAGAATAGGAATAAGTGCCGACATCAAAAAAGCATTTTGCCAGATTGGTTTGAACAAGAATGATCAGAACTTTGTCAAATTTTTGTGGTTCGAAAATGGTGATTCTAATAAGTTACAAGTATATCAACACTGTCGCGTTGTCTTTGGACTAAATGCTTCTCCATTCTTATTAGCTGCTACTTTTAATCATTTATTTGACAAAATCGAAGAGCCTTACAAAGAGATAGCCAACAGACTGAAAATGTCATTTTATGTCGATAACTGTATTTCCAGTCTAAACAGTACAGAAGAATTGCGAGAATTCATAAAAACTTCAAGACAAATTTTGGCATCAGCTCAGTTTGATCTTCGAGGTTGGCAGTATACACAAATTGATGAAGACTTACTAGACGAAGATTTTCTTAATGACATGGAGATAGAATCTGAAGAAAATTCTGATATAGCAATTTTGGGGCTGATCTGGAATAAGAAAGATGACACAATAAGATTGATGAATTCATCTAATGATAAAGAAGAACCTAAATCAATTACAAAGAGATCAGTTCTTTCTGTGGTTAATAAAATATTTGATCCCATCGGTTATACAAGTCCAGCCACTTTGATGCCAAAATTGATTCTGCAAAAATGTTGGAAAGAAAAGTTTAATTGGGATTCTCCATTGACAGAAGAAATGACAAAATCCTTTAGAAAATGGAAAGAACAACTGGAATTGTTAAGAAATATAAAGATCCCTCGTAGATTTTCCGAATTCGACTTAAGCGACAGTGAAAAACAGCTTCATGTTTTTTGTGACAGTAGCAAAGTTGCTTATGCCACATGCATATTCTTAAGAGTACAGAATGGTGAAAATGTGTCTTGTCAGCTAATTCAAGCGAAAACAAGAGTGACTCCCTTAAAAGAAGTTACGATCCCGCGATTAGAGTTACTTGCTTGTTTAATTGGTGCAAGACTAGCCTGTACGATTATCGATGAAATGAAAATAGATAATCTCAAAACCTTCTATTGGTCGGATGCTAAGAATGCTTTATATTGGATAAAAAATGACGGTGGTTGGGCTACTTTTGTACAGAATAGAGTAACAGAAATTAGAAAATTGACGAATGTCGATGATTGGCATCATGTTCCTGGTCATCTTAATCCAGCTGACTTACCCTCCAGAGGATGCTCCCCAGATACCTTAACGAAGTCCCAGTGGTGGAACGGACCTGAGTGGATTAAGAAGATGCCCGACTTTTGGCCTAAAGGTGACATTCTTCCTGATGATGAAGTTATATACTCAGAAAAAAGAAAAACAGTTGCAACAGCAATTGATGTTTCCTCTCAAGAATTTGATCTTTATGAAAATTGTTCCTCATACCAAAAAATGCTAAAAGTTACAGCTTGGATTCTTAGATTTTGTGAAAATGCAAAGAAGTTAAAAGAAAACCGCTTATTATCTAACTTAACAGTCGAAGAACTTAATAAAGCGGAATATGCAGTGCTAAAATATGCACAAAAGAAATGTTTTTCTAATCAAGCTAAGAAAAAATTTAACTTTCCGACACTTATTGACGAGAAATAATTAATTAGAGTCCGTACCAGAATTTCAATGAGAGAAGACTCACTTAATTTCAGATATCCAATTGTCTTACCAGCAGATCACAATATAACATCCAGAATAATTGAAGAAAAGCACAAAGAAATGGATCATGCAGGAGTTCAGATTCTCATGTCAAGTTTAAGAGAAGAATTCTGGATAATTAGATGCAGAAGAACAATTAGGAAAATTCTACAAAGATGCATTCAGTGCAAAAGATTCTCCTCAAAACCAGCAGAAGTTCTGAGTGCTCCACTTCCAGAAGATAGAGTAAGAGATGCTAGGGTATTTGAAATTGTTGGAATCGATCTATTCGGTCCTTTGTTTTTAAAAGATGGACAGAAATGCTGGATAGTTTTGTATACTTGTGCCATTTACCGATGTGTACATTTAGAATTAGCAACATCCCTAGCAACAGAAAACTTCCTTCAAACGTTAAGACGCTTTGTAGCGAGAAGAGGCCGACCACACACTGTATACAGTGACAATGGAACAAATCTAGTTGCAGCTAATAAAGAATTAAGATCTATAGATTGGAAACAAATAGAAGATTATGCAACTGTTAGAAAAATTAACTGGCTGTTCAACCCCCCCATCAGCTCCGTGGTGGGGAGGCTTTTGGGAACGTTTTGATTAGAATTATAAAAGCTATTTTGAAGAGAACTCTTGGAAAAGCACAGCTTGACTATGAAGAGCTATATACCTTGATTTGTGATGCAGAAAGTATAGTAAATGCGCGACCTCTCACACACATGTCGGAAGATCCAAATGACTTAATACCTCTCACCCCAGAAATGTTCTTAAAGGACATACGTGAAATAGGAGTTCCAGATTTAGACTTGATTGATAAAGTGAAGTTCAAAAAGAGATATGCCTATAGGCAAAAGTTAAGAGAAGATCTTCGACAAAGATTCCGTAATGAATATTTAGGAACACTTCGAGAATTTGCTTCGGTAAAAAAAATCTACCACATTTAAAGAAGGTGATTTAGTGCTAATTCAGGATGATAATCTAAAACGTCTTCAGTGGCCTATGGCTAAAGTGTTAAAATTGTATAAAGGTAGAGATGGACAGTTTCGTGTAGCAAGACTGAAAACTAAAAATGGTGAACTGCTACGTCCATGTCAACGTTTGTGCCCCTTGGAACTTCATGATGAAAGCCGCTCTAAACTTCAACAGCAAACTCGATATGGTCGCTTAGTGCAACCAGTGCAACGGCTTGGTGTGGACAATAACGATCCAGATTGAGCATGTCGTATGTCCTTCCCTGCTCAAGGTGGGGAGGATGTTACGAAACCGAACTTTCTCAATCCATAAACTTTATGAACTGAAAGACTTATTCGAACTCTTTCTTTTATTACTGTTTATTTCTTTTTTTGTATTGGCAACAGCCACAACAACTATATAGTCAACTAAATTGTAAATACATGTACATAAATTTATTAAATAATCGTGTTTTTTTAAGAGTCATGAAATAATGTTGAAGTTACCACACAATTCGGCAGGATATTAAACCAAGAAAAAATGAAGACATCTGACCCAAAAGGAAGCATTAAGTAAAGTTATTTTATGCATTATATTATCTTTATTTGATGCTATGTTTTAGTTCTATACATGCATCGTAGCTGGTATGTAAGTCTAGAACAGTTTTTTAATCTATTTTTATATTTTCACATCTTTTTTCCTTTCGTCTTTGTGGTTCGAGCATTAAAAATGAAGACTCATCAGCATTATGCACTAACTTCACAGAAAACCACAAAAATTTGTCTGCACTATTCGTGTAAGATAAAATTGTGAATTCTGCAAGTTTCTATTATTTTACACCATTATTAATTCCATTATTTATTGATTTCATCTTATTTTGATCAATTTCCATCTATTCATATTTTGGTAATTCTCTATAAGTTTTCATATATACACACATTAATGTGGTAAATTAAATACAATGTCCAGTAAATTGTGTGTTTAAAATATCTTTGGTTTATGGTAGAGGTCAAGACTCACGGTCACCACTCGCCATGTGGCGACTTAATTTGAAAAAGTGGAGATAAAAAAAATTGGTATGATCGCCACTTTTTCAGTGAAAATATTTCTTCCGTTTAAAAAAAAAAATCACGGATATCGTTCATTTAAAAAAAAAAAAAAAAAAAAAAAGAAATCCCATTAACGATCAGTAATTATTAATGGAATTTTGATGATAATCACACCTTCCGATTTCCAATCTTTCTCCATCCACAACATAAATATCAATATTCATTTGAAACTTGCTTTATGAGATTCTAGAACATTTAAAGAAATAGAATTGTTAAATATTTCTTGTTCGTGTAATTATTTTTTGCCTCTCCCCCCCTTTTCTTATTTCCAACTAGAAATCGCCAATCAAATGTTTTGCAATTGTTTCTCAGTCATTCTTCATCCATAATATACATGGCAATATTAATTTTAAACATGCTTTATTAGATTCTAGTAGTAAAATTGAGAATTTAATATTTCTTATTCATGTAATTATTTTTTTAATCCCCCCCCCCCTTTCCCATTTCTAAATAGTGATAAATGATCAATTCTAGAAACAGTAAAGCGATAGAAGTGCTTAATATTTTTCACATATGTAATTATTTTTAGACTTAACGTGATGAATATATTTATTTTTCCTTAATTAAATTATATATTTATATTTCATATCTATACCAAATGTGTAAACAGGGGGGTGGGGGATGAAAAATAGATTTTTAGGTATGAAATTTTTTCTAAATTAGTTTAAGAAAATTAATGCTCAGTTGATGTATGAGTAATGTATATACATAAAAATTTTATTCTATATATGTTTGAAAATTTTGTTTTTCTCATGGTATGAAATTTTTATAAGGTTTTATGTGGATACAAAAGTAACTGCAGTTATATAAGAATTTTTTTGTGTTAATGAAATAATCCTGAAAATATTTAAAGTAGTTAAAAGCTATATATAACTGTTTAGGTAGTCAATTTATTGAAAGTGATGCTAATAATGTCCAACCAATCATGTTTACAGAAAATTTTCAGCAAATTTCTAATTTTAGCAATCATATGCCAGTTAATAAAAATGAACCTCTGATAATAGGCTAGTAGAGATTTTTTGCCTCCCCACCCCATCGTCAGACTCAAAATAATTTCATTTTCCTCTAATTCTGATCATAATTATTTTCCATTTGCAGATGAAAGTGCCAGACTAGACGGAATTTATTAAATGAATCAAATTCCTGTATTTCTTTTGCAATAGGACATAAATATTCTTGTAAAACACAAATTGTGTATGAGAAATCCCATTGTCAGATCATATCATCATTATAGCCTGTTGTTTTCCCGTAGCAAAATGCATGTATTAATATTTATCTATGAAAGTCCACATATTTTCCCTCATTACTAAAACTTTGAATTTTAAAGTCTTCTTTCTAAGTACTATAGTTATTATTAATAGCATTTTTAAAAAGCTGAATTACATGCTATTATAACTACATGCTTTTAGAACTCACTCTTAAAATGCTAACAAGAATAAAATCATAAGCATTCAGTGGAAGTTCAAACGAGGTCATATCCTCCCTCAAAAACTGAATCACTTTTCAATGATTCAATTACTCAATCTATTTTGTCTTCTTCCTACCTCATTTCATTTCAGATATTGAAAAATTTAAACTAGAGAAGTGTGTAAGTTTTTTTTTTTTTTTTTTTTTTTCCAGAAATACATACATGTACTATTTATACATGTTTATTATATTATTAAATGAGTAATAATACAATAGTCATTTAATAATAGTGACTATTGTATTATTATTAAAATACAATAAAGAGCACTATTTCTTAATTTAATTTTCCGACCATATCATTTGTGCTTTTATGCACACACACATATATATCATATATATATATATATATATATATATATATATATATAATGTGTATGAATCCGATTTATAACGAATGACATGAACGAAGTAAGATGATTCTCTTATGCAGTCTTTCATATTATTATTACTGTAATCATAAAATGCAAGTACAAAATCTGCATTCAAGATTTTTTTCCAAAATACTGATTTGCAGTTATTTAACTTATTAATAGTGAATTTCATTATTTATATCTGACAAGCTGTGCAGATTTCAAACTTCGGTGGATTTTAGGCTCTCTACTGTATTTTTTTTTCTGTGTTCCTATTCTGTTAGTGTTAAAGTAAGAAAATCGGTTTTCATTCAGCAATAACTGATATTTTTTATGTTTTACCTAATAAAATACATGTAATTATGCATATAAGAAGTTTTTAATTTTTCAGACAAAACTGTATATATTGACAAATTATATTTAGTAATGTGTGTATATGTATAATAATTAAGTATAACAGCTTTTTTTAATAATTTGAAAGAAATCTAATTGCAGTTGCATAGTATTAGTATATGAAATAATACTAGCTATGAATCACTAGACTTTTAAACTAGGTTTAAGCTTTTTCCTGTGATCACATTTAAAACAGACTTATTTAGGTAGAACATTTAAAATAAAATCAAGATTTAAAAGTTTTCTGAAAAAACCCAATAATACCCAGATTTTTCATTAAAAACCCGATAAAAGTGGGGTTTTAGATGGTAGACTGAGCTTAAAAAAAAAAAAAAAAAACTAGGTTTTTTCAAACCCTTAGTTTTGTACATATCAATTAAGTTATATATTGCTTACTTTTCTTTTACTCTAGTCCACAACAGTTAGTTATATAGAATTTTTATTGAATGATCATGCATTGAAATTTTTTTTTGTCTTATTCTTGATTTTGAAATTCTGTAATAAAAAGGTATTTTAAATTTTCAGAGACAGCAAAGTCAAATAAAACAAAACAGCATTAATTATTTATGTGAGAATTATAACCTTAAATATAATGTTAGTTAATCATCTAATTACCTTAAACTTTTTTATTTTCTATCTGATGGCACACTAATAGCAACACTAAATTTTGTTGCAGTAAAAAAAAAAAAAAGTTAAAATTTGCAATATAGTAGCTTATAAAAATTTCCCTCAATATTTGGACTTAAAAACAACCCCCCCCCCCCCAAAAAAAAAAAAAAAAAATAAATAAAAAAACTTGATAAGAGTTTGTGTTATTTTTGAGGAAATTTCTGAGGTCTGAACATTTTCAGCACCCCTGCTTTACCGTATAGTGTTTTAAATTTTTATACACTTTCGGAAGTTTTCTTCCATATTTAAATAACTTTAGAAATGAACTGATGTTTTTATGGCTGGCCCTTTAAATCTGCAAAAAGGAGGATATGTAATCATTGCCAGTTATTCAGAGTGACAGAAAGTATTTAAGGCTTTTGGAAAGGCATTATACGATCACAAGCAGACATCCACAACAAACACAAACAAAAGGCACAACGAAAGAAATGCAGAATTAAAGATAACAATGCATTAAGGAAAAAAAGGGATTAGAAAATTAAAAGTTCTCAATAATAATAATAAAATATGGACAGAATCTTTACAAAAAAAAAAAAAAAATATATATATATATATATATATATATATATATATATATATATAAATTTAAAAAAATAAAAAGACAAGTTTGTAAAATCAAGTAATAAACACGAAAAATATGTTAATGTTACAATAAAATATACAATTGTAACATTAATTAAAAAACTGATATTTTGAAAATATATAGAAAAGCAATTGTAAAAGATGTATATTTTATACTTTTTTGTAATTATAAATAAATATGCATATATATAGAAATAAAATGTAATACAATGCAATGATTATATATTAAAACATACAATAAACATACGTTTATGACACATAGGCGCTTATATTTAATTTAATTAATATACTACTTAATATTATTATTATTTTATACAAAATTGCACACTCTTTTTCAACCTCTTTACTACAATTAGACCAATATTTTAATAAATATAATCACCAAGGATCAAAGAATAACATATAAAGAAAGAATATATTTAATGAAAGAAATAACTTTGTTTACACTGTGAGAGAAATTAAACATTTTAAAGTTGTATGTTATAAACAATTTGATCAAACAAAAGTAATTTTAAATAAATTGTTTAATAAAACGTTTCTAAAAACAGAAATTATATAGTCAATAATTAGTTAAAATCCTTTCTTTTCTTTTAATATTCAAGTTATAGAGAATAGTTTGCAATTCAAGAAATCGTTAAATTTTCTGTACAGTAACACCATAATAACTCTTAAATACAAATAGGTCCTATATAAATAAATAAATGTTGCAAAAGTAATAATATATGTACCAATGAATATATTCACGCATATCATTACGACAAAATAAATAAAATGCACCAATAACTGACATTGAAAGAGAATCACGCAATGAAATATTTTTTTTCATTTGAATAAATGTTTATGCATAAACAAATATATTTTAAGTAAATGAATCAGAACTATAATAAAATAAATTGAGCGAGATTTTCCATTACTTAACTGACATGCAAAAGAAGATTAAATGCATGCTATTAGGAAGCAAAGCAAATAAAATATTTCTATGTAAATACAGCATATTATCAAAACAACAGTACTAGAGATACCAAAACCAATAAGCACAGCAAAATTTATGCATTAAAACGCTAAAACAACATAAATCAATGTGTTAGGAAGGAAAACTAATTTGACTTGGCTTTTTAATTTACCTCTAAATCACTTGATTTTTGTCCAAACAAATAAAATGTCTTATAAATCGAGAACTTGTTAATGTTGTCAACCTCCATGAAGCTAAGTTCAGCATCAACATTAAGATGATCGAAAAATGAGTTCCAAGGTCGTTCGTTTAGCAAATACGCAATACAATCTTTGAAATAGAAAGATGAAAAATATTTCGATTTAATGAGTTAAAAAGAATCTCGAAAAATATAATGGCCCTTTAAATATTGTATCATTTTAATATTTCTTTCGGGAAATAATCAGTATGACGTCATAAAGCTATTCCCCCATATTCTGCGGTAAATTCAGAAATGCAGTTAACTTTTTTAGATTTCTTCTAATTGGTTAGTTTGTGTTTTTATTATGTTTTAAAAAACTTTTTAATGATTTAAAAAAAGATGCTGTGCTATTTTCTAACAGAAAAAGTTACTTAATTTTACAAAAAATGTTTATTTTTTTTTAAATTACTTACGTTCTGTATTACTTGTAATTTAAATTGACTGTGGAATTTTCTTATGCATTTATTTTACAAGTATTGAAAGTGTTACAAGACACATTACTAATAATTTGTTATTTCAATATTAATTGTTCTATGCTTTTCCTGTTAAACTCATTATTTACTTTCTTTCTCAACTCTACGTAAACAACATACATCAGCAAAATTATCGGAGTGGTTTTGTTGTGTTGCATGTTGGGATTTTGTATCTTCGGTTTTTATTTTTAAAGTTCTTAGGTGAGGAGAAATTAATGACAATTCTATTTACTGTGTTGTTTTTATAATTTTGAATTTTCAATATGTTGTCAGAATTCATATTTTTCAATCATTCTGCACTTTGTTTATAAGTGGGAAGTGACGTATCTTAAATGCTGACGGAGTCAAACAAATGCACGTGAGATGTTGGAGTTTTCAAAACACTAAGAAATTTAATTATTATGATTTATAATTAGAAAAAATATTATGATGTAATTGAGTTTTCTATAAATGACTTTATAGTTATTTATGAAAGTTTTTGATTGTAATTTATGTATTGACATTGAGAATCATCCGCCAACCTCAATGAAGTAGCAATTGTTTATGAATTTTCCTTCTTCCTTATACCATTGTTCTTTTCTTAATTGAGGCGCAGTTTTGTTAATAACGTATTTTGAGTATTTATCTAAGTGTATTTTATTTTTACTTTTAATTTTTTCGTAATTTGAGATTATTAGGTTAGATGTATAAATGCCCCCAAGTGGCTATTTACTTATTTAGATAATTATTTAAATTGCTTTAGCTTTTGCATTCATTTTATGGGATTTATCTTTTTGTAGGTTGAATTTTAATATGGAAGAAAATTTTGGTGAAGCAGTGACGATTGTTACTGCAGAAGACCATTCTTTTGAATTGAATGAAGATGTTCTTAATACAATATTACTCCGGAATGACATTAAGGATAAAAAGGTTGTGGTAGTTTCAGTGGCTGGAGCATTTCGTAAAGGAAAATCATTTTTATTGAATTTCATGCTGCGGTATTTAGAAGCCGAGGTAAGTAAAATTTTTACTTTATAATTTAAAACATTTTGGCATAAAACAATTTTTCATGTACCTATGTTAAAAAAAAAAAAATATATATTGTGCATTAAGATGTAATGATATTTAGGTAAAATGGGCCAAGTGAAACATATTTACCAACCAAACATTTTAAGACCTTTAATTTAAAGGGTCTTTATTGTTTTAGTAATTATATGTATAGACTCGATTCTGTTTATTATTTTTGCTGCACTTATTCTTTGCATTAAGAAAATTGTTACTGTACTCACAGACTCTCTCTCTACTCTCTTCCCCAGTAGCAGAAATTATTCTGCCAATCTGCGACAACTATTTGGGCATTAGGAAATAATCTGCAGCATAATTTCACAATAAGTTACAGAAAAAAAAAAATTACTAGATTCAGTAAGCATATTTTTATCACAAGTTTGCATTTATCTAATGTTATTAATCTGTTAGATGTGTCAAAGCATTGTACTTATAAAATTTCGATTATATAGAGCTAGGTAAAGAATTGGCATTAGACACATTATCCTTCATTTTGTATAAAAACTATCTTTTTTTATGACTTTGTCGTACTGACTCTAGTAAAATACTTGTAGTAAGAGACTCTAAACATTGAAATTAATGCAGCTTTCTAAAATTTTCTGGTTCCTGTGTAACAAGATAGACAGATATTAAGACGTATAAACTTTCTTTTATCAACAATTACAGCTTGTTTGTCATTGCCATCTCTACATCCTAATTGCATTTTGCTCACCATCTAAATGTCAGAGCCCCAACTTTTACAGATATCTGCTTATTCAAACTGCAAATTTAAGTAACTTAATAAGCAAACAGGTATTTTCTTTGACAAACCTGTGATCCTTTCAGATCCACTTTCTTCTTCTATAGTGCTAGCAATTCATTTACAAAAACACTGGTATTCAAGCAAAAAGGTATCAAGATCCTCAAACTTTGAAATAGATACAAAATCTTGTATATATTCAAAGAAGCAACAAGAAAAATTACATAAGTAGTGAGTGATATTGAACAATTCTACTTCAAAACAGGTTCTGCAATTTAATGAAACAAGTTTAAACAGAATATTGACAGTTAGGCTGCATACAGAGAAAGATTGACAATCACAACACTTCTGCAGGAAGTTTCATTACCGATCGGTTCTAAATGGTAATGGGGAGGAGGGAGAAGGGCACCAAAATATTATATGAATGAGAAATATTGAACAATTCTACTTCTTTATTCATTCTAGAATCTAATAAGGTAAGTTTAAAATGAACATTGACATTTATGCTGTGGATGGAAAACGGTTTAAAATCGCAATGCTTCTGTGAAGCGTTTGATTGCCGGTCATTAGTGGAGTGGGGGGTGGGGGGAGGGAGTAAAACAAATATACGAGTGAGAGATATTGAACAATTTACTTTTTTTTTTATATGTTCTGCAATTTAAGTAAATAATTTAAAAAAGAACATTGAGATTTATGTTGCGGATGGAGAATGATTTGAAATCACAAGAATTTCGCGAGGGGGTGGGGAGGGGGTCACAAAAAATTACATGAGTGAGAGATTGAACAATTTTACTTTTCATAGGTTCTAGAATGTAATAAAGCGTGTTTTTAATGAATATTGACATTTATGCTGCGGATAAAAGAAGATTAAAAATTACAACGCTTTTGTGGAACGTTGGATCACTGATCGTTATTGGGAGGGGGGGGGGGGACTAAAACAAATAGGAGTGAGATATTGAACAATTCTACTTCTTTATAGGTTCTGGAATCTAATTAAGTCAGTTTAAAAAGAGTACTGACATTTATGTTGCTGATGGGGAAAAAATTTGAAATTGCAAAAATTCTGCGATCTGTTTGATCGCTGATCTTTAATAGGTGTGGGGGGGGGGGGTCACAAAAAATTACTTGAGTGAAAGATATTGAACAGTTCTATCTCTTTATAGGTTCTAGAATTTAATAAAGTGTGTTTAAAATAAATATTGACAATTATGCTGTGGATGTAAAAAGATTGAAAATCGCTATCTTTCCTGCCAAAATCGAGGGATTTGGGAATTTCTGTATAATGCTGATTTGGAAATAATCTGCAAACTAAAAAAAAATCTGCGACGCACGTCGCGCGTCTCGCATTTTCTGCTATGGGGCTCTCTTCTACAGTCAGTTCACCTTCAATTAAATTTATCCTCTGTGATAGTATTACAAGTTCTAGACTTTTATCAAACTGCTTATTAATATTGCTTTATTCTTTTTGGGTTATAGCCTATTGGTTACTTTATATATGAACTGCATAAAAGCTGATATTTGATTCAGTGGTTTTTCATTGTTTTTTTCTTGTTCTCCCCCAACCCCCATTTTCTGATTACAAAGAAAGATTGAATCAGTTCGATTTTGGTGTCTTTATTTATTTTATTTTTTTTCAAGTGTAATATCTTTTTTAATTTCGATAACTGGTAATTTTAACCGTTAAAATATATAAGAAACTACCTCTTTTTTCTGGTGACTGTCGTCGTCATAATGTAGGTTCCCCGCCGTCCTTTGTGACATGATATGTGGTGATAGAAGTCTTCACAGTTTCACCACAAGTCACATCGCTGAGGATGGCAGAGATCCCCGTCGAAAACATTAGGGTCAGGTGGGGTAAAATAAATCAGGGTAAAATAGGTCAGTTTAAAAGAAAAACTCTTTAAAAAACATCCAGACATTTTTTAAATTCCAATTTTGCTGGTTTTATATATTATTTATATTAGTCTTCATTTTGTATGCAAAATTAACTGTAACTGATACTTTTCAGTTATAGCCAGTAATTATTTGTGTGTTTCGTATTAGTAACTCGAATGTGTTGCTAAGAAAAACTTTGTTTTTTACCTAATTCAAAAGCAAATTTCGCAGTATTTTCTTATCGTATTCCAAAAAGAACATTCTTAAGTTGAATTTCTTAAACTTTTGTGAAAAAGAAATAAAATATTAATATTTTGGAGTAAAAAAACACGTGGGGTAAAATAGGTCAGGTGTTGAATCATGTTAGGCTTAGCAAACATTAAGTAACTAATTACTTTTTATGTTTTATATTCCTCCATATGTATTCTTTTAATGTATTAGTTTAAAATTAAGCTATGTGTTGTTCTGGAGCTATTTCATACACATAGACATAGATATAAAATAATTTAATGTTAAGAGAAAAAAAAAAAGCAATACATATTAAAACTGAATCAAAACATTCAGTTTGTAGGTGAAATTCAAAAAGTTGTTTAAATCGAGCTTATTTAAGAAGGGTGCCAATTTTTCATACAAAGGGTAGGCAGGACACAACATTCTCCTGAAACTGTTTGAGTGAAACTCTGCAGTTTAGAATCAACTTCAAATGCAAGAGTGGATGAATCTAGATCATCAGTCACCAATTTGACAAATTAATTCTAGTGCGACTTCAACAGTCATGGAACAGGATAATATTTATATATTCTCTTTTGAAGTGCATAAAATCTGCTATTATAAACACTTTATCACCCAATCAAACATTGTCTTCTAAAGAAGCTTTGAAAAATGCACACAGAAAAAGTACCCATACGCAACAGAAAACAGGAGTAATTTTAACAACCATTTTATTTTTCAATTGATTGTATGACAGAAAAATCAACAGAGATGCTAAAATCACAGAAACATCAACTGTAAAAGAAACAAAAATACAAGTCTTTCTCAAGAAGAAAATTTGGACAGCATTAATACTAATCAATTCGTAAAAGTTAGAAAATATGTTAGAAGTAGAATTTCCTGTGAAAATATCAAAGAAAATATTTTATGGCATCATTCTTTCACACAATCATGAATATTCTGAAAATTTTGAAGGGATAACAAAAAGTTTAAATGGAAGCTCCTATTGGATTTTCCAGAGAAAGATATTTCTGATGTAGATGCATCGTACATTCCAAATGTTCTTCCCGAACTAATGATGGACCATAGAGACTTTTTTTTCTCGAGAGAACACAAAATCAAGTTTTTATCAAAAAAAGGAATGTGTATTTGTAATTTTATTTGCATGAAGTAAATTGTATTAAAATTTAAAACAGTTTTAAAGGATGACTTATTTTACCCCAACCAATGGAGTAAAATAAGTCACAAACAGCATATTTTAAAATTTATTTTTCAGTACAATTTTTTTGTTTTTTCAGAGAGATTTCTCTTAAAATATCACGAGGAGTATACATTTGCATATTTTGTGTAATTTTTTAACAAATGGAACCAATGCATTTTCTGCTGTTTAAGTGCAAACGTAAAATATGCTGTTTTTGACCTATTTTACCCCCACCTGACCCTACGTCATCGACAGTCACCAGAAGATAAAGGTAGTTTCTTATGTATTTTTCATTTAAAATCTTTAATTGAAATAGTAATTTTTTTTTTTTTTGTGTGTAAGATCTAGCTAGTAATATTTCAATTATTTAAATAGTGCATGTTGAATGTAGCAAAATAATATATCAAAGAAGTAAATTGTAGTAAAGCTTGCTTTATAAAATCTCTAATCATGAATATTATTTTTCTTTGAAATCTGTAATTTTATGTTGGAAGAATGCTAGCTCGTAAATTGTAAAATAACAGTGCAGGGCTGGCTTTATTAAGTATATATATCTATATAAATAAAAAGAAGTGTGTGTGTGTGTGTCTGTCTGTGCTCTGGTGCTCACACTATTGATCGCAGAGCTCCCAAATTTGGCATATAGGTACCTGGGATCCTGTAGGTGTGCACCTCATCGAGATTATTTCGAATTTGAATTTTTTAAATTAATGTTTTTTTGATTTTAAATATTAGCTTTAATGCTTCATTTTTCATAAATTTAAATCTTTGATTGTAATCGTCTGCGTATCTTAGCAACGGTTATTTCACTATTTATTTTTTATTCAATACATTCTTATTTAAAGGCAAAATTCTTTTTTTTTTTTATTATTATTATATTTATTGAAAATCAAATGGTAATGCAATATAAATAAATTGTTATGTTTATGTATAATTTTTATAGTATAACAACTTTTTATTTTTCATTTTAAATTAATTCCTTTAAAAAAATATTCCTTTTTTTTTTTTTTTTTTTTTTTAATTTATAATATTTATTGGGGGGAAAATGGTAGTATATATTGGAAAAGGATTAACACGTTCACGCCGGCGTGGGCCACCGGTGGTTCACAGCAAAATTATCCGAACACTAGCAATAATCCTTGTCCAAAAAAAGTACACTTCATACTAAAGGGCAAAACTGGGAAAATTCATTAGTGGCCAGTGGCCGGTACTGTCAGTTTCATTAGTAGCCACTTTTTTAAGTTAGTGGCCACTTTTCTCATGATAAGACTATTTCTTTCAGACTGCAAAAAGCATTGTCACCATTTTGCGGTATAATTACCACAAGAAAAATATGAAAATAAGAAATACAGTAATTTCCGGTCTATAATCCGCGGCAGTGCATTATCCGCACATGCATTATTTAACCACTAGAGAGAAAAAATACGCAGAAAATCCGCGGCGCCACATAATCCGCAGCACCACATGATCGGCAGATATCGGAAATGCACTGAATACTTTTAAATTTACTTAATACCATGGACATTTAAAAAATAATAATAAAAAAATATTAATATAATAAATATAATAATATAATATGAAAAATAATAGAATAGAAAAAGCTACCTTTATTTGCAAATGTGATAAATTTACTTAATACCATGGACATTTTAAAAAAAAAAAAAAAAAAAATTAATATGTAATAAATATAATAATACAATAGAATAGAAAAAGATACCTTTATTTCCAAATGTGATAAATTTACTTAATACCATGGACATTTAAAAAAATAATTAAAAAAAATTAATATGTATAATAAATATAATAATACAATAGAATAGAAAAAGATACCTTTATTTGCAAATGTGATAAAATTCCAAAAGACATTATTAAGGGAAAAAAAAAAAAAAAATTATTTAACTTGAAAAACCATCAAAATCCGAACATTCGGAATCAGAATGAAACAAATTAATAATTTCTGGATCCAAAGATCCAGGAACATCATCATCTTCTGAACTGTTTTGTGAGTCATTTTCAGAATTTTCGAAAATTCCACACTTACGAAAGCATTTTACAATTGTTTCTTTGGAAACATCGTTCCATGCGTCATTCACCCATTTTGCTACATCGATGTACGACGCACGGCGCATTTTACCGTTTTTTGTAAAAGTGTGGAGACCTTCCGACATCCAATTTTCCCAAAATGACCGAACTTTACTTTTAAAAGAACGGTTGATGCCGAGATCCAACGGCTGAAGTTTCTTTGTCAATCCACCTGGAATGACGGACAGCTTTGCACCTAGAACTCCACATTCTTTCTTAACACTATCTTTTAAGTGTGCTGTCATCGAATCCATTATTAACAGCGCTCTGGGTTTAAAAAAAAAGCCTGGTCTTTTTCGCCAGACTGTTTTCATCCAAGACAACATGACTTCCTCATTCATCCACCCCTTCTCGTTTGCACGTATTTCCAGTCCTGTCGGGAAATTATCTTTGGGGACTGTTTTTCTCTTAAATATAAGCATTGGGGGGAGTTTATTCCCGTTTGCAGAGCAAGCTAAAACAACCGTGAATGACGTTTTTTCGTTGCCAGTAGTTGAAATAGCTACTGATTTGGAGCCTGTAATCTCTACGGTACGAGAAGGGGGGCAATCAAAGCACAATGGAACTTCATCCATGTTTATTATTTCACTTTCGGAGAACTTATAAGTAGAAATAATTCTTTTACAATGTTCCACAAAATTTTTACTTTTTTCTTCCCAGTCTGTAGGCAGACGTTGACCTATCGTGGTGCGATTTCTGATTACTAAATTATACCGCTTCATAAAACGATAGCACCACGTAGGTCCACCAGTAAAATTCCGCAAATCTAATTCGCGAGCCATTTGTTGGGCTTTTAACCGGATCTTGATGGTTGATATAGGCAAATCTTTTTCCCGTTGCTCCATAATCCATCGATAGAGATCCTCCTCCAACGTTGGCCAAGACGGAGTTCCACGACGAAATGATCTCTTTTTTTTATTGCTTTGAAGCAATTTATCTTTATTCCTCCTCCAAAGCCGAATATTTGATTCATCAATATTAAAATCACGACCGGCAGCTCTGTTACCGACTTCTTCGGCTTTGAGAATCACTTTTAATTTAAACTCTGCTGTATAACTAACACGTTTCGTAGCCATTTTGAATTGTTGTTAAGAAACTTATACAAGAACAGGTATAACACTGACAATGCGGTTTTCTTGTTTAACTGCTAATTTTAACGGATCAGAGCTGGAGAGAACCGGAATGAACGGGAGAAAAACCATGGTACATGTGCATATGAGAAGTTTTATGTCTATGCGCGCGTGCGCTTTCGGCCGTCCTCTATCGGCTAGCAGAGCCCAGCGAACCGGCGAGAATGAATCACGATGGCCTTGGCTGCAAGGGAGAAACATCTATCGCCCATATTTGGTGATTTTTTGCCTTATTTTGTAACGGGAAATTTTTTTGCCGATAGTACGCGGCAGCGTATTATCCGCACCTTTAAAAAATTTATCTTTTTAAACGGATAATCCGCGGATTATAGACCGGAAATTACTGTACATATAATAATAACATTAACACAGGGACACTGAAATTGTAATTTGTAACTACGCTCTTTTTAAAAATCCTAAATTGCACATCCTAAATTAAAATCTGCTTAGGGCTGTAATAATAACAGCAAAAGTTTTTACATTTCATACAATTCAGTAGTACTTTTTTTTTTTTCAGTTTATTTAAGTGAAATAAGCTGTTATCATTCACAGTTCACATTGATATTTTCTAGTAAATGAATCAGCTGATTCATCACCATCACAACCTTTTACATGGTCATGTGTAAATACAGTTAGCAGTTTTATTATTTTTTCTTATTTCTAAAGACACACTTTTTTAAATGATTTTATTTCAATAGAGTTAAAATTTTTCCTCTTAAAAAGTATAGATATGGAAACTTAGCTGCTTCATTGAAAATAATTTACTTAGCTGCCAAATTTGTAGCTTTAAAAATAGAGATATTTCTACTCAAAAGAAAGCAAATACAAAAACTTTTGGAAAATACACATTTAAGCCAAATCAAATTTTGATACAAACATTTGTCAAATATTTTAAATGGGTTAAATATACACTAAATACTATGGAGATAATAATGGAAAAAGATTGTGCTTTGCAGGACATTTGATCATTAACTGCTAGTTCAAATGGAGCGCACATGTGTGTGTGTGTGGGGGGGGGAATACATCTATATACTTCTTTATAGGTTCTAGAATCTAATCAAGAAAGTTTAAAATGAATATTTACATTTATGTTATGGATGGAGAAAGATTCTAAATCACAAGGCTTCAGTGGAGCATGTGATTGCCAATCGTTGGGGGGTGGGGGGGGAATTACAAGAATTATGAGTAAGAGATATTAAACAATTCTACTTCTTTACAGATTCTAGAATCTAATAAAATAAGTTTAAATATATATTTATATTTTTGCAGCAAATAGAGAATGATTAGAAATTATCAAGCTTTCTATAAGCTGTGTGATCACAGATCGTTAGGGAAGGGGGGGGGGGTCCAAAAAATTATATGAGTGAAATATATTAAACAATTCTACTTCTTTATAGGTTGTAGAATATAATAAAGCAAGTTTAAAATGAACGTTGACATTTATGCCATGGATGGAAAAAGATTGGAAATCACAAGGCTTCGATTGCCTATCGTAGCTCGATTTTTAGAATCTTTTGATGATCACAAAAAGTAGCGACTTTAGTGGCGATCGATGCATAATTTTTAATCGCCACCTTTTTTTATTTAGTCGCCATGTGGCCGGTGGCGACCGTTAATTTTACCCTTTACTTCATACTGCTTTGTTAAATAAATCCTTGTCGAATAATGATCTTAGTCAGTCTAAGAACAGGATTCGACAATAATTTATTGAACAAAACAGTATTAACTCTACTTTTTTTATATCGGAATTATTGGCTAGTGCTCAGATACTTTTGAGAAGAATGCGCCGGCGTGAACAAAGTTAAACTGATTAAAATTTATTTATTTTCATGTATTTAATTTCTTTTAAAAGAAAATCTACTTTTTATTTTATTTTGTTATACTGGTTGCAATCAAATCGTAATACAGTGTAGATAACGGGGGCTATAAAATACATGGAACAAAAACATATAATAGATGCTGAGATACAGTCATCTTTAAAACATGTCGTCGATAAATACCCAAATTGAAGTGCCCGTGAAAGACCTTTTTGCAGACAGTGGGAACCTGGACCTCCCGATGCAGCATGAGCAGAAAAAAGAGCTGCCGTAGGCAGCGGGTACTTGAAGCAAGGTGTAGAGCAATTTCAATGTTTATTTATTTACTAGCAGGCTTTGCCCGCTTCGCTGGTCATTATATTGAAATGAATCCCCAAAACAGCATATCATTAATAATAATAAAATATCTTTAAAAAAAAATCATTGAAATCCGTCAAAATCTAATTTTAAGTTCCTGCTACTTTCTGTCACGGTATCCCCGCTCGTCACAGTCGAGTCTGGACCCCCAATACCTTCGGCAGTCCCTTACCTGCTTTTTACTCCCCCTCCCTCGTGGTTACAGTTGAAAGCTTTACAAAATCTCATCAAAGTGCATATTTCGCACACTTAATTAACACCCACACACCAAAATTCGCCATTCTTAGGTAATTTGGACGGATTTAAGCTTCAAAATGTGGTTTTTGCCCCGCCCGCCCCAAGGGGAAGGGGGGGGGGTAAATTTCCAAAATTATTTTATATTGCATGTTGCATACACATACCTAACCGACACATAAAAAAATTGAGATCCTGAAATTATTTAAAGCTGAGCTATGCTTTAAAACTTTTTTTTTTAATCTCTCGCCCCGTTCTTAAAGGAGGGAAGGAGGAGGGAATTTCGCAAAATCTCTTCATACTATGAGTTAGATACATATAATCGTCCCTTACATAAAAAAATTCCAACCTCAGATAACTTAGTGCAGCGTTACGCATGAATACATGTTTTTGCCCCCCATTCTCCAAAGGGCGGTAGGGTGGAATTTATAAAATCCCTTTGTA
This sequence comes from Salticus scenicus, assembly GCA_963930645.1. Classification (NCBI taxonomy): domain Eukaryota; kingdom Metazoa; phylum Arthropoda; class Arachnida; order Araneae; family Salticidae; genus Salticus; species Salticus scenicus. The sequence continues at coordinate 72,915,715 of OZ005659.1, forward strand.
GTGTGTGTTCAGTTCGATTTCCTCGTGTGTTGAGTACCCTTCTTCCAAAACCTTTTCCCTTCCCTCCCCCCCTTAAAAATCCAAAATTCCAAAATCGCAGAAAATAATTTTTTTGTACTCAAGTCTGGTCTTTCCATCTGCAATTTCTTCACCGTTAAGTAATTTGGAGCAGAGTTAAGCCTTCTGCCTCCCAAGGGGGACAGGGAGGGGGGTATTTTGCAAAGTTTCGTCTTAGTTGGGGGTCAGGCTCCGAAAACCAACATGGTCACTAAAATTTGTGACCCTCTTTCCCACAGAATCGTCATGGCAGTGTTGAGTCAGTGAATCAGTGAGTTTACTCTTTTATATGTACAGATTTGTTTATATTTTTTATGGACTACTTGGCTTAAGGTTGCTGTCACAAAAACAGAGTCCTTGGCGTAAAATGTCCTTTCTACTTCAGTATTAAAATTAAAAATATACCCAGGATTATCAACTAATAAAGCTCTTTAGTACAGATCTGAATTAGCTTTCATTTTCTTATTATTTAATTTTGATAATGACGTTATGTTGTCATGTGCCTAAGCAAATTTAATATTTATTATTATTTTTTTTATTATTATTCGCGTGAAATATTCTGTGGCAACAATTAAAAATTAAAATAAATTATTTTAAAGTTTTATTATAGAAGAAATATCTATATTATATAGAAGATTAATTAAAAATTTACATTTTTCCCGGTATAAATAGTAGCCTATGTCTTATTCCAGACTATTAAATCTATCTCTGTACAAAATTTCATCCAGATCCGTTTATCCGTTGTGGCGTGATTGAGTAACAAACATCCATCCAAACTTTCGCATTTATAATATTAGTATAGATTACTTATCATGTGCATGTGTTAGATTGAGTTATTTTGCTGTCAAATTGACAAAATTTTAATTTTGAATTTCAAAACTCTGTCGTTCTTGGCGCTTATTGTATTTGGTGATCAAAAACGTAATACGAAAATATGCATGTCAGATGTATATTTTCGTAATATGCATTGTACGAAATATTGTTTCATATTATTCATTACTCTCTTAATATAAGTTGTTAAAATAACCATGATTTTTGAATAGAATTAAATTATGTTCGCCAAATAATATGGCGATATTTTTTTTTTTTTTCTGCTAAGGATGACCGATATCAAATCTATTCCGCTGCAACATATTAGTATCTTATATCAGATATTTTATTTAGACATTTGAAAACAAATTTGACTTCAAATTATGATAGAATACTTATAATTTTCCTTTTAATAAGTATATTAGTTGGATATTTATTGTGTAAATATCATCTTTTGAAATGAAATGCTTGTGTTTTCAATCGAATATGGAAATTTGCCATTTTTTTTTCCCTAGAGTTTTGAAATTAAAAATTCAAATTTTGTCAATTTTACAAAAAAAAAAAAAAAAAAAAAAACCTAATCTAACGCATGGACATGATAATTAATACATACCTATACCTAAATATGGGAATTAAAATCGGAAAATAATTTTCCGCGATTTTTAATATTTTTTTACAAAAAATCCAATGGACGTTTAACATAAGAAATATTTTTCTTGCATCCACGAACGGCCAGTGACGTCATCACTTCGCTTGCGTATTAGCACTTTATCAATGTGTAAAAGAAATTTTTAATTAAAAATGACGTCAATTTTTGTGAGATGCATAATTTTTTTTTATAATTTTTTATCGTTCACGTTTAGATAAATGTATTTATTTTCCTGTTGAAAAAAATATATAAGTTCGTTTTTTTTTTTTTTTTGTTTTTTTGGCAACAATTAAATTATGGAAAAATATAAATGGCTAATTTTTTGCTATTATTAGCTTACAAAATTGCTATTTTATGCATAAAAATCGCAAAAACAAATTTTTTTTCGGAATAAAAGGTAGCCAACTTTTTAAGTTAGGGCTCTTTGACGTTAGGAACACACCTAAATTGCTTAGACAACAGTGAGTGATTATAATTTAATATGAACTTTATTGAATAGCAATAAAGTTCAAATTGACTCTAGAAAACGTTTGTATGGGAAATAGAAAAGGGCTGTTTTTAGGGTTTTCCCGGAAATTATTCGATTTTTTCTCGCCTTTTAAACCTTCCCTAGACCTCCACGAACATTTCCAGACTAAGATAAGATAAATCCGTTCAGCCGTTCTCGAGTTTTAGTGAGACTAACGAACAGCAATTCATTTTTATATATATAGATGTATAAATTATTATTATTATTATTATTATTTTTTTATTAAGTTTTTATTTATAATCTGATGTAAAAAATAAATACTGATCCAATTCTTTTGAAAATTCATTTATATATAGTGACCAGCGAAGTGGGCGTAGCCTGCTAATATATATATATATTAATCTTTTACTTTTCAACTGAATCTGCCTGTTTTTTGGCTGTGAACTCATAATTACTTCTTTTAACCAATTATTAGATTTTGTTGGTTAAGAATTTGATTAAATATATATATATATATATATATATATACAGGATTAATTAAGTTTAGGTTTGTTTAAAAATTAAATATATGTGTCAGACTAATTGTATAAACATGTAGTTTTAGAGAAAATAATTGCTCATATGTTATGCTAAATTCTTAAATAGAGCTACCTTAGTTAAATGGAGCTACCAGATATTTTTATTTTTAACTCAAGGTAGCTCCAATAAAGAATTTAATATCAGCAATTATTTTCTCTACATGTTTACACTTTAAGTCTGACATATTGTCTGTATAGATAAACTAAAACTAATCTGACAATTTACCTGATTTATCACTATCAGGTCCAGATTAATTATACATGCAAATGAAAATACAAACATATTAAAGAAAATACTAATAGACAATCTTTATAAATATTAGTGTTTCATGGCCCTCTGACATGGTTACTTTAACAGCTCTATGACGAAGATTTTCATCAAAAGAGTAACCCAGATTCATGTCTATATTGGCTGTGTCAAAGTTGCTAAAAAACTGTCGACTTAAACAATCCTTTGCAGATCAAAGAAGAAGAAACAATTAACTAAACTGGTATTTTTATTGTAAGGTTTGTAAAAACAATCATCTTCAAACATAAATTACATCTTTATTGAAGTACAGATGAACATATGAATCTCGTACGGAAATTGGGACGGGGAGGAGAGGAGGAGAACAAAAAACTTACGGCTTAATCAAACCACGCAAAATCGAAAAACTTAACTAGATCTGCCAGCCCCAGAGAACTTAAAATTGCAACCCCAAAAATTGGCATCCTTAAAATTCAGCCAAAAGAATGCCAAGCTGTTTCTTTGTCCTCCTAACATTTTAATACAAAAATTTTGAATAAAAAATTCGTTATAAACGTTAGATCTATTTGACATTTAAACATTTAAAAGCATCGCCAATTGTCCTTGAATTCTCAACGTACATAGCCGATGCCGCTTAGTCGGCAAAAATCCATTATAAATCTATTTTTAGAACTATAATGACGAGGAAAAACGATTATAAATCTATTTTTAGAATTATAATGACCTGCTTGAAATAATAATAGGTTTTAACGTAAACATGAGGGTAATAAAAATGAATTGAAATGACTGTTTTTTATTTTCTTAATAGCTACTTATGCTATAAATAGGCTGATAACGATTTTTTAAATTACCTTCTGAAAATAAATAATTATAGCTAAATTGATTTAATTCTTTGGGGGGGGGGGGGAAAGAGTATAAACAAAATTATTTTTCAAAAACCCCGATATAAAAATTGCATTATATTATTCCGAGAGCAATGTGTTTGTAACAGAAAAGGACAAAGAACACTATTAAATGAAAGATTTTGATTTGTAAATAAAACTGGAAATTCTATATAATTAATTAATTGAATTACATAAATTTAAAAAGATTTATTTTATATAATCTCTATTAGTCCCTCATTTTTGTTATATATTAAATTCGAATAAATAAATAAACTTTTAAAGGACATATGTGTGAACCCTCACACAAGCTCCATGTTGAGATAATTTACCAGTAATAAGCTTGTTTTCTACTACTATTCATACCATATTAATTTTATTTATTATTTCCCTGTATTTCATCCTTTCAAGTTGTCCATTGGAGTTGGCATGTAGAGGTAAGGGGGGGGGGGGCACTTGCCTCCTCCTGGGTTAAACTCTAATTGATGAAAAAAATTATAATTTAAAAACAGTTTAAAGCTTTAAAACTATATCATTTGATTTTTGTGATTATCTAAATTGGATAAAATTTGTATCTCAGGGCTAGTTATAGTCACATTGATCCAATTCATATATCAGTTGACTCTAATTTTTTCTGCGAGTAGAATTCGACTTGATTGTAAGTTTTTCGGAATTGGGTTGGTAAAAAAAAGTTATGGAGCAAGTTGTAAAATATTTGAAAATTAAATGCAGAAGAATTTATTATTATATAGTCAACTGCTTATAAATTTAGCCTTATTTAATAATTTGTAAAAATGCTTTTTAATGATTTTCTTTGTCCTAAGGTAAGAAATCAATATTTTAAACTGGCTAGGATAGGATATATATATTTTTTAATTTATAAGAACTTTGCATGTATTTTATTGATTACAATTGCAAAAAAAGTAAAATAAATAAATCTCACCTTGGTCCTTTTTTTAAAAAAATGTAATTTCAAGGTTTTTAGAATATGGTCATCAGTGCTGTTTAATATAATTTGGCATAAAATTGCTACTACTATTTCAATAACCATAAAATACTTAAAGGTTGGGAAACATTTTGTTTTTGTATTTATGTTTCCAAATTTTTTCTTTAAAATTTAGGGCTCACCAGGTTGGCTTGGTGATGAAAATCAGCCTTTAAAAGGTTTTTCATGGCGTGGAGGATCAGAAAGAGATACTACAGGCATTCTTTTATGGAGTAAAGTTTATAACATTACATTGCCATCAGGTGAAGAGGTATAATAACTTTTATGTTAATAAGAAAATTACTTGTACAGCTTTCATTACAGCTACAAAAGGATTGAATTTTAAGATATTTAGGAGTAAAGCTTAAGAGGACTCTCTACTTAATCTCGCCGGAAGCCAAAGCCAATGTTATTCTATTTAGAATTTTGCCCCATTATAACTCATTAACAAATACATATATTTAAATTCCATTTTCATATTCAGAAAATGGCACAGTTGTGACACGGGCTATCATCTCTTTCTAAAAAATATTTTATTTTGAAGTTGTAAAATGTGAATTTTCACAGTGTGAAATTTTGCATTTTTTAGCTTAAAAATGAAATATTATAAATTCAGAAAATAAATTTTTAGAAAGTGATAAACTGTATAACAGTTGAGAATTTTCTGAATATGAAAAATTAAAAAATATGATTAGTTAATGAGTTATAATTGGGCAAAATCCCCATTGGTTAACATTGGCTTTCAGAGCTGATAAGTAGAGAGTCCTCTTAAGCAGGCCTGTCCAACCCAAAACACTTGGTGGGCCGCATTAGAAATATATTTTATTCATTCGGGCCACACTGTATGTACAGTCATAAAAAAATCCCCCCCCCCCTTGCTTTATTGCCTAATTCCGCCGTAAATTAATGTAGAGACTTGCGACTAGTGCCAATCGATTAGTAATAAGGCCTAGTTTAGACGGTTTAGTTAGATTTTGCTTAAGGTATGTATACATATTAAAACTGGCATCAACTTCATATTTTTTTTTTTTTTTTTTTTTTTTAAGGCAACCCGCAATTTCGACAAGTTTTTTGGATTAAAAATTAGATGTCATTACCAATCGTTAGGCATCAGCTGCTAGTTTCTACGATGATTTACGGCGAAATTAGCCGGGGAGTAAATCATTACTATTATTATTATTTTATGACTGTGCATATGCATATGTGTATCTATCTATTTTTGTGAGTATAGGATTCATGTATGTATATACTTTTTTCGGAGAAGGGCAGGGTGAAAATTCGGAGAAGAATACATTAATTTAAATTATTTTCATTCATAAATTAACAATAGAACTGTAAAAAAAAAGTCACGATTATATATTAAAACTATAATAAAAAGAATGAATAATGGATCTAATAACATTCCATTACAACAGTTCCTTATCTACCATAATCGTTGAAAGGTATTTTCACTTCGAAAAGTCAGAACGTATTTATTAATTTTTGATTCGTTAACCAAAGTTGTCAAACTTTAAATATCGTTAGTCTCCTCGCGGGCCGCAAGAAACTACGCTGTGGGCCGCGGGTTGGCCACCCCTGCTCTTAAGCAAAACATGGATCTCATTGCTTTATTTTTCTTTTGACAACTTTTTTTAAATAACCAAATAAACTCAAGCACTTGTAAACAAAAATCTTGTGTGTCTGATTTGATTTTAAAAACCTGTAAACTTGCAGTATCATTATGAGGTGATATTGTCAATATGTTATAGATTTTGTAATAGATACAAATTTGGTCTTGCTTTTCTATCAAGTGTGTAAACTTTTCAACAAGAATTTTCTTAAGAATTGTAATTGCTGGCAACTAAATTTCTGTTGTCTGAAACCAGTTGAAACCTTATAAGAATTCACTATAGACGTTGAATGACTTTCTCTTAAACTTATGATATGACAATAATATTTAATATTTTCAAAAAAATCTACTGATGTACATGTTTTAACCCTACAAAGTTATGCTTATCAACTTTCAAATCAATAGAGTTAGATTTTGAACATTGTCTTTTGTCATTCCTGTAAGATGCAAATTATGTATTTTTTATTATGTTGACTTGGATTATTTATCACATCTAGTCCTTAAGAAATAACTTTGTATTTAAGACAGGGATCCACTACTGGGGACCATCCACCTTTTAATTTAGAGTGCTTGCCCACATAGCAGGGCCCTCAGAGCAAAGATTACAAATTTCTTTCCAGTAGATCTGTTTCCCCAAAAGTAAAAGAGAGCAGCGATTGAGAAAGACCCCCGAAAATCGCTCAACCTAGCTGCTCACCGGCTAAGCTGGGTCCTTGAGCCTATAAGAAGACACAAGGCCAGGGCAGTGTTAGAAATAAGAACTTTGAAACTAGGCGTCAAAATGACGCGTGGATTAAATTTTTTTGGCGTCAAAATGAAAAATCTAGGTGCCATCCATAATTAAATATGTGGATTAAAAAAAATAATAATGAAGAATAAACTTGTAAATAATATATGCAATATTATATAAAAAAATATTTATGTAAACATTGTTGTAATTACAAGGACAATATTAAACGCACATATTAAAAATCACAAATTCATTCTTCACCCAGAAGATACTCGAAATAAGTGTAAAATAACAAACACATGCATGTGTTTACAGCGAACTAAACTGATGAGTGGAGTTGAGAAGTAAGAGTTTAAAATTCTCAAAATAAGAAAACACTGCTACTCACTCCAAACCATATGTTGAATGGTTGCTCGCCACATCGACGATAAGCTCAGTTTTCTAACAACCAATCTCAGTCTGCCATTGAAAACTGTTGTAAGCTTGATTTCAACAGCCAATCATCTATGACTCCAGTGGCAGTATTGAGGAATACGATGAAATAGAATTGTTTACAGTCTGATGGGATCCGGAAAATTATTAGATATATGATAAGAAAAAAATCCAGGCGTCAAATATGGCACCTATGATTGGAATTCTAGGCGTCAAAATGAAAAATCTGGTAGCAAAATACGACTAATGACCGCTTATTTCTAACACTGGGCCAGGGGTAATGAGTTGGTATAGCCAGGAAAACAACACCCATATAGCTGAATAACTGTAGAGTACCACCCCCAAACAATGTAGCTTTACTATTAATTTACGAATGTATTTACCAATAACTTCAACTTCGGGTTGAACATGAAAATTTGAAAAGCGTATAAAGGTAGTGTGCAATTTTTGACGCATTGTTTTGGCCGTTTAGCATCATTGTTATTTTCATATTGTTTAAGTGAAAATAACCAATCAAAGATTATATCAAATCCTCAATGTTAGATGGCAGAAACAGCGTGCCAAATTTTGCTGGAAAGCTGCACCCCTGCCTTTAGATGCTTTTTAAGTTTTCGCGTTGAGCTGGAAGTTGAAGTTAATGGTGAATACGGCCAATAGAGCGACTAATGTACCTCATACTTGCTCTCACCAGTTTTTGTCTACTATTATGGATAATCATAGCCAGGGCTCGTGAAATATAGCTGTCATTGGCGACCAATATATTTTAATGGGCAACTATATTTTTAACTTTAAAGAAATTAAAGTTTTTTTTTTTTTTAACTTTGGTGAAAAAAAATTGGTCCCAGATTTGAGTTCTGATTCCACTCCCGATGTAGACTAACTCTCTGTGGTTTGATTCTATCTCCTCTCACAACATTTTGAGACACTGTGTTGAATCAGTACACTATTAGGGTATTTACACCCCTTTTCTCCGTGCATGTTTCACAACTCTGTGTTAAATTAGTGCACCATTTTAGGGAATTGGTTTACACTGCTCCTGTTTGCACATGCTTTGCAACTTGATGCTGAATCCTTGTGCCAGTGTAATGATGTATCAATGCTGATGGTGTATTGGTTTAGTAAAAATAATAAAACTGGTTTCATGATGTTAAATTTAAATAGGTGTTCCTGATGTATCATTCTATCTTAATAAATATTTGGTTTTTATGCATAGAATTTAAATATCTATTATTCAAATAAATTTCAAAATTGGGGGGAAAAATGAGAATTTTTTTATTTGCTTCTAAAAATTTTCATTGGCGACCAGTTTTTTTTTTTTTTTTTTTTTTTTTTTTTTCAAAATTCCTGGAGACCTGATCATAGCTGAAAACTGTTGTTAAATATAACATAATTAAAAAATGCCAAATGTCTTATCATAACATTACCATTAGATTAAATATTATGGTGTTTTTATTAATTTTTTGAGGGGGAAGGGCTTAGAAAAATCCAATCAGAAATTTGCTTCTTTGTATATACAGTAAAGCACCGTTCATACGTCTCTCGTTTATACGTCCTTTTAATCCTGATCCATTCCTATTCATTTTAATGTAAAAATTCTTCATTTATATGCCTTCAATATTGGTTATATGTCTTTTCCACTATTCTAAAATTTGAAATATTTCTCGACCGGTCATTTTTTCGTTTAAAATAAGGTCTAAAATTTTTTCTAAATATCAATTTTGGTGAGTATCTGAACTGTGATTCCGATATTATGACCTCAGAATTATTCATAATCGATAAATTGAAAAAAAAAAGTCTGATTCTAATTTAGGTGATGATGTAGAATGTGAAAAGTTCGTATATCTTTACTTAAAGGTGCAATGGACTGCATTGGAAAGCTTTGAACTTATTTTGTTTGTCAAAACACAAAAAAACATTTAGTGAACTTGATTCAATTCACAATGCACTCCTTAGTACTTAAGACAATCAGCACGTCAGACAAGTATTAAAGATGTTTTAAATGTAATTAAATAACTATCTGTGTAGTCATAAGTCGTACAATATACTTATTAAGCATACACAATATATCTAATTAATACTCAAGATGTGTTCATATACAACATATAGTATTCAAGATATGAAATAAAATGCTCAAGGTATGAGATGTAAAATTAGTACTCATAGTCATGATTGAATTTTTTCCTCATATTCATAATACATCTTTTTTTTTAAATTTAATTATCTTCAAACCCATATTCTATTATAAAGTACTAGACTATCTTTAAAAACATTGTTAATTAATATACAAATAAATTTTGTTTTAGTGCTATTAAATTTGTAATAATCAAAGTTTTATTCTTAAATTTCGATTAATACGTCTTTTCATTTGTACGTCCTTTTACGTCAGTCCCTTGAAAGACGTATAAACCATGCTTTGCTGTATATATATTTAGAGATATCAATTATTTTCAAAATATAGATTTCATGTTGCACCTTAAAATAATTGCTTTTTATGTAGAATCCATTTCTTGTTTTTAATGATATTCATTTAATTAATAGGTTGCTGTTTTATTATTGGATACTCAAGGAGCATTTGATAGTTCCTCCACTGTCAAAGAATGTGCTACAGTATTTGCTTTGAGCACAATGTTGAGTTCCATACAGGTTATTATTAAATAACATATATATAATCTTATTAATTATTTTATACTTTGAATTTTAATTTTTTATACTTATATTTTGTCTTTTTAGCTAAATATTCAGGCATTATATATATGAGAGACAAAATGTATTTCTAAGATTTTTTTACATTAAATATTAAAAATAGATTTAATATGTATGGATGGAGGAAAAGAATAAATATTTTAAATCAAAATAGCTGAATTAAAATTTGTAACTTTAAATTATTATTGGATTTTCCAGTAACCCCCCCCCCTTTTTTTTTTCCCTTTCTGTAAGACATAATTAATAATGTAATAAAAAGAGAATTTTAAGGAAATTTCAAGAATTTCAGTTGAGTGAATGCCATGAGTCTTTTTCTGTAGCCAGATCTGCATATTAATTAAAATCCTGAAATATCCAAGACTGAGCTAAAATGACAATCATGAGATAATTAGCCAATGAAGGTAAACAGGAGTTAATTAGCCCTTTAGCAGAGAGTTTGAGAACTATGAAATTAAAGCTTAGAACATAAGCTGAGAGGAGAATTTCACCAAGTAACAGTTGTGAAATAAATGGCCCTTTTGAGGTCTGGCCGTTAGGTCAATTTGCAAGATCAGAAATTGAACACTAAGGGTACTGAACATCAACCAAGACTGTTTCTCATTACATTAAAGAATAATTGATCAATCCAAAATGTTCTTATTTACGAGAAATACCAAATTCATCCCAATTGAGAAGTAGATTTTTTTTTTTTTACTTAATATAATTTTAGATTTCATAAGAAAATTCTAAGATTTTCAATTAAGTAGTTTTTAAAATCAAGAAAATTTATATAAAAGTATATATATTTCAATTTAGCCCGAAATTACAACTTAGATTACACTCGCTGAAAAAAAAAGTTACTCGCTACAAAATAACTTATTTTTTAAGTATAAGGTGACTAGAATTTTTTATTGAAAAAAAAGGAGAAATTACACAATGACTTTTATTTTATAAGAAAATAGAAGACATTCAATTTTGAAAAAGAGGTCATTTTAGAGGACACAAAATAGAATGAAAATGATTGTAAAAACTGATTCAAAAGCTTCTTTACACAAATGGGGGAAACATTTCTATCTCAAATGATGAATATGGACACCTTAATTTAAATTAATATACGGATACGAGAGGAAAAATCCCTAATTTTTATAGGTGTCACTGGACAATATAGTTTTTTTTTTTTTTTTAATTATTAATTTTTGCTATAGACAAAAACTTGTACTTTTTTGGTACTTTCATGCAGTTACATAAAAAAAAGTTGGTAGCCATTTTTTTTATTAAAATCATAATCAAAATAGAAGAAATAAGATTGGCAATTGAAAAAATAAAATTAATATTCGGCAGATGAAATGATTTGTTTTAACGAACAGTCATTCTTTATCAACATTTTATAAAAGTTCTCACATGTATAACCTAAATAAGTCTTAATAATTAATAAGTTTTTAAAGTAAGTATATAAAGGGGATATTTTCAAATGTCTACATTTTGTTCATTGAAGAAAACAGACGCTTTGTGGGAGTGTTTTTACCAGGAGGACATAAAATTAATTGAACTCACTTTTGCATATTTTTGTGAGATGGTGGTAGTGTTATCATTAAAGCCAATTATCTGCACTAAGGTCTGGACCTGAGTAGGGGAGTCCTCCATGGGGTCTTTCTAAGAGGTCCTAACCCATATTTACGCTAGTTTCTGAGAAAATCACGGAAAATTCCTGACGGCTAAGCCAACAAGCGCGATCGGGTATCAAACGCAGTGCCTCACATATACCAGCTTCAAGGATATAATCTCTCGGTCACTGGTGGCCAATTTTTATGAGTAATATTATTTATAAAAAAGTGAGAACACACGTCAACCCACTGCCTATCAACCGGAGAACCACCTTCTTATGATTTCATGACAATTTCAATAGTGATTCCGTGTTCTGGATCAAAGAACTGTACAAATATAGGGAATACTTTTATTTCTTTATGACTCAACAAATCTGAATAGACATAAACCATAATATGCTTCGGCAAGTTTATTAGAAAGTTGTTCTTTTGCGAACCTTGTTAGTGTTCACCGTTTGATGCAGTCAACAGCTGAATGAGCTTCCCAGTTTTGCGAAAATTTTGAAATCAAGGACTAAATCCTTTTTATTTGAAAAACAGGACAGAGGACAAAAAAACATAAAAAAAAAAAGGGGGGGGGGTCTCTGTAGTCCTGTAATGTTTTTTTCGTTTAAGACGGCAGAGCGTCGAAAAATAAGTCTGTTCTCTTAAAAAGAGGATGCCTGGTCACCTTACCTAAGATTAGTTTGATTTTACGTTTCTAAATAGATATATATATATATATTTTTTTTGTAGCACTGTATACTGTAAGAATTCTATCTACATTTAGACCAAAATTTTACTCGCCACAGTAAAATTTCCATTCACCAATGGCGAGCTGGTGAGCGGAAATTTCGTGCCCTGTATCTATATATATTAATTGAAATTTGAGACTCTATTAAACAAGTAATATATGTGTATGCTTGAGTTATATAGTTAGTAATTTAATAAGTTTATTTCTGTTTCCTTAGGTATACAATCTGTCTCAAAATATTCAAGAAGATGATCTACAGCATCTTGAAGTAATTCCTTTTATTTTTATTAAATGTCATTTTATTTATTTTTATCAATAGTTTTTCTTTAAAAAAATCTAATCTAATGTATTTTAAATGTTTTTCATATGTAATGATAATCTCTTAGCCCTCTAGTTTCTTAAATAAACTTTCTTAAATTATTTATTGAGTAATTAGTTGACATATACAGTTTGAGTAAATAGTAAAAATATGTATAGCTTTTACAGTATCTGAAAGTGATATGCTACAAGTAATAAAATCACAGTATTATTAGGTACATTTTCTCATTGTTTATGCTCTAATGCAATATTTATTTTGAAGAATAAACATGACAAATTGCACAATGCTGAAAAATTGCTAGTTTATTTTAGGTGTTGGTGTTTCTTTTAATGTTGCTTCTGAAAACAAAAAGCTTCTGAGTCATTTGTGGTTTGAAAATATGCTATGTATTATCATGTATAGATCCAGAAGAAAACTTTTTATATAACTATCAGTTTGAGAGCAACTGTCATTCAACTTCTAAATTTATAATTTATTTCCTTTTATGTATATATATTATTAATATAACTATATTAATAAAATCAGACTTTTGTCTGTAAATTTGTCAGAATCAAAAAATTTTGCGATATCTTCACGTTTCACATACCATGAAAGCCGAAGATGACTTCAGAAAATTTTGCCTGTGTGTGTGTGTGTCATTGTGTCTGTATGTTGCTTTTTTTGTCCGGGCATCACTCGAGAACCGCTTGACAGAAGTCAACTGCACTTGGCAGGAATTTAGGTGTTTACCCAACTTAAAATTATATCTATCAACTTTTTGGAAATTCCCCTCCGTTCCCCTCTGGGGGGGCAAAAGGCAAAAACACGTTTGTCCAGGTATCACTCGAGAACGGCTTGACGGAACTCAACTCTGCTTGGCAGAAATTTAGGTCTTTACCCAACTTAAAATTATATCTATCAACTTTTTGGAAATTCCCCTCCGTTTGAGTTTTTTTTTTTTTTTTTTTTTTGGGGGGGGGGGGGGGTGGAGCAAACTCGAGACACACCTTTTAGTGCTAAATTTGTCCTGAGAAATCTGTGGGATCTACGGTCACAAAATTTGGTGCGTAAATTGTTTATATGTATCTGACCCTTATTGTAAAGGGATTTTACGAAATCCTCCCCTTACCCCCTTGGTGTCGAGAGGACTATAAACATGTGTTCCCGTTTGAATTTGCCTTAAATTATCATAGATTGGCGAACTTTGGTGTGTGGGTGTTGATTAGGTGTACGCATTATGTACTTTGTCGAGATTTCGCATAACTTTGAACTTAGCCACTGGGGAAGGGGAAGTAAGAATCGGGTAAGTTGCTGCCGAAGGCAGTGGGAACACAGACTCCTCACGTTGCGAGCGAGAAAAATCTCTACCCAGCACAGCAGGAACTTTAACTCAGGTTAATTATAATGATATGGTATTTTGACAACTCATTTCACTATTGTGTCCAGCGAAGCAGGCAAAGCATGCTAGTATGTATATATATATATATATATTAGAGAATCTACGTGCATTCTGCGTTTGGCAAATAAATTATGAAAGAAAGAAAAAGAAAAGCTTGTTAATTTTTGCACATGCACGGTTAAAAATTTTATAAAAATGCTCACATTTTATCATATTAAAATCTACATTTTGATTGTAGTATTTTGATTATTATTATTTTTTTTTTTTTTAACCAAGGCTTTTAAATTTTCTAACTGCCAATAGTTTTTTTATGCTCATTCTTGACCTACACTCTTCATTATTATTATTATTATTTTTGTTTGTTTGTTTATCATCATACTATAGACATGGGGAACTTTTGTTTTCAGGAAAATTTTCTAGCTTAGTTTTTTGGTGGATTTGAGATGTTTTGAGATGCAAGAAATCTAGAAATAACAAAATTGTGGTATCAGTCTGTAGGCTGCCATTTGTTAGTTCGTTAGTCTGTTAGCTTATTAGTTTGTGTACACAATATCACTTATAATACTGGCAAGAACATTTTTGTTTTCAACATTAAAATGTGAGAAAACTTTCTAAGTTATTTAAAATGTACAATTTTCTTAACATGGGAGAAATTTCACATAAACATGTATTATGAAAATAATTTTCATCGTAAAGATAGTGGGTCAGTTTAAAAATATCATTTATGATACTGGCATGAATAATGTCTGTGTAAAATTTTCTAAATGTGGCATTACATTTGTTTGAAAACCCTACATGTTATAAACAAAAAGATTTTGGAAATTTTTTGCTATTGTTAGAAAAACATATCTGCTTAAATGTATGTGCTATTTTCATACAACTAAATGCAGATAATTAAAAGAAACATCACAGTTATGCTCTACACATGGGCGTAGCTAGAAAAAAATTCTAGTGGGGATCATGGCCCCAGGTTCCTTTTGAAGTCTATTATAGATTCAGAAAATTATATTCATATCGTCAGTAAAGAATAGTTTTTTCTTCAAAATAAAATTACTATACAAGGGCCTAAGGGCCCTGTGCCCTTAGATTGTTGTTTGTGAGGGACAGATTTTGCCAGCAAATTTTAACTCCTTTCCTGTCATCCAGTTGAGCTGAAATTGTGCAAACATATACAAAAACAGATTTGATACAATGACAATACATGCTCAAGTACTAACACATCTAAGAAAGAGAAGAGACCTTGAGGCTTTGGGCCCCGAATTTTCAGTAATTGATTTGATTTCAAATTTTAACCTCTTTCCTCTCATCCAATTGAGTTGCAAATTTGCATACATGCATAACTCCTATGATAATACATGTTCAAGCAGTAAAGGACTTAGGAGAAGGTTCTGTTGGTCATAGGCCCCCTTCGTTTGCCGTCTCTTAGGTTTTAATCATTCAAATGAGTTTTAACCCAAATCCTCTCATGCAATTGAGCTGAAATTGTGTTTGCACATACAGTACCTGGCCAAATTATTAGACCAAAGAAAATATTTAAACTTTTTTGAAATTGGAAGTTTATTATACCTGACCTGCTCAAAATTATTATTGTTTGATTAGTGTTACCTTAAGTTTATTTCAGTACCTTTATTACAGAAACATTTTCAAGCTGTCAACACAAGACAGTTAGTTATTATTCTGTGATACAGTGGCATAGGTGTAAACTTGCATTATAACGTAAAATTTGTTCTGCTTGTTTATTTCGGATTGAAGCGAATATTTTGCTTCAAAAAGTAAGTTTTGCATTGTTATTAATATCGCGTGGGATATTTAACATTTTTATTCATTTATTATCATAAAAAGGTGTTGCTCCATTATTTTAGATGGGAAGAAAGGTTGATCTTTCACCAAAGAGAGTAGGGCAGGGTTTATGGTCTACTGAAGGCCACTAAACTGATCCAAAATCAAATTGCAGCAAAGGTAGGAGTATCCAGAAGCTCAGTAAAAAATATTAAAAAGAAAATGGTCTTAAACATAAGTTTGGATCCATCACGGAGGAATAATAGTGGACGAGCTCGTATTACGACGCCGAGGACGGATCGAAAAATACGAGACATTTGTATAAATAACAGAAAGAAACCGCTACGCATGTTAATGAAGGAAGTCCAAAATGAAAGCATTAATATATCAGAAAGAACTTTGAGACGTCGTTTGGCAGAAAATAAACTCATTGCCATGAAACCGGCTCGCAAGCCAAGGCTTACATCAGAAATGATGAAAAAAACGCTTGGAGTGGGCAATAAAGTACAAAAATTGGACAATAGAAGACTGGAAAAAGGTACATAGCTATTTATTTTGATCAACGATATATTGGCATTTATAATGAATGTAAAGAAATTAAATAAAAAGCAATTTTGTTTAATTTTCAGGTTTGCTTCTCTGATGAATTTTCAACATGTTTTAACCGAAAAAAACAAATTTGTTCGGCAGCGTCTAAATGAGAAATACAAGTCTGATTGTATTGTTCCCACCACCAAACATCCTCCATCAGTCATGATGTGGTCTGTCATATCAGGAAAAGGTTCTGGTCCTCTCTGTGTGGTCAAAAATACAATTAAACAAGATCAATACCTGAAAGTCTTACAAACGAGGCTCATGCCACAAATGCAAGAATGGTTTCCTGGAGACAAGGAACCAGTCTTCAGGCATGATGGTGCTCCATGCCATAAAGCTAAAAGTGTATTGAAGTATTTAGAGCAAAAAAAAAAATCAAAGTTCTTGATTGCCCTGGCATTTTGCCTGATGTGAACCCTATTGAAAATGGTTGGAAGTTGCTGAAAAAAGAAATGTATGAGAAAAATATAACCAATAAGGTAGAGTTGCTGGAATCTTTAACTTACCAGTGGAATCATAGTAAACATCTTCAAGAAACCATCCAAGCATGCATAGAAATTATGCCTCGTCGTGTTAAAGCCCTTTTAGTTGCCAAAGGTGGCCATACGAAACATTGATTTTTCTGTTAAACTTAATTAATCAATTTTTTCTTTCTTCAATAAGTATTGTATTCTAAAAATTTTTTTGTCATTGTATTCCTTAATGTATATGTTTTTGAAATACGAATGAAGAAAGTATCTTTTTAAATAAAATTCTTCATTAATAAGGTTGTAAACATGAAACAATGTATAATTTGCCAATGGTCTAATAATTTGGCCAGGTACTGTATAAATCCAATGACAATACTTGTTCAAGCATTAGAAGGACTCGGGATGGGAGTCAGGAAGTCATGAGCCCTTTCGTTTTCTCTCTATTAGTTTCAAATCATTCAAGCAAAGTTTAATATACTTCCTCTCATCCATTGAGCGGAAAGTTTACAGACAGTATAACTCCAGTGACAATACATGCTCAAAGCAGTAAAGGGCTTGGAAGGTGTCTGAGAGCAGCGGGACATGGGGCTCCTTCATTTGCTGTCTGTTAGTTCAAATCTTTCAAGTGAATTTTAACCCATTTCTTCTCATCCAATTAAGCTGAAATTGTGTATACATGTAGAATTTCGTTGACAATATGTGCTCAAACACTAACGGACGGAGAAGGGTCCTTGCAGCGTTGGGTCCCTAATACATGTTAAAAATATTATTTTGAATTTTAACCCATTTCTGTAATCTGATAGAGCTGAAATTTTGCATGCACTATAAGGCGTCTTACTGAGTTTGTAGAAATTTGGAAGTTTTGTAATTTGGCGTTTGAAGTTATGCATATTAATTCTACAATGACAGTATTTAAGCGAAGACAAATGTAAAGACGATGTCGGTTGGAAATTGTGACAGCCGAGTGGTGTTTGCCCTTATTAAAATTAAAAGGCTAGTAAAGATAGTAATTCTCATTTTATCTTCACTGCTATCGAAGATGCTTTAATTGTATTTAAATATACAAATTTAGTGTATAGCGAGTAGCCGTATCCCTGTCCCCCTGCTTTAATTCTAAAAAATTCACATTTGAATTATATTCGAGTTCATTTTTACTTCATTTAAGTTATTTACAGTGGGAAAATAAGAAGGCAGGAATTTGTAGGAAACGAAGCAACGCCTCACAACATGTATAACTTTGATGGCAATACCTACTCAAACAGTAACGGACGTAAAGCAGCATGGGGTTCGACTTTAAAACTTTGTCAAAAAGGAACACAAGGAAGGTAGCTAAAGTTCTGAATTCAGTGAAAGGTGTATCATTTCTTCTCCTTTATTTTTAGTATATTAGAAAAGAATTAAACTTAAGATAACTTTTAGTTGTTATATATACAAAAAAATCATTTACAAGGATTCACGAAAAGTGTTATAACATTGAAATGCATAAGCACAATAGTTTGTAAAATTTCACTGAAGCAAACTCTGAGCTTCAACTTTTAGGATTTCATAATGATTTGAATTTTTCTGGGGGGGGGGGGGGGAGGGGGAAGGGGTCTCTGCCCCCACCTTCCTATGCCTATGGCTCTACAGCTACAGTGCATCTTAAACATTATTTTTTACAGGATAATAACAATTTTTTCCCCCTTTGATTTGTTTTTATTCCCTTTTTGCCTTCTGGACAAAACCTTTGCTGAAGTCTATATAGATATACCTATGTTCTTTATGCCCCTAAGTTCCATGAGAATCTGTCAAATACTTCTTCAGATATGTTACAAAATGTCTATATTCAAAAGCATCTAAATACTTCTAGTCTTTATAGTGTGTGTGTATATTTACTTTTGAACGATATATTTATAGAATCAAAATATCTATAACAGAGGCATGGTATAATTAAATAATTGTGATTACTTTATTTATGTGCTATTTGATTTTTTCTTTCTTTTCACAGCTATTTACGGAATATGGTCGATTAGCTTTGGAAGAGAGTGATGACAAGCCCTTCCAGGTACATATTTAAATTATTTTCATTGTAGAACAAATAAAAAAATTCAGGAAATTCAAATTGTACAGATACATTAATATGTCATAGTTGAACTTTTTATAATTACAGTGCTTTCTGTACGTAGTAGTACATGTATGTAAAGTAAAAGTTGCCTTTACATTACTGTAAAATTCCTATAGTAACTCCGATAGTTTCAATGAAATATTTGTTAAAATTGGGGGGAGTGCTATAATCGAAAGTTTCCAGAAAAGTACGATGAATTCAGAAAAAGTGGTTATAATCAGAAGTTTCACGATTTTTTTCCAGTACATAAATTTTATTAATAATATAATAATATTTATTAATAATAATTACAAGATAAAAAGAACTTTTTATATACCATGCTTTTAAATTTTCTGTTGAATCATATAAACTTGACAATTCTATGTATTATAAATACTTTTTAAAATTTTTTTTTATGAATTATCCCATCGACTTGAAAGAAAATGGTCAAATGCATAACAAAAAAAGCAATTATAAGAAATTTGCAAACATTTATTAATTGAATAAAAGTATTAAAAGAATGCACTGTCATCGTGTTCTGGGCTATTCTAAAAGTCTGAAATGTCTAGCTAGTCAGGAAGGCAAGATTTGTACTGGACATACAAGAAAGCGAGTTAATAAAAACGTGGTAATAAACATTTTTATTAATCAGTTTAATTTTTATTTTATCAATAAGATTTTTAAAAAAAATACCATAATTACACTATTGAATAAGGAAGATTGTGAAAGCGATGGTCGCTTGTCGATAGCAGTTAACGTTTTGGAGTTAGAAGAATGTAACAAAGCAGAATTTTTTGATTTGGAGTTATTTTAGCTTAAAAAGGATGACTAAAATTAACACTTGGATATGTTTACATGCAAATTAAATTTTCTAAATAAAGATATAAGACTTTGGAGGTTAAAAAAAAAAAAAAAAAGATATGGTTGCAATGCTGATGGGAAAAATGAAAGAATGGTGAAGTTAACTGCCAAAACTGATTATTTGGGTGTAGGAGGGGGGGGGGGGGTTATAAAGGGAATTTTCTGAAAAAGTAAAGTACATCAAATTTCAAGGACGGTTTTACTGTTGGAATTTTATAGTAAGTATAATGGGCTCTTCCCAGCGTCGTCTGCTCAATCACGTGATAGAGGAAAACGAATAATCGAATTCTGAGAATCGAATTCAATTAAATATTGTTCTTAAGAACAAAAATTTTAATATTTAATATAAAATAAAATAAAAGTAATATTGCGCATTTGTAAACAGTAGAATAATTGTATTTGTAAATTTAATAATTTTTAAAAAACATTTTATGTGTTTATTTATTTTTACCTATAAGAATCAATTTTTGTATATTGTAGTGTAACTGTAACATTAACTGATCTAGCAATAAATAATAGCTTGTGGAATGTTTACGGATTATAAATTGAAATTTTAAAATGTTTTCATTTAATTTAATTGCATAAAGGTGTTACAACAAGTTAATTAACTTAGTTACTGGTCTAAATGGATTTACGCAGTACGATATTGCACTGTCACTGATTTAAGTACCAAAAATCAGAGTATTTAAACATGTCTTCATGAACATCAATAACAGGTATAAACTAAATGATGATTGTAAATGTATACAGCAAACAAAAGATGATGAATAATGATATAAAATTGATTAAAAATGATGATGTGTAAAAAATAACAGATTAAATACGATTGATCAAAAATAAGAATAGAAAATATGTTATTTTAGCAATCGCTCTAGATAAACAAGACTTCGTCTGCTATTTGTTTTTCCTCTATCATGTGACCTCTGACGTCAGGTGGGAAGAGTCCATTAAAATTTGATATGGAAATTTCAATTATTACAGAAAATTTTTACATTGAGTCAGAATTTCAGTGATCATCATGTTTCTAAATGTCCATAAGAATATTTTGAAAACTACTTAATTATCAAGGAATGGAGAAAAATACATAAAAAAATGGTGAAATCATTATTATTCAATTCTTCAGAGAAGCCATTGAGAAATTGAATTAAAAAAATATAAAAATAGAATCGAAGAAAATATTATCTGTGAATGTTGAGCTAGTCTCTCCCTCTCTCTCTCTCTCTCTTTTTTTTTTTTTTTTTTTTTTTTGTCTTGACATAAAGTCACTGAAATTCCTAAAAAATACTGTCATTGATCACATAAATAGCAGATTGGTAAAGAAAAGTAGGAGAAATCAGTTGTACATTGAAATGTTATTTCCTGTAGGAAAATCATTTTTTTTTTTTTTAATATTTGCAAAAAAGAAATTCTCTGAGGAAATCATCCAAAAGCAGATGGCAAAGATCTAATAATTGGTTTTTGCCTGAAATTATAAATCCTTAAACTCTTGTATCTTGAAGAGTGAATGATATCTCAAAGGATACCTATTATTTGCTCATGTAAGAACATTAGGAAAAATTAGACCCTTGAATTGGATAATATGGTTGTGTAAAATATATTATGAATGTACCAATAGACATTATTGACACATGTTGTATTCTTCTACAAAAATATTGAGATACAATTTACAATGATTAAAAAAGTTGTTCTAAACTGAAAAAAAGTTTCTAAACATCTGCTCTGATGAATATGTATCAAATAACACTACGCTGCATTTTTTTTTTTTTTTTTCTTTGAGCCCTGATACCATTCTTGCTGATTCTTTTATAAAATGACCTCCTGAATTCGAATATGACCCCAATTTTGCCCCATCACCCCCTCCCCCAATTTTTATCACTTTTTGGTAATTTTATTATGGACATGAATTGGATTTGGAGAATTTAAAATAATTATTTTAACTCTTAAAAATAAAAAAATATATAGTGTATAATAAGTGATACCATCGTCCGGGGTTACTTAGGCCGGTGGAGTAACAAAAGCCATTTTAATAGGTAAATTTTGAATGCTGGTTTGGCAAAACTGTGTAGATGTCTGGAAGTTTGTTTTGATGCTATTGTTTGCATCATTTAACAGAGTTTTCACTAGTCCACAAATAGTTATTTAAGTTTTTAAAGGTAAGTTTACATAAATATTTTTGTTTTGATGTTAATTTTAGTGAAATCTTATAATCTTTATAACTTCACTGACCCCAATAATATTTTTAATAGAATTTCAATAACAAATGTTGTTCAACCTAACCTCACACAATACTTTTCCATCTTTGCCGTTTCCCAGGATGCATTTCCATTTAGTTATATATATATATATATATATATATATATAACTAAAGCTGTTACACAAATGGGGTAACAAAAGCCAATGGCTTTCAAAACAGAAGGCTCTAATATTGTTCCTGAACCGACTACTTCGAGAAAGAAAAACAAATATACGACTTATTACCACTCCAGATTCCAATGATGTTGATGAAGGCGATGTCGCTCCGGGATTTTGACTCAGAATTACTAAATTTAAGTGATTTTACTGATAATATTTTTGGCATAGAATCTGATGAAGAAGAAACACCTAGTGTGCCAATGAAAATGCCAGTACGAATACAGGATCTTACACCAAATGTATACATTATTGTAGAACTTATATTTAATGAAAATACAAAAAAAGAAGTGAAAAAACAATTCTATGCTGTTGTTCAAGAAACTAAACCCGAGGAAGAAACAGCAAAGGTAAAATTTTTTAGGAAAAGCTCCAAATCACTGGGAAATGATTATGTGTTTCCAAATATTGATGATGAGATGGATATTAAGATCTCAGACATTATCACAATTGTTAAGCCTGTTAAAGTTAATAGAGGAGGAGGACGTCATACTTTCCCTTTTGCACTTAATAATTAAATGCTAGATTAAGTTAATATTAGTGCCATTATTGTATAATTTTTTACTAGTACATCAAATGTAAAATATTATAAATAAATTTATTTTGGCATTTTATGTGGATTTTGTTACCTTTTGGTGAGTAATTGAAGTTAAACATTGATTTACAACCACTGGTTTTTGTTACCCCATATCACGGGGTAACTAAAACCACCAAGTTTTTATTTTCTTATAATTAACATGCATGTTTCAGAAAATTTTCTTATATGTAATAATAAAGTAGAGCAATAGACCCAAGTTTTCCACAAATTAGTTAATCTCTAACATGAATAGTTTTTGAGTGATAGGTGTTTGAAGTTGAAAAGTGGTCTAAGTAACCCCGGTTTACGGTAATAATAATTGATTAATAAAATATAATAAATGTAACTTATAATTTCAGTGACAAATCTCTCCGTAAATCTTCCCCTTGTTTCAAATGTTCATGTTATAGAATTTTTTACCTCTTTAGGCCCTCAGAAGATATTTAACAGTTAAAATATTTCTTTTCTCCACTATAAATCAAATTTATAGCCATAAAATTACCGAAAAGTGGTAAAAATATGGGGGCATCCCCCTAAAACGGTGGGTGATAGGGCAAAATGGCCGTCATATTCGGATTCAGGTGGTCATTTTACACAAGAATTTGCAAAAATGATGTTGGGAGCAATTTTCATGCCGAAAAGTGTAATTAGAGTTAAGAGAATAATGGGTACTTTATTATTCATAATTGGAACAGAACTTTATAAGAACAACAGTATTTCCAATGATATGTCACATTTGAATAAGGAGATGAATATTTTTTAACCACGTCACTGGCCAGTGTATTGTGTAGAAAGCTACAGTTCCCCCGAGTTATCTCGGGAAGGTCGATGAAGTGGTTAAATAAATGACATGTTTGCCGAAGAAATATATTATTTTGTTTGTGCTATTTAACAATTTTGATGTAGATAATCATTTCTGTAGTTTTTGATGATGTATACAAATATGCTATCACGACTTCATTAAGTCGAACCCTTGAGCTGCTAGAGTATAAATTGGGATAATTCTAGGACAGAAATTTCTGTTTTTAAAAATTTTCTGAAAGTACTTTTTGTATCATTTACACGTATGTTTTGAATAGGCTATGAAAACTTTGCTAAGTCTTAAATGATCTTCACCAGAAATATATATTAGGTCCACTATTATTCAATTTCAGTTTAATGAAATTCTTTTTTAATCTTGTTCTTTTTGATTTTTTGCTTCTGTTGTGTTTGATTTTTTTTTTTTTTTTTTTTTTTTTTTTAAACTATAAAAATGTTTCTTTTCTAGAAATTGCTGTTTCTGGTAAGGGATTGGAGTTTTCCCTATGAAGCTGATTATGGCAGTGATGGAGGTCAAAAAATTTTAGAAAGACGATTAGAGGTATGATATTTCTAATGGGACTTTAAAGTCCCATTAAACTTAAAAGCATATAAAATTGAATTAAGGGAAGAAATGTCAAAGTTGTTGAGGATTGAACATATACATTTTACTTTTATCTCACTCGGTAGCACTAGACTCTATATGAAGATGTTTCCATTTAAGAAAGGGTTTTATAGTACGTGTCACAGTTTCTGACTAGCATTTTTCATGATTTTCATCTGTTTTATAATATATATATATATTGCTTTAAGAATCTATCATTAATTGTAAGGAAAATATAAGGATGATAATAATAATAATAATAATAAAAACTTTTTACATTTTTATTTTCAAGGTTCTGATATTATTTAGACCTCTATTTACCAATGGTGCATAAAAGTACCATTCCACTAAATCCTCATTAATTACTATCATGGGTTGATACACATCATTTTTATTGTTAGAAATTCATCTTAATTAACTTAACACCACACTGCTTCTATTACCTACTGCTACACATATTATCTTTTTTGGAGATAAGGCGGTCAGAAGATATGAAATTCTCCTAACAGTTTTCCTGTAATAATAGACTAATAGATGCATTGTAAAGACATGTAAAAATGATTTTAAATCACTTGTTTAAATAAAATCGGTAGAGTTTTTTCTGTTTCTGCGACACATATTTTGAAGATTTCAAATTTTGGATGCTTAGTAATTTTCCTGTAGTAACCGAGTAATACATGCGAAAAGACATCTAAAAAAGGGGCTTATGTAACAAAAAAAAAATTGATATCGAAACTTTTTTTACATTTTCAGATTTTTAGAAAAACTTGGCATATTCATCTGTTAACTGGAAAATAACAAATACATATGAATAAAACTGTCATTGCAATGAATCAGTGTTTCCACAGGTCAGGGAGAACCTGGAAAAGTCAGGGAATTTGAAATTAGTGAAAAATGTCAAGAAAAATCGCAAATATTGCTTAAAAACCTGGAAAAAATCTTTTATGCTGTAAACCAAATTTCGTGACTGGATTTTTTTAAAAATAGACCTGGAAAAGTCAGGTAATTTTATTTTTGAAATTGAGTGAGAACCCAGATGAATATGCTTGAAGCAGTCCAATAATATTTTTAATTTTTATTTGTATTACAAAGTCAAGTAAACAGTGCTAAATGTACTGCAGAGCATGAATGTTGTGTGTTTAGGAACATTGAAACAGCAGTAGCTCAAAGCATAAGAGTCATCTGCTCAGCAGAGATGTCTGAAGACAACTGAACTTCATGGGAGTTCATCTGCTCCTTTTTATATTCTTAGCTGGAATTTTACAAAGATTCTGTACTAGAATCCAATGAAAAATTCTAGAACTTTGACAGCTATTGCCTATTTGTAATGTATTTTTCACATAATTTTTCATTTAGTTTTCTTTTCTGAAAAATTTTTAATTTTTTATTTTTTCCAAAGTTTATTTTTGAGGAAAATTTAATTAAAATCAATTTGAAAATGTATTACTAAAGTTATATAAAATTCAGTTAATGATTTTGGAATGAACTTTGACATGCCATCCAAATTTCATGTTCATATGTCTATTCAATTAATGCACAAAAAAAAAAAAAAAAAAAGAAAAAAAAAGAAAAAGAAAACAGGTCGTTTATTATAAATAATTACAGATTAATTTAGAAAAATGAAAAAAATCTATTTTATAAATGTCTTTTGCTAAGTAATCACAAACTTTATTTTTAAATCTTAATTTTATTATTTTTTTTGTTATTGTTTATTTGCAGTATTTATTTTATGTAGTATGTTTATTAAAGTCCCTCTCTACCCTTAGATATCTGATAAACAACACCCACAGTTACAGCAACTTCGAAAACACATCCGTTCTTGTTTTTCTGAAGTAAAATGTTTTCTAATGCCACACCCAGGATTGGAAGTTGCAACAAGTCCAAATTTCGATGGGCGTCTTTGTGGTAAGTGTTAAATGTTTTATTAAATATTTTAATTTAGCATATGTTTCTTGAATTTTAGTTTTTGCATTGTAGAAAAATAAATTATTCAGAAAAAAGAGAAATATTGAATTGAAATTACTATTCAGTGTTACATATTCATTTAAGAGTAGAGTTTCCCCAGACAGTTTCAGGAGAGTATTGTTCCCTTCTTACCCCCTTCCACTCCCAAAAGGTCCTTCTTTTCCTTTAACAAAAAATTCCTCCCCTTAATAAAAAAAAATTTATACCCTTCTTTAAAAAAAAGCATTTTTATTAATTTTTGCATTGCAGAATATTGTGCTGAATGTGTTGCTTTCTTCTTCATATATTGTAAAATTAAGATTGTTTAAAAAATGGTTATGTTTAAAACATAACAATTTTTAAAGTAATCCTTTAATTTCTTGTGTATTCTGTTTTAAACTCTTGATGTGCAAACACTTTTTACTTGTCTTATATTATAATTGGAAAATGTATATATATGCCAGTATATTAGTTATCTAATAAGTCATTTATTTATACGAGTTTTAGTATTTACTTACTACCAGGGCTACAGAAAATGTTCAGATCTCGAGAATTTCCCCTAAACAATATAAATTTTTCTCAGTAATACAAAAATTTGTTTTGTTATACAAAGTCATTTGTTGTACATAATAAATCTAAGAGATTAAGTATACAATGTGACATAAAAATATAGCTTTTAGTGTATATTATAAGCACTGCAAACTAACAAATTGTTATTTTTGACATTTTTACTTTCTCTTAAGAAAATATTCAAAATTTCCCGCATTCCTTTGTTTGGGTGTTTGGACATATTCTGCATCCCAGCTTACTACTAAAAGCTACTTAAAAGTTTGTTCGTATTGCTTGTGAGATATCCCATATGAGAAATATGGGTGAAAAAAAAAATCTATGTAAAATCTTTCTAAAGTATCCTTACTCATTATTTACACAAGTTTAAGGGAAACAACATTCAAACTGAAGAATAAAGATAAATGCTATACATATAAATAAAACGATTGTGTATGATTATTGACCATTTCAATAACAAGCAAAATTAAAAAAGTTAAAACTATAAAAAAAGATTTAATTAGGATTTTAAATGTTAAATGGGCTTTAATTTAATGAATAAAAAATTGCCCTCAATAATCTGAAAGTGCTCCTTTTGTATTAACATAACTCTACACTTTTTTATACCTGGGAAAACTTTGTAAGTTTGTGTGTGTGCGATCAAAATACAAAATATATATTTATGCAATTTTACAGGTTTTTTTTTTCTTTATTTACTGCTGATTCAAATAATAAGTTACGTCTAGAAACCTGAAAATAGAAAATTTAACTTCAAAATACACTAGCTTCTACTAAAGTTTTTACTTGTTAAAATCTTTGAGATATTTACTACAGAGCAGTCTTCTGTTGCATTTTAATTAGATAATCATTCTGAAATAATTTATTTTTTATATTTTATTTTTTCTAGCTATCCGTAATGAATTCAAAGAATCCCTTCAGGATTTGGTTAAACTCTTGTTGGCTCCCTGTAATTTGCTACCAAAACAGATAAATGGTCGTTGTGTTACGGCCAGAGATCTAATAAACTATTTTAAAGTAGGTTAATTAAATATCTTTTTAAATAAACTTTAAATGCATACATTTAACAAAAATAAAATCTAATCTTTAAATTTTAGGCATATGTAGAAATATTTAAAGGAGGTGAACTTCCTGAACCAAAATCAATGTTAGATGTAAGTTTGTCTTTCATTTCCTAATTTATTTCAAGTTAAAACTCTTCCAGATTTTAACATTTATTTTTTTTTAATTAATTTAAGGCTACTGCCGAGGCAAATAACTTGTCTGCTGTTGCTAATGCCAAAGAGTTTTATAACATGGAAATGGATAAAGTAAGTTTATGAAATTTCAATATATTCATTTGAAAAATTGTTATCAAATTTGAATTTTAATATGCATAATTTGTCTGAAATTATAATGAAAAGAATTTAAATGCTTTTATTAAGTACAGGTTGTTTATAAAGTCCCGGACCCATTTTGATGTTTAATAACTCATAAAATAATGAAGATATAAACAAACGTATGGCATTTATTGATGGAATAACTCATATTTTCTTTTCAGGTTTGAATATCTTTACTTTTGTAAATATCGTCTGCGCGTGTGGTTAATTTCAGATAATTTCATTTTCCAGTCTAAATATCTATACTTTTCTAAATATCGTCTGCTTATTAATCACATATGGGGATCTGAAAACCCCCATGAATACCGTGAGGCACAAAGGGATTCCCCAAAGGATAATGTGTGGTGTGGACTAATGCACGACCGAGTCATTGGGCCTTTCTTTTTTACAGAAAGACGATCTCATCAGTCGTATACTTAGACATGTTGGAAAACTTCGTATTTCCACAACTAGAAGAGCTTCAGCCACATGTCTTTTTGCAACAAGATGGTGCACCACCTCATTGGGGTACCATCGTTCGTAGTTCTTTGAATGACCATTTTCCAGGAAGATGGATTGGGCGAGGAGGTCCAATTCCTTGGCCACCCAGATCACCTGATATAACGCCGCTGGACTTTTTCCTTTGGGGATTTGTAAAGGCGAATGTTTACAGGAGGAGAGTGTCGAACATTGATGACCTATAAGTCAGAATTGCAACCGCAATAGCCTCTGTGGATGCCGACATGCTTGCCGCTACCTGGCGTGAAATTGACTATCGACTTGATATTCTCTGTGCGACGAAGGGGGCACACATGGAAGTTCATTGACAAGGGTCATGAAACTTTTTGAGTCTATCTAACCATTTATGTTATTTATTTTAATCTATCTTTATTATTTTATGAGTTATTAAACATCAAAATGGGTCCGGGACTTTATAAACACCCTGTTTAATAATTTTGTTTAAATTGTATAATCTTTATTTTGAATCATGAAGATGCAATTTTCATTGAGAAATATAAAAGTAAAATTTTTTAATTATCATTTTACATACATGCATGGAGAAGAAAAGGAATTTCTTTTTTTCCTCAGAAAGAAAAAAGATATTTAAAATGCCTTGGCAACCTTTCTATGACCAAATCTAAACATTAAAAATAATTTAAAAATTAGTTTTGGTTTTCTTGAAAAACCATTAAAGTTCTTAATGTTATTTTGTGGCTCAGTAGTACTTATATGCTTTATATATACAGTAAACTCTCGCTACAACGATACCCGATACAACAATAACTCCCTCTACTACAATAATGTTTCGTGGTCCCGGTGATTTTGCATATAAACTAATGTTAATCTCCCCTCAATATTGCGATATTCTCTAGAACAATAAACCTCTGTAAAACGATTTTTTCAATCTAAATTTCAGTATTATTTTCTCCCTTTATAATAATATTTTGATTTTCAAATGCTTTTTTTTTTCTCTTTCTTTTGTTATTTTTTTCCGTCTATTAAGACTCACTGTGGATTTTCAACTTATCCCTGAATAAATAGCTATTGTTCAGATTTCAAAACAGATGAAGACCATCCTTTTGGGAATTGGAGTGGGGGAGGGGGGTGAAGTGTAAATGCATGCCTAGTCTCATTTCCCAGTAAGCTTTGGAATTCTGATAAGGTTCAAGGACATCTAGACCTGTCTGGTCACCTTGTCACAGAACAAGTGCCCTTTGTTAGAGGAACAGGGGGAGATGGAGGGGGGGGGTGTTGTAAAGTGACGTACTGAAAAGTGAGTTCAAAGGTTGTTTTGCTTCTGATTGGTCAATTCACAAACTGCGAAATCTTCTAGGATATCGGATTCTTTATGTCTGATACAGGATTGTTGCAATTCAACTTACTTTGAGAAATTTTGTTATTGTAAACAAACGGGAGTGTCTACAGTCTTTAACGATTTTGAGTTCTACGCGAAACATTTGGTTTAAACTTTTCTTTCTTTCACGCGATATTGTTCCCTAAGATGGCAGGGCGAAAGCAACTATCTTTTCGAGATAAACTGAACGTTATCAATGATATTGGTGAGGGAATGAAGCAGATTGATGCGGCTAAGCAACATGGATTATCGCAATCTACAGTTGCAACGTTCCTAAAGAAGAGAAAGCAAACCGAAGATGCTGTAACTTCAAATGAAATTAACCCAGAGCGAAAACGACTGAAAGTTGCGACAAATGAAAACATTGATGCTGCTGTTTTAAAATGGTTTCAAGAGATGAGAGCAACAAATGTCCCAATATATGGACCTTTATTATGTGCAAAAGCACGGAAATTTGCAGCAATGCTAGGGAACGAAACTTTCAAAGCTAGCAATGGTTGGTTAATGCGTTTTCGAGATCGTCATAGAATAACTTTCCAAGAAGTTCACGGAGAGAAAAAGTCAGCCCCGATAAACGACGCAAATGAATGGCGGCAAAACAAGATGAAAGAAATCTTACAAAAGTATGCTCCAGAAGACATTTATAATGCAGATGAAGCTGGGCTGTTTTTCCAACTCCTACCCGATCGAACATTGGCATTCAAGGGTGAAAAGTGTTATGGAGGGAAGAAATCAAAGCAGAGACTGACTGTTCTTCTGTGTACAAATAGCACAGGAACGCATAGAATACAACCTCTCGTCATTGGTAAATCATTGAAGCCAAGGTGCTTTAAGAACGTGAAAAGTCTTCCCGTGGAGTATAAAGCAAATAAGAAGGCTTGGATGGTGTCTAAATTTTTTTCCGAATGGTTACAGAAGTTAGACAATGAAATGAAGAAGAGAAAGAAAAAAATCGTTTTGTTGATAGATAACTGCGGTGCTCACACGTCATTTCCAAAGCTACAAAATATCGAAATCGCTTTTTTCCCTGCCAATTGCACTTCAATTTTACAGCCTCTTGATATGGGCATAATTAAGTGCTTCAAAGGATATTACAGAAAACGGTTGGTGGACTCCATACTTGTAAACTTTGAAAATAAAGTAGAAGACCCTTTCAAAGCTGTAAATGTCAAGGCAGCGTGCGACAATATTGCTGGAAGTTGGTGGGAAGTAACAGAAAAAACCATTCGGAATTGCTGGAAAAAGGCCGGTCTTTGTGTTATGGAAGATAAGAAATCTGATAATGATGAAAATTCCATAGACAATGATCTCTCAGATGATCAAAAATGTGTTTTGCACATCAAAAAATCCGTATCCCAACTTGAGGAAACAAGCGGTAAAAAGTTTGGAATTAGTGTAGAAGACTATTTAACAGCCGATGATGATCTTATGCTTTTCGTAGGAGTTACTGATGAAGGTATTCTCTCTGAAATAACTGATGAGATAGGAAACAATGATGAAGATGATGATATTGATGATGATGATAATACAGGTCCATCGCAGTCCTTATTGTCATCCCAGGAAGCTCTTCAATCTGTGAATTCTCTACGGACATTTTTTTCAAGCCTTCCGTCGACAAATGAAGAACATTTTCGTGCACTAGACTCAATGCATACAGTATTGGTGAACTTAACAGTTAAAAAAATGAATAAACAAACAAAAATATTGGATTATTTTCAATAAAAAGTGTTTTCAGGTATGTGAATTATTTCTGTGCTTATTTTCTGAATTTATCTTATTTATTTATTTTTTTAGTATTTAAACCACTATTATTAGTATTTTACAAATTAATTTCTTCTAAATATAGACTTAAAAGTAGTATGTTATGCACCTTAAACTAATAATAATAATAATAACAATAAACTCTTATTAAATGCTCAAAATATGTGGGCCCTCGATATAACAATATGCCTCTCTACAACAATATATTTATTTGGTCCCTAAAATATTGTTGTAACGAGGTTTTACTGTATATATATATACTAGCCGCCTTCAACGACCAGCTTGTTCGTGATCCTTGAAAAAATTTACCGTATTACACCTCCCCTCAGTGGTGCCGCAAGAGCAAATACCTTTGCAAATTCTAACTGTTGTAAATATCTGCTCTGTGACGACTGTGTTGCTCCTTTATGTTTCACAATGTGAAACAATCTGTTCGTACACTGTGAAAACGACTCTTGAAAATTATGTTCGTGGCAAACCTCCAACCCAGTAGTGTCTACGATCTGATCTACCCTATTATAAGTAATTAAATCATAAATAGAATTGGAGATATTGAAATTTTAAAATATTAAAGCACAATCTGGTGACAAAGATTTGCGACGTCTACTCTTCAATTTCAATTCAAATAAGTTTTAAAATAATAGCAGGGTTCATACTCCTCAGGGAAAACCTGGAAAACAGGGAATACTGAGGGAATTTGGAATTTGTTAAAAAAAGTCAGGGAAAATAATTTTCATTAAAAATCTGGGAAAATCAGTTATAAAACCTGGAAAAACAAAATTTTTTTTTCTCTCAAGTTATGTTTTTCTTGTTTAGCTTCGTATCAAAATTTAAATGATTAAGTATTGTGAAAATACGCATGTAAATAATAATTTCTACCTGAATTTCTATCATGATCGGCAGTAATATGACATCATACAGTGAAAGTAGCTGTATTTTGTCCTGTCTAGAGGAGCGTTTCTTGTAATATGTCGCTAATATTTAAAAAAAAATTGTCTAGGAACTCAGGGAAAACTCAGGGAATTTTTTTTCCCATATTTCAGTATGAACCCTGGATAGGGTAAGTGCTCCAGTGATTGACACTCTTAGAGCAGTTTTTGATGGTTTTAATGTTTCAGTCATCAGAAACTATTTTTTGAAATCTTAAGTTAATATACATGGCATGAAAAACTTTCAGAACCACATTATGTTAAAATATAGGCATTTGATAATTAATATTTTTTTTTTATGAATTTTTATTTTATACCTACTCAATGTTCCAGTAATTGACACTGCCAGTTTATCATTTTATCAGTAATTAGCATCCTATGCTCCAGTGTTTGACACTGTTAGTTTTTCGTTTTACCAGTTATTGGCACCCTATGCTTCAGTGTTTACATACATTGTTAAAATTCTTATATGTAAAACATGTGCTTTTATTTTTTTTTTCTTATTTATTATTTCGGGAAAGATGTCAATCACTGGAGCACCTACCCTATATTAGTTTTGAAATTATGTTAATTAGAAGCTGAGATACAAAAGTAATATAAACACTTATAAAAAGATTTGTCTGGCTTTTTCATGGTTTTCTCCAAAACTTTCATAATTCCAGGCAAAATACCATTAAAAATCCTTAGTATGAAATGTGAATGGAGTATCGAAATTCGAAACTCTGTAAAATATAAAAGAATAAAGGTGTTCTGGGTTTTCTGTTGTTTTCTCCAAAACTCCCGTGCGGAATTCGAACGGCTTAGATTAGTTTGAAAGTCCGCAATAAAAGTACTTTAAAATATCTTTAGAATGATGCATTATAAGCAATTTAATCATAATTAGAATTGGAGATATTGAAATTTTAAAATATTAAAGCGCTATCTGGTGACAGATTTGCGACATCTACTATTCAATTCCAATAAGTTTTAAAGTGATATATTACTTTTGAAATTATGTTAAATAGAAGCTGGGCTTGCGCTCTGTCTTTCTGGGATGTTAGAGGTGATCAGACTGCGTTCACCAGATTTATCAGTGGCCACCTTAAGTGCATGAAATTTGAGCAGCACCGAAAAGTCTATCCTACTTGCAATAAAGGCCAGTTTCCACTGTGAGTTTTAGACCAAGGTTCAAAAAGTCATTAATCAAGCTTCCGACACAAAGAGCCAAATGTCTTGTCATCAGTTGTAACCTTTTTTTATCAGATTGTGCAGTTACTTCAAAGGAAAGCATGCAAAATTGACAAAGATATCTGCCTCTGGCCCCTCAATTATCTCAGCTGGGGGTTAGAACCAGGGACTTTCCCTTTTCGAACCAACCCGTAGACCCAGGTCCAACCGCTTGACCACATCAAAGGATTCTGAATAGCGCCGCTCAAAACATTTCCAACCGACCCTCAGTGGAAACTGCACTTTAATGTTCCTTCAGTGCAGCTAGTCCAGCCCACCTGCTCAGTTGTGTAGATTTTTCAAGGGATTATTTCCTGCTTTATCCGGTCCTGTTCTTTGATTTTTTGAGGGTGAATGGACTCTTGGACCTTGTCTAGCTCTGCTAGACCGGTGGGGATGAGAAACAACAACAGAAGCTGAGGTACAAAAGTAATATAAACATTGTTATAAAAAGATTTGTGTCTGAATGTTCCGTGGTTTTCTTGGAAACTTGCGTAATTTCAAAAATATCCAATGTAGTTTTCTCGGGCCCTAAAACTTAATAATATCCGTTTTCAACTCTCTAACTTCATTTCTACATTTTTGCCTCTTTGCCCCCCCCCCTCTTTCTGCCCCTCCTAATAATTTTACACTTTCAAAAATATCCACAATCGATTTATCAGGCCTTAAAACCTAAAAATACCAATTTTAAATGCTGTAACTCTTTTTTTTTTAAATCTTTTTGCCCCTATGCCCGCCCCCCCTTCCTTTCAAATCCCTCATGATAATTTTACACTTTCAAAAATATCCGTGACTGAATTATTGGGGCGTTAAAACCAAATATTACGAAATTTCAATGCAATATCTCAATTTAATATGCTGTAAAATATAAAAGAAAATTTAATCTTACATTGTCTTTTGGTCATGTGAGTCGTGATTAATATAATTCCCAACAAAAATGTAGCTTTTTTGTTTATTCAGTTATTTTGGTTAAAATTGAACTGTAGCTTTATAAGATGTTGTCTAATCCGAATATTAATTTCTGTGTATGTGAGTGAAAATTTAAAAAAGTTTGAAAATTGAAATTTTTCCCCCCACTATAAAACACGTGACATCTTATCTTAATTGGTTGCTAACATTTCCTTTTTCATTGTAGAAAATCATCTGGCAGCTTAAAATGAATGTTGCTGCCTAAATTTCATACTTTAGTTAATTTAAAAAAATCTCATTGTTGTATCGATAAGCTGTTTTGACCCCTAGATTCAGAAAAATCCCCCCTTTCATTTGGTACGAAATTCGTAACTATCACTAATATTTCTAATTTATTTTCCACGTTTTCTGCTTCTAACTCAGTTAAAATATCTATTTTTATGCTATCGCAGTGAATTCTCAGTCGTTGAGATCGCTTTTCGATTAGACATAGATCAACGTTTTAATTAATATCACCGCAACTAATTAAAATTTTTATATTCTTTTTTCATTATCCCTGTGGGAAGGCTTCTGAGTACCCATACGTCAATTTTTGTACTTCTACGTTCAGTGGGGGCTGAACATATAGATGCTCAAGACAGACAGATAGATATCTTTTATTATTATAGATGTATATATAATTGAGATTGTACCGTAGCATGTCCATTTGGCTTTTGGGTTTCACTTGCAAAACTTACCAGTCCTACAGGCTTCTGTAATATGAATAGGATGTATTACATGGTGTAAATCTCTTGGAAATGATGAGGAGTCTTTTTGAGGTTAACTGTAATCCTTTATTAAGTTTAAATACGTAGTCTTTTCCATTATAGACAATTCTAAGTGAAGATTTGCTCTTAGTACCCAGGAGCGTTACACAACAATGGAGAGGACGATCGGCGACTGTTGATACCTGTGGGACGAGAGCCCCAGAGGTCCGTAAGGTTTGTTAGCAAGTGTTACATGACGAGAAAGCCCTATCATTTGTTTGATTTTTGTTTTTTGATAGCCAGATCTCGATTCTAATTAGTTAATAAACTGCTGACTGTCACTTTAGCTTAGATTCCAGATATCCAGGATTAATTAATATGCAAAATCCAACTGCAGTTACTTCCAAAAAGCAGTTGAATAAGCTAAATTTTCTCTTAAAGTTGAACAATATTTCGACTTTTGTGTTATAAAGTTTCCTGCCATGAAACAAAACTTAAGAAAGGAGTTAACAATTATTCATTATTTATAATTTTGACAAGTGATTTTCACACTTTTAAACTGGGTTTTTAATCATTAAAATTTCCTATTTTTATCCCTTTCATATATAATAGCAGTGTAAGTGTGATTATTAAAATATTTTTAGTTACCGTATTTATGCATGTATAATGTGCAGCCTGTACTTTACAAAAAAAAAAAAAAAAAAAAAAAATCACGATTTTTTTATCTCGTATATGCGCACCTTAAATTTGAAATGCAGGTGATTTTTCAGTTTGTGAATCAACTGAAGTAGAGACCAAATAAATCAACCCTGATGCTTGATGTTTCAATTTTATTATTCAAAAGATAGCTTTCAATTCTATTCTATAATACTTGATCCTAAGAACTAAAGACACCTAACACTATTTTTACAGTATATTATAAAGCTACAGAAACAAAAGGAATGTCGCAAAGTGGCAATGTTTGGTTTTGCGGCATATAAAACTTCATTTTGGTTTGATATGTCGGAAGCCCCAACCGCTCATCCCATTGGAGATAGAAGTGTTCAACTGCGAATGACTAGAGCAGACAAACAACAATGCACCATTATGCAGGCCGTTATGGCTGATGGCCGCAAGTTGACACCATATGTGATTTTTAAATGGGAAACTATCCCAAAAGAATCTCTTCCAGTCGAAATAATTGTAAGAGCACATGAAAAGGGGTAGATGACGGTTGTATGAGAGCGTCGTCCATGTGCTTTCCATCAGCCATCAATGTTGGTCCTGGACAGCTTCCATTGACACATGATGCTTGACATACAAGTGAAAATTCACCGCTCAATTGATTTGGTGGTGATACCTGGTGGGATGATGAAAGTGCTGCAGAAATTAGATGTCATAATCTACTGACTACTTAAAGGTGCATTTCGTCATGCATACAATTGGTGGATGACAATTACAAGTAACAAATTCACTCCAAGCATAAAAATGAAGCATGTATCACTCTCAACAGTATGTCAGTGGATATGTGAAGCTTGAAATTCCATCTCAGCCGATATGATAATAAAGAGTTTCAAAGTGACTGGAATTTCTAATCAGATGATAGGGGACAGAAGGCAATATGATTTACGAAGACATTGACTGGGCCAGTAAAAATGAAGACTGTGACGATAACAGTAGTATTGGCAATGAGAATTGCTAATAAATGTCAATATATAATGTTACTAGCTTTTTTGTATAAAAAAAAAGAACTGCAAGGAGTGAAATAAAGATGCAATACTTTTATTAAGTAAGATTTTTTTTTTTTTTTCAGTTTTTTTTTCTTCTTTGAATACATGTCTTGATTCATACTTATGTCAAGTGAATACATGCAGCAGTAAAAAAAAATAAATAAAAAAAATAAATCATATATAACGCACGTGCTGGAGTTTTTGTCTTAAATGTTTGAGAAAAATAAGTGTGCGTTATACACGTGTAAATACAGTATATTCATTTATTATTACTTTTTATTATTTTTAGATATGTGGTGGGGATCGACCTTATATCAACCATGATGTGTTAGAAAAACTTCATCTTGAAAGACGACACATAGCTTTACAAAGATTTGGTGAAACTAAAAAAATGGGAAGTGAAGAACTTGAAAATTCATATAAAGAGAAATTAATAAAGGTACATCTTAATGCTTTTATATTTTTGTGAATTTTAAAAACCTTTCCATTTATTTCAACATACTTTTGATTTCATTTTTAATATGTCATAATTGGATTTATTTTTAGTATTTGTTCAAATGTAGTTATGCATTTAACTCAGAATGTATATTGAAACCTAAATGACAAATCTATTATTGAAGTGAAGTATAAAACACTTTCTGCTAAGGTTTTGATCAGTTGACTTACTTTTAATCTGTTCAGTCCATGTGATACCAATTGGAATCATAATTTTTTTTTTTTTTTTCATTATTAATATCTTGGCATCTAAAACTTTCACTGGTTGCAAATGAAAACTATTATTAATTTATGTACATTTTCGTGCCAAAAGATGTACATTTTAGATGGTTGCACAATCCTTGTTGATGTAAGAGGTTTTACTCTATTATTGTGTACTCTGCTCTTACTACTATTTTCAAAAATTATTTTTACACACATTTTTTCTTTTGAGATATATTTATGATCAATATGAGATTTATTGTTTTATGGACGAAAAAAATTGGGAGTGGAAGGATTAGAGATTTCAAATTACTTCAGTAAATAATTTTAGTTTTTACCTAAATAACAATATACTTGCTAATGATGTATTACTTTCTGTTATTACTTCTAATAATTTTACTTAAAAGGTTCGTTTTTTGCATGATAGTTAAATAAAAAATTTAGAGAATTATTGTTATTATTATTATTAGAAGGTTTTTAATTGAAATCGACTTTGTCATCGTGTCTTCGTGTCACGCTAGTAAACAATGCGCCTTCATTTTAAAGTAAATATAAGCTATTTCGTTTGTCGCTCTGTGGTTCAGTTGGCAAGAGCGTCCTGTTAATAACGCGGTGGTTGTGAGTTCGATCCCTGGAAGGTCCAGCGTGTTAGTTTTTGCAGATAATTAGTAGAAAAGGTGTTAATTGAAACAAGAAAACTTTTCGTTGCTTGCACTAAGAATTTTTTGAGGAGTTTTTTTAAGAAGCATTTTTTTTATTTAGATAGTGGAAAACACAAAACATTTTAGATATTAAAAAAGCACAAAATAAAATGTTTTAAGTAAAAAATACATTAAAAAATATTTTTAGAAGCTTTATATGTTTACATTATATATTACTATTATATGAAATTGGATTTGTCATCGGCTTTTTGTCACGTTAAAAAACCAAGACGCTTCCATTATACATATATATAAAAAAAAAAAAAAAAAAAAAAAAAAAAGTAAGCAACTCATTGTATTTCTTAATGAATCAGCGAGAGTCGTGTTTTCGATCCTCGCCAGGCCGAGGTGTTTTTTGCAAATAATTAATAGAAAAAGTGTCAATTAATAAAAGAAAATATTTCGTTGTGTACCTACACAGTATCCTAATAATTTTTCAAAAGTTTTTAAACGGCTTTTTATCTAGTTACAAAAAGCACAAAATTAAAATGTAAGTAA
Source organism: Salticus scenicus (assembly GCA_963930645.1). Taxonomy (NCBI): domain Eukaryota; kingdom Metazoa; phylum Arthropoda; class Arachnida; order Araneae; family Salticidae; genus Salticus; species Salticus scenicus. The sequence goes on from OZ005659.1 coordinate 72,954,929, forward strand.
AAATAAATAAATAAATAAAATTTTTTAGAAGCTTTTTATTAGTTAGAAGCTTTTTATATGAAATTGACTTGGTCATCGTGTCTTCCTATCACGCTAGTAAACAATTAAAGTAAATATAAGCCGTTCCGTTTGTGGCTGAGTGGCTCAGTTGGTCAGAGCGTCAGATTAATAACGCCGTGGTCGCGAGTTCGGTCCCCGGGAGGTACGGAGTGTTAATTTTTGAGGATAATTACTAGAAAAGGTGTCAATTGATAAAAGAAAATTTTTCGTTGACTACACAATATCTTAAGAATTTTGCGAAAACAATTTTTAAGACTTTTTTTTTTTTTTTTTTTTTTTTTTTTTTTTAATATTAGAAAACACAAAACATTCTTAGATATTAAAAAAGCTCAAAATTAAAAGTTTCAAGTACAAAATACGTAAATAAATATTTTTAGAAGCTTTATATATATATATATATATATATATATATATTATATATTATTATATGAAGTTGAATTTGTCATCGCGTTTTCTGTCACGATAAAAAACAATACGAAAAAAAAAAAATGTAAGCAATTCATTGTATTTCTTAATGGCTCAGTTGGTTAGAGCGTCATGTTAATTTTTGCAAATAATTAATAGAAACGGTGTTAGTTGATAAAAGGAAATATATCGTTGTGTACACAGTATCCTAATAATTTTTGAAGAGTGTTTTTAAATAGCTTTTTATCTAGTTACTAAAAAGCACAAAATAAAAATAAATAAATAAATAAAGTTTTTATAAGCTTTTTATTGAAACTGGATTTCGTTATCGCGTCTTCATGTCACGCTAATAAATATGGCACCGCAACTTTAAAGTAAATGTCAGCAGTTATTACAGTCGCTCGTTGGCTCAGTTGGTCAGAGCGTCGTTAATGCGATGGTGGTGAGTTCCATCCCCGAAGGATCGATGTGTTAAATTTTGTAGATAATTGATAAAAAATGTGTCAAATGATAAAAGGAAATTTTTCATTGTCTACGCAGTATTCTAAGAATTTTTGAAGAGTTTTTTTAAGAAGCTTTTTTTAGATATTAAAAAGCACAAAATAAAAAGTTTTATATATATGTACATATTCTTTTAGAAGCATTTTATTGAAACTGGAATTTTATCATCTTGCCTTTGTGTCATTCTGAAGAAGAAGGCGCCTCCACTTTAATATAAATTTAAACAACCTTTTTCGTCTTCGCATTTTCGTCTTTTCGCATTTTCGCATTTCGTCCCTTTTTCGTCTTCGCGCATTTGGTTAGAGCGTCATGGTGATAACGCGATGCTCGTGGGTTCGACCCTTGCAAGCCGATGTGTTGCTTTTTTGCAGATCATTAATAGAAACTATGTCAACTGATAAAAGAAAATCTTTCATTGTCTACACATTATCATAAGGAATATTTAAAGCTGTTTTTTGAGTTACTAAAACGCACAAAATAAAAATTTTAGTAAAAATATAAATAAAAATAACACTGAAAGTTTTTTTTTATTATTATTGTGTAGCCCTAAAAAGCCCAAAATAAAAATTTATTCTTGCAGAGACATGCTATAAAATCATAAAAGTGTCAACAACAAGAAAATTTTAAAGAAAAATATAGATATTTCACTTTTGCAAAAGGTGAAAAATTTTAAATATTCTAAGTATTTTAAAAAGCATTCGAGAACAATATTCCTTTTGTATAAGTATTTGTGAGATTTTTCTAGAATGTTCTATGGTTTTTCTTGACAGTTAGACTTTTGGTTAGAACGTCATGCTGATAATGCAATGATCGTTGGATTCGGTCCTCGAAAGACGATATAGTACTTTTTTTCTAGATAAATAATCGAAAAAAAAAATGTCAATTGATAAAAGACAATCTTCCGTTGTCTACAAAATATCCTAAGAAATTTTAATTAGTTTTTTTTTTTTTTTAAGAAGCTTTTTTCTTTTTGTAACTAAAAAGCACAAAATAAAATTTAAGTAAAAAATCATTTTTTAAAATTAGAAGCTTTTTATTGTGAAGCCCTAAAAAGCATAAAATAAAATTTATTCTGGCAAAGACATGCTACAAAGAAATGAAAGTTTCAACACTAAGAAAATTTTAGAGAAAAGTATAAGTACTTTCCTTTTCAAGAGATGAAAAATTTTTAATGTTCAAAATATTTTAAAAAGCTTTCGAGACATTTGAAATTTCTGGCCAAACGAACGATTATATAAAAACTAATAACTAAGAATATTGGTCTCGAAAGATTTTTAAAATATTTTGAACTTTCAAAAATTTTCATCTCTTGAAAAGGAAAGTACTTATACTTTTCTCTAAAATTTTCTTAGTGTTGAAACTTTCATTTCTTTGTAGCATGTCTTTGCCAGAATAAATTTTATTTTATGCTTTTTAGGGCTTCACAATAAAAAGCTTCTAATTTTAAAAAATGATTTTTTACTTAAATTTTATTTTCTTGTTTGTGTGTGTGGAGGAGATATTTTTTTCAGAAAAATAGACCAATTGAAAAAAATTTTCCCTCTTGGCATTAAGTTAAAAAATATTAAAAGTAAAACATGTGAAACGAATTTTAAGAAATTATTAATGTTGCTAAGGGATGCAGTATCATGTTTTAAAGTCGAGAATCAGTGTTAATACATTTTGTACATTTAAATAAAAAGATAACTTAACAAGTTATATATAATAATTAGATCAAATGAATGAAAGTTTTAATTCTTGGAAAAAACTTAACCACTAGATTAATACTTATTTTGTAGTTAGATGAAATTAATTTTAGATGTCTGCCAACATAAGTTTTAAATTTTGTAATAATTTTTAAATTTTTATACAAAAGATTTTCATTTTCTCTTATGTCTTTTGTGTATTATTGGGCAAGCTTTTGTACTTTATTAACATGCTGTCTCTACGCCAGCTAGCTAAGCTACTCACCATGATTGTCTCTTTAAAATATCTTCATCAAATAAATATTGCTCCAAGCCCAATTTGTAAATTCTGCAATACTAATGAGGCATTTGAGTCATTGCCCTTCACTCAATGCTGTATCACTCTAAGAGAGGTATTGGAAAGAGAGAAACAAAATAAATTTATAAACTATATTATAGATACCTTTGTTTTGTGGCTCATTGCTCTAATTTATATGTATATATGTATACATATATATTATTGTGACTGATTTTTGTTCTGTCTATAATAGTTGTTTTTGGAATTTGCCATTGGAAATTAAAAAAAAAAAAAAGAAAGAAAAACAAACATTTTATTAATAAGGAATATTTAATAAATAGTTATTAATTTAATAAGTATTTAACTGCAAAATAGAACTGTGAGTCACATATTCGATTGCATATTGACTTTGGGTGTCAGTTAAAAAAGGTTAAAAACCGAAGTTTTACAATGGAATTGTATCTGTCTGTAATATTCTAAAATTACTTTTATGAGTTGTCAAGGTCACCGAATGTTATGTGAGAAATCCTAGCTGTTAATCAGCCAGGGTAGCTCGATGGTTTGAGCATCCACGTGTAAAGCAGAAGGCCCAGGTTCGATTCCCGGCTCTGATATTTTTCACGTAGTTGGTATAAAAAATCAGCCTTCCACTCCATAATTTTCTGAAATGAACTTTCAAGCTTGATGAATAAATTTCTAAATTAAATTGCCTTTATTTCATTTATATTGTAACAAATTACTTATTTATCTATAAAAGATAATTAACAGTGCATTTCTTAAATGTATATATATAAATAAAATAACCTCATTTGAAACTTAAATATTTCACACCAATTGCCAATATACATATTTTTGTTTGTGCTAAGTTTTCCTTTCAGTATGTCACTTTATACAATTAGATGAGTTTTATTTAACTTTTTGAAACTGCTTTATAGAAGTTAAATTTTACATTAATGAACTATGACATTTTGTAATAGCAGTTTTTTATAGATATTGAAATTATTTATTCTAAAATTCTTTTAGTATATCTCTAATTTATCTTCTTGGTTAAAAAGTTATTAATTCTGTTACCTGTTCTTCATTTATACTGTTATAGTTGAATTTATTTGTTTTTGTTTTAATTGTGCTAAAGCATTTTTTTTCTTTTTTAATTAATTGTATTTAATATTGTTTTTTCTTTTTACTTATTTTACTTCCACAGGAAATTGATGATTTGTATGCTAGTTTTGTAAGATTTAATGATGGAAAGCAGATTGCCAATGCTATTAAAACTCCTGGAACACTTTTGTTCATTGTAGTTATCTGTTATATCAATTCAACATTATTAAGGACATTAGGGTTAGAAGCTTTTGCAGTATCTGTAAACTTTTTTATGGTGATGACTCTTGGAGCTCTGGCATTATGGGCTTACTGCAGGTAAAATTTAAAAATGTTATTTGGAAGATAAATATAACTTTTTTCTATATTTACTTAAAATTGGTTACATATGCAAGTGTAGATCCATGTAAAAATTGGAGCCTTCTAGCTGTCAATTCACAAAATTACACTTTATAATAATGCTGCATAAATTTAAAATTATAAAAACACTCTTTTATTCCAAAATGTACTAAAAACAAGTTTTCAAAAAGATTTGTAGGCCCAAGGGCTCTCAGGTCTCAAAATTCACTTGCAAAACTTGACCTTTACAGACAACAAAAGAAATTAAATAAATGTATGTAAAAAGAATTCTAATTTATAAAAATTACCTTTCCATGAAATTTTGTGAGGGGGGGGGGGAATATATATATATATATGTATGTATGTATATAATAATGATTTATTAAGCATAGAAAAGCTAAGCAACAGATGCAAGATCACTGAAACCACAAAGACCAATATGAATGATTTTTTTATTTTATATGTAGGAGAAGCTCAGAAAGGTGAAAAAAATTCATCAGGGTATGAAATACATATTTAAAGAAATCAAATTTATTAATTAACAGCCTGCAAAAGAAACGAAACAATAAACTAACTCAACAAAATCTTAACAGAAAAACTTAAACTGAAACAAAATTTATGGAAAAATAATTTAAGAAACTAAAGGAAGGAAGGAGGCAGGCGGCAAGACTTGTGACTCTTTGCTTTAAGACTTGTGACTTGCCTGTGGGGTTAAACTAGTTTCATGCTGGCAGCACTCTCCTAGCCTGCCAAGACCAGAATAGGAGTCATATGGACTAGAAAAAGCAAAATTTCATAGCAGATAAAGAATAATGAAACTATGAAGCAACAATGAAATTTATTGATTACTTTGTTTGATAGTTTGATTAGAATTTTAATAATAGTTGACAACTCAACAATAAAGAAACTGAAAATTTAATGGAAAAAGAAAAATTGCATATATTAATACAAAGTAAATGCAACAAGCCTTCTGCTTTTTTTTTTTTTTTTTAATTTCACAATCCTACCTGACCATCCAGCCAAACACTACCACCCATCCTCCGTAATCAAACATCTGCTCACCCAACCACCTCCTTTTTTATTGTCTTTTATTATTTTATAATTTTTCGTTAAGATACACTAAAGTGTACACATTTTATATATATATATATAATTTTTCAATGTCTTCAGTATTATTATATCAGATAACTGCCTATACTTGATTTAATGGTTGGTGCAGGAAAAATCTGGACTGCCCACAACTAAGCATATCAATAGCAAGTTGTTAACATAAAACAAAAAAGATGGGATTAATAAAAAGGGATACACAAGTTCTACGAAACACACATTTATTCAACTCTCAGCTATACCATTGTGCCTAATCTGATTAGTCCTCTTCATAGTGCCCTCTACCAGTTTCTGTACAAGTCCGATGTCCATTTGTCGCAGGCATAACTTGATGCGATTCGGGAGCTGGTGAGTATTTTCAGCTTTCCAGGCATTGGCATAGACTCTGGCTTTCAGTTGAGCCTGAAAGTCCTCAATACATCTGACCTCTGGGAGATTGTCAGGATTGTCTTCCTTGGCGACGAAATGGATGCCTTCTAGTTCCAAGTGCTCCACCACAACTTTAGTGTAATGTGCACTGGCTTTGCCTAGTCAGAACATGTAGTTGTCATCATAGTGTGCTCTAATGCATGGAATTAGATGTTTCAGAATGCATTCCTCCAGGTACACCCTGCAATTGATTGTGAAATTGGACTCCCTGATCAGTGGTTCTGACCATCCGTTTGGTCAGATGGCTTGGCAAGCCAGACCAGAACCTTCTTCTCAAACTTAGTTTTGGGATGAAATTTCACTATAGAAGGCGTATTGTCTATGCTTGCAGTGTAGAAGGTGTTGTTGGTGTTAATGTTGGAGTGGGATAGTGTGAAAGAGGATTCGTCATTGATAATTCAGGAGGCCTTTGCAAATTTTTGATACAATTGACCACACAACCTCTTAGCCTCGGACTCCTGTCTGTCAGTACGTTGTGGGGTATGTTTCTTCTTATATGCCTTCACATTCAGCTTCTGTAGATTACAACAGATTGTGTTTTGATAACATTGGAGCCAATGAGCTGCTTGTTGCTACGAAATCCCGTCCTTGTGATTGAACAAATGCTTGAGGGTGATCAGTTTTCTTTCTATTTTTCTTTCTACCTGGCCACCTGACCCAGGTCGAGGAGACGCTGGTGTGTTGTCGTGAAAACGTTTCAGAATACCATAGACAGTACTTCTGGGCACTCCTTCAGCCATAAAGTGTCGTATAGTCAGTGACGAGGCATCTGGTCATCTATAGAACCGTCAATGACCGTAGAAAAAATTAAATAACATAAGTCAATTTAAATCTATATAATCATATTTTAAAATGTCATGTTTTGGAGTTTTTCTTATCATGAAGTGTATTGATAAAGTTATCTGGTGCTGCCATCTATTAGTTTTACAAAGAACCATCCAAAAACATTTTTGTCCTCATTTCTTGGAGTGAATCTGTTTTACATCTGCGCAAGTCTGCACAAGCAAACACTTTTCGTATGCAACGTATCAAACAGCTTAAAAATCGGGTGCTAGTCATCTTTATTTTTAGCGATTCTAGTGTCAGGAAATCAGCAGTAGTGTTGCGAACTGTAGGGATTGATCCCTACGTATAACGACTTACAGAAGTTTCCTTCATGATGAAGGGAAGGATTTTTACTTTGTAGGGGCTATTTGGGGTCTTATGTAAGTCTTTTATCAGAGATGTTCCATAATTTTATTTTATTTTATGTGTAACTTTTCATTTAAGTAAGGACTTTTATCCTTAATGTAAAGATATTTTGTGCTCTGTGTACGGACAATAGGGAATATTTAGTTTCAAAGTAATTTTATGAAATTTTATTTAATAATTTAGGATATATTTCAAATATATTTCAATAGGTTAAATTATGGCTTTAATAAAGAATTTTAAATTTGAGAATCTGTGTCTTTTTTTTTTTTTTTTTTTTTTGGGGGGGGGGGTAAGGACGAACATGAAAAAGTTATTTAGTACCAGAATTTAATGGAAATCCTTTTATTTATTATTAGAATAATTTTATTTCTTTTCTTTTCCATAAAAAATAAACAAAATAATAAAAATTATACTCTTGCACCTCAAATCCAAATTGAGCCAAGTTTGGCAGAATAGCAGTAAATCTTTAAAATATTGAATTATTAAAATATTGTTTTGTGATCTTCATATACTTTGTTACGAAAAAAAAAAAAAAAATCCAAGAATAAAATATTTTTTATTCAATATTAGAAGACAATGTGAAAAATATTTTCTTAATTTTTTTAACGTTTTTTTTTTTTTTTTTTTTTTTTTTTTAAATGTTCCAACGAACATGTGTGCGTAATTTAATCATCTATTTTTAACCCTTAACAATGAAATCAGTTTTTCTCTAGTTATATTATGAAAAAATGCTTCTTTACTTTTTCCTCTCTGTTGCTCAAGAATGAAAACAAATTCTCTCTTATTGCAAGATTTATTTTTATTTAATTTATTTCTTTTAATAACAAAGTAGTAAAGATTGTTGTTTTATTTATTCCCCCCCCCCCCCCCCAAAAAAAAAAAAAAAAAAAAAAAAAGATTTTCATGCTGAAAACATGATATCTCTCTGAATTTATATGCATTCATGTATTTAATTATGTCATTAACAAATTTTCTGCGATTTTAGACAGTCACAGACAATGATTATTTCATTCAATCTGCAGATAAATCGTCCTCATAAAAAAATATGCATCACTTCACTGATAAATGAAGAACACATTTTTCCGTATTATGGGATTCAGTTGTAATAGCAACTGGTAAAAATTGAAGAATTTGATTAGTTTAATACGTGTTTACACGTGTGTAAGACAAATTCATGTTGCAAAACTCACTCAAAAACATCATTCATAAACTATTACTTTCCCATATTACAAGATAGTGCTATAATAAAAGTGATAGTAAGCCAGGGAATGGTTAAATTAATATAATAATAAAAATCCCTTTTCGGCAAGCTTAAAGGCAAAAGTAGATTCCTTTACGTTAATGTTACAAGTGTAAAGAAATTTTACATCTGCATTAATACTTAGCCAATGGCTTTGTTCTCACACATTGCATTATTTACGTCGCTATTCTGTTTTCAAGAAATTTAATTTTCAACTAGAAAAGGGTTTTATTCAATGTACCTAAAATTTTAGGCTAGATTTATTGGTCTGTACATGTTTCAATTTTTTAAAATTCAAGCTCATATTCATTCAACAAATAGAAGTCTTAAAGATCCTGGAGGGGCCTATTGGGCTACACCCCCTCCCCACCCAAGCTTAATCAAAATTATAAATTTTATTTAAAATCCATAACTGTTGTTCAATATCTTTCTTAGAAAATAATAATAATAATAATAATACAAACGTGAAAATGCACTTGTGACCTCACTATGGTCAAGCACTGATAAGCCTGGCATTGCTATGGTCAAGTCAAATACAGTTAAGTGGTAGTGGTTTTTGGATAGTTATTTCACTGTTATTTTTATTGAACTATTGAAAGTTTTGTATTGTGTTTTTGTGATTTTTATTGTCAGATGAGTAAAAATTGTAAAGTGAAACTGTTTTGGTTCACATAAGCTGGAACATTAACATTAGTTAGCATTGACCATTTGGCACCGCTGAATTTCAATATTAATTGTTACGAATTTAATAAATTGTATGATTTGGTGAGATTTTTGGTGACAAAACTTGCGAATTAGCAATGAAATTTGTGATTTCGCGACAAAATTTGATAGTTGGCGATGAAGTTTTTGAATTGGTGACAAAATTCGTTGTCTGACGACAAAATTTGGCGAGCTTGGCGATGGAGAAAGGCAGCTTTGGCGTCATTATATTTTCTTTCCACGCAAAAACCTCATATCTCTTCACAGATCAATATCTTGTTTCAACAAGGTAAAAAGTCAAAGGAATCTGTAACGTATTACTCTCAATTGTAAATTTTAAATTCTTGCCTAAACCGACATTCTAAACTATTCACCACAAACGATATTTGTATTAAGATTGACATATTATTACAATTTTATATTTTTAAAGGATTAATTAAAGCATTTAACATGGATTTTAATTAACACACTTTTATTAACTTGATATGATGCAACTATTAATGTATGTAACGGAATTTTGCAATTCAATTTTCGGCAACTTCTTGTCGTCCGAAGGACCTGAAATTTTGCACACGACTTCATAATCAATGACAATACTAGATACAAGTATTTGCAGGCACTTTTCCCATCAGGGGCAGGTTCCAGGGGCAAACAAAAAGTCTACACTTATACAAAACTATCGCATGTGACACAGGATTTGGATGTATTTGTATAATGTCAAGTGGCAACAATTAATTTTTTTTAATAAAGATTTAAAAGTATGTAATAGTTTTCTAAAACCTTTATTAGTTCACTTTTCAATAAAAGAGTGTTCTTAATTTTTGTTTTTAAATGGCATAATTTTATTTATCAAAATAAGGGAATTCGAGTAATGAAATACTTTAATTTAAATTTAAGTTTTTATGAAAATAAACTTCAACGTAAAATTCAATTGTCCCTAGTTCATTTGTCAAAGGGATAATACCTAAATGTCCCCAAATTTATTACTTTTTCTACCATGCCAGTTTAATTCGTTTAGCATCGATTTACACAAATTTTTTTTAACGATGACATTTATTTTTTACATTATAGTTCTATGTTATAATAAAAAGCTAAGTCTGAATCTGCTTAGCCCTAAGATATATTGATTTTATTTACATATTTATTTATTAACTTTTATTTTATTTGTTTAAAATCATGGATAAAATTTCATTTCATTTTTCTCAGTACGAGTACATTGTTGTAATTGTGACGTCATATTTTCCGTTAAATTAAACATTTTTATTTATTTTTTATTATATTATTATATTGTTTAAAAACATGATTAAAATTTTTTATTATATTTTCATTTATCTTTTTTATTATTGTTTGCACATGACATAAGCATCAGATTATAAATTTTTTGCAATGAAAGCTATAGAAAATGTCGGCTTCAACGCACAATTCACGAAAAATCACTTTTTAGCTTGTAACTTCTAAGCAATTGAAGCTATCGAAAAAGTTTAAATACAAAAATTGATCTTTAGAGTAAGGCGGTAATTCGACTGATTTGAAATTTTCCCCTATTTTCAATATTAAAGAAATTATGGGCAAATGAAAATTTCCACCCCCCACCATTTCCACCCCCTTTGAGCTGGATACCCCATCTACGAACTTGACCGTATATACACACATAAGGTGTTGTAAGGCTGGATGGTTGGGTGGGTTTGTGAAATTAAATTAAAAAAAAAAAAAAAAAAAAAAAGTAGAAGGCTTGTTGCATTTGCTTTGTATTACTATGCAAACTTTCATTTTCCAATAAAATTTCAGATTTTTCGTTTTTGAGTTGTCAACTATATTTAATGTTCTAATTATACTGTTAAACACAATGTGATCAATCGGTGAATTTCATTGTGGCTTCGTGGTTTCATTGTTGTTCATCTGCTTTGAAATTTTGCATTTTTAAATCCATATGGTTCCTGTTCTGGTTGTGGCAGGCTGGGGGAGTGTTGCCGGCGTAAAATTAGTGTAACCCCACAGGCAAGTCACAAGTCTTGCCGCCTGCCTCCTTCTTCCTATCTTGTGTTTCTTGGGTTGTTTTTTCATTAATTTTGATAAGTTTATGGTTTTAAGTTAAGATTTGTTGTTTTACTTTATTGATTCGTTTGTTTTGCAGGCTGTTAATTAATATATCTGGTTTCTTTACATTAGTGTATTTCATCCACTGATGATTTTTTTTTTTTTTTTAAATCTTATTGGTCATTGGTGTTTCAGTGATCTTGTATCTGTTGCTTGGCTTCTACTATGCTTAATAGATCATCTTTATTATATATACACACACACACACATATATATATATATATATATATATATATATATAAACTTTTGAACGGAGGGTGGTTTTGGGTTCTAGGGGTCATGATCGGTGAAGATATGAAGAAATTTTCCAGAAGTCGTGTCATGAGAACCATTGCAATAGGTAGATCTCCTATAAGGAATCTACCTAATAATGAAAAGACGAAATAAAATTATGTATTGCTCACGAATTTTGAAATTATATCATATTTAATTCATCATTATTTATCAATTAATTATTACATGCATTAATTTAAACTATAGCATATTACTGGATATAACAAAAGTGAGAGTGAGTCAGAGAATGATTACATGTTACGGGATATAGTTATAGCAAAAGTGAGACAAAGAATAACTTAGTGTATGTAGTTGATTGAATGTAATCAATTAATAAAAATGTTTTTAAGATTTAAGTTTAAAATTAAAAAATAAATACTATTGCTAAATTAATGTTTTTTTTTTTTTTTTTCAAATTTACAATTCCTTACAAAATGTGTGATGTAATAAAGAGAATGTAGGAATGATTTAGATGTTGTGCGTATTGGGGGTGGGAGGGGGGGAATTAGAATTAGCAATGACCCTAATGAAATCTCATGCCTTGCCACTGCGTACAGTGGACCATATTCCGGACTGGATGTTGGTAGAGTAGAACTTATACACTCGGGAATAGAGGATATCTTCGCTTGAGGCTATTGTTCTAGTTATTGGTTCCTGTTGAAGACACAAACTAAAACATACTGACACTAGTTGAAATGCTGTACATATTACATATAATAATTTTGTCCCTAATACTTAGCATTAAATGTCACAGAGCGTAACACACAGTCCAGATTTTGCTGCATCAGCCGAAAGTTAAACGCTCTTAACTTTATATTAAACATTATATGAAGTGACTGGTAAAAAAGGAAAAGTTTTACATTATATATGTTATTCTTTAGAGAAATAGATTCCAAAAATTAAAACCTGAATCAATCCCTGATATGTTGTATTCATAATTAGTTAAACTTGTTAAGTTAAAAACTTAAGAGATTTCAGAAAAATCTTTAAAAAGTTTTGCATATTAAATTCATAATCTTGATAAATTTTCAGAAATGTTTTTGCATATCGTATTTTTCTACTGACAAGGAACACTCACGAACTGTGTCTCAATGAGCATAATCAAAAATACAGATATTAAAAGGATATCAAGATATACACTCCAATTAAATTTTAAAACAAGACAATTACACATGCCTATGTTATGTAAGTCATATTGAAATACAATTTTAATAATCTCTATTGGATGAAAAATGCATGAACAATACACTGTTCAATGTTATTTTAATGTTTTAATCAGATGTGTCATATTAGTTTTTTGATAATCTATATAAATAAAGAGAAGTGCCTGTGTGTACATCTGCACTCTGGCGCTCATACTACTGATCGCAGAGCTACAATACTTGGCAGATGGGTACTTGGGAGTCCCGAACCTGACAAGGGAATATTACCTAAATCAACCCGAAACCCGACCCAAACTCGACAAAAAAAATTTTTATTGACACGAAAATTGACCATGAACCTGCATAAAAAAAATTTTGACGACCTGAACTCGATTTCTTTATATCCGAAACCAGACTTCCTTTCACCTGAATCTAATAATTCATCTAAAAATCATGCAAAACCTTTTTAAGTTCTTAAATAAAGTAAATTTTCATTATCACAAAGTTGGTAAATCATTTTAAAAAGAATAAAAGTATAATTACTAATATACTAAATTAAAAATTAAAAAGTCTGAACAATGGATTAATGATAATTTTTAACTATTTATATGTGTTGTGTACTTCATGTGTACAAAAATGGTTTTCAAGCTTAGTGTTTGTAGTTTTATTGCTTAATGCTTATCGCACACATAATAATATTAAAACAATGCAGTGTTACAAATGCCACTTAAACAGCTGTTTTCAACAGCCTGTTTAAGTAGCCTGTTTTCAACAGCTTTTAATCTAAATAATAATAATTTTTTTTTTTGTTGTTGCTTTAGTGGAACATGGATGTTTATTTTACTATGACAATTTGCGTAAGCATATATTCATCATGGGTATATAGAGTAAACAAATTTCTGCTTTATTAAGATAAAATTTTTTTGAAACATGTTCTCAAGTCAACCCAATTTGTTAAAAGCTAAACTCAACCAGAACCCGACCCGCAGTAAAAAAGGTCCAGTCAACCCAACCTGCACCGGGTCGGGTAGAATCCAGTTATCTATCCCAAAGCAGGATTCTACTTGGGATCCTGCAGGTGTGCACCTCATCAAGATTTTTTCGAATTTGAATTTTTTTTTTTAATTACTTTTTTTTTTGATTTTAAATATTGGCTTCTATGTTTCATTTTTTATAAATTTATTCTTTCATTTTGATCGTCTGTGTATCTTAGCAACAGCTAAGCTATTTATTTTTTATTTAATTAATTAATTCATTTTTTAATTTATTATATTCATTGAAAATAAAATGGTAATACAGCAGAAAAAATTAAGTATATTCAATTTCAAATTTAAAAACGTATTTATGTTACCTTTATGTATAATTTTTATAGTATAACAACTTTTTATTTTTTTTAAAACTAATTCCTTAAAAAGAAAAATCTTTTTTTTTTTAAATTTATAATATTTATTGGAAAAAAAAAATGGAAGTATATAGTGGAAAGAATTACACTCTGATTAAAATTTATTTTGTTTTTTATGTATTTAATTCCTGTTAGAAGAAAATCTATTTTTTATTTTATTATATTGGTCGGAATCAAATCGTAATGTAGTGTAAATAGTGAGGGCTATAAAATATATCATTCAAAAACTAAAATATTTAATAGATGCTCAAAAACTAAAATATTTAATAGATGCTGAGATACAATCATTTTTAAAATTGTAGTTCTTAAATAGCAGATCCACCTTTAGTCAATAAATACCCAGAGATGCCATCCTTGTAGGACAATTTTCAGTAGTAGATAAGTAAATTTTCAGTAGTTTTGGGTACTTGTCAGTAGTCTGGTAAGTCGGTCTGATGTAAATTTAAGTTCAAATTAAAAAAAAAGAAAAAAATTTAAATGTTATACACTAAAAATGATTTATTTTTATACATTAAACTAATAAGTTCTTTTTATCATTTACTTTTTAAAATTATAAATAAAATTTGACCTTTAAAAAAATAAATAAATAAATAAATGAATGAAGAAAATATAAATATAAACTCAAAATAATTTATTGATATACTCTAAAAAAAATTGGTTATCTTATATATACAATATTTGTTTACTGTAAATCGACATTTCTTGATCACTAGCTGCAGATGGGAAGGAGGGGGGGGGGGGGGGGGGAGATAGTCAAAAAATAAATAGATGTTCAAGAAATGAAACCATTCTACTCCTTTATAGATTCTAGAACCTAATAAAAGAATTTTAAAATGAATATTGTCATTCATATTGCTGATTGAGAAAGACTGGGAAACAAAAGGCTTTTGTAGAGCTTTTAATCGACTATCGCTAGTAGTTGGATATAAGAAAAGAGGGGGGGGGGGTGAAAAAAATCACTTGAGGAAGAAATATCAAACAATTCTATTTCTTCATAGTTCCTAGAATCTTATAAATTTAAAGTGAATATTGACAATCAGAAGGCTTCTGTCGTACATTTGATCTTCGATCGTAAATAGGGTTTCATTTTTTTTCTTAACGAACAATATCTGTGATTTTTTTTAATGTATAATCCGTAATTTTTATATGTTGTCCGTAGGGCCATAATTACTGCCGTATTTCCGTAAAAACGGCAAAGATGCCAACTTTTAAACTCAGAGATGCCAACTACTACGGACAAACCGTAGTAGTTAGCATATCTGAATACCCAAATTGAAATATTTTTTAAATTGTGATGTTATAAATGTTTTGAATTCTTACATTTTACTGTTATATATATTGTTTATAGGTATTTTAATTCGTCTAATATATTTTATGTTTTTCACTTTTTTCTTTTTTTATATTTGTAGGTTCACAGGGGAAGCACAACATATTGGATTATTCATTGATAATCTTGTTTGCACTTTATTAACCAATGTGAGTTATTTCTCTTACAGTTATCTAATATCAATATTTTCTTTGTTAATGTTGTAATTTGTGTTTATACGTATGCCAAACATGTGTGCATTTTGAAATGGATATTTAGCTCATTTTTTATTTGCGCTAAAGCTGTCATCATAATTCATAGAAAAATTAACAGACGTACATATGAAAAAATAACAAATGCATCTTCTCCCTTTTAATCTCTCCTTTAAATTCCTTCTTTCAGACGAGGCATACATTGCATAAAGTACAACACTGCAAATATTTTCAGTTTAAACCTGTATATGCAATTGAATTAATATTTTAAAATGCAATAACTTTAATTCAATTAATGAATATCAATGGTCAGAAACCAACGAGATATATAAAGTAGAGTGATAAATGGTAACCCTTGAGAAGGTCCAAGATGAGACATGAGACATGCTCTCCTTGCACCTGCGTATTCGGCGGTTCCCTTGGTAACAGCTTATTTTCAGTAAATTTCTATGGCAAAGGTTTGGAGATTGTTCAATGTTTTTGTTTACGTACGTAGTATAATATTCTTTTGTTCTAAATCATTTTGATTTTGATTTTACTTCTTTTTTATTTCGTGTAGTTGAACTTTAACTGACAACATGCTTAAAAATAGTTGAAAAATTATTATTTGTTGTTGAATTTAGCTCTTTAAAAGTTTAAATTTTCTTTTATAAACACTTTTAAACTTTGTTGGGAAACGCTGAAAAAAAAAAAGGTATTTATTATTTATTAAAATGTGAAGTATGTATAAAATTATTTTAGAAACAATTTTTTTCGGTCATAGGACTGTCAGGTTACTTAATAATAATGATAATTTGTCGAACGGATATTTTAAATGCCAAAATAGCGATAAAGAGCCAAACACAGCAACCTATTGGAGCATGTCACGTGATTCATCTTGAACCACGGAAAGCTAATCTTTCATCCATTGAATCAGCACTCTAATATATATATCTCGTTGTCAGAAACTGACAAAAGTTCCAATATCTCAGAAGACCAAGAAAATTTCTAGGAGCTAGAGATAGTGAACTGTTTCTATGACAACACTGACGGCAAAAGGTAGAGCCTAGGAGCAATATTTCATCATTCTATAATAAATGTAGGTTATTCATGTAATAATTTACATTGAACAAATGAACTATTCAATCAAAATTATTATAAATATATAAAACTTTTTCCTCAGTCTGCAATAATTAATCACCAATGCATACTTGCCAACTTTTCCGGTTTTCCCGGAAGACTTCCGGTTTTTTAATGTATCTTCCGGTCTTCCGGACAGATGATGAAATCTTCCGTTTTTAAAAAAGTCGCGGATATCGTTCGTTTTAAAAAGAAACCCAAATGTTCTACGAAAACTCCTGGTTCCCAATCTTTTTCCATCCATAACATAAATGTTAATATTCATTTCAAACTTGCTTTATGAGATTCTAGAACATTTAAAGAAATAGAATTGTTAAATATTTCTTGCTGATGTAATTATTTTTTGCCCCCCCCCCTTTATTTATCTACAATTAGTGATCAACAATCAAATGTCCTGCAGAAGTCTTTTGTTTCCTAATCTTTATCCATCTGCAACATAAATGAATAATATTCATTTTAAAGTTCTTACATTAAATTCTAGAAGTAGAGTTGAAAAAGTTTAAATATTTCTTACTCTGTAATTATTTTTGTATTCCCCCCCCCCCCTAATCCTTTCCCCGGATTGTGATCAATTCTAGAAACAATAAAGCAATGGAAGTGCTCAATATTGCTCACATATGTAATTATTTTTAGATCTTTATTGCCGAATTTAATGAATCTGTTTATTTTTCCTCAATTAAATTAAATATTTGTATGTTATATTTATACCAAATGGGGAAAAAATGAAGAATAATTTTTTCAGGTAGGAAAATTTTTCCCAAATCAATTTAAGAAAATTAATACTCAGTTGGTTTTATGCACGTTTGAAACTGATAATTAGCTACTGCTACTTTTTCTTATATGTATGATTAATGTACATACACAAAAATCATATTCTATATTTATTAAAAAAAAAAAAAAAAATTAGTTATACTTTAACTTAACTAAGTTTTTTTGTCTATTGTTAAATAATTTTCTTACAGATCCTGTTTTGTAGATATTTATATGTTGAAGAGGAATAACTTCATTTAAAACTTTTATGTATTTAGTATAATCAATCTATAGTAAAACGTTTTTATAGATTGCTTCTAAATATTCAAATTGTAAAACTGTATTGTTTAATACGTCAAAAAGAAAAAAAATCTTCCCTTTTTTTTATGAAATTTTCTGGTTTTTCAACAAGAATCTTCCCTTTTTTATTAAAATTGGTTGGCAAGTAAGCCAATGGGATATTTTTAGTTGCCCGGGCAACCTGGCACCAAGGATTTGTCGGACCCTGTTAATGGAAATTAATGCTCTCTAATTAAGAGATTTGTTTTTAGAGAGAAAAGAATGTTAATGTTGTATTTTTTACAACAGTGCTAAGTTAATCTCATAAACTTTTAATTTCTGCAAATTTGTTTTACACTATTTATTTTGTAATAAACATTTCTCTTTATGCACATCTTTTTCGTTTCTAGTTTATTTTTCCAAGCCAGAGGCAGATAGCTCAAGTCTTTTTACCTGAAGCCAGAGTAAATGCTACAAAAAATGCTACAGTTATAGAAAACATAACTTCCCCAAGTGTTTCATACAATAACACACTACACAGGAGGAAAAACTGATATTGTCGAAGAGCTGATATTTGTTATTGTTATGACCCTTGTTATATTTGGAAAAATGAAATATTTATACATAAATTTGTGTACCTGTATTTGAAAATATAACTTTTATGGATTGTTGTGTGTTTGATGCATACTCAGTTCACTTTTTTAATGTATCCATTTACTCTTTTTTATTTACAGGTTTTTCTTAGTTAATTGTATTTCGTTTTGTGTCGTGTTTTGATTTTGATTTAAATTTATTTCTGTTTTTTATTTATTGTAGTTAATTAAAAGAAACAATATTTAGCAAACTTTATAGATTCCAATGTATTTAGTACTCTTTTTTTCACTGTTGAAAGGCAGCTATAAGATCAACGATAAAATATTATACATTTTTTAAAACTTTGATTCTTAAAATTTTTTTGAAATTTTACTTTATACTAAATATTGATTTTGTAAATATTCAATAACTTTAATTTCCGTTCTATTTTATTTTTATTATTTAAAATACTTGTGTATTTTTAATGCAGTTTTATTAGAAATCTTTTTAGAACATTTCAATTCTCAGTAAATAAACATTAAAAAAAAAAAAAAAAAAAAAAAAAAATCTACAGCAAAATATCTTATTATTATTATTTTTTAATTATAACAGATAGTTTTGTTTTTATAAAAGTGAAATGTATGTGATAAAACTATCTATAAAATAGAAAATTATGGGTAAATCTGAAGTATAATCTATGAATTTATATGTTCTGTGACAACCAAGCATTTACTTATATTTATTTTCTTTATGTATGCACATATGTATATTTGTTTATTTAAATAATAATTCCAGCACATGTAATTGGTATAGCTGTTGTCAAATTAAAAAAGTTTTGTCATATTAAATAGTTGCTAAATTTTAAAAATGAATTTGATGGTTTCTTTAATCAGATAAAAACTATTCTACATTAAAAAATATTCTAAAAAATCTTTTATTACTGTAAAATTTCCATACAACATTTAAAATAGTATTTACTTCAAAAAATATCCAATTAGGATAATTATTACATTGTGACATCTTCCTCAAAACTGGAATTTATTGTAATAGAATTTTCAATGAATTTTTTAATTTATAGAATTTATGGTGCTATTATAATTACTATTTTCATCAACCAGTTTAGATTCTAAATATTGTTCCTGTTTTCATTTTTTCCTTTATTTTTTTTTTTTTTTTTAATTCTTATATTAGAATGCTTTTAAGGAAATTAATTTATTGCCCTTGTTTCTTTATATGCTTATCGGAAGAAAACTTAAATAGATAAATTTTGTATAATTTTTTTTTTCAAGAATTATATTTTTCTTTTGTGTATAATATTTAGTGGATCATCCATGAATACATGCACATCATTAAGTAATTTCTTAGAAATATCAAATAATAAAGATATTATTTTGTGTTATTAATATATATTAAAGAGAAAAATCCCATTTTTAGAAACTTGTAAAATTTTATTTAAAATTATTTTCCATGCCTATATTTAAACCTTTTTTTTTTTTTTTTTTTTTTTTTAAATGCAAGGTTGTTAATTCTCTAGATTAATGAAAGTTATGGCATATGGACTAACCAAATCAAATTACTTTATAGCTATTTATCTATTCAGAAACAAAATGATACAATTTAGTTATAACTAATTTTGCCCAGTTGTTGAAACTTGGCGAATTTCTTTATGTAAGTATTGAAATAATAAATATAGGAATTCAAAGTTTGCCTGTAAGCAATGTTCTTAGTAATTATTAAATTCTTGAAAAAAAAAAATAAAAAAATAAAAAAATAAATAAATAAAAATAAATAAAAAAATAAAATAAAAATCTGTATTAGCATCTTTATTTACATGACAATGCATGCATATCCCCATGAATTCCTTTATTTATTTGCCTGTCAATCGGACTGACTAAAATTCTTCTGGTCATTTCAGTAGCAAAATATACTGTCTATCTGTATCAAAACAATATGTCAACAGTTTGAAAAAAAAAAAAAAAAAATTATTCTCACTTCTGTTACCAGACAAATAAAAAAAAGAAATAGAAAAAAAGAAAAGAAAAAAATCCAGTAAATAAGATGAATCACAAGTCGTCATATTGCAGTTAAAAAAAATTACACATGCTGATTTAACAACTTTCTTCTATTAGGAATTTTAAATACAAAGTATTACATGTATAAAATGACAAAGTATATAAAAATAATTTTGTTTGCCTTCTTGGCCTCGTATGCAAGTTTTTTTTTTTTTCTTCCCATATATATATATCTTTTGAACAATACTTCTTTTAAACTCCTTATATCAAAAATAGTTTTTTATTACTACTTGTATTAAAAATAGGTTAAAAACAAATGACAAATTTCATAATTGTGTATTAATAGATTTTTTTTTTTTTTTTTTTTTAAATACATATAAAACAGATTTGATATTTTAAAAAATATTGTATTATGTCAATACTTTATGTCCACAAAAACCTTAATGGGATCCCCTCCCCCCCTCCTCACAAATCTGCAGAAGCTAAGGCCTTTTATTACCTAGTGAATTCAATAATCATGCTTTTTATTATATCATAAACTTTCTATGAGTTATAAAACATAAACTGTTAAAAAGAAAAAGAAAAAATGCCATAAAGGTTCCAGAATCACAAATTTGTTTCAATGAATAGTTTATTTCAAACTAAATTTCTCAATATATCTTTTTAATAATCACTAATAATAATATTATTTTATTTGAATTAAAAAAAAAAAAAAAACTTTTAAGCAATAATTTTGTTTGCCAAAAATTATTTTATATGATGAAACAAAAACTGTCCAGCTTAGCATCATTTCTTTGTTTTGCACTAAAATTTCTTGGCCTGAAAAACCAATTTTAAAGTTTAGTTTCTAATCTTAGCTTGGTGTAATGCTTTTATTTTATTATTGAAAGTCAATATTGTTCATTTAGAAGCCTTTATTAATTGAATAATGATATACCATAAAAATCACTTGCCCAAACATGAATTTACATTTTAAGTGTACATAGTCAAAAATGTGACGTTATCACTTATTTCTTTTCTCTACACATGGATTATTACGCATATGAAGAAGAAAATCAAATAATTTCCTCTTGCAAATTGTGGCACCTAAGCAAGGTATACATTTGTCCATGGACCTTTAATAATGGTAAATTAGTATTAAGTCTAGTGGTGTTGAGACAGAATTTTTCTGGAGGAGGCAAACTAAAAGCTGTAAAAGTTTCAGTATATTTTAAAAAATTTGGTTCATCTAAATAGTTGATTGGTTTATTGATTCAGCTAATTAAACAAGGCTGCACCAGCATTTTTTTTTTTTTTTTTTTTTTTTAATTTAATTTAAACTGAGACATTTTATTTACAAAAATTATACAGCTTGTTCCAAGCCAAGCCAAAAAATTTACTGTCAAGTCAACTGTACTCTCAAATAAAGGCTCAAGCTAATTTGATCCATGAATCCACAGTCGGTTTGTCTGGCTCTGTGATATAAATTGTATTCATAATTTAGATAATCATCAAAAACTCTAATGACACAGTTCTAAAGCTTTAAGGTGCCTGCCTACCTTAAGAGGTAATTTTTTTTTAATAATTGAAAAATTGCCTATTTATCTGCATTATATGATAGAATATAGTAAAAAACAGTGAATAACCTGAAAAAAGTATGTAAATTTAAAAATATTTTGATATTTAGGCTCAAAATATGTATAAAATTTGCAAAAAAAAAGCATGCTTGCAAAACATCATAAGTCAAATTTAAATAAAGATATTTTTATTCTGTAAGTTTTATTTAGATTATTGAAAGGTCCTTAAGGGAATGAAGTACTCTCAAAACTATAACCATGTTATTTAATATTTTAGAGACGATAACATTTTTACATGCTGAAAAAAATCATTTAAATGACAGTTCATAACTTCTATCAATAAAAAAATAAATAAATAAATAATTTACCTAGATTCATCGTCATAGTTCAATCACTAAAACACCTCCTCTAGAGCATTTTGTCAAAGTTTCATAACGTTTCAATTATAACTTTTGGAGTTATGTTTTGGGATAAAGCAAAATGCTAAAAATCTCATTTTGAAAAAAAGCAGAAAGCAGATTTAAAAACAAGATTTTACCTATTAAACAAAAAATAATTTTAATAAGTTCCTGATTTATTTCAAAGCTTCTTATTTTCTTTTTTAAATTCATTTTATATTCAGTAACAAATTTTGATGCTCATATTGAGTAAAACATTTATGTAAACAAACATTTACGGGTTTGTCATTTACAATCACTTCCGGTTTCAAAAACTGGCGAGTGACTAATAATAAAATGCCTGTAACTCAAGTTCTAAGCAAGATAGAAAAAAAATTCAAACTGATTTAGAAAACTAAAATAGAAAATCGAAGTTTTGACTGAAAATTGCATTTTAAAGGTAGGCAGGCACCTTAAATATAATTTTAAAATTATTTCTTTTTTACCAGTTGGAATTTTCCAGGAGTGAGCAAGTGCTCTCCTTTTGTCCTATGTATCGACGCCCATGATTAAGTCTTTTGAAGAGAATTTGGTATTAGAAGAAAATTGGCCATGACAAAAAGTTTTCACCATTTTTGATTAAAATGATATTCAGTATATTTTAGTGTATACTATAAATTTTCTTAATGCCTAGAAACATATTTATTTATATATTTATTTTCAAATTATTTCGTTTTTTATTTGGTATAAAAAAATTAGTTTGAATGTGGCATTAAAATTGGTTGAACATATGCAGACACTAAAATCATTATTTTATACTATCAACCACTTCTGTGCAAGTTTCAAGTTTGATCTACCTGTGTTGAAATGTCTCTTAAATGCGAATCTTAGCTTGTAAAAATTAGAACTTTTTTTTTATTCTCGTTTGTCTTTCTGATAAACTGCAGAAATTTTTGAGATCTGTGAAATTTGCTCAATAAATTTTAGATCTTTTTGTTCCCTTTAATGGGGAAAACAACTGGTAATTGTGATTAACTGTTGTAGAGCTTTCATGTGATTTTGTTATTATTAGTAGTAGTCTAGGTCACATTTATTCCCCTTATTTATTTATTTATTTAAAAGAAATATTTTGTTGTAAATTTAAATTTATTCTTATTAATAATTATTAAAACTTTTGTTTAAGTTTGTACTGTACATAAATTTAATTGCTGTTATGTTGAACTTTAAAAAATTGTTTTCTGACTAATTTATTATAGCTTATGTTTTTTTTTTTTCCCTTTAAAGAGTATCTGTTTTTAGAATTAAAATATTAAGTTTGGAAACAAACTTCTTAAATCATATTCTTGATTTTTTTTTTTTTAATTTTAATAGATTAGGTAAATGCCTTTGTTAGTGTGATGCATATATGTATAAGTGAATCTCTGTATGGTATTATTCTGATTCACAACTCTGGCTGAAAGCTCACTATTTACAAAACAATAGAAAGATTTATAAAAGCATGCAGCATGCAAGTTAATTAAATAATTACATTTTAACTCAGTAAAATGTTTTGCAACAATTTTTATGTCGCAGAAGAATTTATGCAGATTCAAGACTTAACATGTTGATTGCCAGGCTTGAAGATAAATCATACTTTAACTGCAAGCTATCTCGTATCTTGGAAGTTATTTTAACTTTTTATTAAATTTGAATTTTTATCAGAAAAAAAAAAAAAAAAAAAAAAAAAAAATCAATGTTTTTTATTATTTTTACTGGGAAGGATAAATGTCTAAAATTCATGAAATTTAAGTATATAATGATATTTTAACCCTTTAGACATTTCAGTTGTGTTTTTCCATTTGGGGCATCCTTTAATTACATGAGGCGGTTTTGACGATTTTTTGACACCCCCCCCTCCACTAATCTCACGTGAGATTTTTCAAAATTCGTACTTTTACTGTAAATGTGTTGGATTTATTTCAAAAAACACAATTTGCTTTATTATTTGTTATTGAAGACTAATTTTTAAGAATGCATAGATCATAGTCTAGAATCACTGTAATAAAATTGAACAATAAAATGCTTAAATAGAAACTAATCTGAATCGTTGTGTAACGTAATGTTTACGAGTGTAAATAAAGCAGGTTGGAACCTGTCCGTGCGTCGCAGTTACTTGGCTCATACGCTGCAACATTCATCGAGTTGCGTGTGTGGCTGGCCAGTGGTGCCCTAAAGCAATTGAAAGGCTACTGTGCTGCTTCGCAGCATTAAGATAGCCACGATAAATATTATTGTGTCATATTTTGCCTTATCTAAGTCAAGAAACCTGTTTTACTTGAATTTAACTTAATTTTCTCGCAATTTTACAGTTTTTTTTGTGGGTAAAAAAATTACGTGATATTTGCTGAGACCCCCCCCCCCCTTTTCCCCACGTGAGATTGGATGAGATTCGGCTCGACCCCCTCCCTCCTTGAACACCTCACGTAATTAATGGATGCCCCCTTTTATATAATCAAAGTAAATAGTTAGTGAGGCTAAATTTTGAAATACATATATATATATATATATATTTCTCCTCTAGAGAATAAGATCACTAAATATCTGGTCGTATGCAGTATCAAATTTTCATGCTTGACTGTGCATAATATTAATTTTATCAATCATTAAACAGATGTGTTGAAAAACTGTTACTGCTTAAAGTGCTAATATTTAGATCAAATAATTTATAACTTAACCATTGTAAACAGTTGCTTTGATTTTATTATTATTTTTTTTTCCTTTTTATATGTGATTTTTTTTCTTTCATTCTCTTTTTTTTTCTTTATTCTTTTTGTGCAAACATAGTTTTATTTATAATTTTAAATGTTGACATGATTGATCTCATTGTTAAAATCTGTTTTATTAAACAGCATTTGTGATTTTTAATGTTTTGTTGTTGTTTCTCTTCTAAGAAAAGAAAAAAAAAACTGAGGGCGCACAACACTTCAGAGGGAAATTAGCATATCATGTTATTCATTAAAACTGTTAATCTTTTCATAGAAATATGTATGCTAAACACTAATTTTTTTCTAGCCTTTTTTTTTTTTTTTTAATGTATGCTTAGCCTTAATTTAATATTTCAGGGGTGTTTGTGTTCAGGGTTTACCCCTGATTTCAGGGTTTTTACTCTAACCCATCTGTATTTCATATTTCCTATAAAGTTATTTTTTGCTTTCATTGGTTGTTTATTTTGTTATCCAGGTGATATGTGAATGAAATGCAAAAGGATTGAGGGCTTCTGACCTAAATAGAGTATTATTTGATATTTTGGGTTTTTTCTAATTTGAGGCTCTATTTTCAGGGTTTTTACCTTTGAGTCACAATCACCCCTGATATTTATACCAGAACTGACATATACAGTACTATTTAATTGATTATTTGATATTTGAATTTATGTATACAGTAGAGTGCCAGAAATCTGCTGACTTAATACCCTAATATTAATGAGCAATAATAATCTAAATGATTTAAGTATAATAATCATCTTAATAAGTGCAGAAATTCAATTTACTAATCCAATTTAACAAATGCACAGATTAAATTACAGCTAAACACATCATCATCATTATTATGTGAATTATTTAATTGATTCTTTTCAATTACAATTTTGTATTTGTCTGTACATTGTACTTTTACTTGTGCTACAGCAGTAAAGTGCTATTATTGTGTGCTTTCTTTATTTCATTGGATTCATATAACCTTTCTAATTTAAACATAATGATATATCTTTTATGATGTGAAATCTGCAAAACCTGAAATCCTCGTGTAGTACTAAGCTGTGTGGATTTGTGGTTCTCTACTGTATATAGTACTGCTTTCTTTACATTTATCAAAATGTATTATTTTCTTTTGATTTCACTTTCTGTATTATATGGGAATGAATAAAATTGCACTATATATCTGCAGTATTAAAATACTAAATCTGTGTTAAACATTTAAAGTACAGATACTTAAGTTTCATATGTATATAAAAGTATTTGTTTAAAAAAAGGTATTTAAACTCTTAGTTTCAGCTATTTTATTTGCTTATAAAATATTAATTCAGTGAAAACAATCGGCTCTTATTCAACATTTTAAATAAGGTTTATTACGATTGATACTAGGAAGGAAGTAATTGGGATGGGGAGGGGTGGTTTCTAAATATTGTTCATTTATTAATTGTTAAAAACTTTTAAAACTAGATAAATTAATGAAAACAAAATATCTTGAAGAGGCTAATTACCACTAACATTATAACCATATTAGTAATGAAAAGCTAGAAAAGAAATCTTGGAAACATGGTATGATAACCTTTTCTATTATTAAAACTTTTAATAATTAGAATGTTTTTTTTTTTTTTTTTTTTCAGATGAATAAATATATATGTAATAAAATTATTGTATTATTTTGTTGGATCAACATAAAAAGAAAAATATTGTCCTGAACCTGATGTATTTTTCTGAAGTTTTAAATTCCAAAATATAACCAATTTGAAAGCTTAAGGATTCAAGTTCAGACTTTAAAATTTTTTTAACATTAATTTAAATATTTTAACTATTCAAACTGTGAATATTAGGGTTCACATTAGCATTGCTGACATAGCAAAAGTTGTCACTAAGTTATCGGCAAATATTGCTAAAATCACATACACACATGGGTTCCATCCTTAGGGGTGCGTCCCAGTCTGTCGCCAGTTACCCATTGCGCAGTACTAGTGTGACGTTATACCCAACCAACCAACCACTTGCATGGATAAAAAAATTTTTGACCAAGATATTATCATAAACCTATTTTTGTCTGTATGATATTAATATTTAAAAAAAAAAAAAAAAATGGAAACCAATATATTTTTATGTTTATAAAATGTCAGTAAATAACTATTTTAGAAATCATAATCCATGTATTTAATGCAAGCTTTTAATTTCATTTTTTGTTGTTCTTTGGTAAACATTATTAGCCCAGTAAATGCTTTGATGCTTCTGTACTGTTTGTCTTGATATCAAATCTGAAACATGCAATTGTGATACGTCACGTCTGCTGTGATTATATTAAAATATGGGTGAAACGAGAGAATGATTGCTCTTTTAGGGCCTGCATGTATATTTTCAGCCATCTTCCCTTTTTGGAGTAGAATTATCTCTGTGTAAGATTTTATTAGTGTGCTTATTGATCATGCTATATTATGTTGTTACTTTCACACTGCATTTTTTTTTCCATCTCTGCTGAAGAATCATGCTCAATTATTTTAACCTGGACCAGTTTTTGCAATTTATAATATTTGCTTACTTTCTTCCTATTTCAACACCAGATTTACTGCACATTTTACTGCAAGTTGTTAAAAACCTATTTTGCTTAATTTATTTGTTTTAAATTAAACTCTTTTACCTTTGCAGAAATTATTAGCATTAATAAAACAGAACTGTATGCACAGTTTGGGTTTATAATATCTTAAAATTTATGTGGATTCTACCAGTGACTGAGATATTCTGTTTTCAAGCTGATAGATGAGGGAAGTACTAGGTTTGATTCTAGGTTGCACTTGCCTGCCAGTCTTGCTGTTTTAAGTTTTTTTTCTAAAACATATAAATACAAGCTAGGACTTCTTAGAAAAATCTACCACAGAAGGCAATCCACACAGGCCCAGATCCCTAGTGCATACACTTGGCCTTAAGCATTGCACCACCACACACCTTAAAGACTTTGTATGCTTTTCCACACAAGTGCTGTAAAAATACTTATAAAAAGCATTCACTTATATATAATAGTAAAGAAACATATACATATTTTTTACTATTAAATTCTAATCTAGTGGGGTTTTGGTTACTTTATTTTCATTGCTGGTGTGAACCCTTGGAGTTATTTATGCCTAGTTAACTTTAGAGGTTAATTATGTCCTTTTTTTTTTTTTTTTTTTTTTTAAAAAAAAAAAAAAGGGGAAAATACACAAAAGTTCGATCAAGAAAATTGTTTCAAATTATAGAATTGAACTCCCCCCACCCCACCCCACCCCAGTTTTTTCTTCCCAAATATTATTTAAACATATACAATAATGCCACAATAATCTTCATGTTTCAGATC
This sequence comes from Salticus scenicus, assembly GCA_963930645.1. Lineage (NCBI taxonomy): Eukaryota > Metazoa > Arthropoda > Arachnida > Araneae > Salticidae > Salticus > Salticus scenicus. The sequence goes on from OZ005659.1 coordinate 72,983,136, forward strand.
CACAAGGATTGGATATTTACAAAATTCAGAACCTTTTTTTTTCCCCCCCTCTTTGCTATTTTTTTTCTCCCCCCCCCATATGTTTTTAATACTTCTTTTAATTTTTTTGCTACTAGTTAATTATTACTATTATTATTAAAGTTATTTAGTCAAAATCAGAGCTTAATATTAATTTCCAACTAGCCAGTTAAGATGAATCGATTGTGTATTATTTCGTTAATTTTGCTGCTGCAGTTTTTTTTTTTTTTAAATCCAAATTAAAATGTTAAATTTTTGGGACCAAATATTCCCCCCCCCCTTTTTAATTTCTATTTTTGTTATTTACTTCTTAGATTGTGAAATCAATGTTGATTTTTTTTTTTTTTTTTTTTCCCTCAATATTTAATGTGTAGTTCTTTATTTTGGTATTTTATAAGTGAATATACTATTATTTTGTGTATTCATTATAATTATGTACTTAAAAAAGGGAAAATCTCTTTGTAAATAATTTGTGTAATATTTTTTCTTTGTGTAGAAAGAATTAAAATTGAAATAGATATGTAAAAATTGTATTGCTAAAAGACTTTATGAATGTTATTTATTCTAATATATGTGGAGTTGTCAAATATGGCATTTCACAAATAATTTTATTCTGGTCACAAGCGGATTTTTAGTTTGTGAGTGTCTCTTCTTGTTTGTAAACTTTTCAAATTTAAGTTGGACAGTGCTGGCATTTGATGTTTGTTTTTATGATTTAAATATTTTCATTAAATAAACTGCAATAAATTTCGATGGTATACGCATTTTGCCTTTGGTGTATATAACATTATACAAATATCAATATGTTGCCTTATGGAGTGCATTTTTATTAAATGCAGCCATGCACTGCCAATGTTTATATGTGCATTAAGTATAATTTTTATATATCTGAGATAAAGTATGTATTGAAATGTACATGTTTAAGTGTTGTGCAATATATATTTTCTTCTAATAAGTCTAAGTATTTTACTCTGTGCAAGTTTATAGAATAATTATATAGTAAACATATGAGTGCCATAATATTTTTGGTGTTTTTATTTAAGAAGTAATTGGGGTTTGACTGAATTATTAGCAAACCAAATAATTGATTTTATTCGTAGTAGTAGTAATTATTCAGTATGTTTATATGTGACCCTTTCAGGAATATTTTGATGTTAAAGGGATTTTATGAAAGCATTTAAATAGTGTGTGATAACAATACGGTATTGATGTGATGTTGAGTTAACTATACTCTTATCAAAACATTTTAATTTTTTTTTTTAAGTTCTGTGAGCCAAATTTGTACTTTCCAGGTATGATATGCATAGGCATATTTTGCTAGGTTGAAACATTATACAGTATATTGCTGGAATTCAATAGCAGAGCTTATTTAAAAAATTTTTAATGGTACTTTTTTTTATGTAAAATAAATTTATAAAGTATTTTTGTTTTAAAAGCATGTTATTACATTGTGTGTACATATTTATTATTACTTTTTAATAATTAGAGCATTTGGGAAAAAAAAGAAAAAATGGGAACATTGGGAAAACAAACAAAAGTTCTCAAAATGAAAAATGAATTTGTCAGTATAAAGTTCTATGAGGGGAAAAAAAAAAAAAAAAAAATCTGTACTTCTAAATATTATTTCTCATATTGAAACTAGCTTGTTAAAATGTGAAATATTATATTCAAGAGCAAATTTATATATTTAGTATTATACAGTGTGTTAATAAGTTATTCACTAAGTAACAAACTTGTATGGAAATGTAATTTTATAAAGTAAAAATAAATAAATTGTATCATTTTGATTTTTAGTCCAAGAAATTTCATCTGTTCTAATTTTTGTGAATAGCAACAAGGAACTTAAAAAAAAAAGACAAAATAGCGCTAAGCAATTAAAAATTAATGTACATTTTCTGATTATACGAGATGGACCAATTTTGTGGTACCTGTTTTCCAAGCATCACACCATTCAACTTCTCTTTCTGAGGCTATCGAATGGACTGAGTTTCTGCTTCAAAGATGTGCAATATTAAAAAAAAAAAAAATCAGATCACCATAGAAACAGCTATTATGACTCCATTATTGTTTAATAAAACATCTGGAACAGATTTGATATTCTTTGGGCAGTTACTGGTGATCATGTTAATGTGTAATAATAATTCCAGGAGTGATTGTGTTCAGATACTTTACCTGATTTCAGGTATTTATTTTATTTTCAATACCAGAATTCCAGTTTTTCTGATAGCTAAATTCATAAAGACTAAAATAATCAATTTCACTTGACTGCTAAACCTAATTAAAATATTTTTTGCAATGACAGGATTGGTTTTCCTTGTAGTAAGTTCTATGTTCTCGCTCTATACAAAAACTTTTTCTTGCTAAAATTTCAGGTATTTTTTAATGAATTCACTATCACCTCTGTAATTTTTTGAATGAGTAATAACAATTATCTTATTCTGTATTATTTAAAATACAGTGAATAAATTACGGATACTTTCTATAATATAAATATGATTTTTTTTTTTTTTTTTTTTTTTTTATTATGTTTTTTTATTATTTGACGATAATCTTTGAAAGCAAGGAAATATGTCATTGTTTTTGAAGTGAAAAATCATATTCCATGTATAGGATCTATAAGGTAGAAGTCTAGTGCTTTTTTAGACACTCTTCTCTTTACTCTAAACTGCAAATCCTTAGCTTAAGTATAAATTTTGTATTCAAGAACTGACTGATAAATTTATTATTACACAAGTTTTCAATGTTTATATTGTGTAGTTTTTTTTTTTTTTTTTTTTAATATTTAAAGTAAAGACACCAGTGTTCATCATCCTCACAAAAGACATGTTAAAGTAAGTGTTTAATAAACATCTATGAATTTGAATCCACCTGTGTTAGATTCCTTAGAACCGGAGAATCTAGCTCGAGCGGATTCAAATTCATAGATGTTAATTAATGGTTATTTTAAAATGTCTTTCATGAGGGTGACAAACACTGGTGCAAATTTTAGAGTTTACGAACACTGGTGTCTTTACTTTACATAATTGCTAATTTATAAAGAGCTTTTGTCAGTATATTTTTTAAAATTCTACTCTTAGTAATATATCTGATATATTCAAGATGTCCTTAATAAAATAAATTCAGGTTATTACTAGTCACTGTATTATTAAAATTTTAGAAAGACAAATCATGCCATTACAAAAAAGGATTATAGATGTTTGAGGAATATGTTTTAATATTGCTCTAGTATATAGTGAGTTATATTCTGGAACATTATTAACTCAGTAAAAATAAAAATAATACATCCTATATTCTTCTCATCCCTTTTCATGTAAAATATTGTTGGACCTGATTATAGTTTTCGGTTACATCATCAACCTGCTTATAAAAAATATTCATCCTGCTCAATCATTCATAGATTTAATGTTAATACAATTTACTTATAATGTCATGTGGCCTCAGTTTTTATCTTTCTCTCTCTCTCTCTCTCTCTCTTTCGAGAGGGGGGGGGGGGGAAGCAAAACTTGAAATTGAAGTTATTGTTCTTCTTACTGTTTTAAATTTTGGATGTTTAACAAAACAATACTTAGGTTATGTTTATCATGTTTAATTTTGATATTAATAAACATATTTAATTCATCAGCACCAGCAAAAAAAAAAAAAAAAAAAAATCTAGGGGGAACATTTTTGTATCTGTTTCTGAACAATTCACTGTCAGGATGTGAAAAGAGAGGGTTGTACTTTCATGAAACATGTTTTTTTTTTTTTTTTAAATATTAAACTATTTTTTAAAAAATATTTATTTTTTAAATATTATTAAACTATTTTTTAAAAAATATTTATTTATTCTTTCTAAAAATTATGAGACACACACAATCTTTTTCAAACTTGAAATATTATGTCCTCCTTGCGCATAGCTACCAGTGCCCATGATCTAATTTGAATTACTATAACTCTTTAAGTCCTTATTTAAAAAAAAAAAAAAAAAAAAAAAAAAGTTTCAGACATTTTTTTAATCAGCTACCATGAACTTCTATCAATATAAATAATAAAAACTATGCATATTATCTCACCATAATAATTAATGAGGTTTCAATGGGGTGGCACTGTAATGTACCATTGGTACATAGAGTTTGAAAAAAGATCTGGAACTTTTAAAAAATCTGTTTTTAAAGAAAGTTTTTATTCTTTTATTTTTATATTTTTCTTATGATAGGATAGATTTTTGCGATGATATTTAAATTAATTATAACTTAGGTAAAGATAATGAAAATGGCAGTCAGAAACTTCAACAACACATTATAAAAATCCTTTCTTGAACCAGAATGGCTGCATGTAATGCTTAGTGCCATACAAGGAGATTAAAGTATATACCTTTGATTTTTACAAGTATCGCTGACTAGAGGTCTGCACAGGCCGAAATTTTGAGGCCCTGGCCTGGCCCATTTATTTTTTACCAGTGTATGGCCCGACCCGGACAAAAAATGATAAAATCAGGCTCAAACTGATTCAAAAATATGTAAAATAACAAAAAACAAAACAAAAAAAAAAAAAAAATGCATGCCTTTCTATGACACAGATTTTTAGTATGTGTTTTGTTGAGGTTTTATATAGCCAAGCAAAAGAATGTTCTTTAACAAAACTGTTGAACTTTTACAAGATAATTATATATATAAACATAAGTTCATTATTACAGACAAGGCACAAAGACAGACGGAAAGTCAAATCGAAAATATTAACATTCATCAAACATTATGGGAAAGTATTTAAAATGGTTAATACTACTAAAAATGCACTTTCAACCATTTCCACTTATATACCGTAACATATCCGAATCTTTCATGTGATCTGGTAAATAAAATTTTAATGGTAATCCAAACTTAGAAAAGTTGCTTTTGCACATGCTAAAAATGATGCTACTTTCATCCACTGCACTGGAGAAAAGAAAAAAGAACTAGAAAAAGTTACAGCGGAAGGATTTTTATAACCTTCAACAAACCACCTAAACTTTACAGACCATGGGAAACAAAGCCTTATACACAGTAACGTATCTAATTTCTTTTGTTTGTACATGTGCGCAAACTGGTAGAGACATGCATACTATTTTGAATAGGAAACCATCTAATATTACTTAAATAAAATATATTAATTTTGAGACATGGTAAAATTATTTGCGGAAAATTAGATTGCTAACAAACAGACTGATAGACAATTAAATTGAAGTTACGGACAGTTTTTTAACAAAATAAAATTTTATGTGACATTCCAGCCTGTAAAATTATGTAAAGTAAATGACTGAAGAAATATTTTATAATTTTCCTTTTTCATTGATTAACGAGAGAAAAGGTATGGGCCGACATGGCTCGGAAAAAATTTCATCCAGGCCCGGCCCGGCCCAGCCTGAGTATACAAAAAAAAAAAAAAATTTAAGCCCGAGCCTGGCCCGGCCCGTTCAGACCTCTATCGCTAACATTTATCTCATAAATTTGTTTTTATACACTTTTAAATCTAATGCAGCAAAAAGGGTTAAAAAGTTTTTTTCTCTAGAAAAATGTGTGAGATAAGTATATTTTAATAGTATTTTATACAACAATCATACTCTTTATATTTTCTAATAAAGATGTTTTTACTCTATTATTGCTCTATCATTTACATAGAGTGATTGCACTTGCTTCTAAATCAAACTAGGCTATAGCATCAGAAATATTTCGGTTCCTTAAATGATGTTATCATTGAATTTGACAGTACTAAAGAAAAAAAAAAAAAAAAAAAAAAATCACTGCAATTAATTTTATTTATATCTGGTTAACAATGAGTATGTTTACAAAATAATCAATCTGTATTTTTAATCAGTAATTTTGGATAAATATCTTTGGCTTACATTATTAGTGAATTTAATTAACGTATAATAACATTCAATTGTTTTCATTAATTATAATTTTATTAAAAAAAAAAAAAATCTGAAATGAAAATGCCAGTATTTTCTGAATTCTTTGATTGGTGGGTTATTAGTTTTTTTCCTGAAAGGGTTTCAGTATTTCTAATATACAGGATTGTTGTTCAATTAAGTACTAATCTACTAACATTTTACTTATATTTTTTAACTTTGTCATCTTGTATAGTTAGTTTAATATCTAATTTAGTTTTATATCTAAAATTAAATCTACTGTAAGAATGTATTATTTTTTGTATGTTATAATTTTTATGTATATATTTGAATGTAATGGACTTATTTACATATTATCTTGTCACCCACAAAAGACCATGCAGCTCTTGTCAAATTATAAAAAAAAAAAAAAAAAAAAAATTGAGTAGCAGGAATATTACAATCTGTAAGCAAAAAGAAATGCTAAATATACAAAATATCTTTTTTCTAAAATGCTATTTAAATTTCTGAACATCATTTCATTTGATTTTTAAAAATTGGAAATTAATGATAATAATAATAAAATTATGTATTTAGTATCAGACATCCCTGAGGCAGAATTTAGGCAACATTGTCACAGAAAAGAAATTGTGGCTTGCAGAAAGATTTGCTCATAATAATTACTGATATTCTTATATTTCAGTAGAAAACAAAAGTTTGTTATATTTAAGAATTCTTCTGCAGTATATTAATAATATTAATATCTTTATAATTAAATAGACATAGTGTGGGTAAATCAGAAAATATATTGTTATTAAATAAAATCTCCCAGAAAAGGCTTGCACAAATGAGGCTTGACGCAGAAAGCATAAAAATATTCTGGCCCAGAGCCAGAGATGGTTGAAATTTAACATGTTTATTCATCCATGTATTTGCGTATGATTATGCACATGTCATATATCAACCAGTTATTGATTTTTAAATATGTCAATAGAATTTACAGGGTGCCAGCTCTATTGCAGAAAAAAAAGTTTATTGCTGTTTTCATTGTTAGTAATTTTATATGGCAGAATTTAAAGCACAGAACCTGCATTAAAATTTTGTGGGTGACAGGATAATATTAACTTATTATTAAATAATATTTGAATTAAACTCTGTTAATAAAGAATGTGAGAGAATCTGTTATAATTAACAGGATCTACCTTTTGTACATGTTTTTCATCTGCCTAAATTGTATAGTTTTGCAGGAGATTATATTAAAGTGCCATCTTGTATGAATTTTTAATTATTCTTTTTCAGTTTAATAACTGCAATAATGTCTTCGTTGTGGGGTGTGTATATCCCCACTCCCTTTTCTCTTTACAGCTGTTCTTATGTCTGCCAAATTGATGGTTATATTGTAAAATTTATTAAAAACATTTTTAAATATATTCTTGATAATGCACTGCTGTTTTAAATGTACAAATTCCTTAAACATTGGTATTTAAAGAGAAAATATCTCAATGTATAAAGCACATTTGTGCTGTTATTTTCTTACCTATGTGTGTGTTGTTAACTGGCAGGTAAAATAGGTATTTTTAATGAAACTAATTTTGAATAAAACAATTTTAAATAATTGAGTGGAAATTTAATTGCTTTACAAAGTTTTCTCAGAATTCATTGAAATTCCAGAATAACATATATACTGTGGCCAGCACAAAACTTTCTTGTATATCATTCTGCATAATAGCTCCACCTACTGGTTAACAGGTTCAAAAATTTAACAAATTAATTCTTTGAATAAGTATTTTACGTATCTAATTTGATGCTATTTTAACCAACAGATGCTAAAATGTAGCTATCTGGAAAATTACAGGTAGTGAGTAGCACCATCTTGTGGGTGATATGTAGGGATGAAATGAATAGTGATTTTATTAGATGTCGGATATCTGGAGCTTTTTTGCCTGCTGGATATGGATATCCGGCATTCATTTTGTTTTTTTGTTATGTTGGGTATTTAATTTCTTTTTCTTATTTTAAATAAATTATAAACATGTTTCACCGACTTTTCTTTTAAAAACATTTTAGATATAAGTTACAAAATAAACACTGTTTATTTAAATAAAAGTATCTTGTATTAATAATGCTGCATGAAAAAATACAACTCAAACATTAAAATATTCTATTTGTGTAATATTGCTGTAACTGTAAGCCTAATATACTTATTGCTATACTTGTGATTTGTGGTAAAAATATTGACACAAAAAGTCAGGCTTTATTCAAAATTATAAAAATATAAATTATTATTATTTACTAATTTACTAGAAAAACTTAATCATAGTTTCTCACATTGAAGATTTTAAGTATGGCGATTGGTGCAATTTCAATCAACAGATGCTGGGATGTAGCCATATGCAGAATCAGAGAAAGTCGGGTAACACCATCTGTTGGCCAGTATAAACCCAATGGGCTCTTCCCACCTGACGTCAGAGGTCACATGATAGAGGAAAAACAAATAGCAGACAAAGTTTTGTTTATCTATAGCGATTGCTGAAATAACATATTTTCTATTCTTATTTTTGATCAGTCGTATAATCTGTGTTATTTTTTATACATCATCATTTTTAATCCATTTTATATCATTATTCATCATCTTTTGTTTGCTGTATACATTTGCAATCATCATTTAGTTTATGTTCCTTTTTGATGTTCATGAAGAACATGTTTAATGCTCTGATTTTTGGTACTTAAATCAGTGACAGTGCAATATCGTACTGCGTAAATCCATTTTGACCAGTAACTAAGTTAATTAACTTGTTGTAACACCTTTATGAAAATTAAATTAAATGAAAACATTTTAAAATTTCAAATTACAATCCATAAATATTCCACAAGAAGCTATTATTTATTGCTAGATCAGTTAATGTTACAGTTACACTACAATATACAAAAATCGATTCTTATAGGTAAAAATAAATAAACACATAAAATGTTTTTTAAAAATTATTAAATTTACAAATACAATTATTCTACTGTTTACAAATGCACAATATTACTTTTATTTTATTTTATACTAGCAGGCTACGCCCGCTTCGCTGGTCATTATTTTTAAATGAATCATTATAATTAATGAATTCTCAAAATTGCATTAATTTTTATCATGTGAAAAAAAAAAAAAAAAAAAACTGATCGGGAAAAATGTCGCACCGGGTTCCCACTGCCTTCGGCAGCTTAGACCCGTGCGCGATGCGATATATATGAGCGCCCTAATAATTTTACAAATTCGAAAATATCCGCAATCGATTTGTAAGTAACAAAAACCTCTATGCACCAGTTTTGAACGATCTATCTCTATTATTATTTTTTTACCCTTCCGCTCCCTCCCCCTTTCCCGCCCCTCCCAATAATTTTAAAAATTCAAAAATATCCGTAATCGATTTGTAGGTATCGAAAACCTCGATGTACCAAATTTGAATGATCTAACTCTATTTTTTTTTGCCCCTCTGTCCCCCTCCTCCCCGGCCCTTCTAATAACTTTACACTTTCAAAAATATCCCCATTCGATTTGCAGGCCTCTAAAACCTATCTGTACCAATTTTCAATGGCCTAACTGTATTTCTATTTGTTTTTGCCCATAGCCCCCCCTTACCGCCCCTCCTAATAATTTTACAAATTCGAAAATATCCGCAATCGATTTCTAAGTATCGAAAACCTCTATATACCAATTTTGAACGATCTAACTGTATTTTTATTTTTTTGCCCCCCCTCTCCCCTACCCCTTCTTGCCCCTCCTAATAACTTTACACTTTCGAAAATATCCCCATTCGACTTGCAGGCCTCTTAAACCTATCTGTACCAATTTTGAACGGCCTAACTGTATTTCTATTTGTTTTTGCCCCATAGCCCCCTTACCCCCCTACCCACCCCTCCTAATAATTTTACAAATTCAAAATCATCCGCAATCGATTTGTAAGTATCGAAAACCTCTATGTACCAATTTTGAACGATCTGACACTATTTTTATTTTTTTGCCCCCCCTTCTCGCCCCCCCCCTAATAACTTTACACAATCGAAAATATCCCCATTCGACTTGCAGGCCTCTTAAACCTATCTGTACCAATTTTGAACGGCCTAACTATATTTCTATTTGTTTTTACCCCATAGCCCCCCCCCTTACCGCCCCACCCACCTACCCGCCCCTCCAAATAATTTTACAAATTCAAAATCATCCGCAATCGATTTGTAAGTATCGAAAACCTCTATGTACCAATTTTGAACGATCTGACACTATTTTTATTTTTTTTGATACACTAATCTTAACCAAAATTTACAAGTTTTTAAAGAATATCAAGATATACCTTTTATCAATTTATATCATCAATGGTTGAGAACAGAAGTATTTAAAAATAATACCACTCAGTTGATCCTCCAGTTAGATCTTGTCAGATTATTCATTTTATCTATTTGACATTTCTGAATATTTTTTTTTAAACTTAAGCAGTTTATTAATTTAAATTGTATTTCTTTCTACTTGCATGGAGGCGTGTTTATAAAATTGTGCAGAATTAAAAATGAAAATCAGTTAAAAAAAATTAACAACTCTCCACTTCTGTTCACTTGTGAACTCGTTAATAGACCGTGTGAAAATTTTGTTAAGGGAAATTTAATCAAGCAGCATCAAGACGATCCCACATTCCTTGAATTGGCTACAAAAAATATATATGATTATATAAACTATTAAAAATTTATGCTTGTTTTTTTATACATCACTGTCATACAGATTATTAAAAAATTACTACTGTTTGTTTAGCTTTTGACTTTGTTTATTGTATAGAGCATAATGATGCAAGATCATTCAGCTTTCCTGATTTTGTAATATTAAAACTATTTAAGAATTCTTATGAAAAAACACTTTTTTCCAATTCATTTTAAAAACTAATTTATAAAGCAAGAAAAATATGTACATATTGAGGTGCTTACATAGGAATGATCAAAAGGGAAATTAAAAAGAATATCAAAGAACATCAAATTTAACAAAATAATTGCACTAACTGAAACTAACTAAAAAGTTCAGAAAATAGACAATCATACTAAAAAACTAGCAAACTATAACAATAGTAATTACACGTTTAAAAAAGAAGCCATTGAGGTATTGGCCAATCAAATGATGACCTGTAACGACCACAATTCTGCACTAATGGTGCAGCATGCACAAACTGAGCCATAAAGGAGAGAAGGAACTCGGGACAAGCACTTCATGTGATAAAGCGGCAAGTTTACCTGCAAAGGATGTCTGACAACAAAGGTAAAAATATATTTAAATATGCAAATGCCTTGTGCAAGTGATATCAAATAGAATTTAAATCTATAATAATAAAGGAAGATGTCTGTGTGTCTCTTTGTCTGTCTGTCTGTGCATCTATAAGTTCAGCCCCTACTGAATGCAGAAGTACAAAATTTGACATGAGGGTGCTCAGAAGCCTTCCCGAGGGGATAGTGTGAAAAGAATTAAAAATTTTTAATTAGATACGGAGATATTAATTAAAACGTCGACCAATGTCTAATTAAAAAGCGAGCAAATCGTATTTTCCGCCCTCCAAGTAGAATTCAGCACATTCCTCAAAAAAAGAAACACAGAGAAAAAATTTTGTGCGTTTTTGTAAAGCCAGCCCAGCTTAGTGGTTGCAAATATTGAAAATATATCTGTTCAAAGAGAAAGAGCATTTATTACCGATTCTTACGGTATAAATTTTTTTGAAAAATATGGATTTTTTATATTTTTTGAAAAAGTTTTAAAAAGGTTCCAAAATTTCTCTTTTTCTCGATCGTCTTTTTTTAATCGCTGTGTACGACCGAGTAACTGTTCCATTTCTTAACAATTGGTATATTTGGAAAGCTCATTTAATCCTCTTTCGAATCATATAAATATTTTAACAAAATACGGATTAACGATCCATATGTTTAAATTTTATGAAACATCGATTTTTTAACAAAACATTTTATAACTCAAAATCTTTTAGAGATAAATCATTTCTTTTTTTTTTTTTTTTTTTTTTTTTTTTGTATATAGATCTCGGTTAGATGATTCATATCTCAAAAGATCGAAAGATTTTTTCAAAAACTGAGTGAGTTATAAATTTTTTAATTTTATGCATAAAACCATTGCATACCGCTTCAATATTTCAAATTCTAATTATGATTATATTATTTTTAATGCATCATTCGAAAGATATTTTAAAGTACATTTGTATTATCGAAAGTGGAATTCGAGATTTCACCTGATTTACACGTTTTAAGGTGTCCTGAATCGGTTTTCTTTTGTATCTCTGCTACTAATTAAAATAATTTCATAAGTAATACATCATTTGAAAGCTTTGTTATTTTGGAATAGAACAATAGATTATAGAAATTTCTACCGCCAGATGGCGCTGTAATATTTTAAAATTTCAATATTTCAAATTCTAATTATGATTAAATTATTTTTAATACATCATTCGAAAGATATTTTAAAGTTCTTTTATATTATCAAAAGTGGAATCAGAGATTTTACACGTTTTAAGGTGTCTTGATTAGGTTTGCTTTTTTATCTCAGCTACTAATTAAAATATTTTCATAAGTAATACATCATTTGAAAGGTTTGTTGATTTGGAATTGAACAGTAGATGACAGAAATTTCTACCGCCAGATGGCACTGTAATATTTTGTATTCTAATGAGCGAGGAAGGTGTTGTATGTTCTAAAACGAGGATAAGGTGCAGCAGACGCCACCGAGCAGGAGTTTGCTAAAGTCAGAAATTTGAAAGATCATAACATGGTGAGCGAACAGGCTGTTTTAGATATTAAAACTGGAAGAGGGCGCCGCAGGTACTACCTAGCGGGAATTTACTGCGATTAAATTTTTCAATAAAGCTATTTTCACTATATGTCAATAAGCTCTTGTAATACCTGAAACGGGAAAAAGGGCCTGCAAGCACCAACAAGCGGGAGTTTCATAAAGTCAGATTTTTCAAGGATCGCAAACCAGCTGCTCTACGAAGGCGGCTAGTAAATAAATAAGCAACTCAAGTTTGAAAAAAATTAGAAAAAAAAAATAAGTGAATGATGTCACAATTTCCAACTGAATAGCAGAACTTTTTAACTCTAATTTCGCTGTTTGAAGTTAAAACTCATATGAAGTGGTTTAAGTGTGCATCTTGATAGTACCCTTTAAGTACCTGCAAATTTTGGTTATAATCGATTTTGGTACAGTTCATAAGTTGTCTTTGTAAGTACACTATGAATAACATGACTGAATCAACACCTCCTATAATAGTGCTTCTGAACTGAGCTTTACGTCATTTAAGATTTGGTGATTACAATTACATTCAGTCTACACCATCCTAAATATTATAGTAAGTTTTAAATGAATGCAATCAGCCAATCTTCCGTGATGTAAAGCTCAGCCTGTAAGCATTATTATAAAAGAAGTAGGCTGAACAGTGCTACTTGTCTGCTGCACCAAATTGAATCAGCATAGTTTTTTCATTACTATCTCTCATATCAATTTTGGTGAACTTTATTCATCGCAAGAGCTGAGCTGTAGCTGCCTTTAAAAAGCTACAACATTATACATTTGTTGACATGCTGTCAAGCTGAATCCATGTTTTTTTTTTAATAATAACTGTTTAACATATCAAGTTTGGTGCCCTTACACAATATACAAACCAAGATATAGCCTATCTGTATTTGTTTACAATTGTAGCATAGTAGTACAATTTGGTGGGTGAAATATGCCAAAACCCAACTCCAATATATGCAATAATTCAACTGAATATTAAGTTTTGTGGCATTCACAATTTTTTTCAGGAGAAAATAGTGTGAAAAATTTTAGTAGCACACATGCAGACGTTTTCTTAAAATGGTCATGTCATGTTCAATACATTTCAAAATACCAAATTCAAGACATTTCAAATGTGTAAACCCATCAAAAACTGGAATTAAAAAGTATTCAACAAAATTAAAACTCGAATAAACTACTACGTCAGAAACGCCAATGAAAAATATTGGAAATGCATACAGCTGTTTCGGTAGCCTAAAGCGTACCGTCTTCAGTGCAAAAAAGTGCTTTTTTGCATTGGCGTTTCTGACGTAGTAGTTTATTCGAGTTTTAATATTCCAACGCCAAGTCTCCTGTTATTATTTGTTATTATTCAGGAATCCCTTGCTTTTTACTTTCTCTTACCCATATATATGGTAGAGGAAGTATTGTTTTTGGGTCAAATTTATGAAATTGATTTTTTGTTATATTTATACATTTTGGGGTCCCCTGAATCTAAAAATTATATTTTTAATATCTGGTCTGTGTTTGTGTCTGTCTGTCTGTGTGTGTATGTCTGTTATCAGCATATCTCAAGAACAAATAATAGCAGAAAGTCCAAACTTGGTATTTTAAATGTGTATCATATAGGGATGCTGCACTAAACTTTTTTTTGAGATCAAGCAAATGGTTCGTGTACAGGAACACCCAAGATAATCGAAATACATTGCGTCTATGGGGGAAATTGCAGGTAAATAGAGATTAAAAATCTATAGACTGTACTAAACCAAATGAAAAGAATGTATATTTTTTATATGCGTAAAAACATGTTTCCTGTAGAATATGATATGAAAATCATTCACTGTTTGTTTACAGGACTACACTAAAGAACTAGATTATAGTGCGACAATACTTGAAAATTGATGGAAGTGCATTTCAGGTTATGATGAGTATTATTAAAATAAGATTATTTTAAATTGCTGAAATAGGAATTATTTAATAGCTAATCAACAGTTTTTTTTTTTCAAAATCTATCCATACATTAGTATTTCTCCGTAAATTAATAAAATTCTTGCTACTTTTTTTTTTTTTTTTTTTTTTTAAATCTCCAAGTTACACAATATTTTTGTGATTTGAAATGGAGAATCATTTTGGCACTGTTTGACATAATTTAAATTTAATGACAGGTAAGAACGAAATATGCAATGTTTTCACTGCCGATTGCAGAAATACACAACTATTTTGCTACTAATAGGCAGAATTCACACTTTAGTGTATCTGTTTTTTCAGTGCCGATTTCTGAAACACGTAATGTTCACTGCAAATCATTAAAATTTCTGCTCTTTTAGCATTTATTTTCTGAAATGCAGGATCATTTCACTCTTAATGTAATTTGTATATAATTGTAGAGTTGGTTTTTAGGTCTACATTAGGTCGTTGGTTTTTAGGTTGGTTACTAGGTCTTTTACTACAAAATTTTGTATATTGGTTTGTGCACCAGCCAGTAATGAAACTTTTCAAGAATCACCCATAAGTTTTAAAATTTTGTTCATGTTTAAATTTTGAATGAATTATTTATAATTCTTTTGCATGTAAAGCAGTTCATGAGCAGTTCTTTTTGAGTGTCAGTTGATTTTCAACACTTTTCAATAAGGTTGAAAAGTGTTAATGACATCGGGTTTGTCTGTCCGTCTGTCTGCCCGCACTCTAACTTCCGTAAATATTGATGGAATTTCTTGAAACTGATATATGTTATTCGAGATAAATGTCAAATGTTCCCTATAGAAAATGGAGTAAATACCACCACTGGTTTGCTGACAGGGACACCCAAAAGTATTCCAAAGCATCTCGTTCTATGAGAGGTATTTTGATTAACCATATTTTAATAACTTTAATTTGCATAAATCCTAATGAAATTGAAATATATTTTATTAAAGTTCTCTATCACATGTTCCCTATTGAAACTGAAGGAAATACCACCAATGTTTTGCGTACAGGGACACCCGAAAGCATTCCAAAGCATTGCGTTCTATGAGATGTATTTCTTAAAACCATATTTTAATAATTTTACTTTGCACAAATCTTAATGAAATTGAAATATGTTATTATTCATATGTATAAACGAATGCTTTCTATTAAATACAGTCTTAAAAATGATATACAGTGGAACCTGTAAAAGTGACCACCTTGGTAAAGTGACCACCTGACTAAAGTGACCATTTTCCTGACTAAAGTGACCATTTTCCAATTTTAAAGAGACTTTATAAAGTGACCACCTGCGTATAGTGACCATTTTATCCGGTCCCTAGGGTGGTCACTTTAGACAGGTTCCACTGTATATATGTTATTCAAGCTCATTATGGAAAGTTCCCTATTTAAAAGGCATTAATGGTCTCTAAACAACTGGTTTGTATATAGAAAGACCCCCCCAAAAATGCCAATGCCTTGCATTTTGATTTTAGGAGAGACATTTTTATAAATCTCATTTAAATAATTTTCTACTGCAAAAAAAACATAAAGAAATCGACATTTATTGTTAATATGCTAAAATAATGTTTTGTTTATGGAATACGATATGCTTAATCTTCAGATTTACAGAGTTACACTAAAATATTCAGATACATTAAGGGCTGTATTTTCGTTTGTGTTAAAAATATTTTTAACAATTTCCAAAATTTCAACACTTTTCTTAATGTTTAAGATTGATTATGAATTCCTTTAGTCTATATACCTGCCTTTTTGTCCTTCTGTCTGTGCGTTGTCTGATAACGCAGGCAAAGAATATTGAAATTTATACAACACAACGTGTACGTGTACAGTTAAATAGTGTTATTAATTATTGCATATCGCATAGTTTTTCGTTTTTGTTTGCAATAGTAGTGAAAAGACACAGTATTTGTTACGTGTTTCATTATTGTACAAAGAATTGGGAAAATCTTTTCTCATTGACTGTGATGCCAATTGGAATCATAACATTTAAAATTTTCTTTATTGCCATCTAAAACTCCTACTCATTCAAAATGGACAATATTATAATCTATATACATTTTCCTACCTAAAAATATACATTTTAGATGGCTGCACTATCCCTGTTAATGAATGAAGGGATGTTTTACTCTAATTTGATAATATTGTTTCCTTTTTGAGGCAATTTAAATGAACAGCTGCTTCAGATTTATTTTATGTTTTAATATTTATAATTTGTATTTTAATGATCTGTAACATGTATTTCTTCCAAAATTTTATCCCAGGGTGTCCCATATTTTAAAAAATCATAGCAATTGAAGGAATTGGTAGATTTGAACGAGGTTTGCGAAAAAGTTATTCTCGTGACGAGGGATTTTTTTGGTAATAAAAAAATAATAGTTAAAATTTCCGTCGATAGAGGGCGCTGTACGTAAGAAAATAATATATTTCCATGAAAAGTATATTTATTTGCATCCATATGTTCATAGGCATATAAATCCTACTCTATATGTCCACCATCATCACAAATTACAGTTTGCAAGTAAGTTATAACACCGCTAACTGTAGCTTCAGTCGATGGCTCTTAGCTGAGGGAAGACATCTACACTAATAACGCTTTATTCACCAAGTCGGCATCGCAATTGAAACTTCATATATGCACAAGTAGGAGGCAAAATAAGAAATACGATGCGATAATCGTCAAACCGTGCCATTTATAGGACTCTGATTTGCATATTTCTTGTTACACGTCCGTGCAGCGTCCTCTAACAATAAAAAATTTAACTATTTTTTTTTCTCAACTAAAAGGAAAAAAAAAAAAAAAAATCCTCCTCTACGAGAAAAACGTTTTTGCAAAATGCATTCAATTCCATTAATTCCTTCAATTTTTATGAATTTTTAAAATGCGTACAGACTTATGAGACATACGGTATTTACTATTTATTGAAAAGTTATGATTTTAAATGCCACCAGTGCAAATAAACACATCTTAAGTACAAATAAACACATCTTAGTTGCTTTGTTAGCTATATTAATTCGTAATCTGGTGGTAATCTGTTGTTAATCCTATTTTCAAAAATAAATAAATAAATAAAATATATTTTTTTTACTTTTGAAATATATTTATGACTAACAATAAATATAAAATTTATTGTTTTATGGATAAAAAAAATTGTGGATGAAAGGGTTAATTAACTCAGGGTGGCTAGCAGTCAGGGAAAATCAAAGAATCAGGGAAAAGTCAGGGAATTTAGAAAATCTGGAAAAGTCAGAAAATAGTCAGGTAATTTCCTTTAAAGTCAGGGAATTTTGACAAATTTTGTGAAAATAAGCTATATTAATCATTAAATTATTAATGATATTTTAAATCACTAAATTTTTTGCTAGTGTCGTGAAAGTTTCATCGAAAATAAACGTGAGAGTCAGGGAAAAATGGAGGAAATCTCGAAAAATACTCAGGGAAAAGTCAGGGAATTTGAAAAGGTTTAAATGCTAGCCACCCTGTAACTGCAAAGAGGGTCTGTTTTATTTTTAAATATTTCTATAAGGCTATATTAGAATTATGAACCTTATTTAATGATTCAATTTAATCATTAACGGCCCTCTTCACTTACCGTCGTCGGAAGCCCGAGCTAATGTTATTCTATGGAGAAATTTTCTTTACAAATAACTTATTAACTAATACATATTTTTGAATTCTGTTTTCACATTCAGAAAATTCCCAACTGTTAAATTGACGGACCTTTTTAAAAAATGTGTTTTTTTAATATTTTATTTTGAAATTGCAAAATGAAAAAAATTTACATATTGAAAATTCGTATTTTGCAGCTTCAAAATTAAATATAAAAAATTAAAAAAATAATTTTTTTAAAAAGTTCCGTCAATTTAACAGCTGGGAATTTTCAGAATGTGAAAACAGAACTTAAAAATATGTATTAGTTAATAAGTTATTTGTAAAGAAAAATTTCCCATAGAATAACATTAGCTTCAGCTTCCGGTGGCGGTGAGTGAAGCGGGCCCTTAACTGAACCTTACAACTAACACTTGATACGAATTGGTTGTTTAATTATAGGGGACACTGGGGCACAGTGGACCACCCCTATTTAAATCTCTTAATATCTCTTTTAGTTTATATTGAGACTCATAGATAGCATCATGGTGCTAATTGTATACATTCAAAAATCCACATGGTAAATGCTAAGGTGGCCATTTTATACAATTTTTATGTTTTGAGCTGCTGAAAGTAATTTTTCAAATTTGAAGTTTTTTTAATTTTATCATTACTGAACTATCGACTACAAGTATTGGATAGTTGTTAAGAAAAGGTAAGATATTGTTGTTTTTAAATTTTTAAAAATTATTAGCATATTTATAATCTATAATATGCTAATAAGTTTGTTTAATATTATTATTTGTTTTGTCTGGACATGGGGCACAGTAGTCCGCCTTCCAATGTGCCTAAAAGTCCAAATTATATTTGATACCTTATTTATTTTAGTTAAATTTACATATACAAATAAAATGTGGCTCAAAATAATTAATAATAATAATAATAATAATAAATAATAATCTTAATGATATTATAAATAAATTTCTGAAAAGGGAAAATAGTTGAATAATAGTATAATAATTATGAATATCTAAATGTAATAACTATTTGAATTGTTTAATATTAAAAAAATAAATAAATGATTATGTGATATAATAAATAGTAGGTTATATAAATTTATTGTTGTTGTTTTTAGAAATAACATGTAAAAGATAAAAGTAGAATAATTTTAGTTAAACTTATCTCACAAATATAATGTAAAGTATTAATATCTCAAATAATTAATAAAAATGTTTGAATAGTAATATAAAGTTTAATTATATATTTCATAATTTTTATAACTATATATCATTAATAAACAAATTAAAAATATATCTTATTGTTTTTAGTGATGGCACGTAAAAGTCAAAGAAAATCTGATATAGGATTCTTCCTCTAATTTGATTTCTTATTTATTTTGATTTTCTTTAAATTTTTGGTAATTTTATTTCATGAAAATGTTCGAATTATGCTATTTAGACTAGAATTGCATAAGAAACTAATTTTAGAAAAAAAGAATGAGTAATTTATATTGATTTAACATGAACAACAGAGGTTGGTCCACTGTACCCCGGGCTGTGGATCACTGTGCCCTGGTAATGGGGCACAGTGGTCCACTTTGCCCGTGCACACAATTTATTTTTTTATTCGTAATGTATTAGAAGTATTGTTATAAAAAAAATTAGGACATGTCAAGAAAGCTTTGAAGAATGTTTGCTAATTTTTTCAAGTACCTTGCTTTGATATTTTTGGTGAAAAAAAATTAAAAGTGTAAAAGTGGTCCACTGTGCCCCAGTCTCCCCTACGTCATTCAAAACTTTTAAAAAGATGATGCATATATTTAATTACATATATAAATTATACTTACTCTAAATTTTTACATTACCATGTTTTACACTAAATAAGATCATTTTCACTCGTATAACTACCAAAAATGTGTAGGTGAATGAGAGTGCTACTTTCATTTGCACGTTAGCACGTGTACCTGTATGCCAGCATGCCTTTCTGACGCAGAACGAACATTATATCACTACTTTCGAGCCTCCCCACTAGTGGCTGGGAGATCCTGCCCTCAAATCTGGTAAACAGGAAGTGTCTGACTCAATCTCAGATCGCACTCGCCAACCTAACCGTTTACAGTTTGCCATGTTTTTCTCTGAAATTAGTATAAATACGGGCTGGGATCCCTTGAGGGCCCGCTTCACTCATCGCCGCCGGAAGCCGAAGCTAATGTTATTCTATGGGAAATTTTTCTTTACAAATGATTTATTAACTAATACATATTTTTAAATTCTGTTTTCACTATATGAAAATTCCCAGCTGTTAAATTGACGGATCTTTTTAAAAAACAAATTTTTTTAATTTTTTATATTTTATTTTGAAGCTCCAAAATACGAATTTTCAATATGTGAATTTTTTTCATTTTGCAATTTCAAAATAAAATATTAAAAATTAAAAAAATAAATTTTTTAAAAAGGTCCGTCAATTTAACAGTTTGAAATTTTCTGAATGTGAAAACAGAATTTAAAAATATGTATTAGCTAATAAGTTATGTGTAAAGAAAATTTCTACATAGAATAACGTTGGCTCGGACTTCCGACGACGGTAAGAGAAGAGGGCCGTTAAAGGCCCAGCACGGAAGACACTCCACCCAAGCTTAGCACCTAAGTACAGTCAATCGGCCGTTTTCCCTGCACCTATTACCTTAAATTTCGAATAACTTATCAAGTTTACACTTTAAAATGTTAGAAATCATTACCGTTTTGCCAGTATCAAAAGGTATATGTTGAAATCGGTCCGATCTCTTTACGATAAACTATTTTTCAGATAATGTCTATATACAAGCTAACAAACTGACTAACGTACAGACGGACATCATATTAATTTTTTGATTTTCGTATTCCTCACCCTCAAAACATTTTAAAACGTCAAAAAATCTGGTATTATGAGTAACTAAAAAGAGAAATTGAAATAAACTAATAGATATACCTTTATACTAATATTGCAAATACTACTTCGCATTAATAAATTATTTATTTAAGTATTACATTCTAGAAATATATTAAATCTATTTCAGAAAATTATGGAGCGAAAGGCAGATTTTTTATACCAACCATGTGAAAAATACCAGAGCCGAGAATCGAACCCGGGCCTTCCACTTTACGTGCGGACGCGCAAACCATCGAGCTACCCTGGCTGATTACCAGCTGGGCATTTCTCACATAACATTCGTTGGCAAAAAAAAAAGCGGAAGGCCCGGGTTCGATTCCCGGCTCTGGTATTTTTCGCATAGTTGGTATAAAAAATCAGCCTTCCATTCCATAATTTTCTAAAATGAACTTTCCGGCTTGATGAATGAATTTCCAAACTTAATATTAAATCTATTTTTTGAATCAAAATTATATTGTATATTTTCGAAAATTCTAAAGGTATTTGTATATTGTATATTTTGGGCAAAATAAATAAGTATTTGTATCTAACTTTTTCTTTTTGGTAAGTATGTACATTGGCTAACTTCGGTATTGTGAATAAATATTTGATAAAGAACATTTCCTCCCCTGTGCTGACGAAAACGAATGTATTATAAGCTGAATTTTAAATAAACAAAATAAGAAAGGTTGTTAGGAAGTATAATTTTGATATATTTTTAGCGGTTGGTTTGTGTGTTTGTGTATGTATGTATGTATCGCTCTCTCTCTCTCTCTCTCTGTGTGTGTGTGTCTGTTATTAGAATATCTTAACAACAAATAGCAGCAGGAAGTTCAAACTCGTTATTCTAAATCTGTATCATATAGGGATTATGCACAAACTTTCCGTTGAGATCAAACAAATCATTTGCGCGCAGGGAATCCAAGATAATTCAAATACATTACGTCTGTGGACGACATTGCAGGTAAGTAGCGTTTAACATCTACAGGCTGCACTAAACCAAATGAAATGAATATATTTTATATGCATAAAAGCATGTTTAGTGTCGAATATGGCATGAAAATCTTACACCGTTCGTTTACAGGGCTACACAAAAGAACTGGAATATTATGGGATAATACTTAGAGATTTATGAAAATGCATTTCAGGTTGTGCTGTGTGTTATTAATATAGGATTATATTTAAGTGCACAATGTGATGAGTACTTAATTTTTAGAAGGTATATAGGGCTGAAAATAATTAAGCGCTTTTAATAATTAATTAATAATTAAGATATTAATTCTTTTTTATTGAATGTAATTAGAGGAAGTGCTTTACTATATTTTACCATTAAAAAAAAAAAAAAAACTGTCCAAGAATTAAAATAAATTCCTCATTATAAGGTAAGTATATAGCGATTTTTTTTTTTTTTTTTGTGTGTGTGCTTTTACGCGTTTTGAGGTTCTCTGAATACTGAAGTCAAGTTTTTTACTTTTGATTTGTTTTAAAAAGTGTTGTAAAATTTACAACAAAGTGTAGTTAATTTTACAACACTTTTTAAAACAGCATCTTGTAAAATTCACAGCAAAGTGCAGTTAATTTTACAGCACTACTAAAAACAGCATCTTGTAAAAATCACAGCAAAGTGCCGTAAATTTTACAGCACCATAAAAAAAAACAGCAGCTTGTAAATTTTACAGCAAGTGTGTTGGCAGCCGTGGTGCCAGCACCTTTTGTTGTAAAATACTGAAATTTTTTTTACAGTGCTTTCAAGATTGATTTTTATGAATGATCTATGTTTTCGGACAAAAAGCTTTAATAAATTCGCCACAGAAGAGGCACTCTTTCCGCCACGCGAATTTATCTCAATGTTAAAAATTATACGACGGAGGGGAGATTGGTATTGTTATAATTGTTTGACAGAAATATAATAAAAATAATTCTCATTAAGTGCATTTATACGAAATTTTTGTCTTATAATGCCATATTAAAGTTTTTTGGAAAAAAAAAAAGAACTTTTTCGATACTGTCCGTTTTGATACTGATTATTATTAATTTTCTTTTCTTTCTAAGAAAAGAAAGAAACAAAAAAAACGATTTTGATGAAATTCTGGCAAAAGCAAAATTTAGTTTAGTACGGCGGACTATTAGATTTTTTTTTTATTTTTTTTTTTCAAATTATAACATCGCTTTCAAATTATTCAATTATATTTTCGATAAATTTTCGATTTCGATAAGTGTCCAACTGTTCTTAAAATTGGTATCGTAAAAACTCGTAGATTGAGACTAATAGTCCTCCGTCCTAAAATAAATAAATAAAAATAAAAATATAATTAATTAAAAAATAAAAATGAATAAATAAGCAAAATATTTATTTATTTATTTATTATTATTATTATTTTTTTTTTTTTTTTCAGGTCACTTTACACTAATATTTTTAAATTTACAAGCTGGCAATGTTCCAATTTCCAAATTAAGTTAGATGATCAATCCCGCCGTTATTATTATTATTACTGGAATAATAATATAATAATAATAAAAAAAAAACCTAAAAAACTATCGCAAATTTTAAACCGGTTTTCACAAAAGTTGAAAATTGGATATAAATAATGATTATACGTTCGTTCACAGTCCAAAAATCTCTAAATTCGACTAAAAATTAGAGATTTTTAAAAATGAAATAAAATACGATTTCTTTTTTTTTATTTAAAAAAAAGCCATATTTTGTATTTATATTTTAAATTTCATAACCTTTCAATTTTATATCTTATATCATATTTCCTACCATCTAACTTCCAGGTCACTTTTGATAATATATCTTATTATTATTGTTGTTGTTGTTATTATTATTATTTTCATAGCGCATTATTATTATTAGAATATTTAAAAAAAAAAAACTTTAAAAAATTATGAAATTTTAACAATTTTGACAGAAGTTAAAAATTGGTTTAAAAAAGTGATTATGAGTTAACAGTCCAAAAATAGCTAAATTTGGTTAAAAAATTAAAGACTATAAAGAAAAATAATATTTAATGATATTCAAGGCCCAGCACTGCGTTGACATTTTATAATTAACATGCCAGTTTTCTTCCAACTGAAAATTGCAGTTTTTATAGAAAAATAAGATTTAATTAAATTTAAGATTGGATTTTTTATAAAGCTAGCGTTGTTGTATGATATAATATTACTTTAAAAATGCGTAGAAACTGCTCAGGAAAAAAAAAATTGTCCTTCGCCTCCCTCTCTGCACCCACTTTTTTTTTTTTTTTTTTTTTTTTTTGTCTATAGAAAAATAATGCAGTTTTACTTCTTTCAATAACTGCAGCTTAATGCATCTCCACTTTCACCCAATCGTTATTTATTTTTTTATTTGTTCACAATCGTACATATACTAGACAGCTTTATGAACATTCGTTATTCCGGCCGTAACAATTGAACAGGGGCGCCCCATAACAATTTCAACGCCTCATCTGATCATTCTGTAACAAACGTCAAGAGCTCGCCGCTAAAAAGCACGCACAGAAAATCGTAATCGCATACATTTGGCACTCTCTGTGCCGGATCAAATAGATTGGAGGGGAGTTGCACAGCCCCTTGCCCCCTTCCTTACACTGTCATCCGTCAGATGACGGGGCGGGATATTCTTTTAACGAGATAGTTCGCCGATTGGGAGGTGTCAGGAATCGTCTGTAACGAGCAAGTAAACCAAAGGCTTGTTAATTTCCCGGACTTACGGGAGCCGGATTCTAAGAGGCGTTATGCTGTCTGGATTTCCTTATTTGGCTGTTTATCGCTTGATTTATAGGTAATCAGATATCTGTCTGATTTTATAAATGTGATTGATTCTGTGATGAAAATTGAAGATACGATTATTATAATCTAAAAACGCACGTATACGCTAACGTCTAATGAAAATTGCCCAGAAAGTTGCTGAAAAATATTATTTAAGAACATGGAAATGTGAAATAAATTATTGACTAATAAGAGAGTACATTTATTAAAGCGTACATTATTTATTTACCTAACATAAAAAAACTTCTTTATTTTATTTTACTTCTTTATTTATTTTCAGTGTGTGTATGTGATTTTACTTTTTTTTTGTGACATATATTAACAATTTATAAAATTCAAATTACCACTAAATTTTATAAATTAAACTTTATAAGTATGTCATGTACATTCCCAAGCTAGACTGAAATCTCAGAGGGTGCCCAGAAAATAGTAGGGGTTAGTTTAGAAATTTTAAAGTTTTTTTTTTTTTTTTTTTTTAATAAATATTGTTAATTATTAACAGAATACGCCATTAAATATGGTTAATTAATTAGTAAATAATTAATAGTTTATGTAATAACTATTTAATTAAAATAAAATTATAAAATTCTACATGGCAGATATGATATATTAGAAGTAGAATCTTATTTCTAATCATAATTAAATGCTTCTTAATATAACTTTTTATTAGTGGAAACTGGGGCAAGGGGCAAAACAGAAATTCTAAATTTTGATGCCATAAAATAAGAACTAAATTAAATTATAGCAGTTGTTATTTACATAAATAAGTTTATTAAAATCTGAATTATTTGGAAATCATACCAAAAATAAAAATATGTAATACAACCTTTATTGGGGGAAAAGGAGACAATTTGGAGAAATTTGTACTACAATCAAGATTTTGGTAAAATTAAAAAACAATTTCGGGGTACTTTTGGTAGTGTAAATAATCCCAAGCCTCGGTCTTTATAAAAATATTTATCTAGGAATGTGTTAGGCGATGCCTGGATTTTCCCGTAGGCACTCAGCACCCTATGGCCTTCCTCCCACTTTGAACCTGTTCGTCAGTGGCGGCTCGTGCAAATTTTCACCGGTGGGGTCCGATCCATCGTATGATGCGTAATTTAACTTTAATACCATTCATTATTCAAACATGAAAACAAACATTAATAAAATGGGATGTAAAACGAAATTTCGGATTTTTTTTTTTTTTTTTTTTTTAATATGATGGCGCATCTTAAATTCAACACTATGGAAAACATTGCATAAAATTATCTCAAAAATTAAAGTTTTATAAATACAGTTAAAAAAATCTGCAATGTTCTGATCAATGGAATATCAAAATTTAAATATCTGGAAGTAGACGGAAATTGCCAAGTTCGATACCAGATCGCTTTCGTCGACATATACATTTGGAGTTTGCAATGGCTTTCTCCAAAACTCAAATAAAAAGGGCTATGTAAGACTTAGAAAGACTTTCTACAGAGAGTACACCACTCAGGTCTAGGACTCTCTTTTAGTCAACTGACTTTAACCCTAACACTACACACCATTAAAATTTGAATTCAAATGTCTCAGAGTGTAATATTATTTAGCTTACGCTAATTATATCCCTAAATCTTTTATTTATAGAATTTCAAGTGTTATATTCATGTTTCTTATCTTAAAAAATAAATAAAATAAACCTTAACCAATCTGTACGAAGTTATATTGGAATTTAAAAAGTCATGATTAATGTAATGTGGATACATATTTAAAAAAAAAAAAAAAAAAAAAAAAAAAACATGTTTTTCACTTTAAGAGCTTAATTTTAGATAATTTAAATTAACTTTCAATAAATAAAGAAATAAAACGGGCTATCATCTTAAAAAAAATAAAAGAAAGAAAAAGAAAAAAGAAAGAAAAAAGAAACATTGCGGATGTTTCTATTAAATCGCCTTTAAAAGAAAAATCCTTTAATAATAGTAATAAATCACAATTTTATGCAGCTATTTAATCCATTTATCAGTGTAAATCCATTAATTATTTATCTAAAAATTTTACAATTTATTTACATAAAAGTTTTAATACATATTATTCTGAAGGAAAAAAAAAAAAAATCGCATATTATTTTTATTTTTATTCCCCCCCCCATTTAAATTCAAAACAATTTAGTTAAAGAGGTCTTAAATTCTTATACAAGCTTTTATCTCAAAGGCTAGTCTAGAAAATATTTTTGACTATTACCAGATTTCTTTTTTTAAACACTAAAATTTTAAATTGTCATATATAACTCCAAAGAATTCACCGAAAAATCAATGAGAAAAAAAAAAAAAAACGTAAATCAGAAGTCGCCAAATTTTATCCGTGAATTGCATGGTTTTAAAGGAGACAGTTTTTTCCCCTATAGTTTTGTTCCAAAGGGCCAGACTCTGCTGGCTCATCGACGAGAAAATTACAGCGTGCTTACACTGATAAAGCAGTTCGTCGCCAAATCTGTTAACCCGATCTTCTAGTAGAATAAACTGTACAAATAAACACGCCAATTTCGGGCTGAATGTAAACGGCCCCATTCTCTTAGATAAGGAAGGGATGTAGCAGTCGGTCAGTCATTAGTGATTTGTGACAGCTGAAAAATATTGACAAATAAATGATAATGAAAGAAGATTAAGATAAAGTTAGATAGACGTATTGCAACAAAATTTAACTAGTTTTTACAAATGAGATATTATAGAGTTAAATTGAGATAAATGGGGTTTTTGTCAGTATCGTTTGTGATATTTTAAAATCGATCAGACCATTTTACGATAATTCGCTCTTGAGATTTGTTCACTCAAAATAACAAACTAACTAACAAAGTAACTAACGAACTAACAATTTGACTAACCTACAGACTGAGACCACATCGATCTTGTGATTTTTTACTTTCTTAAACCTCAAAACGTGTAAAAAAGTAAAAAAAATCCGAGATAGAAAATTTTCACGAATGCCTAAATTCTTCATACAAACAGCATGTTGGTGAATTAATACTATATGATGATTAAAAATCACTATATAGCAATATTTCCCCATATAATACAACAAAAATTCACAAGAATAACTTTTTGAACCCCAATAACGAGTAAAACAGTTCATCTCAAAGGCTGTCCTCAGAAGTTCTCAACACTGAGAGAAAAAAAAAAAAAAAAAAAAAAAATATGTCGCTTTCATCTAGAACGAATAGGTGGTCCTTTTCTCAATCCTTAAACTAGAAATATAGACTTACGAGCTATGAGTATAAGGCACGCCAATACACTGAGAAAAAATTATATAACTGACATCTAGAATCTAAATTGTGGCTCTAGAAAAAATAGTTCCATGTCATCCTTATAAATTTCTTAGAAAATTTTTCCTAGTCCCCTTCGAAAGAGAATTCTGGAGACCTCTATTAGAATTCTTGAGCGTTTGCCTGTACTATCGAGGACAAACCTATTTGAAAATATCTCCAAATAAATGTGAATACAAGAGGCGGGTTTGAGCAGCTATAATCTTGGTTTATGACATAATTCTAGAAAATCAAGCGAGAATTTCTCGTAATACAAGATTCAGAATATTGTTTCACCATCTAGAAATGTGTAGATTAGAAATTCTCGACCATTTCGTCTATTCAGTTTATTGGCGTGCCTTATGGGCATAGCTCGGAAATCTATATTTCTAGTTTAAGGATTTAGAAAATGATCATTTATTCATTCTAGATGAAGGCGGCATATTTTTTTTCTCAGTGCACAGAACTAGGAATTTTTTCAGCTCTCATGATTTTTCTTTTATACGAGCCTTATCATTATAAACTTTATGGAGTCTCGCTTACATTCTAGAGATTTTAAGTTAATTCCTTAAATAGTAACTGTTGATTTTTAGCGCTAGGACATATTTGAAAATAATAATTTCCAGCCGATACCGAAAAAAAAAAAAAAAGTTTCTAATTTATTAAAAGTTTCTCAGAGTTCGTCGCCAAAGTTTTTTCCATGATGCGATATGAATGATTTCCAGCGTAGATGTTTTACAACAAAGAGACAACCAATGCGCGAAAGCTAAGCATTTCTCCGTATTGTTTCTTAGGAGTCATTTTCCGAAGAATAAAAACTAACAGGTTGTGGCCATCACAAACTTTCTTCTATATTTTTCTATAAAAATTCATGCAACACAAATTATTTTTTTAAATTACTATTCATTAAAATTATTTTCTATGATAAATGGTGAAAATTTTCATCCCAGAGCAGTATAACACTAAAATGTCCAAAGAAAGTCGATTTTAAGTTTTAATAACGATATCTTAAAAATGAGTTTTTTCTTATTTATTTATTTATTTATTTTGATAAAAATTAAAAAGTCGATAACTTTGTTTTAAATTATCACAGATCACACGAAAGAAATTTCGTGTATTATAGACGACGTCTGAGGAAACGCTTCTATTTTATTTTATTTTATTTGTTTTAGATTTTTTTTTTTTTTACTTTCTCTTACCCGTAAGGTAGAGAAAGTATTGTTTTTTTCTTTTTGGGGTCAAATTTTCGAACGCGAGTTTTTGTAATATTTACATGTTCTGAGGTCCCCTGAATACGAAAATCATGTTTTTAGTAAATGGTCTGTGTGTATGTCTGTGTGTCTGTGTGTGTGCCTGTCTGTTATCAGCATATCTCAAAAACAAATTATGGCAGAAAGTTCAAACCTTGTATTCTAAATGTGTATCATATAAGGATGCTACACTAAACTTTTCGTTAAGATCAAGCAAATGGTTCGTGTACAGTGACACTCAAAATTATTCAAATACATTACGTCTATGGGGGAAATTGCAGGTAAGTACAGTTTAACATCTATAGACTGCACTAAACCAAATGAAACGAATATATATTTTTTTGTAATAGAGATAGCCAACAGGGAAAAAAAAATGTGTATGTAAGAGCCTCGCCTCCCCCCCTGGGGGGGGGAAGTCCTTCCTCGAGGGGAGTAAATTTTCATGATGGGTATCTTTTAAAAGAGCTCGCCAATACTTTTAAAACGAATGGTTGAACCATCGATCTGCGATAATTTAAAACAAAGTTATCGATTTTTTTTTATTTTTAACGAAAAAAAAAAAAAAGGATTTTTTTTTTTTTTTTTTTTTTTTTTTAAATATTGAGAATAAAATGGACTTTTTTTTTGGATATTTGGTGTTATACTACTTCTTTAATATGGAAATCGTCTGCATTATCATAAAAGATAAGTTTTTTAAATAATGATTTTAATAGATTATTTTTTAAAAACAGAATTGTTTTTTAATAACCGAATTTAGATTCTATATAAATATAGGTGTATTAATGAAACGGAGGGTTGAGGGGGGTGGTAGCCCCCCTCACACAGAACTAATTATCATATAAAACTCTTCCGAAGCTTAATTTGAATTGTTTAAGATAGGTTTACATAACAGTACTCGTTATCTTACCTATTAATCTCCAACCTGTATTTATAATATTAAATTTCAGGGTAAGAGAAAATCGTGTGAGTGACACACCAGATTATTTTAAATAAAAAATGTATATATATATATATATTATCACAAATCTTTGGTTCAACCATTCATTTCAATGACATTGAAGAGGTTATTTTATTTTATTTTTTTTTTTTAAATATTCATTTTGAAAATTAACCGTGACGGAACGAAGAGGGAGGGGGGGAGGGGGAGTGATACTCCTAAATATGCAAAATTTTTTCTTAGTTGACTCTTACATTATAAGTAATTCATTTTATTATCAGAATGATTCATCCAAAATAACTCTTATTGTGCCCATTTTTACGAAATTTCGCTCTATATTGCTGTATTAAAAATTAAGAAAAAAAAAAAGGATGAGAACGCCACCTGTTGGGCGATTTTCACAAAGAAAAATATCAACACTAACTTAAGTCAAATTCAAACCAAATGAAAACTTGCACTGAATTTCATCCATTGGTTCGTGAGATGCAGCATTAAAAAAAAAAATTTTTTTTAAATACATGCACACAGACATTTTCTAAAAATGACCATATGGTGTTCAGAACATCTCACGAGTAAATCCACCAAAAACAGGCTGTCGTAAATTTTTACGAATGCAATATAATAATATTTACAAACTTGTAACAGTGTTATTAATTACAAAATATTGAATGAACGCCAAAAAAATGCAATAAACTCGCAACTATTGTTTCCGGTCGGAAGAACACACGACCTTTCCTCAGGTGAACAAAATAGGCACGAGTGTTGCAGTCAAATTGCATTTTATGGCGTTTATTCAAAGTTTTGTAATCATTACTTTAAAACGCCAGTTCTGTGGTGCTTTTTTATTATTTTTATAACAGTTTTGTTACGTTAAATAAAATGGGTTTACGGCGTAGCGATAACTGTCGTCACGTTATTGAAAAATATCGCCAAAATTACACACATGAATGACAAATTTGTCATCTAATATATATATATTTCTCTTTGAAATCAAATATTGAAATACACATATTTTAAATCATTTTTTAAACACTAATTTTCGTTTTTATTTTCATCCATCGTTAACAGTCAAATATATATATATATGTGTGTGTGTGTGTGTGTGTGTGTGTCAGGTTTTAATTCGCTATATAAAGCTACGACGTTCAACTGATCGTTATGAAAATCATTAATCAGGACAAAATCTAGATAACACCGTATTTTTTCGTTCAATCAGATAATTAATTCAAAAGATATTAAATAAAAATCCCATTTTTACTTTAAAGTTGTTAAAAAGCAAAATCAAGTTGATAGGGAAGAAAAAAAAAAAAAAAAAAAAAAAAAGGAAATACGCATAAAAATAAATCTTATTAGGAAAAATGTCGCACCGGGTTCTCACTGCCTTCGGAAAAAATTCCCAAAATGCTCTAACTCTTATTTCTATTATTTTCCCCCTTCGCCCCCCCCCTCCCGTCTATCCAAATAATTTTAAAAATTCGAAAATATTCGCAATCGATTTGTAGGTATCGAAAACCTCTATATACCAATTTTGAATGCTCTAACTCTATTCTATTTTGTTTGCCCCTCCGCCCCCCCCCTTCCTGGCCCTCCCAATAACTATACACTTTCGAAAATATCCCCATTCGACTTGCTGGCCTCTAAAACCTATCTGTACCAATTTTGAACGGCCTAACTGTATTTCTATTTGTTTTTGCCCACCCACCCCTTCCCACCCCTCCTAATAATTTTAAATATTCGAAAATATCCGAAATCGATTTGTAAGTATCGAAAACCTCTATATACCAATTTTGAACGATCTAACTCTATTTTTAATTTTTTGCCCCCCCTCTCCCCTCCCCCCTTCTCGCCCCTCCTAATAACGTTACACTTTCGAAAATATCCCTATTCGACTTGCAGGCCTTTAAAACCTATCTGTACCAATTTTGAACGGCCTAACTGTATTTCTATTTGTTTTTGCCCATAGCCCCCCCATACTGCCCCCCCTTCCCACCCCTTCTAATAATTTTACAAATTCGAAAATATCCGCAATCGATTTGTAAGTATCGAAAACCTCTATGTACCAATTTTGAACGAAGTGACACTATTTTTATTTTTTTGCCCCCCCCCTCCCCCCCCCCCCCAAAAAAAAAAAAAAAAAAAAAAAAAAAAAAAATCGGAAAAAATCAAAAAATGAGTTTTTGGAAATATCTTCAAGAAGACGCTTGGCGGTTTTTTTTTTTTTTTTTTTTACATCTTTGAGCTATTACTTTTACTCGAAAATCCGTATTTTTCTAAATCATTTATACCCCCTTCCCCCCTTAAAAATCCAAAATTCCAAAATCGCAGAAAATGATTTTTTTGTTTTTAAGTTTAGTCTCTCCCTCTGCAATTTCTTCACCGTGAAGCAATTTGGAGCCGAGTTGTGCTTATAAAGGTGGTTTTTGCCTTCTGCACCTTCGAAAATCATTTTCAGCCCGTCTCCCCCCTTAAAAATCCAAAATTTCAAAATCGCAGAAAATGATTTTTTTGTACTTAAGTCTAGTCTCCCCATCTGCAATTTTTTCATCGTGAAGTAATTTGGAGCCGAGATATGCTTATAAAGGTGTTTTTGCCTCCTGCGCCTCCGAAAATCATTTTCACCCCTTTTCCCCCTTAAAAATCCAAAATTCCAAAATCGCAGAAAATGATTTTTTTGTATTCAAGTCTAGTCTCCCCATCTGCAATATCTTCCTCGTGAAGCAATTTGGAGCCGAGTTATGCTTATAAAGGTGTTTTTGTCTTCAGCCACTCCGAAAATCGTTTTCACCCCCTTCCCCCCTTAAAAATCAAAAATTACAAAATCGCAGAAAATGATTTTTTCGTATTAAAGCCTAGTCTCCCCATCTGCAATTTCTTCCCTGTGAAGTAATTGGTGCCGAGTTGTACTTATAAATGTGTTTTTGCCTTATGCGCCCTCGAAAATCTCATTTTTACCCCCTATCCCCCTTAAAAATCCAAAATTCCAAAATCGCAGAAAATGATTTTTTTTTTTATTCAAGTCTAGTCTCCCCATCTGCAATTTCTTCACCGTGAAGCAATTTGGAGCCGAGATATGCTTATAAAGGTTTGCCTTCTGCCCCCCGGGGGGGAACGGGGGGGTATTTCTCAAAATCCCGTCTTAGTGAGCGTCAGGGTCCTAAAATTAACCTGCTCACCAAAAATTGCCACTCTATCTCCCATAGGATCGCCACAACCGTGTTGAGTCAGTGAGTGAATCAGTGAGTTTACTCTTTTATATATATAGATGTGTATCATATAAGGATGCTACACTAAACTTTTCGTTAAGATCAAGCAAATGGTTCGTGTACAGTGACAAATTTTCATGATGGGTATCTTTAAAAAAAGAGCTCGCCAATACTTTTAAAACGAATGGTTGAACCATCGATCTGCGATAATTTAAAACTAAGTTATCGATTTTTTTTTAAATATTGACAATAAAATGGACTTTTTTTTTTTTTTTTTTGGATATTTGGTGTTATACTACTGCTTTAATATGGAAATCGTCTGCATTATCATAAAAGATAAGTTTTTTAAATAATGATTTTAATAAATTATTTTTTAAAAACAGAATTGTTTTTTAATAACCGAATTAGATTCTATATAAATATAGGTGTATTAATGAAACGGAGGGTTGAGGGGTGTGGTAGCCCCCCTCACACAGAACTAATTATCATATAAAACTCTTCCGAAGCCTAATTTGAATTGTTTAAGATAGGTTTACATAACAGTACTCGTTATCTTACCTTTTAATCTCCAACCTGTATTTATAATATTAAATTTCAGGGTAAGAGAAAATCGTGTGAGTGACACACCAGATTATTTTAAATAAAAAATGTATATATATATATATATATATATATATATATATATATATTATCACAAATCTTTGGTTCAACCATTCATTTCAATGACATTGAAGAGGTTTTTTTTTTTTTATTTTCATTTTGAAAATTAACCCTGACGGAACGAAGAGGGAGGGGGGAGGGGGAGTGATACTCCTAAATATGCAAAATTCTTTTCTTAGTTGACTCTTACATTATAAGTAATTCATTTTATTATCAGAATGATTCATCCAAAATAACTCTTATTGTGCCCATTTTTACGAAATTTCGCTCTATATTGCTGTATTAAAAATTAAGAAAAAAAAAAGGATGAGAACGCCACCTGTTGGGCGATTTTCACAAAGAAAAATATCAACACTAACTTAAGTCAAATTCAAACCAAATGAAAACTTGCACTGAATTTCATCCATTGGTTCGTGAGATGCAGCATTAAAAAAAAAATTTTTTTTAAATACATGCACACAGACATTTTCTAAAAATGACCATATGGTGTTCAGAACATCTCACGAGTAAATCCACCAAAAACAGGCTGTCGTAAATTTTTACGAATGCAATATAATAATATTTACAAACTTGTAACAGTGTTATTAATTACAAAATATTGAATGAACGCCAAAAAAATGCAATAAACTCGCAACTATTGTTTCCGGTCGGAAGAACACACGACCTTTCCTCAGGTGAACAAAATAGGCACGTGTTGCAGTCAAATTGCATTTTATGGCGTTTATTCAAAGTTTTGTAATCATTACTTTAAAACGCCAGTTCTGTGGTGCTTTTTTATTATTTTTATAACAGTTTTGTTACGTTAAATAAAATGGGTTTACGGCGTAGCGATAACTGTCGTCACGTTATTGAAAAATATCGCCAAAATTACACACATGAATGACAAATTTGTCATCTAATATATATATATTTCTCTTTGAAATCAAATATTGAAATACACATATTTTAAATCATTTTTTAAACACTAATTTTCGTTTTTATTTTCATCCATCGTTAACAGTCAAATATATATATATATATGTGTGTGTGTGTGTGTGTGTGTGTGTCAGGTTTTAATTCGCTATATAAAGCTACGACGTTCAACTGATCGTTATGAAAATCATTAATCAGGACAAAATCTAGATAACACCGTATTTTTTCGTTCAATCAGATAATTAATTCAAAAGATATTAAATAAAAATCCCATTTTTACTTTAAAGTTGTTAAAAAGCAAAATCAAGTTGATAGGGAAGAAAAAAAAAAAAAAAAAAAAAAAAGGAAATACGCATAAAAATAAATAAATAAAAATAACAATAAGCTTTTTGTATGTTTATATCAGTTGAAAAATATTTTTCCTTTTTCCTTCTCGTATCAAGTTAAAAAATATTGAAAATAAAATTGAGAAAAATCACGCTGAAGAAATGGAACAGGACTTCTTGGCGAAATTTGAAAATTGATTTTTAGCTACACAATTGCAATCCAAAATGACACCAAAAATCTAAAAGTCGCCGGTGGATTAAAAATGTACCAAAACTGTTTAAGAAATTAATATAGAAATCGTTACTGGGGAACGAAACAGTTACCTCATGCCTTTGTATGGAATAATAGGTTAAAAAAAAAAAAAAAAAAAAAAAAAATCCTGTCCAACTAATTTAAATTCTGTTTAATAAAGAATTATGCTTGACTACTTATTTTTAAAAAACTAGATTTATTAGTAGCTTCTGCATATTTAAGAAGAAAGTAGAAGATACGAAAAAAATTTTGATTTTCGATTAATTTACACATTTTAACATTTCCTTGGATATCAATTAAGAGAAATTGACTACTTTTTTTTTTTTGAAAAAAAAAAAAAAAAAAAAAAAAAAAATGTAGCTTTATTATTCTATTTTCTGCATATATAAGAAGAAAGTATACAATTCAGAAACAAATTTTAGATTTCCGGTTTTCGATGAAGTTACACGTTTTGAGATTTAATGAACTTAATTTGATCGACTTTGTCTCGCATAAACTGTATCGAATAAAGCTTCTGTATCGCACAAACGCGTCAAACCAAACATGGTATATGAGATGGATATTATGTAAAACTATGCTGTTTAAATTTGGGTGCATATCAGCCGACAAGTGTCTCTGCTGTGCTGCAACTTAATTCTG
Source organism: Salticus scenicus (assembly GCA_963930645.1). NCBI lineage: Eukaryota > Metazoa > Arthropoda > Arachnida > Araneae > Salticidae > Salticus > Salticus scenicus. The sequence continues at coordinate 73,019,469 of OZ005659.1, forward strand.
TTTAAGAGAAGGTAATTATTGTGCTTTGCTGTGCAAAAAGTGTTCGAGTTTTGACCTCTGGGCGATACTTTTTATTATAATTATATTATTTATTTAATTTGTTTCTAGTCCCCTTTTTGCCTTCGGAATAAAACCTTCTCTGAAATGAATGAGGTATAACATGGTGTTTATGGCCCTCAAGTTCCAAGATAATTCATTATTATTATTTGTTTAATTTATTACTGGTCCCTTTTTTGCCTTCGGAACAAACCTTTATCTGAAATGTATGTGGTATACCATGATGTTCATAACTCTCAGGTTCTAAAATAATCCATTATTGTTTCTTTAGGTATTCTACAAAATATGTGTGTGTGTAATGGGTAAAATTTTCTTAGTTTTGCACATGAGTGTAAAAAAAAAAATCATTATTAAATATTGAAATTAATTACTCTTTTATTCGAAATACTATAATAATATATTATATGGAATTTTCCGTTTTAAAAAAATATGTAAGCATTAACAAATCAATCATTAAAAAGTTATGATAACATAATATTTAAAATGATTTTTTCAGAAAAAAAAAAAAAATCAAATAAATGTGGTGTTATTTAACAGCATGTAAGTTTAAATGATTTTGAATATTTATATAAGTGTTGTGAAAATCACTCAATAAATGAAAGGGAAAAAATCCTATGTCCCATAATGAATATTTTAATATATTTTCCCTTGATACATTTCTCCTCAGAAAAAATAAATTTTTTAACATGACATTTTGAGATGAAAATAAAATGTGAACTTTAAGCTCTTTAAAAGACGGTGAAAAATATTGCTCATAGACATTAAACCATGTCAAAAACAATGCAGCCAGTCTTATGAATCAAATAGATTTTTTTTTTCTCTTCTTGCTGACAAAAGACGTAACGATGAGATAAAATTTCTTATAGGTTATTTGGTTCATAACATGATTTAAATTGCTAAGTGATCAATGAATTATCAATTAAAATATAATAACGAATTACACGGAACTTCTTATGTTTTAGTTTTTAATAAAGGATGATACCAAATATCAAGGAAATCGTACATATTTAATTCTTAAAACACATTTTTTATTCTATTTTATTTTTTTAAATTATTGCAGCGACACTGTTAGTTCAGTATTAAATATGATAAAATTAATTGTATTCTTCTTTTTATTAAACGAGTTAATCTTGTATATTACATATATGTAATGGGTTTCTCGAAAATAATTTTAACGATTTTGATAATAATTAATAATAGGATTAAGGGTTTTTTTGAGACGACAAATCGATCAGACTCATCGTCGTCTTCAAGAAACTGCTCGAACGATTTTGATAAAAATTTAAATTTGGGGTTTTATTGCGATGAAAATACAATCTGAGCTGCTCTCATCTTCGTGAAAATGAATGATTACTGGTGACCCGCTCTACACCCGGGCTAAAATTCGGTAGAAATATGGTTTTCTTGGAAACGGCTCTAACGAATTTTATAAAAATAACGGATAAGCGAACTTTTGAAATTTCAAATCGATATGACTTATTTTCCTTATTCGAAATATAAGTACGTAATCAATCAGTAAAATTTCAATGAGTAAAGAAGCATTTCATATAAGGATAATTTCGGAAAACAAATTATTCTATTTACTCTGCAAATAATTTTTAAATTAAGTTAAACTTGTATTAATAAAAAAGTGACACAAATTTCTGCGAGTTGCTACGACTTGTCTCCCCCCCCCCCCCATTGTTTATTTTTGGAGATGAAACGGGGAAACAAATTTTACAGTTAATTTTAAATTTTATACGAAAAGGAAATGAACATAATGTGGTTATGCATATAAATGATTTTCTAAAATACCAATCAAATTATTTGTGAGATAAAATTTTGGAATTAATTAGTTAAATTACAATTAATAATAAATAAATTTAAATAAAAATGGTACAGTTTGGTTGTATTTATACATTTATACTTTTCAATGAAACATAAGTAAAAATACTTATAAAAGAAAATTTACAATTAATTAAATTAGGCTAAACTTTTGTGAACTGAAAAAGTGATACAAATTTCTAGTACTTAATTTAACACAATTTCTATTAGTACATGTTATTCCACCACCCCCACCACACTGTATATTTTCGGAGGTGAATCAATTTTTACAGTCGGTAGTAAATTTTAGATGAAACGGAAATAGACATAATATGGTTTTAACAGAAAAGTTTTTTGAAAAATATCAATCAAATTATTTGTGAGATAAAGTTTTGCAATTAATTAGTCAAATTATAATTGATAATAATAAAAAAATAATAATAATAAGCAAGAAGGGAACAGTTTAGTTGTATTTGTATTTTTATATTTTTCAATGAAATATAAGTAAAAATACTCATAAAATAATATTAAAATTAATTAAATTAAGTTAAACTTATGAGAGCTGAAAAAATACTGCAAATTTCTAGTACTTAATTTTTTATAATATCTATTACATGCTACCTTTTCCCCTTATGTATATTTTCGGAAGTGAAATAACTTTTACAGTCAGTAGTAAATTTTAGATGAAAAGAAAAGGATCATAATAGCGTTCTATACATAAAAAAACTTCTAAAAATATCAGTCAAATTATTTGTGAGGTAAAATGTTGGAGTTAATTAATTAAATTGAAATTAATAATAAATAAATTTAGATAAAAAGAGTACAGTTTGGTTGTATTTGTACATTCATACTTTTCAATGAAATATAAGTAAAAATACTTTAAAATAAAAATTTAATTTAATAAAATTAGGTTAAACTTACGTGAATTGAAAAAATTCTGCCGATTTCCAGTACTTAATTTATTTCAACTTCTATTACATGGTATCTTTTCTCCTGACGTTCATTTTCGGAAGTGTAACAACTTTTACTGTCAGTAGTAAATCTTAGATGAAAAGGAACTTAGATGAAAGGTTAAAATTTTGTGAACTGAAAAAGTGATACAAATTTCTAGCACTTAATTTAACGCAATTTCTATTACATGTTATTCCCACCCCCACCCCCAATGTATATTTTCGGAGGTGAATTAACATTTACAGTCGGTAGTACATTTTAGATGAAAAGGAAATATACATAATATGATTTTATATAGAAAAGGTTTTTGAAAAATATCAATCAAATTATTTGTCAGATAAAATTTTGCAATTAATTAGTCAAATTACAATTGATAATAAAAAAATTTAAACAAAAAGGGAACAGTTAGGTTGTATTTCTATTTTTATATTTTTTAATGAAATATAAGTAAAAATTAGCATAAAATAATGTTAAATTAATTAAATTAAACTTATGAGAGCTGAAAAAATACTGCAAATTTCTAGCACTTAATTTTTCACAATTTCTATTAGATGTTACCTTTTCCCCCTATGTATACTTTCGGGTGAAATAACTTTTACAGTCAGTAGTAAATTTTAGATGAAAAGAAAATGATCATAATAGGGTTCTATACATAAAAGATTTTCTAAAAATATCAATCAAATTATTTGTGAGATAAAATGTTGCAATTAATTAATTAAATTGCAATTAATAATAAATAAATTTAAATAAAAAGAGTACAGTTTCGTTGTATTTGTATATTTATACATTTCAATGAAATAGAAGTAAAAATACTTTAAAAGAAAAATTTAATTAAATTAGGTTAAACATATATGAACTGAAAAAGTACTGCCAATTTACAGTATTTAATTTATTGCAATTTCTATTACATGTTATCTTTTCACCTGATGTTCATTTTTGGAAGTAAAACAACTTTTACTGTCAGTAGTAAATCTTAGATGAAAAAGAAATAGACATAATATGGTTCTATACAGAAAAGCTTTTTTAAAAATATAAAATTATTTGTGACATAAAAATTTGCAACTAATTAGTTAAATTGCAATTGATAACAAACAAATGTAAATAATAAAAATAAAATAAGAACAATTGATTGTATTTGTATATTTATACTTTTCAATGAAATATAAGTAGAAATACTTATAAAAGAATGTTACAATTAATTAAATTAGGTTAACTTTATGTTAACTGAAATACTGATACAAATATCTAGTATTTATTTTAACGCAATTTTCTACTGCACGTTGTCTTTTTCTATGATGCATATTTTTGGAGGTGAAACAGCTTTAACATTCAATATAAGGTTTTTAATGAAAGGGAAATAAACATAATAGTTTTACACATAAACTAGTTAGCATAGGGGTACTCTGCTCAGTTCCCCATCATATATATGTTATCATAAATTTACAATACAGGACATACTATATTCATGTTAAAAATAAGAATTTAACAGATTTCTTGACACGGTGACAGACTAAAATACCCCACCTAATAGGCTATCCATTGTTCAATTCCATGGAATTACCTTATCCTAATTTGTTAATTTATTTTATTGGGGTCAGTTTCTTAGTTTAGTTTTCATGCAACTCCATGCTATCCTCAATGCAATGATCCCCATAATGCAAATTTCTGGGAAATATTGCTCTATTCTGCGGGGTTGAGAAAATCTTATCTTTCGAATATATTACGAAAATTTCAAATTAAAATATTTGTAGTCAATAACGTTAATGCCAGTATCATAAATGACATTTTAAAAATAGTCTTACATCTTTACAATAAAAGTATCCCTCAAAATGATGTTTATGTGAAAATTTGCCCTATTTTTGCCATTTTAAGAATTTTGTAAATTTCTAATAACTTACGAAGTTTTTAAAGTTGAGTTTTCATAGATAATTATGTTTATACAAGCATAAGATCTGATATTTTAAAGCTGGTTCTGACATCTTTGCAGTAAAAATATCCTTTTTTAATGCATGTTAAAGCGAAAATTTCCTCTACACTCCCATGTTTAGAAATTGATAAATTTCGAATAAGTTACAAAACTTTTAAATTAGAATGTTGCAAATGAATAGGATTCTTAACAGTGTCATAAGTAGTATTTAAAAGTTGGTCTTACCTTGTTTCGATTATTTGTTCTTGAGATATCGTGTACAAAGACTCGCAACACACTAACAAACTAACAGACACCCTACTGTCGGGTATATCACATCAGTTTTGTCATTTTTTGGAATCCTCACACCTCAAAACGTGTAAAACACTCAAAAACTCGTGTTTGAAAATTTTCACAATTACCTTAGTTCCTCATACCTGTAGCACGATGACGAACTAAAAATATCAATCGAAGTATTTTTGAGATATAATGTTGCAACTAATTAGCTAAATTACAATTCCAACTTCCAATTTATGTTAAGCAATAAGTCTCATGGTTTTTGATCTGGAATACATTTTTTTTTCTTTTTCTTCTTTCTAAAAGAAAAAAAAAAAAAAAAAAAAAAAAAAAAAAAAAATAATAATAATAATAATAATAATAATAAATAAAAATAAAAAAATCGAATTTTCAATCGATTTTGACAAAATTAAATATCGGCTAAAAATTGTGCTTATGAGTTTACAGTCCAAAAGCCGTTTTATAGAAAAATAATATTCAATTAAATTCAAGGCAGGACTTGAATTGACATTTTGTATAATTTGTGAGCAATAAATCTTCCATTTTCTAGCTGATCTTAGATAATAAATCACGTAATGTTTGGATTTTAGAGTGTACGAAAGGTTTTTTTTTTCTTTTAAAAATCTTGAATTATTTTAAACTGGTATTAACATATAATAAAAATTGATTATAAATAGTGAATATTTATGTCTAATTAAAAAATATTTAAATTATTTTCAAAATAACATTTAATTAAATACAAGAGCATTTATACTGTAACATTTCACAATTTGTGAGCTAATGTTCTTCCACTTGAAAATTACAGATTTTATAGAAAGATAATATTTAATTAAATTCGAGGTCGGAGGTTTTTATAAAGCTAGCTTTACACTTGTTAAATCCCCATTACTAAATGATGAATCAATCTTGTATATAGTTCCGGTGCGATTTTGATAAAAACTTAAAGTTAAGGGGTTTTTGAGATGACAAACTGATCAGGTACATATTTATCTTTCGAAAAAGTAACGCTTTTGTTAACATGTAGAGAATTTCAGATAATAATTCGATATTTATCACAATAATCTACAGAAAATATCATTAACAGTTCCCCCATGACGAAATATGGCAGAAAATCAGTTTTCTTGGAAATATTTATAATGATTTTTGCAAAAATCCTTTATAAGGAGCATTTTGAAATTTGAAGTCCATACGTTCTATCCATCTCTTGCTCTTCCTTGAAATATGAGTACATAATAAGCAAAATTCAATCAATATAGAAATATCTTCATAACGATGATTCCCGAAACAAATCACTCTATTTATTTTACAAATGTTTTTCTACAATGATTCCAAATTTGAAATTCAACTATCCAGTATTTTATGTTAGTCTAGAAATCGATACAAATTAACGGTATTTAATCTATCCCAAATTTTTATTACATGCTAGCTTTTCTCCCGATGCATATTTTAGAAGGTGAAACAACATTTACAGTCAATGTAAAATATTAGATCAAAAGGGAGTGAATATAATACGGTTGCATAGTTATATAAAAGCTTTTCTAAAAATGTCAATAAAATCAGTTGTAAAATAAAATGTTGCGATTAATTATTTCAATTAGAATTAGTAATAAATAATATTAAGTAAAAGAAAATGTTCTGCAATTTTTTTTCCAAAATCATTCTGAAATTGACAAGCGGTACAAATTAATTGTATTTATTGTATATCAAAATTTTTTACATGCTATTTCCCAGATGCATATTTTTGAAGGTGAAACAACTTTTACAGTCAATGCAAAATATTAGATCAAAAGGGAGTGAATGTAATATAGCTTCATAGTTATACAAAAGCTTTTCTTAAAATGTCTATAAAATCTTTCGTAAGATGGAATGTTACAATTAATTATTTCAATTCGAATTAATAATAAATAATATTAAAAAAAAAAAAAAAAAATCTACAAATTTCTTTCAACAATGATTCCAAAATTGAAATTCAACTATCCAATATTTTATGTTAGTCGAGAAAGCGATACAAATTAATGGTATTAAATCTATTCCAAATTTTTATTACATGCTATCTTTTCCCTCGATACATATTTTCGAAGGTGAAACAAGTTTTACAGTCAATGTAAAATATTAGATCAAAAAGGAGTGACTATAATATGGTTGCATGGATATATAAAAGCTTTTCTAAATATGTCAGTAAAATCAGTTGTAAGATGAAATGCTACAATTAATTATTTTAATCAGAGTTAATAATAAATAATATTAAGTAAAACGGAAATAAAAATTCTAGTGTTGTATTTATTTATTTATACATTTTATTTATTTATTTTTTATTTATTTATTTTTTCAATATAATGATAACGATTCAAAATAACTATATTTAATTCGAGGTATTTTTAAAACCATGTTGCAATCAATTAAATTAAATTAAATTTATGTTAATTAAGAAAGTGATACAAGTTTTTAGTAGTATTTATTTTCACGCAAGTTTCATTTATGCTATCATTTACCGCGATATTTTTTTTTCCGATGGTAAAATAACTTTTATATTAAAAATGTTTAGGTAAAAAAAGAATTGAAAATCATATAGTTGTGTATTTACAAAGGCTTTTCTGTAAAATATAAATAAGACTAACTGTAAGAAGATGTTACAGTTAATTAACAAATTACAATTAATTACATTAAATAATAAACTTTTAAAGAAATTTCATGCCTTTTTGATATTTATAATAATAATAATAATTACAAAAATCCCTTTATATGTTTTATATTAGATCGATTTTAACAAAAAGTATGATATAAGAAGTGTTTATGTAATTTTTTATAGTGTTATAATATATAATATATATAGTGTTATAGTTATATAATTTTTTACTGCTTAATAAATTAAAATTATATATGTGAGTAAGAAATAAAATAATCAATTTATTTAAAAAAAGAAGAAAATTATGAAAATGTTGCAATTTTTTTAAAAGTATAATATATATATATATATATATATATTAAATAACAATTTATCTCTGATTGCTATGTACTGCATTAGGATATACGAACAAAGACATATATATATATACTTGCTTGTTACATAATTTTTCATAATTTTACTTCTTTTACTTTCCTGTCTTATTTCCATTTCTTTTCTTTTTTCCTTTTTTTTTTTTTTTTTTTTTTTTAAATCTTATTAAAATACGTTGCTAAGATTAACACACGCACATCATAAACTCAAAATCGATTCATTGATTCATTTATTAGTGTAGAGCTGCGTTTTATAGCGATAAATATTAGCATTGTTTCTTATACAGTGAAACTTGAATAATTCGAACTTGTTTAATTCGAAACTCTGGATAATTCGAATTTTTTACTCGGTTCCGTGAATTTTGCATTAAAATAATGTTAAAAAATCATGGATAATTCGAATTCTATTTTGGATAATTCGAATTTTTCATACGATTACCTTTAAAATATTAGAGTAAAATTTGTTCCCGAGATTTTTCTCAGCTAAAGTGCATTTTTTTTTTTTTTTTTTTAACAGTCTTTCAAAAGAAGGATAAGAAAATACAAGAGAAGCCCCAAGGTAGTGCATCAGAAGATATGGTCCCTATACATGAACTTCGAGGGGTTTTTTTAATTGAAAGTGATGCCAAATGTAGAAGATTTTATTTTTGTATCAATTGATATTTTGAAGTCATATGCTATGACACAAAGATTGTATTTAGAGAAGCAATGAAAAATATCTGACTATCTTTTAAAAGGGGTTGAATAATTAAGCTCCAAAAAATATTGATTTAATTGAGAGGGAGAGGGGGGGAGGAATATAGCAGTATTCTTTGATATAAAGTTTATGTGTTAAAACTTTAATCGTAGAGTTTTAATTTTTTAATTTATCTCTTCTTTTTGACAAAACAGTATATGTAATTCGAATTTTTGGATATTTCGAATTTTTCTCTGGGCCCTTCAACTTCGAATTATCCAAGTTCTACTGTATTTTATTATATCAAATCCATGATCATAATGCAAACAATACAGAGATAAATACTGTTACTTTATTTAAATCTATTAGAAATTCAAAGGAGAAGTGTTTTTGATGTATACAATACCCTATTTATTTATTTATAATAAAATTTTATTATACTTTTCAAGCGTTAAAAAGTTTATTTTTGTTTATTTATTTAGTTTTAATATCAGAAAAACGCTTACCAATAATAAATCAAATATTTATTTATTCAAATTTGTAAGAAATTGTTTTAATATTAGAATGACAGAATTTGTCTTTAAAGTTCTTTCTCAAATATTCTGATACCAACTTTTTTTTTTCTTTCAAATATCTAAAACATCATTCATGTAGTCTTGGTGTGAGATACATTTAAAATAAAATTTATTGCCTGTCTTTCTTGTAGATAGATTTCAGACAAAAAAGCAGGCAGTTGAGTAGACGAGAATTTTTTCTAAAAAAATTCTTTTACATTTTAATATAAGATTTATTTGTATAATACAATTCTTTCTTAATTCATTAATTCCATTATCCTTCGTAAAATTATTTTTCAGCATTTCAACATATTAATCAATAATAATTATTAATGTATACTAATAAGTAAAATAAATTTCGATTCATCAAATCTTTATATCAATATAAATACTAACCATAGAAAATGTTTTAAGTTTTATATCGTTCACACTGACGTAGAGTTTATTTTGGAGAATACAAAACTATTCGAATAGTAATAATGATAATCTTCATATTAAGAGTAATATTAATTTCACGGTGAACACATTTCCGGAATGAACCACTCGACTTGAGACTTTGTATAGCTATAGCGTAATATAAGTTTTTTTTTTGAGATAAAGAAAGAAAGGAAGAAAAAAAAAGGACTCTCCGTGGTTTAATAATAATGATATTCTGATAATAATAATAATAATAATAATAGTAAAAATTAAAAAAAAAAAAAGTCATCATGACATTATATCGGAAACAGTGGATTAAAATAAATAATGAATAAAAATTTCCAAAGTATGGAAGCGGAAAAAATATAAAGGAAAGATAATAATAAAAAAAAAAAGGAGTATATTCTAAATTAAACATATCTTTTTTGTTACTTAGAGATTAGCAAATATCATTTTACGTATTATAGATATTCATATATACATTATTTATCATTAAATATTTGGACACTTTCTAATTTAGACGTTTTGTCAAATATCTGATAAAAATTCTTTAGGAATCATACTGAAACTTTAGAAGTATAAAAAACATATTTTAGCTCATATATCTGTATTGATAAGTATAAAGGATTTAAGTCCAAAAATGTCGATTCTGAGTTAAGTACATAGTCAGACTCAGAAAAAAATTCTCTATAGGTTGGTATAAAGGATTTAAATCCATGTCATTTAGTGTCTTTCAGAAAATCAGTTGGTAAAAAAAAGATTCAAGTCAGAAATTTGGCATTAATCTTTGGTATAAAATATTTAATTATATTTTCTCCTTCATTAAATGAAGGTTGATAATCACTAAATGATATAAAGTGTATAAATCAATATAATTCCTTTTTCCTAATAGATTCTTCTGAATAGTTTTTAGTTAGTTTAACTTTATTTTGCGTCTCCTGCAAAATCAAGAAAATGGACTTAAATCCTTTATACTTATCAGTACAGATATTTCAACAAAAATTTTGCCCCGAAGCAAAAAAAAAAAAAAAAAAAAGACTAGTAAAAAATTAAACAAAAATCAAAACTTTTTGGATCACCCTGTAAAAAGTAACGCATGAAATGCATTTTGGCTGTAGCATGTGATTATGAGCATTGTTTTCATTATCTGTATAAATTTGTAGGAGGCTACCACATATATTCATGGAAATATAACAGATTTTTTTTTAAACTTGCAAAAAAAAAAAAACACTTTTTTAATTATAACACGTAGGGTATTAGATCCAGTTCAAAACCATGTTTAGAAAATTTGGCATACTACTTTAGACAAAGCATACTGCAATCAATATGCAAAAATTTCAAGTATCTTACGAAATATGAGCATTTTCACACAAGAATTTTTAACTACGCATGCGCAAACTTTTAAAACATTTCATTTGCATAAATTAGTAGCCAAAAATATGGAGCTACTTCTATGAAAACCCCAAACAAACATTGAGTAAATTCAAAAAGTTATAAGAGATAGATTGAACAGAATTTCACTTCCTCTCACAAACAGCTTGTTGCATATTTTTGTAATTTATGGCATTTATCTATAGAGCTTTTATTCTTCAAAAGGGATTGAGTTTCAACCAGTTTATCAGTAAACTAATAATCTGGTGTGTCACTCACACGACTTTCTGTTACCCTGCATTTTCGTACTATAATTATAGATTGCATATTAAGTCTTAAGATCAATAGCGAGAGATAATAAAGTTCACTGTCCTTTAAAAATAATCTAAAATAGGTTAAGGAATAGCTTTATTTCACACGTAATTCTGTGTAAGGGGGTACTGCCGCCCCCTCAACCCCACTTCAATTATAGTGCATACAATCATTTAAAAGAAACAAATCTAGTCTTAAAACTTACCAGTTTTGATCAAATTTTTTACTGGCAACCTAACACAAAATTTAAAATGCCAAATTTGAATTTCCTGCAGTTATTTGTTTTTAAGTTAGGCTGATAACAGATATACATACAAATCAACCGCTAAAAAATTGATCTTCGTATTCAGGAAACCTCAAAACGTGATATTATACAAAAAACAGAGTTGAAAATAGAACTTTAAAAAATTCTTTGTTGACAGTATGGGTATGAAAAAATAATTTTGCAGTATTCGTCGGCATAGTAAAATGTACAAAGTACTTCATTAATTACATTCAATAGAAAAGAACATTTCACTTAATTCTGGGTAGCCCTGTATATAGTCTATAATAGGTATGCACCAAAACGATGAATGTAATTGAAGTTTACCAAAAGTATTTAAAATTTATCTTATCTGAAAAACATCTAACACGAAAGGAGTTATGATTCCTGCAATCTCCAAGTATAGACCCAATATAACTAAATACTTTGGGTAGCCCTGTAAACGAAAGATGAATGATTACCGTATCACAATCTACACAAAACATGCTTGTATATGTATATAAAAAAATTGTTCATTTGATTTTGTTTAAGACAGCCTACATATGTTAAATTGTACTTACTTGCAATTTTCCCCATAGACGCAAGGTATTAAAATTCTCCTGGGTGCCCTACAGACGAATCATTTGCTTGATCTCAAATAAAAGTTTAGTGTAGCATCCCTATATGATATACATTTAGAAGGCTAAGTTTGGACTTTCTATTATTATTATTATTATTATTATTATTATTATTATTATTGAGATATGCTGACAACACACATACACACACACACACAGACCGACCGCTAAAAAACATGATAACATGATTTTTGGATTCAGGGGACCTCAAAACGTGTATGTATAACAAAAATTCAAATTAGAAAATTTGACCCAAAAACAATACTTTCTCTGCCATATATATGTGTAAGAGAAAGTAAAAAGCTTTCAGAAGCAATTTTATTTATCACATAATTCTCAGTATAAGGTGACTACTTTCTTCATTCACAGTTCTAATATTGTAATAACATAAAAAAAAATTATAGCTTTTATAAAAATTAAAAAATCTATAAAAATTAAAAAATCTAAGAAAAAGTTCAATGTATTTTAAAAATAATCTAAAATAGGTTAAGGAATAGTTTTATTTGACACATATAATTCTGTGAGAAAGGGGCTACGACCCCTCTCAGCCACCCGTTTAATTGAAATGCCGACATTTATTAAAAAAAAAAAAAAAGAAAAATCAAGGCTGTTAATAATTTGCCTTCAACCTTGCCAATCTAGATCAAAATTTTAAGTGGCAACCTAATACGAAGTTCAATACACCAAATTTGAATTTCCTGCAGTTATTTGTTTTTACGTTAGGCTGATAACAGATATAAGTACAGATCAACCGCTAAAAACTGTACTTTTATTATCAGGGCTCAAAATGTGATATAATACAAAAAAAAAAAAAAAAAAAGAGTTAAAAATGGAACATCAAAAAATATTTTGTTTACAGAATGGGTATGACAAATTATTTTTTCTTCATGAGCAGTGTTTTTTGACATAGTAAAATGTAACAAAGCTCTTCGATCAGTTACATTCAATAGAAAAGAACGTTTGGCACAATTTTGGGTAGCCCTGTATATTGTCTAGAAACAATATGCACTTTAAAAATATTGTGTACTTAAATTTTGTCTGAGATGAAACATATCTAACGCAAAATTAATTACAATTCCAGCAATTTCCAAGTATAGCCCCCAATATATCCAAGTACTTTGTGCCCTGTAAACGAATGATGCTTATAGCCCTGTAAACGAATGATGAATGATTACCGTATCACAATCTACACAAAACATGCTTGTATGAATATATAAAAAAATGTTCATTTGGTTTTGCTTAAGGCAGCCTACATATGTTAAACTGTACTTACTTGCAGTTTTCCTCATAGACGTAAGGTCTGCACGGAGCACTTAGAGGTCTGCACGGGCCGAACCTCGCCCTTCGGGCCGAATTTTTCAATTTGCTCTCGGGCCGGGCCGGGCCGGGCTCGGGCTCAATATTTTTTGTGTGTACTCGGGTCGGGCCTGGAGGAAATATTAAGGCCGAGCCCCCCCCCCCCCCCTCCTTTTTTTTTTTTTTTTCTAAATTCCTCGTTAATCAACGAAAAAGGAAAATGATAAAATACTTTTTCAGTCATTTATTTTACATAATTTTACAGTCTGGTATGTCACATAAAATTTTATTTTGTTAAAAGGTGTCTGTAACTACAATATAATTGTCTATCAGCTTGATTGTTCGCGATCTGATCTTCCGCAAATATTTTAAACATGTCTCGAAATTAATATATTTTATTTAAAGTAATATTAGATGGTTTCTAATTCAAAATAATATGCATGTTACTACTAGTTTGCGTACATGTAACAAACAAAAGAAATTAGATACGTTACTGTATATACTTTGTTTTCTATGGTCTGTAGTGTTTAGGTGGTATGAAGGCTATAAAAATCCTTCCGCTGTAACTTTTTCTCTAAGGCTTCTTTTTCTTTTCTCCGGAGCACTGGATGAAAGTAGCATCAATTTTAGCATGCGCAAAAACATCTTTTCTATTGAATATGGTTGGATTAGCATTAAAGTCTTGTTTACCGGAACACAAGAAAGGTTTGGATACATTACGGTATATAACAAGAAGTGGTTGAAAGTGTATTTTTAGTACTGTTAACACTTTTAAATATCTTTCTATATTGTTTGAGGAATGCTAATATTTTCGATTTGACTTTCTGTCTGTCTTTGTGCCTTCTGTACGTCTGTAATAATGAAATACCGTTTATATATAAATATCTTGTAAACATTCAGCAGTTTTGTTAAAGAACATTCCATTGCTTAGCCATATAAAACCTCTGTAAAACACATACTAAAAATCTCTTTCGTAGAAAGGCACGTTTTTTTTTTTTTTTTTTTTTTTTTAATTTTACATATTTTTTACATTGTCGGGCCTGATTTTGTCGCTCTTGGTCCGAGCTGGGTACGGCCTAGGCCGAATTTTTCGATTTCATACCGGGCCGGGCCGGGCCTGGGCCTTAAAATTTCGTCCCGTGCAGTCCTCTAATATGATTTCTCCTGAGTGGTCCTGTACACGAACCATTTGCTTGATCTCAAATAAAAGTTTAGAGAAGCCTCCCTATATGATACACATTTGGAATACCGAGTTTGGACTTTCTACTGCTATTTTTACTTCCATTACCCTACTACCGTAGGTAATGGAAGTATTGTATTCGGTCTGAAAATGTTTTAAGGTCCCCTGAGTCCAAAAAAGTGGTTTTTGGCAATTGGTCAGTGTGTATGTGTGTGTGTGTGTATGTATGTGGAGAATTTTCTGGCTATTATAGCTCAAAAACTAATAAAGATAGAGCTACGAAACTTTAGAATTGAAATACGTCTGGTGTACAGATGAAATTTCCAAATTTTGGTGAGAATTGAAAAACAGGAAGTGGGACATCGGAAACCGGAAGTGGGACCGTAAGTCCGTATCTCAAAAACGGCTCTAACGATTTTCTTCAAACTTGCTATATAAACACTCTATTAGATGTCCTTTCGAATGATATAGGTGGTTAGTTCAGGAAAATTGATAGGCGTCCTGTATAAATAGCTCATTTTCAGGCCTCACAAAGGCGTTCCTTTAAAAACGGTTGTACAGATTTTTTTCAAACTCGCCATATTAACTCATTTTTAAATATCCTTTTGTATGTTATTATTGTTTTCCGGTCAATAATTGATTTTTTGCAAAAGTTGGTATCTCAAAAACGGCTCTAACGATTTTCTCTTTAGATCACTTTTATGTTTTCTGATCACATTATCTCTCAAAAATGCATATAATGCGTGTAATAGTGGGTAATGGAAGTCGTGTGGCTGTTTCACACCAGATTTTTTCTTGAGGTATGCTGATAACAGGCAGACGCACAGACCAACGCTAAAAACATGATTTTCGGATTCAGGGGACCTCAAAATGTTTAAATATAACAAAAACTCACTTTCGAAAATTTGAACTAAAAACAATATTTTCTCTGCCATATATATGAATAAGAGAAAGTAAAACTGAACATTTTAATTATAAAATTATAACTGCAGTTGAATTAGAATTTGTCAAAATGATTCATTAACACGCTTTTATTAGCTTCACCTGTATGTATGTTTGTATGTATGTTTGTATGTATCAATGTATGTTTGTAACCGCTCTGGGAATAAACAAAAAATCTATATTGTAAAAAAAAAAAGACTTTCCCAACGTGAACGCCGTGGCTGTGAGGTAAAGCTCCGCGCTACGAGCCTAATGGTCTAGCGTTCGAGCCCAGTCAGGGGAGATTTTTTAAAAATGGTTTTTGTTTAATTCTAAATTATTTTAATTAAAGATTTAAATGTATGTAAATATTATGGTGTGTCACTCACACGATTTTCTCTTGCCCCGCATTTTAATACTAAGATAGATATTTTGTGCTTTTTAGTTCACTTTTCTATAAAAGCGTGTTCTTTAATTTTTTTAAACTATAATATTATTTTTATTTTCCTATACCTAGTTTAAAGATTTAACAGATATGAGTAAAATATTATTAATAGAAAAAATTTCTTTATTTCAAACTCTTATTTTATTTTCAAACCTACACCGAATCAAGAAAAGCTTTGATATCTATTTCAAAAACAATCTTTAAGAATGAAATTAAATGAAACAGAGTCTTCTGCTCTTTATTTCAAATCTATAACAATTTAAAATTTCATTTGTTGAAATTTACAGTCGATTCTTATTTTAGCTAAAGAAATTTAAATTACTTTTTGAAATTGTTTTCTTTTTGAAAACGGATATTTTGTAAAAGAGTGACGTCCGAAAAAGGTTTTATTTCGAAGAAAAGATTAGTTATTACAATGGTTACTTGAAGAAGTTTTCATTGGATACTTAAAATGCAGACATTTGTCTTCAAATGCAAGCAGTTTATTTTTATACATTTTTTAAAACTGTAATTTTCAATTTTGTTTTAATCATGTTAACAATTGTTAATTTAATAATAAATATTTTAATTATTAAATTAACATAATTTATAGTTTAATATTTTGATTGATAATAAAATTTTCTATTCTTATTTTATTTTTTATGTATTAACCCATAAGTATTCATTAATTTAGTAGTTAAATGAAATATTTAAATAAATTTTATGTAAAAGTTTTCCAATATATTTTCCTTGTTTTAATTGGGTTTTAAACATTTGTAACGGTAATTAACGATTGTATTAAGCTAAAATAAGAGAAGTCGTTATATATATTATAGGAAAAATTATAATTGGATGTTTCACTATTTGTCTCCGTATAGAACTGTTGTTTAAGTTAATGTTAAATTTAATGTTGTTTAATTTAACGCTACTCCCTTCAAATAATTTCAGCCCATAGGTTATAATATAATGATAAAGAAATTTTCTTTGTGTTTCTGTAAAAATGTATAAGTGCTAGATTCACCAAAATCTATACAATTCGTATGACCGTGACTTTATGTATATAGACTTTCAGTTCAGTCTGATAAGCAATTTAGACGCTATCGCACTGTAAATAATTTGAGCCCGTAAGTCAGGTCCCGAAATTTCAACTCAGATGACACTCGCCACAAAATAGGGTTGCCAATTTTTTTTCTTTTTTACGCATTTTGAGTTTATTTTTCCTTACATTTTGAAAGGCTTTTACAAATATGTTTAAAATTATAATTATTAAAATTTTGTCGTATATCATCCTGTTTCATAGTCATCTATAATTAAAAATCATTATAGTGTATTGTATTTGAGATTTGAAAAAGATTTAAATATCTAATAACATAAATGCAAAGAGTTATTAAAAAAAAAAAAAAAAAAAAGAAGAAGAAGAAGAAGAAGCAGAAGAAGAAGAAGAAATTCTTTGTGAAACAATATCCTGTGAAATTTTTTTTATTATGAAAGATTAAGCTTCCTTCTTTATCTATTTATTTACTTAATTTTTTATATCAGAAATGTCTTTTTCCTCCATTTTATTTTTGTAATCATACGAAATGTCGATGTGTATAACTTGTTCATTGTTATCATATGCAATAGCCATTTCGGAATAACTTTTTCGATGAAATCGTTGCTTACAAATCATTACAAGCGCAAATCATTGGCGTTTCAGTAAAAAACTGGAAAATATGAACTGTTTTTTGGTCATTATTCAACAAAGTAAACATAGGCTCGGGCTCATTTTCATGTGACAATATCGCATATGGAAACTTTCGCACATCTTTCCTCTCGGATAGTGGGCGACGGGCAAAGAGGCTCTCTGCTCGTCTATTCTCACTCTGGTTGGAGAAATAACAGTGGAAGAAACGAAATTGCCAAAGAGATAAAAACTTTTATGCATGTACTAAGTATTTTTTCTTTCCCAGACTGGAGTGATCTCGGGCAGCGCGCACACAGACTTGGCTCTCTGAGAATCTAAATAGGAGAGGTATATGAGGTTATAAGATGACAAAATTTTGCCATATTTGTCTATAAAAAGATTGTTTTCTGTTACTGTATCGTGTAAGATTTCTGTCTATAACTAGACCAAATTTTTACTCTCCACAGTAAAAATTCCACTCGCCAATGGCGAATTGGCGAGCGGAAATTTCGCACCCTGCCATAAGTCATTATCATAAAGAATTATTACTTGTGTCTCTGTAAAAAACTATAACTGCTAAATTCACCAAAATCTAAACAGTTCATGCTACGATGTCCTATAACATAAGTACCAACTTTCATTTAGATAATTCGATTAAAGCGTTTAGACGCTTTCGTGTTCAATCATATGCATACACGCATACGTACCCTCATACATACAACCCCGTAAAAAAAGCAATGGTGAACTCATGGGACCTCAAAACCTATAGAAAACCTAAAATCTTAAAGTCAAAATTTTGTCATGATTACAAAACTTTCCTTGCATCTTTATGTTCGGAAATAACAAGTAATGTTTCAGAGAAAGTCAAATGTAGAAGTCCCATTAAATTGGTTAGCTGGCTCGAAGGGACCTTGCTGTTTGGCGATGCCTTCGTGCCTAATTTTTTTCACATGATGATGGTCCGTGCTATTAATTTGACCTGAAACAACTGTTGAGAGATTTTGAAATTTATAGTGTTTACTTGCAAAGTTATTTATTTATTAAATTAAATATTATTTAAATTTAATCAGGTTAGCAAATAGATATTTTAAACCAAAAAATTATCGAAAATTAAAAATGCCATTTCTTATTTGTTTATTTATTTATTTTTGCTTTTTTACATATTTATGATCAGATATGTGTCTAATAGCTTTTTTTTTTTAAATCAGTTTAGCAATTTTCAAAAGAAAATATTTAGTGAACATTAAATGAGTGATTTATTGATATAGAAAATGTTACCTTGCACGAGACTGCAAAAAGTGTTTATTAAATAAAAACATACGTAAATAAGTACTTCACCCTGTTAAAGATGTGAACCCATAATTGAAAAATATTTCATTATTATTATTATTATTATTATATTTTTTTTTTCTAAAATATTTTTTCTTTTTTTCTAAGCAATATCTATATATTAATAGGCAAACATGAAATTTGTCGTACACTTTTAACATATTAATTATGGGAGTAGAAGGTTGAGAGTGGTATCATTTGAAAGGCATGTTTAGCCAGATTTACAGAATACAAAAATTATTTTCTTACGATGTCAAGAAGCTAATTTAAAATACTTTTATTTTTATTTTTTTATGCACTTTTTCATTTTATACACGTATTTTATTTTATTTTATTTTGTATTAAAAAAAAACCTAAAGAAGAAAGTTGTTATAAATCTGGCAATTATTTAAAATTTCAATAAAACCATGGACACAGAAATTTGTATAAATGTAGCATTCTTAAACTCTCGACTACAGATTTTTCATTTTAAGAAGCAACGGCTATTAGTGTAGTAAAAATGATTATGAGTGAATGAGTGGTAGATCGAAGTTTTGTACTATTGAACATATACGAAAATTAAAAAAGGATTTGATTTATGAAAGTTCTAATTGTTTTTTTCTAATTTATTTATGATGTAATTTCTTTCTTTTTTCTTTTTGTGATTTATGTCAGCTCTAATTTGAAGACACTTTTTTTTTTTTTTTTTTTTTTTTTTTTTAAATCTAAAACATAATGCATTTCAACTAACTGAAATTGACTACTTATTTTTAAATAAGTGTATATATTACTATATTTTCTGCATACAGTCGGCAGCAAAAGTATCCGAGCACTAGCGAAAGTTCCTACTATATAAAAAAAGTACACTTAATACAGTTTTGTTAAATAAATCCTTGTCGAATCCTCTTCTTAGTTATTTTCAATTTTCGGTCTTCGACGAATTTACACTTTTGAGATTTCTTCAACATGATATAATATTGATTACATGGATTAAATGTTTGTTCATGTTTACTGGTAGGTGGCGCTGTTATATAAAATGATATACAAGAAAGTATTGGATTCGTGAATATTTTTTGATTTCCAGTTTTCGATGAATTTACACGCTTTGAGATGTCCTTGATTAGCTCATTAAAAATAAAAAATAATTATTTGTCTGTGTGTGTATGATGGCTTAGGGAAATTTTGTAGTATCTCATGAACCAACAATTAAACTACGATTGATAATTGGTTACACCTTGATTTAAATTGGTTCTGATTAGCCGTTGAAATACATCACCCAATAGGTGGTGTTACTAGGTTGTGATTCACCCATTTAAGTCAATGCTATATCTCAACTTCTGTAGTGTATAAGCTCAGCAAACGTAATGTATAACATGAACATTATGTAAAACTATGCTGTTTTAATTTAGGTGCATATTGGGGGACAAGTGGCGCTGCTGTGTTGCAACTTAATTCCGTTTACAAGAAGGCAATTACTTTGCTTTACTTTGCGATATTAGTTTAATTTAATATCCAAATCCTGTTTTAGACTGAGACTTTTCCTCTTTCACGTATTTGTAAACTCTTCGATTATCTAATGGATTCTTTCTTATTATTCAAAATTCGAAGTAGTTTACGACAAATTGTAAAGACGCTTTTTTCCTACCTGAAAGAAATAAAATTCTAGTCCTAAAAAAAAAAAAAAAAAAAAATAAATAAATAAATAATAATACAATAAGATTTTTTATATGTGCGTTTATTATAAAGTGTTGCACGATAGTGGCATCATTATGCGACATTTTACAGTATTAAATAATCTGGTGTGTCATTCACACGACTTTCTCTTACCCTGAAATTTAATACTATAAATACAGGTTGCAGATTAAAAGGTAAGATAACGAGTACTGTTATGTAAACCTGTGTTAAACAATTCACATTAAGCTTCTGAAGAGTTTTATATGATAAATAAGTTCTGTGTGAAGGGGCTACCGCCCCCTCAACCCCCCGTTTTATTAATGCACCTACATTTATATAGAATTTAATTCGGTTATTAAAAAATAATTCTGTTTTAAAAAAATAATCTATTAAGATTATTATTTAAAAAAATATATCTTTTATGATAATGCAGACGATTTCCATATTAGAGAAGTAGTATAACACCAAATATAAAAAAAAAAGTCCATTTTATTCTCAATATTAAAAAAAAAAAAAAAAAAAAAAAAAAACGATTTTTTGTTAAAAGTAAAAAAAATCGATAACTTTGTTTTAAATTATCGGAGATAAATGGTTCAACCATTCGTTTTAAAGGTATTGGCGAGCTCTTTTGAAAGATACCCATCATGAAAATTTACTCCCCTCGAGGGACCCCCCCAGGGGGGGAGGCGAGGCTCCTACATACACAATTTTTTTTCCCAGTTGACTTTTTCTATTAAAAAAAATATATTCGTTTAGTGCAGTCTATAGACGTTAAACTCTACTTTCCTGCAATTTCCCCCATAGACGTAATGTATTAGAATTCTCTTGATTGTCCCTGTACACGAACCATTTGCTTGATCTTAACGAAAAGCTTACTGTAGCATCCCTATATGATACACATTTAGAATACCAAGTTTGAACTTTCTGTCATAATTTGTTTTTGAGATATTCTGATAACAGACAGACACACAGACACACACACAGACCATTTGCTAAAAACATGATTTTCGTATTCAGGGGACCTCAAAACGTGTAAATATAACAAAATCTCGCTTTCGAAAATTTGACCCAAAGACAATATGGGTAAGAGAAAGTAATAAATAAATAAATAAAAGAAAACGCTATTAATTATTCTTAATTTTACTATTATTATTTATTAATATTTATGTCCTAAACAAAATTTCGTATGGAACGAGAAGCTAATTTTTAAAATGTGCGAAATGAATGCATTGTAATGAATGTACAATGTGTAATTTGTGAAATTACATTACTTATTACTTTTTCTTATATACATAAGAAGAAAGTACTGGATTTATGGAAATTTTCGACTCCTTATTTTCGATGGATTTACACGTTTAGAGATGTGCTGAACAAAATTTGATCATTTTTTTTTTTTTTTTTTTTTTTTTTAGAAAATGTATGTCTGTGTTTTTGTTTCTCTGTCAACATGTGTGTGTATTACCAAAATTTTGTAGATGCCGTATCTCTCAAACAAATGAATGGAATAAATTCAAGCTTAATATTTAGTAGGATGTTGTTTTAAATTGGTGTTCATTACATTTTGGGATATCTACCTCAACAAGTGGCGCTGTAATCTCGTGATTCAGTATGGAATGTGGCAATGTTGAATAAAATTTTGTATAAATGTTCACTATGATAATCATTTGGAACCAGCTATTCTGAGAGGAAGGGAAAAAAAAAAAAAAAAAAAAAAAAAACTAGGAGGATCGATGGATCGATTTACTTTCGGTGGAATGCAAATTTTAAAAATTGGTATTTTACAAAAGAAATCGTCAATATCTTTAAAACGAATGGTTCAATTATAGGTCTGTGATAATTTAAGATAAATCTATGGATTTTTTTTTCATTTTAAACACACAACAACAACAACAGTAACATCAAAAACTTGGAAAATAATTACGTAGATATAATTTATATAGGGCATAAAATTTACTATATTTCGCCTTTTTGTGTGATACTTCTCTGAGATGAAAATCGTCATTTATCATAAAAATGATTTTAATAACTGCTCTGCAAAAAAAAAAAAAAAAAAAATTGAGATTTGATACTATTCTTGCCGATTCTTATGTAAAATGATCTCCTGAATCCGAATATAACTCCCATTTTGCCGAGTCACCCACCGTTTTCTAGATACACCCCTCAATTTCTTTTACTGTTCGATAATTTTATGACCATGAATTCGATTTGAAGAATGAAAAATAATTAATTTAACACTTAAAAACAAAAAAATATAAAGTTTAAAAAATAACATTAGTAACAGATAAAAAAAGTATAAGATATGTAATGCATAATTTCAGTGGCAAATCCCCCCCCCCCCCCAAAAAAAAAAAAAAAAAAAAAAAAAAAATCCCTTGTTGCAAATGTCCATGTTTTAGAATTTACCAACTCTGTAGCCCCTCAGAAGATATTTAAAGGTTAAAATAATCCTTCCCCCTCCTAAAAATAAAATTTATAGCCACAAATCTACCGAAAAATGATAAAAATTGGGGCCATTCCTAAAAAACGGTGGGTATAGGGCAAAATGGGCGTCATATTCGGATTCAGGAGGTCATTTTACATAAGAATTATGCTGAAATGGTGTCAGAGGCAATTTTCATGCTGAGCAGTGTAATTTGTGCTGCGTGAATTCGTATAGGAAAATATAGAAGAAAATTTCGTGATGGCTATAGCATACTAGTTGAATATGACTGTAGGAATTATTTTCATTACATTCCTAGAATGATTTAATTTAGAAAACAAATACCAGATTATAGTTTTCACAAGAACAATTTTAAAAGTACAGTCGAACCTCGTTAACGTGAACACTGTTAACGTAAATTACTTTTAACATGAACTTAACGGATAATAACGGATTCTGGTATCGTGCAGACCTTCAAAATCCCTTGGTCGTCTCCTTTGCACGTTGTACCAAAAAGTTCTTGTAGCATTCGTCCAGTTGGTGATTATCGCCAACTGAATGCCCGCACGATACCAGAACGGTACCCTATACCGCACATACAAGATTTTTCCGATTTTCTTTATGGCTGGAAACTTTTTTCAAAACTTGACATTGTTCGAGCCTATTTTCGTATACCAGTCTATTCAGAACACATTCCAAAAACAGCGGTTTGTACTCCATTTGGACTTTATTCCCTTACTTAAACTTCGGTTTGTGCTGAGTAGCTCAAACTTTTCAAAGATTTATGAACGAAATTTTAGGGGAAATGACATTTTGTTTTACCTATTTGGACGATATTTTAATATATAGCAAAAGAGAAAAGGAGCATAAAGCCCATATACGTGCAGTACTACATAAACTAGATCAATATGGGTTAACATTAAACGCTTCTAAATGTGTTTTTGGAGTAACAGAAATTTCCTTCTTAGACCACCTTATTTCAGAAAATGGAACAAAACCCCTATCCGATAAAGTCCAATATTAAAATATCCCTTATCTCAAACTATTAAAGAACTTCAGCGCTTTCTGGGATTCTTGAATTTTTTAGGCCTTTTTTACCGAACCTAGCCCAACACCAAACATTCCTAATTCATTACTTGAGAGGTGCAAAGAAAAACGATAAAAGAAAAATTAAATGGGTCGACGAAGCCAAAGCCCAATTTGAATGTGCAAGGAGTTAATCTCAAATGTAGTCCTTCTGGTTCACCCAAAACTAAGTTAATTTTGCAAGTAGATGCATCCGATTTCAAAATCAGAGGGACTTTATCACAATTAGTTGAAAACGAATTAAAACCCTTGCCTTTTTCTCCAGAAAATTATCTCAGGCGGAACGAAACTATAGTGTATATGACAGGGAATTTCTTGCCGCATATGCTGCTACCAAACACTTTTGTCATATGCTTGAAGCAAGATGTTTTACCTTATTTACCGATCACAAGCCTCTTAAGTATGCTTTTTAAGAACGGCCAGACAGGAGTTCGCCAAGACAAATGAGGCAGTTAGATTTTATATCCCAATTTACAACTGATATCCGCCACATAAAAGGATCTGAAAAAGTAACAGGGGACATGCTTTCTAGGATTGCTGCTATAACAATGTCAAATCCTGTTGATTATGAGAAAATTTCGAAGATACAAGTTAATGACCCCGAATTAAAAACTTTAATAAATAATCTACAGAGTTTATACTTAAAGAATATAATTTTACCAGGGCAAGAAACTCCCCTTTACTGTGATTTATCAACAGGTAATGCAAGAACATAAAATCCTGAACCCTTTCGTAAACATTTTTTTTCGACTTTTCATAATCTATCACATCTGGTATTAGATGCACTACTAAATTAATCAAATCCTGATTTATCTGGCCCTTTATTATTAAAGATTGTAATAATTGGTCGAGACAATGTATTCAATGTCAAAAGGCTAAAGTCAGTCGGCATTAGGTCACTCCATTAGGTTCTTTTTCTGACCAAACTATGAGATTTGATCATGTGCACCTCGACATTGTTGGACCACTGCCACCTTCTCGAGAAAATTCTTACTGTCTCACACTGATTGACAGATTCACTCGATGGCCTGAAGCAATCCCAATTCCAAATATCAGTGCACAAACAATTGCAGAAAATTTTTACATTCATTGGATTACAAGGTTTGGTTGTCCATCCCGCATCACAACCGATCAAGGACGGCAATTCGAAATCCTGTCATTGTCCCAATTTTTGGGGATCAAACGCATTCGTTCCTCACCTTATCATCTGCAAGCAAATGGAATGATTGAAGAATTACATCGTCCACTGAAAGCTGCTCTAAAAGCAATACAGATCAGTGGGCTGTAAGCTTGCCTACAATTTTACTATGGTTCCTTTCCGTGCTGCTTATAAAGAGGACATAAAGTCAACTACAGCAGAATTGGTTTATGGAACCAGTCTTCGATTACCGGGAGAACTTTTTGACCCCACGCCAACAGATACTTCTCAGCAATTCGTAGAGGAACTTAGAAATCATTTCCGCGATATCCGACCAGTACCAGCTTCAAGTCATGGAAATCAATCCATTTTTATACATCCACACCTAAAAGACTGTTCCCATGTGTTCTTAAGAAATGACGGTGTGAAAAAGCCACTTCAAAATCCTTACGATGGACCTTTCAAAGTGTTAAAAAAAGACCAAAAAAATTTTGTAATTGATGTTAAGGGACGGAAATGCACAGTGTCATTAGATAGACTTAAGCCTGCTTTCCTTCCAAACACCAATGTTAAAGACAGTACTACTGAAAAAACTCAGACTCAGACCCCTGTTGTTACCCGCTCAGGACGAAAAGTCCATTTTCTGAAACGTTTTCTCACGTGAAATGTGAAAAACTGCTGGGGGAGTATGCGGCTGCAGTTATCGTCTGTCTGCAGTGCAGTTATTCGAATTATAAAAATCAAATATTATCGTTTGCATTTGAAGAAATATTATTATTGTTTTTATCATTGTTTAGTGGCAACGAGATTATTACTCTTGGTTTTATAGAATGTAAATAAATGTTTTTTGTGTGTCATGTTATGTCGTGATGTACTTATTTATATTACATATAAAGTTTATAATAATTAATATGACATCCGACAAACTGTTTCCACAGTCCCCGTCAAAATGAAGATTAGTTTAGTTGTACGAAGATTAGTTACTGATAGCATGAAATTTTTTTTTTATTCTCCTTGAGATTCCCGTTAACGGGGTTCTACTGTATTTTAAATTACGGTGTTTTTTAGTTAATTAATATCTTTCTTAAGATGTTATGTTAATAAACTGTTTATGAAGTATGTGTAAAAATTACAATTAATTCCATTTCAACAAGCAATAAATAAGTTAAATTATCATATATTAAAGGATATTTAAATTAATATCTTTTTGATATATTTAATGATGTTGTGAGATAATATATTGATTTTTAATAAAGAAAGTATGATTATAATAACGTAAGTTTTTTTTTAATTATTATTATTGGTTTTAATAAGTCAATAATTACAAACTGAAGCTAGATAATCGTTATCATATAATACATAGCCAATTAAGTATGGTTTACTGTCATATTAGACAAATAAGTAAATAATTAAAAGGAATTAAAAATACTAGTCGATTCGTTTATCCTGGCAGTTTTAAAATAAGGAAAATTAAATTTTATTAGATAAAACAATAAATAGCAATATCTGTAAAATCTCATAATATCTTAGAAAATCAATACTTAAGAGTTTGAAATCATTTTTTTCCGAGTCCCATTTCTGGAAATATTTGGGAAATATTGATCGTCTGATGCCAGAAAAAGGCTTAGAGGGCATTGGATTTACGCGAGAGTCTATTAAATAACACAACCACTGCGTCAAAAATATTTGACTGTACATTTATATCTAAAGCTTCAGAAATCCGATATTCCTTTATTTCTCAGAAAACGGTGTTTCTCTTTCGAACTGCGCCACGTCTGCAGCTATACATTTGATGTGGGTGTGCAAACAACCAAGCTAAACCCTCCAGCTAAAGCCCAGTCGATCAGTTTCCTTTTGCACAAACCGATATTTTCACCGGAATTCTTTTATTTCTTGCCTTCCAAACACGGGAGCACTATTTACGACAACCCTTGGCGCGCAAAACGACAGCACTAATGACAGCAATGCCGGCGGTCATGGCCAGGAATCGTGCGTGTTTTCCGCCTTATTGACGCAATCAGCGGCCGATGTTTGGGGCTCCAATCCCGGCCCGCCCTTGTGTTAGCCAAACACACAGACCAAATACGAGACCACGTCCGGAATGAGTCTGCCTCCGGCATCAGATTCCATTTGATCTCTCCGTTCCTTTTGCGAGAGAAAAGCCATGGAGTTTGCAATTAATTAATACCACAGGCGCGTTCATTAAAATGGAACAAAGCTTTGAACATCGTCTGTCTTTTGCTGTACGGAGGAGTGACAAAAGAGATTCTGATTTTTGAAGGAGAAGAGTTGAGAGGTAATGCGAGGTCTTGAAAGTCTTTGTTAAGGAACACATTTATCATTAACATTTCGATGAAAGTGTTGAGTGGGAAAAGGATTTCGAAGAAAGAGATGTAAAGCTTGGCACTTGATAATGAACCATTCTTTTGATTTATTTTCTAGCTTTAGTAGGCCTTTTAAACGCTGCCCTTATGATTCACACAATTCGTAGAAGTTGTGCGAAAATTACCGTTAATTCATTGTTCCGAACATCGACTAATATAAAGACTTTTGTTTTCACAGGAACAGCAAAATTTTCAATTCTTATTAACAGGTAAAAAATCGAGTAAGAATACTACTATCAGTAGGTGATAAGTGATTTTAAACATTTTAAAACAGATGTTAAAAACACATCACACATTCTAAATTTCATTCACGCATTATGGTATCTTTATAATCTGTCAAAATTTCATTTTTCTTCCATTCTAAACGATCATAATTTGTTATTTATAAATATTTTCTAAGCCTTAAAGTTATGAATTGTTATTTTGCTCATACCAATTTCATCGGCAGTTTTAGCAATCAATTCTATAAGAATACATTTGGATGTTCACTTGAGTAATTAACTAAGTAAATATTAATCTACAGAAAAGGATTTAAAATGTATAAAATAAGTCTCAATGTGCAAAGCTATAATTATTAAATTTGCCAGCTGATTAAAAAAATAACTTTTTTTTTTTTTTTTTTTTTTTTTTAAATTATATTTATCTTTTTGTTTTTACATCTTATTTCTGTTATAGCAACTTAGTTTACACTGTTCTTCATTATATATTATATAAATTTTGCACATGCACACGTAAGTATGCTTGGTTTTTGAACACACATTTTACGACTGAATGAATCTTTTACGAGGTGACACGATTCATTTCACTACGATAAGAGAAAAGAATATCAGATATGGTTAAATAAGAATATGTGAATAAATTGGAAATAATCCATATGCTCACATTTATTCTAGCATTATCCCATTAGTGGCTAAGAGACTAGTAGACGGGAAGTGCTGGGTTCGAATTTGCCACATTTTTTTTTTTTTTTTTTTTTCAAATTTCATACGAATATGGGCTAAGACTTCTTAGAAAGACTTTTCTTTGGGCCCCTACGGCAGGCAGTTCTAGGTACCATGTAAAAAATTAGCTTTGAACCATATATCATCACAACACTTTAGTATTATTAAATTTACATTGTTGTACGAATATGTAAGTTTAAGGGCTGTAACAGTATTTTTTATATGAAGATTTAGTGCAAGTCTGTGTGAGATTTTTTTTTTTTTTTTTTTTTGATTTAAAACAACAATAAAATTAGACTTTTTGATAAAGAATTTGGAGTTTTAGAATCTTTTAAATCCCTATTATGATATTTCAGAGCTATAGCTGGAAGATATGTATATGCATGCACTACACATGTATTTTATGTTGATTTGCCAGTATTTCCCAATAATTGAAACTCGACTAATTTTTTTTAAGTAATTATTTAAATGATGGATATAGAAATTCAAAATTTTCGTGTAAACAATGTTCTTAGTAATACTATAACCCTTCAGAAGAAAAAAAAAATAATAATATCAGAATTTTGATTTACATTAGTTCGCACTTTTTCAAAAGGTTTTGTTAATCACTTTAATGTCTCATTATACCTAAGAGCTTCTTTATCTACGTGCCTCTTATTCTCACCTCCTGGATATTTCAATAGCAAAGAACATTGCCTATATCGTATATCAGCATTTTTAAGAAGAATATATATATATATATATATACATACATATATATACATACATATAGAATATTAATGGTGCTTGGCGTAGGATTATAAAAATAAGGCAAACAACACGTCAACAACGTCTATTATTACTATCCGCGATTGTAATGAAATGCTCGCCCTCTGGTGGGCTAAGGTGAAATTACAATTAGCATGAATAGCTTTCGGCTTTCGTCGAGACGCCATTGCTTGTCGATGTTTAGTTTCCCATATATTTATTGAATAAAAATGAATAAATCCGGTAAAAAAGATAACGCTTACTGTTGTATGCCACAGTGTAACTCCAAAAAATCAAGAAATCCAGAATTAAGCTTCCATTTATTTCCAAATGACAAATTTAAAATTTCAATTGCTTCGGCTAATGGAAGTAAAAAATTAATCAGATGATTTGAAACTAATATTTGTTCAGCTTCAGTTAAATATCTACTTCCGATCGAACTTTGAATAAACTGAAATATTTTTTCCAAAAGCAATCAATTTTCCATGATGTAATTGCGGAGAAATTATAGCACGAATATTAAGTAGTAACACAAATAGAACAATAATAAATACACGTGGCTATTATATTTACTAACAACAAAAGCTGAAAAAGCGCCATCTATCGATCATTACAAACGAGTATAATTTTTATTTGGCGTTTTAGACGTTGTTGTTTGCCTTGTTTTTATATGTTCATATACTCACTTTTGTTGCCAGACAAATAAATAAAAAATAAATAGCGAAAAAATAATCCAGAACCTATAGTAAAATCACGAGCAGTTGTATTGCATTATAATATAAATAAATAAATTTAAATTTAACAACTTTCTGTTTTCCTCCTTTCCTATGACTCATACTTACAAAAAATATATCTTTTTGTCTGATAAGGGAAACAGAAGAAATTACCATTTATACCCCATAAAAAATCTATTTCTGTGTTGCCCCTAAAACAA
Organism: Salticus scenicus; assembly: GCA_963930645.1. Classification (NCBI taxonomy): domain Eukaryota; kingdom Metazoa; phylum Arthropoda; class Arachnida; order Araneae; family Salticidae; genus Salticus; species Salticus scenicus. The sequence continues at coordinate 73,049,804 of OZ005659.1, forward strand.
ACATTAATGCTAATTGCATCGTGTATTCTATAGAAAACTTGTTTTTTTAAATACAAATAATGAGGGTTAATTTCATTATGTTTTGTTTAGCAGAAATATATAAAAATGTTTAAAAGAAATACTTTCGATACACGCAGAAAAAAGTTGAATTAAAAAAATTTGAATGTCTTAACAAAAATTCCTGTTTAAATGCTTTCCAACAGAAATTTTGTTTCAATTAACTAAACTATCTCAATTAATTTGTTTTTTGCCTCTAACAAAACAAATAAGTAAATAAATAAAAAAAAATAATAAAAAAAAATTCCCTTATATATATATATAAATATATATATATATATATATATAAACTACAATTATGGAAAAAAGTATATTAAAGTTATACGAAAAAATGCATTCTGTGTTGTATTAACAAAATTGAGTTTTTACTTCTAACAAATAGTTTAAATAAGTAAAACAACGTCAACAAAATACATTCATCCTCGTCTAGTCATCTCCAATTCCCACTTTTCGACCATGGTAGACATGCGAATCTCGTTGACATTGGTTTCGACAATCTTACCAGAGCAGGCTTGGTATTTTCTTAAAACAAAGTCATTTACATGGTATTCGGGGGTAATCAAGAGGTCCTGGATAATGTGATGGATTAGTAGTTGGTTTTGTTCGACGTGGCATGTTAACCCCTTAACGCGCGCTGTCCTCGCTGAGAGGACGCAAAATTTAAGATCCAGCTGCAAAAATTCATCCCGGAAAATTTTTAGCAAATATTTACTTTTATAACATAGCTGAAAAGGCCGTTTTTTTTAACCTTAAAATTTAAAATTTATTTTAGTTTAATTTAGTTCGTGAATTCCGGTGGCAGTATAATTTAAATGATCCGAATTGTCTTGCGCCGCAAAGGGTTATCCTTTTTTTGGGGGTTCTCCAGGATTTGTGGGAACTGTCAAATGAGAACCCTCACCATTATCTCGTCAGGAGATTGAGGGTAAAAGCTCTTCACCATAGAGAAGTTTTTCAGCCTGCCATAGCTGAGTCATTGCTTTGGCAACTGACCCCATACATAACTATGCAAATTAACGACACAGGGGTTTCCAAAACAACATGGAAATGGATACAACTCATCTCAAACATAAGAAACAAAAAATTATGATACATGCATGCAACCACAGTTAACTACTCTTTACCTACTAACCGAGATCAGTAGCGCTTCGATCTACAGGTTCAGCAGAACGAAATAAATTTCGAAGAAAAATGTTACACAATAGTTAGAAAAGTGATGAAATTGCGATCGTCTTTCTGTAACATTTCCAAACAGACTGAAAGTAAGGTAGTAGAGTGATTTGTACGTTAGTAGTATACAAATTTATTCTATGATGCAAATTTAAATGCATTTTCCACTTGCAAGATAACAGCTCTTTAACTCTACAGTGGCAGAAAATAGAAGCTATGTGCCAACTAGCCCATTATGTCAACTGTCTCCCCTACTGCTTAATCATAATATAGGTAGATTTTTTACGTGTTTTAAGTGTAATAAAAAGACAAAGTTATAAAAGTTTTACATCAATATAAATTTATGAATAAGAACACTGAGTTATGTTGTGGGTAGCCAAATAAAAGTGAATTTTAAAAATATTAAAAGATTAACGAATGTATAAACAGCATAAATCGTACAATTTGTCTTTCCTTGGATTTGCACTTATCTAAAGATACAAATTTAGTGAAGAAACACGCAAAGAAAATTCCTCAAAGCATTTTGAAATGATGCACTAACTATAGCACAACATCTAAGACATAAATCAATTATCTTTCATAGGGTAAATTACAAATAGAAAGTTAATTAATTAAACTGACATTTAATTCCAGCAACAGACTTTGTGTTTAATTATAAGAGACAGCCATGTTCATTAATTTGACAAGAAGATTTCAATATTGCCTTCCTTTTGCCAGAAGGAAGCATGGTAAAAAAAAGAAGTTATGATAGTTGCACAAAGAAAAATGAAAGGTGTTGTAAAAATTAATGACAGTGTAGGGAGAGATGTATATTCAAATGAAGTTTTTTTCTTATTTTATTTGCAGAAACATGCTAGATTTGACAGTTGGACTTTCACTTTTGTTCTTCTTCCCCTATCTGTGTCAGTAACGGCGTGTGGAAGTAGAATTTCAAGTTTATGTATTTCATTAGATTTTTTTCCCCCTAATTGGTTTGTTTAATTTTTGTTCTGCATATTGATTTTTTAACTTTTTCATATGATATTCAAGAATTAAATGCATTTCCCGATCTTATCAATGATTTCATGAAATTATTTATTTTACGGTTTATAGAAAAAAAAATATATATATAATTGATTTCTTTTTCTAGAAAAGAAGTCAATGAATTTTAAGACAATATGATGCACCTATAATAATTTGTTCGGTAAAAAAAAAAAAAAAGAAAGAAAGAAAGAAAGAAGGAAAACAAGAAATGGATAACAAAATTAGAACGTATAAAATTAAAATTAAAGTAAAAAAAAAAAAAAAAAAAAAAAAAAAAAATAATAATAATAATAATAATAAAATAAAATGGTGAGGAAAGAAATTCAAAATAAATTAAGCTAGCACATCGCTTACCTAAAAAGTTTTGAGTTATAAATTACACATATTTTCCAGTGTTTTGGTATTATATATTAAATTTAAATAATAATAATAATAATATTAATATATATATATATATATATTTAAGTTGTATGATTTTGTCAAAAAGAAGTAAAAAGAGAGAGAAAAAAATCCAAATTAAAAATCTTAGATTTTTTTTTTTTTTTTTTTAATTTGAAAAAATTCGTAACTTTGTCTTAAATTATCACAGATATAAGGTTCAACTAATTTTTTAAAAGTAATGACGAGCTTTTTTTTTTTTTTTTTTTTTTTGAAAAATACTCATATTGAAAATTCACACCCCACATCTCCCACCATCAGCTTGGTAATCGATGCTCCTAAATATACAAGAAAAAAATTCTACTTGGCTAGTATTATTATATGTAGTTATTTATTTTTAATTTTTAAATGATTCATTAGAAAATAATTCTCGCGCAAATTTACACGAAATTTTGTCCCCTATTGCCCTATTAAAAATTTAAATAAAACGGGAGGGCAACGCCATCTGTGAAGCAATTTTTACCAAGAATTGACAGGCACTAATCTATGTCAAGTTGCAACTACATATATGAAATTCTATCCAGTATTCCTGAAATACAGCTTACATAAAATTTTTGTCACACGCAAACAAACATTTTCTAAAAAGGGAAAATCCTGTTCTGGAACTTTCAAAACGTGTAAATTCATCGAAAACCGGTAGTTGAAAATTTTTAAGGAACCAATACATGTTTGTCACCCTGAAAAACATATAATATGTCTATTTGTTTTCCAAATCTACATTTTAAAATGTAAATTCTATATTTTAACAGTTTTGCTGTATTCATTATGTTCTAGTTGATTCTTAAAAGGTTTAAAAAGCCAGTAAAAAACCGTTATTGTCTTACAAGGCCTGATTAATTTCATGTGAGGCCAGATGCGCACATAACTTCGTGGTCCCCCTCTCCCTCTTCACACTGTGCATCAATCAGCAGTGGTACATATATACCTGCATATGGGACTAAAATGACAAAATTTTGCATTTTTTAACACTTTTTGCCTTTTTCGGGGCAAAAAAGGCACAACGGCATTTTCATGGAAAGCTTTAGAGCCTCCTGCTAGGCCTCGTGTGTCCTTGCTTTAATAAGGCCCTGTTGTCTTAGCTCTAAGTGAAAACTAAAACGCATCATTAATACTTTGAGAGTATATGGATATTTCTTTTCGTCAAGGGAAACCCAAAAAGTATTTCTCGGATTTTGTTAACATTTTTACAAGTGGTACATATAAGAGTGAGCACGAAATTATAATATTTCTGGGAAAAAATTTGAACCATTTAGAAATTAGATATAAAAAAAAAAAAAAAAAAACAATTAAATGTTTTAAACTATTTTTTAAAAATATTTGTCTATTTTCTACGGACGTTATTTTCACTAGCTGAAGCTTTTTATAGACAACTGGATTGTTTATGAAGCAATCCATTTTTCGCACATCCTTACAGCTAAATACAATAAAATTGATTTGAGTTTCAATAATAACACTCTTTTAAAATTATATCTATTAATTTTACTCAAAGATTATTGTGAAATATAAGATACAGCCATTATCTGCTCCGTCTTTTACTACTTCTACTTTTTCTTCTTTTTTTATTTTAATTGACTTAACTCCTTTTTAAGCATTCCACATATCTTTAAATTAAAATACAAATAAATTTAGAAATTTTAGACGCTTATGAATTTAAACTGCAAATCCATTTTCAATTTTTCATAATCTTCCTTATTTGAATTATTATTGTTTTCTAATAAACATTTATGTAAATAATATTGAACACAGCTGTTTTTGATATATGTATTTATGTGTATTCAAAAATGTGATTTTTAAGTTATTAATAGAAAGGCAATTATAAATATTCTACCTCATCTATCGAATATAAATATTTTTAAAAGGAAGTGAATCATCTAATTTTATTTATTTATTTATTTTGTAAATCCCATTTTGCAACTCTACTGGTAATTGGATAGTAATGGTAATTATATCTTCAGGTAAATGTATGCAATATGAGGCATTTTGAAGTAAACAAGCTACTTTTGATTTTTATTTAAAAGTTTTTAATTATACTTCTTTATACTTAGGAAATAAATAATAGTAATTTGTTCATTCATTTGAAAAAAAAAAAATCGCATTTTTCTTAATATTCTTTTTCTTTTTTTTTTACCTATTGTGTCACTTTTATAATAAATGTTTGACATATGATGTTACATTTCAAGTTTAATTAGATAAAAAAAAAATGAGTAAATCATTTAAAACTAAATAAGTGATTTTTAATTTTGAAATTTATTTGTATATTTATTAAAATAAATGATACGATTATTTTATAAATGTCTAACTGCTAGAAGCAGAATTAAAAAAAAAAATATTTGTGATTAGATCAATAAAATTTGTTCTTCAGCAATAGATAAGGTAAATGCCACTGGCATACGTTGGGCTGTCCTTTAAACAAAAACAAAAATAAAGTTTTTCCTTAAAAAAAAAAATAAATAAATATATATATATATTAGCTTCATTCTAGTTCTGTACTATATCAAACACTGAGGTAATTTTTTTTTCTACATAGTATTTGTAATAATAAAAGTAATGTAAAACAAGCAAAGGATGTTTATTTAATTTTTAAGTAATTAAAGCTGTTGGAAATATGCAAATTTTATTTCTGCTAATTTCCATGTTATATGTAGAATTTTTATAAATAAATAAATAAATATGTATATATTTAAATTCTTGCTCAACAAATTGTCATTTTATAATATAATGATAAAATGAAGAATTCTTAACAATCTCATTTAGAATAAGCTGTAAAAAATATAGCTATGTTTAATAATTTTATTTGCATTATTGAACTTAGTTAAAAAAAAAAAAATCATAGAACTTTTTTTTTTTTTTTTTTTAGAACAACGAAATAGGGGCACATAAAGAATTAACAAGAATATGCAAAATCCTTTTTTTAAGTAAAGTATTGTTTTAGAGGAACGTCTAAATCCGTGACTCACTTTTCTTAGAAAACGTACTTTTACGTGACTCACAAGCAGTTAGCATAACCTGTAAAACGTGTTTCACCTTCGCGATACTAACGATAGTGGGAAGCAAGGGACACGAGGAAAGGCGAGTCAACTCTTCTAAAAAGTACGGTACAGGGTATAGCTATAATCTATTTTTCTTCTTTTGATAGATTTACTAGAAATTTTCAAGAATATACATATTTTTAATTTAAAATGCAAACTTTAGCAACATACAATATTGGAAGCTTGTGTATTTACATTACAAACCAATGTTCAATTTTTCCGTAATTTTCTTATTTGAATTATTATTGTTTTCTAATCAACATTCATGAAAATAATATATAATACAATTGTTTATAAAAAGAATATTTGTGAAAAAACGTAATTTTTGAGTTATCTATTATAAGCGAATTAGAAATATTCTTTATCAGCCATAAGATATAAATATTTTAAAAAATAAATGAATTACTAATTTTTTTTTTTTAATAAATGGTCTAATCTATTGTCTATAAATATCCAGATTATTGGATATAATGTTATATATATATATATATATAATTTATGTACAAAAGCTTTAAATTACTTATTCATACTTATTAAAATGTTTAATTAATATTAATACTTAGTAAAACTTGTTCACTCATTTGAAAAAGTTTTTTCGCGTATCTATCTATCTATCTATCTATATATATATACAGGGTGGCCCTGAACTATATGTCATAAATGTAAAGGCAGGTAGAGGAGACCTAAATAAGCAGATTTCGTATAGGATTGTGTGTGTGGTAATGCCGGCTTAAGCCGTTAGAGAGTGCTGATGACTGCGGCGTATAAAAGCGCTTAGCTAGTTGCATTCATCATTTCCCGCACGGATCTCGAGTAGCATGTATCGTTTTCCCAATGTGGAGCTAGCCGACATGTATTTCATGTATGAGTCTGCACAAAGAAATGGATTAGCTGCTCAAAGGATGTAAAGGGAGCGATTTCCGGATAGGAATCAGCCGGATCGTCGAACATTCAAGCGTCAAGCTGCACTGAGGAAAAAAATACCCGCTTTTATCTAGAACGAATAGGTGGTCCTTTTCTAAATCCCTAAACTAGAAATATAGATTTTCGAGCTATGAGTATAAGGCACGCCAATACACTGGGGAAAAAAATTCTATAACTGACATCTAGAATCTAAATTGTGGCTCTAGAAAAAAATCGTTCCATATCATCCTTATAAATTTCTTATAAATTTTTTTCTAGTCCCCTTCGAAAGCGAATTCTAGAGACCTCTATTAGAGTTCTTGAGCGTTTGCCTATACTATCGAGGACTAACCTATTTGAAAATATATCCAAATAACTGTGAATACAAGAGGCGGGTTTCGGCAGCTATAATCTTGGTTTATGATTCAATTCTAGAAAATCAAGCGAGAATTTCTTGTAATACAAAAGACTCAGAATATTCAGAATATTGTTTCACCATCTAGAAATGTGTAGATTAGAAATTCTCGACCATTTCGTCTGTTCAGTTTATTGTCGTGTCTTATGCGCATAGCTCGGAAATCTATATTTCTAGTTTAAGGATTTAGAAAATGACCATTTATTCATTCTAGATGAAGGCGGTATATTTTTTTCTCAGTGTAGCGCTTTAATGTGTCATTACACATTAATGTGTCATTGCACACGAATAAACTGAATAGACGAAATGATCGAGAATTTCAAGCCTACACATTTCTAGATGGTGAAACAATATTCTGAATACTCTGAATATTCTGAATATTTTGTATTGCGAGAAATTCTATTTTCTAGAATTGGGTCATAAACCAAGATTATAGTTGCAGAAACCCGCCTCTTGTAGTCTCATTTATTTGCAGAGATTTTTAAATAACTTTTCCCTCGAGAATATAGGCAAATGCTCTCGAATTCTAATAGGGGTTTCTAGAACTCGCTTTCAACGGGGACTAGAATTTATAAGGATGACATGGAACTATTTTTTCTAGAGCCAGAATTTAGATTTTAAATGTCAGTTAAAGAATTTTTTCTCAGTGTATATAATATCGTCAATTTTGTAAGATGCATGATAAAATTTAATTTTTAGTATATTTTTCTTATGCACGAGTAAATAAGTATATTTATTTTCATGTTAAAAAAAAATAAATAAATAAAAAAGAACGCGTAAAATCTTTTTTGGCATGAGCTTTATATGTTTTCAAGATAATTTTAAATCTAATATAATGTCTTTATTTTCATACTTGAATTAATTTTAAAAGTAATAAAAAAATTGAAAATCCAACTTCGAGGTGCAACAAGGGGGGTAAAACGGACCTCCAGGCAAAATTCTGTAGCTCTGTTGTTAGCCGTTTACTGTTAAAGCGACCGACATACACAAACGTCTTCTTTTATTGTACGTCGAGATACAAAACAAATTATATGTTTAGTTTATTAAATTCTTTCAGTTAAAAGCAGAATAAAACATCTTTATAGATACAAAAGAAGTTTATGGATTACTAAAAGAAGAAATATTTTGAAAAATAAATTGTTAATTTTGTATATTTAATTTACATAAATCCATTAAAATAAATAAAATAAATTATTGTATATTTATATACTTAGATTCTGAATTTTGCATAATATGATTAAAATTGTAGACAATATTGATGAATATAAATAAGTATTATTTTAATAGCATTTTTTTTTTGTAAAGTTTATTCGCTTTCAATTTTAATTCGATATTCAAAAACTGCCGCCAGGGTATTTTTGCATTTTGAATAGTAAACACTACATTCTGGGGTTTCTCTAAAACTTTATATTATTTAACGAAAAGATTTTTCGTATCTGTGATTAGATCATGTAAATTTTATCCTCAGCAAACTGGGATATATGTATTAGGTCTACCGGAAAGTTCTGTCCTTCTAAATTAATAAACTGACACCGGAAAATATTATATAACAATATTTATATGGTACTTTACCAATTATCATCTTAAATGTTACCTAAGAATATCTTAAATATTATCCAAGATACGTTTCCAGTGTTGGTATTTTATTTCAAAAGGACAGAACTTTCCGGTAGACCTAATATATATATACGACCAAAGCTCTTTAAATGTTTAACATGAATAAGTAAAATCCTTTTTTAAAGGGAAGTATTGTTTTAGAAGAACGCCTAAGGGCGGGATTCATTTTTCTACGTGGTCTGCAAAAAAATGTTAATGTAACCTGTAAAACATGTTTCACCTTCGCGGTACTAACGATAGTGGAAAACAGCATCACCGAATTACGCGAAAACTCTATAAAAGGGAAGAAGAAAATGACTTGTCAACTCTTGGGAAAAGAAAGATGTAGCCATAATTTCTTCTTCCTTTTCTTTCTTTCTTTCTTTCTTTCTTTTTTTTTTTTTTTTTTTTTTTGATAAACCTAACAATTTTTTAACATTATATATATATTTAAATGCAAATTAGTTTAGAAGTTTTTGAGATTAACGAATTTAAACTGTAAACTCATTTTCAGTTTTTCTTCAACTTTCACGTCAAATATTAAAAATGTTATGTGTTAAAAATGTTTTAAATTTTTTTAGTAATGAAATAAAGCTTTAAATAACAAATAAATAAATATATTCGAACATTTCTATTTCATCATATTTCATCGGATATTTAATATTTTTTTATTTTGATTATACTATGCTGTTTTGAATATAGTAGTATCTAAAGTTTTCTAAAAGTCCCATTGTATTTGTTTGCAAACCCTGCATATTACTAACAAAATGGTACGAAAAAAAAAATAATTTTGTTAAAAAAAATCTATATGTCTTCATGAATAGTTTATGTTGTATTCTTATAAAAATGAATGCAGATAATTAAAACGGCATTTTAACCATATGCTTCAGCTAAAATGCAAGTCAAGAATTATTTTTTACAAAGTGATCCCAAGCACTTTTTTCTTTAATTTCATATTGGCATCATTTTTGACTTCGGAACAAAATTTTCATTAAAATCTAAGACGTATGATATATCCTTTACATCATTGAAGTCTCAGGATAATATATAATCTATTTTTGAAAATAATCAATAAAACTGGGGGGAAAAAATGTTCCCTTACCGTTAATTTAAATTTAGTGTAAAGTTGTTTATAGAAATTTTAAAATGAGACACTTTACGTACATAAAAGAAAGAACAAAGGACAGGAAGAAAGAAAACAGGAAATAATAATATACAGGGTGATCAATTTAAAAGAGTACCCGCTGGTTTTTCTTAATATCCTTAAATCTGACGAATGTTGCAACTATTCTAACACTGAAGTATAATTGTTTGAACCTTTTTTTAAGTGTGGGAGATAATTTCCATCACTGTTGGACTGTTGCAACTTTATTTGTGAGGTAAAACAGAAATGGAGACTCACAATGTTATTTAATCATGTGATAATTTTATTTATGAAAAGCAAAATTTAATTCAAAATTATTACATTATCATTCCTACATTACATTTACATTACCATTATCATTTTTACATTATTATTTAATATGGTTTTCCAGAGAAATCCTGCAAACATCGATTAATTAAAACAGATAATAACTGAAGAAATCTCGTTAGTAACACCAACAATGCTGCGAAATGTGTCGAAAAAATTGGCTCGACGTGTTCATGTTTGCATTCAAAATGGTGGCCAACATTTTCTGTAAGGAATGATAATGTAAAAATTTTCAATTAAATTATGTTTTTCAAAAGTAGAATTATCACAGGGTTAAGTAACACTGCGCATCTCCATTTCTGTTTTACCTCACAAATAAAGTTGTAACAGTCCAACAGTGTTATAAATTGTCTCCCACACTTAAACAAGGTTCAAACAATTATACTTCAGTGTTAAAATAGTTGCCACTTCCGTCATATTTATGGGTAATAGGAAAAACCAACGGGTACTCTTTTAAACTGATCACCCTGTATATACAAGTGTGTTGCAACTATTATTTCTTCATTCTATTAATTATAGTCTTTAAATGTACTATTCCTAAAACAAGGAGGGAGCAACTTTTGTCAATATGTTTATCTTAAACATTTTTCCTTGTTAGTTTTCGACAGATAAAAGATTCACTTTTCACATTTGAAAAAATGACAGCGAGTAGATAAATTATCTATAATCAATACAATCATTAAGTATAACGTGGGAAGGTTAATTTTTTACTGTTCATTAAATTTCCATCAAAATAATTCTTCTTTAATCATAGGTTGTCAATGTTATACCAAAAGTTCAGCAATCTCTCTCCCTTTGTTTCCCATCGTCTAATTTCAATTAACTCTTAGCAATTCATCAAAAGCTTGTATTTTCTACGCTATCATTTATTTGAAAATATTGTCTAGTGAAATCACCAGGCGGCGCTACATAACCGTGAGAATTCAACAAGCAGATGTTCAAACGTGTGTTACTTTAATTGGAAATTACCGTGGAAAAAGCTTTGTCGGAGGTGGGATATGGTTCGTATCTCTATCATCTCAATGCTATATATTGAATGAAATATGTTCTGTAATATGATTCTAAGTGGGGATGATGCATCACCGTTTAATGATCTCCGACTTCGCCAATTTGTAGAAAAGCTTTTTAATATAAGAATAAATATTCTGAATAATCGGAATATTTTCCAGAAACATTCATTTATAAGGAAAAATAAATGCAATTCCAAACATTTTAAAGAAATTTAAATACTACTTTTGGTTCTGCAGTTTATTAAAAACTCTTAAACATTATTTAAGATGTAAATATAAATATATTTGAAAAGCAATTTGGTTTTTAAAAATTGTTTGGACTATTAAAACACACACACAGACGCACACACAATTTGGTCATTTTAGTATAGAGGCTACACATTTTTAGAACAATTTCGAGAAAGAATTTTTAAAAAAGTAAATGTTTTGGAATAAAAATTTCTGGCAACAGCTTATTGTTTGAAATGAGACGTTTGCTACTTTTAATTTTTTTCTTTTTTAAAAATATGCACGTAAACAAGGTGTGGATTGAAAGATATATTTTTGCGATTTTCGAAAAACAGTATTTTCATTCCCTACTTCAAAAACGTTGCGTAAGAAAGGAATTAAAATTTTAAGTGCAGTACTAGCAACATTATTTGTTAGGAAAAAGGAAAAACAAATGTCTATCATTAATTCTACATGGAAAGAAAATTCCAAACAAACATCTGAGAAAGGTACGCGCTGTTTTATTTTTATTTTTATTTATTTATTTTTCTTAAGTGAAACAGCTGGTAACAAGAGAAAATCTGCCGATACAAAAATCAATTGCAGAATCTTTAAATATACTTATAGCGACAATAGATAGATTAAAAAAAATAATAAAAAATAAAACGTACCTTCACTCCTATCTACTTCTTAAATTAACGAAGAATAAAATTTACTCGATAAAAATTTTAGGTGATGAATTTTTTTCTTGCATATTAGAAAAATTAAATGTATCATGGAAATATCTAATTCTGCAATGTTAAAAAATTATCACTGCTAAATAAGAAGATTCTTTCATTTATAATTGAGTTCGAATTAAAATCTAAATATTTTTGTATGCCAAAATATATCCGAAGTATTTTAAAATATGTTTTTAAATAAATAATCTGGTGTGTCACTCACACTACTTTCTCTTACCCTGAAATTTAATACTATAAATAGAAGGTGGAGATTAAGAGGTAAGATAACGAGTACTGTTATGTAAACCTGTGTTAAACAATTCAAATTAGGCTTAGAAAGAGTTTTATATGATAATTAGTTCTGTGTGAGGGGGGGCTACCGCCCCGCTCAACCCCCCGTTCCATTAATGTACAAAAAAACAAGCACTGAATATTTAGCTTAAACATTCATTATTTACCATATTTCTATGAGGAATTTATTTCAATTCCCGAACAGCTTTCCTGGAAATGGTAAAATATTATTAGCACATCCACTAACAACAAATAACTAGTGTGTTGTGGCGACCACACGACTTTCTTCTATATTTTCCTATACAAATGTACTCAGTAAAAATAATTTATTAAAATTATTATTTAAAAAACTTATCTTCCATGATAATGTACACGGTTTCCATATTAGAGAAGTAGTATAACACTAAATATCAAGAAAAAAAAAAGTTGAATTTACTCTCAATATTACATTAATTTTTTTTTTTTTTTTTTTGGTTAAAAATGAAAAAAATCGATAACTTTATTTTAAATTATCGCAGATCAATGGTTCAACCACTCATTTTAAAGGTATTGACGAGCTCTTTTGAAAAATACCCATCATGAAAATTTACTCCCCTCGAGGGGGGGAGGCGAGGTTCCTACATACACAAAATTTTTTTCTCAGTTGACTACCTCTATTACACAAAATATATATTCGTTTCATTTGGTTTAGTGCAGTCTATAGATGTTAAACTCTTCTTATCTGTAATTTCCCCCATAGACGTAAATGTATTTGAATACTTTTGAGTGTCCCTGTACACGAACCATTTGCTTCATCTCAACGAAAATCTTAGTGTAGCATCCCTATATACCATTTAGAATACCGAGTTTGGAATTTCTGCTACTATTTGTTCTTGAGATATGCTGATAACTGACACACAGACAGACAGACGGATGATTATAATTAAAGTTACGATTTCAAAACGCTATGATTTTAAAACTACCCATCAGAGCGATTTGATATTTTACCAGAGCAATCGTGAGGCAATGAAATTTTTTTAGCAAAAGAAAAGAATGTAGTTCCAAAATTTTCCGTTAATTATCGGTAAAATATTTGCTTTCTTTTTCTCTTTTCGCTATGACTGTTTCTGCTGTAAACACGCATTGTCTTTTTGCTAAAAAAATTGTAGTAAACCCTTGAAGTCTATTGTTTTCCACTATTCCATTGTGTTGCTAACAAAACATTCCTGCGTTTAATGAGTCCATTTAGGCGTTTACCCTGACATTACCATGACAGTGCCATCTATAGGAACATGTTGGAACTACTTTTTTCCTCGCCCAAACAAAATTTCATTGCCTGCTCTGGTAAAATATCAAATCGCTCTGATGGGTAGTTTTAAAATTATAGCGTTTTGAAATCGTAACTTTAATTATAATTATCCAGCAACTTATTTTTTCAAACTATTTTATTATAGTATGTTTTCTATAATCAATACTTATTATAGAGAGATCAGAGAATATACGCACATTTTTTATGGACAGACCAAATTAATTTTGAGAACGTGCGGAAAGTGTTTAGAATAAGATTCGAACCTAGCTATACCATAATAAAAGTTCTCCACCAATGGAGTTACTGGATCGATTTTCCAACCTGCCCTAATCGTTCTTACCGAAGAAGCAATTTTTCATCTATTTTGAGAATATAAACAATCTTACGGATCATTTTTACTTTCTCTTACCCATAAGGTAGAGAAAGTATTGTTTTTGGGTCAAATTTTCGAACGCGAGATTTTGTTTTACACGTTCTGAGGTCCCCTGAATACGAAAATCGTATTTTTAGCAAATGGTCTGTGTGCATGTCTGTGTGTGTGTCTGTGTGTGTGTCTGACTGTTATCAGCATATCTCAAAAACAAATTATAGTAGAAAGTTCAAACTTGGTATTCTAAATGTGTATCTTATATAGGGATGCTACAATAAGCTTTTCGTTAAGATCAAGCAAATGGTTCGTGTACAGGGACAATCAAGAGAATTCTAATACATTACGTCTATGGGGGAAATTGCAGGTAAGTAGAGTTTAACGTCTATGGACTGCACTGAACCAAATGAAACGAATATATTTTTTTTGCAATAGAGATATTTAACTGGGAAAAAAAATTGTGTATGTAGGAGCCTTGCCCCCTGGGGTGGAGGGAAGTCCCCGCTCTAGGGGAGTAAATTTTCATGATGGGCATCTTTCAAAAGAGCTCGCCAATACCTTTAAAACGAATGGTTGAACCATCTATCTGCGATAATTTAAAACAAAATTATCGATTTTTTATTTTTATTTTTATTTTTTTTTACTTTTAACGAAAAAAAAAAAATATTTAGAATAAATGGACTTTTTTTGGATATTTGGTGTTATACTACTTCTCTAATATGGAAATCGTCTGCATTATCATAAAAGATAATTTTTTTAAATAATAATTTTAATAAATTATTTTTTTAAAACAAATTTATTTTTTAATAACCGAATTAAATTCTATATAAATGTAGGTGCATTAATGAAACGGGGGGTTGAGGGGGGCTACCGCCCCCTCACATAGAACTAATTATCATATAAAACTCTTCAGAAGCCTAATTTGAATTATTTTAACATAGGTTTACATAACAGTACTCGTTTTCTTACCTTTTAATCTGCAACCTGTATTTATAGTATTAAATTTCAGGGTAAGAGAAAGTCGTGTGAGTGACACACCAGATTATTTTTTTTTTTTAATAAAAAAATTACATTTTCGGCTTTGATTAGTGTCAGGAATGTGTTGAGCTGTTGTAAAGTGTCTGATGTGAGATTTTAAAGCTTTGTGTTTAAAGTCTGTCTGGGAATCTAAATATTTTTAACTGAAAAAATGTTTTTATTTTTAATTGAAATAAATAATTGATTTAAAAAATAACAATTTTTAATTTAATTAAGAAAATATCAATTGTTTTTATATAAATATCTTGAATGAACTTTATATTATACATGATAAAGTATTAATTAAAAGTTCATATAAACTATCAACAAAAATTAATAGTAAAATTTTAATTAAATATAAAAGTGTTCATTTTCTGTTTAAAATTTTATTTATTATGTATATGAAAGAGAAATTCCACTCACTCACTGACTCACCAATGCATAGCAAAATCTCCTGGAGTCACTGACTCGAAACTGGGTCAGATTATAGAACATATAGTGAAAGCACCCCCTAAGAAGCGATTTTGCGAAATCCCCCCCCCCCCCCCCCCACACACACGTAAAAAAAAAAAAAAAACAGATATTCGTAAAATTTTTGCTTTAAAATTCATTCCACAAGAAGGGGTGCGTGGCAAAATCCCAGGTAACACATAACGTTGTTATAGCGTTGCAAATAAGTCTGAACAGTGAAAAATTGGTTACGTTATTTTATGTCCGTTGAAAAATAGTTTTTATTTCGCAATATTCTCACTGAACAATTTGAAATATTTACTCAGTAATAAAGAAAACCTATAACAAACGTTGTTTTATGGTTGTACCTTTTCTGTTATTTTTTCGACGTTTTAAAATAGGTATTTTATTAGTTTTTGTTTTCCTTTTTGATTCTAATAAAAAATATGTTTTTTTAACGAATTAATAGGTGCTTTTTATAAGTCATTATTTCTGTCAAATGACGTTGAATCTCTTCAACTTGATATCGATACACGATTGTGAATTGGCGGGATGTGCGTGTTATAATATAATTTTCTTTAGAGTTTTAGAAGATATGGTGTGCTGCGAAAGAACTTCTAACATGATAAGAAGGGCAGCTTTCGGCAAATTATATTAACAAGTATAGTAGAATGTTCTTTGGCTTTCGGAAACCGTAGCTAACGAAGGTGTTCATATTGTACGCTTTCTTCCTCCCGTTCTACATGCGAAATCGCCAAGTATATTGTGGCAAACCTTAAAAGAGTCTTACGATACGACGCGTGCCATTTTGAAAGTGAATGTTATGTGAAAGAAGATGAATATCGCTTTCCTGTTAAAATGGTACGAAATTTTTCTGACATTTTACGTAATTTCCAAACAACTTGCTAGCTGGTAAATTCCCTTAAAAGCTCAAAGTTATAATATTCTTTGGTTTTGGGTGTGTTTACCTGCTAGCATAATATTAAAAATTACAGAGTTCTCGTCTAATTGTGGATGCTGTATTTATTTAAACAAGATTTTTCAAGTAATGAAGTGAGTGTTTCTTTTTCCCTTCTTTAATTTTATGTTTGAATTCTTGTCTTAAATTTTCAGGGGTCGATCTAACTTTAAATATTTAATACTCTTTTTTAAAACTGTACTTTTGTAAAATTTTACTTTTTTCATATTTACTGACAAAATAATCTATATATAATGTTATTTAACATGCACTAATGTTTTATACAGCTTCTCAGAATAAAGGTTTTATATACATAATTTGCAGCAATTTTAATTAGCTGATGCTGAGATGTCGTAAAAATCTCTGAAAGTGAGTAATGAGAGCATCACCTGTCGGCTGATACACACTCTTAACTAATTCAGCATTCGTTTTTATATTGGTTGTCTCACATATTATATTTTGTGCAGAAAATGTGTGAAATTTAGCTTTCCTCGAAAAACGGAAGTTGAAAATTTTTACGAATCTAATATTTTCGTATATTGAGTATTAAAAAAGTAATAAAATTAGTAATTAAAAAAGTCTAAAAATTACGTAAAAAAGAATGTTCCATTTTTTTTTTTTTTTTTTTTTTTTAAATTGTTAGCAATATTCTAGAAACAAAAATTCAATGGATATATGGAGATAGCTATTTTTCTTGTATTTCAACGTTTATAAGACATAAGAAAAGCTGTTGAAAACTAATATAAAAAGCACGACAGTATTGCGATTCTGAACAACCATTTTACAACTTTTTTTTTAGGTTATAAAAAAAAAAAAAAAAAAAAAAAAAAAAACCGACAGTATTGCGTTTTTGTACAACCCTTTTACAACGTTTTTTTTACGTTGTAAAATGTATTAAAGCAACCGTTGAAAGATGAGGAAATCAACGAGACATATTTTCAGATTATTAACGTTACGGAAAAACGATAATTCAACGGAATGCATTGCCGTTTGTTCAACGTTGAAAATACCATACTGTGCTACCTGGGATGTGATTCCACATGCGCAAAAAGTGATTTCACAAAAAACTTTCATACCTCAAAGAAAAAAAAAAACAATTACCAGTAAAAATTTTACTTTAAAATATAGCTAACATAAATGACTAAAAACCAATTCCTGGAATTTTAGAAATTCGTCCCCTATAGGGGGACAGCGGATAAAACGTGATTTTACAAATACCTTTATATCTCAAAGAAAAAACTGATATCCGTAAAATTTTTGCTTTAAAATATAGCTAACACAGATACCTAAAAACCAATTTTTGGAATTTTGATAATCCAATCGCCAATGGGAGTGGGAGGAAGCAAAACGTTCTCTATGTTATATTCTTCTATATAATATCTATATCAAGCTTTAAAATTAGCTATTTTAATTTTTAATTGTTGCCATAAAAGTTTACGAGTTAATTTATTTTTCGACATATAATAAAATATATACACGCGAATAATAATAATAATAATAATAAAAATATTAAATTTTAAATTTTGCTTAGGCATATGACAAAATGATGTCATTATCAAAATTAAATAATAAAAATTAAAATCCAGCATATTTCTTCAAATTTTGTTTCATAAACTTTTTTAACATACCTCTATTTTAAAAGTTTCTTTTTCTTTCTTTCTTTTTTTTTGAATGGAAGCTAATTCAGTATTATATTAAAGAGCTTTACTTACTGATAATCCTGGGTATTTTTTTTTAATTTTGTTGCTTTCGCCAAGGACTCTACTTTCGTAACAGCCACTTTAAGCCAAGTAGCCCATAAAAAATATAAACAAATGAATTATAAAATATTGGAAAAAAAAAAAAAAGAAAGAAAGAAAGAAACAGAAACAATAATCTAACAAGTTATAAATTTTTGTTTAAAATGGTGACAAAAATTTAAAAGTCACCAAGGGGGGGCGGGGGGGGGCTATAATAAGTCTATAACACGAGCTGGTTACATATTTATTTATTTTTCTATATATCAGCCACTATTAACTAATTAGGAAACATATATTGTAATATTATACTTGACGTGAAATTTCTGTCATTTATGGTCGACCGGAAAAATCCAATAAATATCGGAAATTGCGTGAAAGTAAATATTAGGTATACTACGTCTAGTGTTGTTCTTCTGTAATTCAAATTCAAATATAAAAGAGCTGCTGCAATTTTTTCGATACTGTCTTTTTCGAGACTGTTACCTGATAAGCACAAAAATGGAAGCCCACATTTATGGCATTGTCACAGGCAATGGGGCACGAACCTGAGATCCTGAGCTGCTACCAAAGGCAGCGTGGACACAAAGCGAGCTTTTGAGCAATTTCAATGGATTTTTTTTTTCTTTCTTTCTTTGTATATAAAACGATATAGAAAGACGTTTCCTTTAAATATAGTGACTAGCCAAGCGGACAAAATTCGTCCGGGGAAATCTATAAGCGCTGAGGCCACAAATTTTAGTATGTGGCTTAATCACGTATATCCAACAGCCGTTGTAACGGGATTTTGCGAATTTCTCTCGTTTTCCTCCTAAAGTAAGGGGAAGCAATAAAGACGTTTCCAAGCATAATTTTGCTTCAAATTATCTCAGTAAGATAAATTTTTATGTGTGGTTGGTCATGCGTTCCCAACACGCACTAGAAAGGGATTTTACGAATTTTCCCCCTGCCTCCCCTTTTAAAGGGCGGGCAGGGGGGGGGGCAAAAACACGTTTATAAGAGTAACTCTGCTCCAAATTATCTCAGGAAAACAATTTTTTGATATGTCGGTTGGTTATGCGTACTCAACACACATATTACAAAGGGATTTTCTGAAATTCCACCCTATCCCCCTTGGTGGTGGAGGAGCAAAAAACATGTTTCCATCCTATCTCTGCTCCGAACTATCTTAAAAAGGCTATTTTTTATGTGCGGGCTGGTTATGCGATCCCACCACGCCCTGTAAAATGATTTTGCGAAATTTCATCTTCCTCCTCTTTAAGGGGCAGGCGGGCAAAAACGTTTTTAAGAGTAACTCTGCTCGAAATTATCTCAGGAAAGCGATTTTTTTTTTTTTTAATAGTCAATTGGTTATGCGTACTCAAAATACGCGCTACAAAGGGATTTTTTGAAATTCCGTCTTATATCGTCCTTGAAGGTTGGGGAGGAGAAAAAAAAAAAAAAGTTTCCATGCGTAACTCTGTTCTAAATTATCTTAGAATTACAACGTCTGATGTGTGGGCTTCTTATGTGTACTTAACACGCACTACAAAGAGATTTTCTGAAATTCCACCCTACCGTTCTTGGAAGGGTGGGGAAAAAAAACATGTATCCATGTGTAACTGTGCACTAAATATTCTTAGAAAGGAGATTTTTGATGTGTGGTTCAGTTATATGTATCTAATTCATAGCATAAAGAAATTTTGTAAAATTCCCTCCCCTTCTCTCCTTTAAGAGCAGGGGGGTAAAAACACGTTTTAAAACATAACTCTGCTTCAAATATTCTCAGGATCTCGATTTTTTTATGGCTCGGTTAGGTATGTGTATGCAACATGCACTATAAAGGGAATTATCCACTCCCCCCTCCCTCTCCTTTGGGGCAAAAAAAACGCGTTACCAAAATTAAATGTGCTCCAGATTACCTTAGAATGGCGAATTTTGATGTGTATATGTTAATTAAGTGTACGCAATATGCACTTTGATGGGAGTTTGCAAAACTTTCAACTTTACTCGCGAGGGGAGGGGGGGGGAGGAGAGTAAAGAGCAGGTAAGGCACTGTCGAAGGCATCGGGTTTCCAGATTCGACGTGTGTTCAGCGGGAACTTTAACTTAGACTTTGACTGATTTATTTTTTTTTCTTTTTGGGAGATTTTTGTATTATTAATGATATTGTATTTTGAAATTTTACTTCAGTATAATGACCAGCAAAGCAGGCTAAGCCTGCTAGTTTTATTATAAAGAAACAAGAATTCCGTTTAAATAATGATAATAATAATAATTAATAATAAAATCTACTTTTTGCCGAGTTTTGAAGGCAGGACCTATTAGACACGAGTCAAATACTGTACTATTGTTTGGCATATCCTTGCTTAGAACGAAGATTTTTCTTTGTTGTTCTTCAAGTTCACTATCGGATGATTCCTACCTAAAATGGAATGAATACCTCTACTAGTTTGTGTACAGGGACACCCGAATGTAGTCCAAAGCATTGTGTTCTATGAGAGGTATTTCTGCAAATCATATTTTAATACCTTTTCTTTATTCAAATCTTAATAAAATTGAAATATGTTATTCAAGTTCACTATCGGATGTTTTCTATTGAAAATGGACTAAATACCACCATTGATTTATGTACAGGGACAACTGAAAGTATTCCAGATCAGTTCATTTTATGAGAAGTATTTCTATGAACCATACTTTAAAAACTTTACTTTGTCCAAATCTTAATTAAATTGAAATATGTTATTCATATGCGCAAATGAATGTTTTCTGTAGAATATAGTATGATATGATTAGCAATAAGATTTACAGGGCCACACAAAATTTTCAGTTACATTACGGGTTATTAATCAAAAAAATTCTGAAATTACATTTTCATTCAACGCTTTCTAACAGTTTTTAAGTATGTGAAAATAATTTGAATTAATGTACCTGTCGGTTCGACTGTCCGCCTGTCTATTCTTCGACCACATTTCATGAAACCACTGAAGCCTCTGCGCAAGCGCTAATTCAACGAGTCCACTGTTAAAATAGGGGTGACAGTCATCCGGCTCATAGAAAATGAATGAGAACAGAGCGCGAATTACTGGATGTTTTCCAAATCACAACCTGCTGGCCAAGCTGGCATCCCTCCAACATTTTGGATGCGTCGTCGCTGGTAGTTTTAGAAAACGTGGCTGCACTGCATCTGTTCGTCTGCCGTCTCCAGCATTCGTAAATATTTTCAGATATTTAAAAAAATAATACATGTTATTAAAGTTCACTATGGAATGTCCCCCATTTAAAATGGAATTAATAGGTCCTGTACAACTGGTTTGCGTAGAGGGACATCCCCAAAAATATCAATGCGTTGCAGTTTAGGTGGAACATTTTTATAAATCACATTTAAATTACTTTCTACTGCAAAAATCATAAAGAAATTGATATTTATTGTTAATATGCTAAAATAATATTTTGTATAGAACAGAATATATTTAGCGTTCAGATTTACAAGGTTACACTAAAATATTCAGATACATTAAGGGCTGCATTTCCGTTTTTATTAAACATTTTTAACACTTTCCAACAATTTTTAAGAGTGATTATTAATTAAATTATTCTATTTGCCTGCCTTTCTGTCCCTCTATCTGCCTGTTGTGTAATAACGTAGGAAAAGAACATTGAAACTTACACGGCACATTGATTATGTACAGTTGAAAAGTGTTAATGATGAATGCGTATTGCATCTTTTTGCGTTCTTGTTTATTATTGTTTCTTGCTCATATGGTTTTATTTTATTTTCGCTAAGATTAAATATTATTTCCACCATTTTGAAGAACCATTATTAGACACATAGTGTATGGCTGATTCTTTAATTTAAATTATACATTTAAGAGAGACAAAGCAAAGCATTGTTTCATAAGAAAACAGTAAGAGGCTTTTGTATTTATGATATAAATGTTATTCATGTCAATCGCATGTATTATTATGCTGTTAGTTTATGAGGAAAATTTGTATATATATTTATTTTAGATAAATGTATTGTGTATGTTTATTACCTACATCAAAGCATGAATGTGGTGGTAAATGTTATGCATGTTAGTATTAGATACATGCATTGTATGTTATGATAATATTCAAATGTGTATATTTATTTATGGGAAATAAATTTAGGATGTATATTTATTATATCAAAGAGTGAATGAATGACTGAATTTAAAAATTAAAAAAGGTTTTAATCCCTAGTACTTTAATTTGGCACATAAATAAAATATGCCAATAACGTTATTTTTCATTTTTTATTTAATATTTATTTATTTATTTATTTATTAGTATTGAAAGTAACAGTTTACTGTTATTAAATAAATTTTATAAAAGCCAGAGGGAAAAAAAAAAAAAAAAAAAGCCAATTTTCTCTCTATTTAAGTTTTAATATTTGAATTTGAATCACAAATACGTTAGAAAAACTTCATGGAGGAAAGTTCAAGACCTTTAACATCTGAAAAACTATTTCAGTAAAAAAAAAAAAAAAAAAAAAAACCTGCTAAAATTTCCAGAAAAGCACGTACACTAAGTAGAGGAAAAGAAAGTTGAAATAGTTACATATTTCTCTAACTAAAGAATCAGTCCTCGAAAAAAATATAAATAAAGCAAATTCAAAACATTTTCGGTGAAATGTACCCAACATATTGTTCATTCAGAATGTTTCTGTATGTTTTTAAGTAATCCATTAGACTCTATACAATTCTGTAAAAGCTCATTCCTTCTTCATACATGCCCGCTTGATATTATCATCATACTTAAAACATACTCTTCTGGTGTACAAAATAAAAGAGTCTTTACAAATTTTCCATATATTAATAGCAGAATACGACGATAGCATCTTTATATGAGCCCTATCGAATTTATCCAGCAAAAAATGTATGTTCCAACAATGTACATCATCTTTGTAAAATAGGCCATCATATCTGAAGAGGCCATGGTTACCCGTGTCTAGATTAGCATCGCACACGCGACAAGATTTCGCCAGGAGATAATGCCAATCACGAGTAGCGTATGTCTTTTGTGTTTCGGGAACCCTCTCTTCATACGCCATTGATGATCCTATGGCGGCATATTATGTGAAACAGGATGGATGCATCTCATAAGGGCACTCAAGAGGCAGAGTACACAAAACTGCAGGCTCGCATTGTTGGAGCAACGTAACAGAGTTTGTTTGTGTCGTTATATGAGTGCGCTTTTAGCTAGTTCGTGAGAAAAATGGATTTTGATGTTGCTAAAATAGGGTTTTGTTAATGTGCACTGTTGTGAGAAAAATTTGCTGGAGTTTGTGAAAATGGAAAATTTTGTTCTCCCGCACGTTTAATGGCCCTGACAAAAATATTCTGTACCCTCCGGGAAATTTTTTTTCCCTTGGTTTAAATATTTATTTTATAATGATGTTATTAAATATTAACTGATAAAACATCATCTTGTTTTTAAATATTTCCATAATTTTTTGCCAGTATAATTTTTTATTTTTTTATTTTTTTATAACTGTTTCAAAAGAAAATATAATGAATTTAGATTTCTGATAGCTGTAAGAGTTTAAATACATACTACGTATGTTGAAAAATACGAACGTTATAAATAAAGCACTGCAGCGTTTCTGTTAAATGGTTGGCGAATAGTATATTAGGTTAAATACAATTTTATTTTTCCACTAACTGGATTGCCGATATAGGAATTTATTCCCATAGCCAGAAATAGTTTTGTTGGATATTTTTGTAAACTTTATGCACAATAAACTCTGTAAACAATTTATTTCATTACATATTTTTCTTTCTCATACTCAGCTTGAATGATTAGCATTTTCAAAGCTACCTCATCTTTTTCTTCGCCAGCCATTTTGCCAGACTCGTTGCTGTTCTTCCTTATTATACCTCCTTAGATGCTACACTTTTTCTGATCTTTTTTTTTCTTTCACATAATAGATAACACTTTATTTTACCTTGTGTCTAATGTGATGCCATATATTTTGTGAAATAATCCTTTTGTTTCTGCTTCCAAATATATTGTTGTATTTGTGATGTCGCAGCAATTTGTTCGGAATAAAATAATTAAACAGACATTTTATCAGATTCAAAAAAATAGATGAGAGTGCAACGGTTAAAACAACAACGTATAGTGTAACCACGTTTCTCGCGCCTAGCATCGAGGACGATTCCAAAAGCATGGAGGGGTGCAAAATTGACCGACAGATTGAGATCTAGTGAACATCCAGTCATTCGACGTTCTCTTATCACTATTTTTTCTCAACCACAAGGCTTATCACCCCTGTTTTAACACTAGACTCATTGAGTCTGCTCTTGCGTAGAAATTCTCATGGTCGCAAGAGACCTGGTTAAAGAATATTAGGTCGCTTTTTTCTGTAACCTACTTATCTTGCTTAAATGTGTTATTTCAGGCAATTAAATAATCCAAAACTTTAAATAAATAAACCAAATAGTAATGTTAAAAGAATTGCCAATTAAAAAAAAAGTAACAGAATTTGCTTGTGTTGTTATATGAGTGGATTTTAAGATATATATTGAGAAAAATCGATTTTGGTATTGCTAAAACAGGGTTTTATTAATGTGCACTGTTGTAAGAAAAAATTGCTGAAATATGTGAAAACTGAAATTTCAGTTTTCTCGCACATTTAATGGAGCTGTATGAAATATTCTAAGACACACTTTAGAGTATTCTAGTTCTATAACGCCAATCTAATATTCACTTAGACAGAAATATCTTCTATCCTCGAAGAATATTTTTATTTTTGTTTAATATTTATTTCATAAATGGTGTTATTAAATATTAACGAATAAAACGTACCCTTTTAAAATAGTTCTATGCCGCCTCCCCTACCCCTTTTTTTGTGAACATTACCTATCCTCCCCTCCTCCGTAGCATTTCATTAGAAAATATATTGAGTTAAAATTTATATGCGTCTAATAGCTACAATAGACTTCTTAATAATAATAATAATAAAAAGTTTCTAGAAACTGATGTCGTTGCTGGAACAATGTACTGAAAAAAAAAAAAAAAAAAAAAATATATATATATATATATATATATTATTATTATTATTATTATCTATATATTAATAGGCAAGCATAAAATTTGTTGTCCCTTTTTAACATATTAATTATGGGAGTAGAGGGTTGAAAATGGTATCATTCGAAAGGTATGGTTAGCCGGAAGGTGCGAATACAAATATTATTTTCTTACGATGTCAAGAAGGTATTTAAAAATACATTTATTTTTTATGCATTTTCCCCCATTTTTCCCTTTTATACACGTATTCCTCCACGTTAAAAAATACCTAAAAGTAGAAAGTTGTTAAATCTGGCAATTTCATAAAGCTCAAATAAAACCATAGACACAGTAATTTGTATAATGTAGCATCACTATACGCAAGCGAAGTGATGACGTCACTGTCTGTCCATGGAGCCATGTAAAAGATTTTCCATGTTAATTGTCCATTGAATTTTTTGTAAAAAATTATTAAAAAATAACGGAAATTATCTGCCGATTTTAATTCCGATATTTGGGTATAGTTGTATATAAGTTACTGTCTACATGTGTTTGATTGAGTTATTTTTTCTGTAAAATTGATAAAATTTTAATTTAAAATCACAAAACTCCAGAAAAAAAAAATGGCAAACTTCCAGTTTCGAATGTAAACATAAACATTTCATTTCAAAGGGTGATATTTAAACAATAAATATTGAACTAATATACTAAATAAAAGGAAAATGGATTTGTTACTAACTGCTTAAGTGTACCTGCACTAACTGCTTAAGTGTAACTGCTTAACATGTATAAGTAGACGATACGGAAAAAAATCCGATTTCCGTTTTTTGCTGAATTTACATGTTTTGAGCTTTCTTTACGTTTCAATTAACTGAAATTGGCTACTTATTTTTTTTAAAAGTGTCTTTATTGCTAGCTTTTGTGGGTAGAAGAAGCAAGTAGAAGATACATAAAAACTTTTGATTTCCGGTTTTCGATGAATTTACACGTTTTGAGATTTCCTTGCATTTTAATTAAGTGAAATTAGTGAAATTGACTACTTATTTTTATTTTTTAAAAAGTGGATTTATTATTCTTTCCTCTGCATATATAAGTAGAAAATATAAGATTCAGAAATGTTTTAGATTTTCGGTTTTCGATAAAGTTACACGTTTTGAAATTTCCCGAACTCAATTCGACCATTTTTGAAAAATATCTTTTTTTTTTTTTTTTTTTTTTCAAACACTGTACTTTATGAAGCAATCGAATTAATTTAACAGAATTTGATACTTGGTTGGACCTTGGTCAGACATGGTACCTATTAGCTTCTGGGCTGTATCACACAACACTGTTTTCACGTTGCGATTTTCTCTCATTTCAGGAAAGGCTATAACATCTACAGAGAGAAATAGTTATATTAAGTAAAACTCTGCTGATTCAGTTAGAGTGAATATTGGCAAACAATTGCCGCAGATGTGTTGCAATTGCATTCCGTTTAGGACAAGGCAATAACTTTGCTTTGCCTCGCTTTGCAAAAAAAAATGGTCGAGTTTCGACCACTGGGCGATACTAGTTATTATTATTATTATTATTATTATTTTAGTTTAATTTAATAGAAAAAAAAAATCACAATTGTAACAATGTATTGAAAAAAAAAAATACAATTAAATGTTATCTTTAATTTTAAATTTAAACTAGTGTGTTGTGGCCACCACAAAATTTTCTTCTGTATTTTCCTATATAAATTCACTTCAGTTCAAACAATTTACAAAAACTATTATTTATTAAAATTACCCACCATGATGGATGCAGGCGATTTTCATCTGAGAGAAAACTAACACTAAATATATATATGTATATATATATATATAACAGTTTAACTAACATCTTAAAAAAGGCATTTTCATAATGCTTATCTCATGTATCAAGTTTCGTACAGTTAAATGCCATAGAAGTTGAAATATAGCATTCCGATTCTTGGAAAAAACTGCACTATAACACAGCAATCTGTTGGTAGATATACATCGAAACTGAATTGGCATGATGTCTCATAATGGCTTTCTCTCATATCAAGTGTTGTTTAATTATACGCATTAGAATGGTTGTTTGATTATACTCATATAGACTTTTCTTAAACTGAGTAAATCGCTGCATAGAAGTGCCACCTGTTGAATAAAGAGCACCAAAAGTTGATTCGCAGTAACTTATGTCAAGGTGCATACACATATAAATATTTATGCAATTTTGAGCAGTAGTTCCTGAGATATAACCCTTTCTTAAATTATGAAAATCGCTGCATAGCAGCACCACCTGTTGAGCAGTTAACCCCAAAAATTGATAGGCACTAACACATGTCAAGATACATCCACATGTAAATTTATATACATTTTTAGGCAGTAGTTCTTGACGTATAGTTTTTTTTTTTTTTCTTAATTATGGAAATCGCTGCATTGCAGTGCCACCTGTCGAGCGGTTGACACCGAAAGTTGATAAGCACTAACTCACCTCAATTTCCATTTATATATGAATTTATATGTATTTTTGTGCAGTAGTTCCTAAGCTATAGCCTTACTTTAAAGTGTGCAAATCACTGCATAGCAGCGCCACCTATTCAGCTGTTGACACCAAAAGTTGATAGGCACTAATTTATATCAAGTTGCATCTATATATGATTTTATATGCATTTTTGTGCAGTAGTTTCTGAGATATAACCTCCACCAAAATTGTAGAAATCGCTGCGTAGCAGCGCCACCTGTTGAGCGGTTGGCACCAAAAGTTGATAGGAATTAATTTAGGTCAAGGTACACTTTCATATGAAATCATATGAAATTCTGTGCAGTAGTTCCTGAGATAAGTCGTCACAAAATTTTGTCTCACACACACAGAGAAACAGACATTTTCTATAAATGGTCAAATCGTGTTCTGGACTCTCAAAACGTGTAAATTCACCGAAAACTGGAAGTTGAAAATTTTTACGAATCCAATACTTTCCTCTATTGAATACAGAAGAAAGTAAAAATTTATTTTATAATCGTTATCTCACATATAAAGTTTCGTACAGGTATATGCCACAGAAGTTGAGATATAGCTATCCCATTATCAAGGAAATTTGAAGCACAGCAACGTGACCTATTGGCTTATAAGCATCCAAAATAAATCAACATAATATCTCATAATGGCTTTCTCACATATGAAGTTTTGTTTGATGATACGCAATAGAACCTGAGATATATAGCCTTTCCTTAAACTGCGGAAATCACTGTCTAGCAGCGCCAACTGTTGAGCAGTTGACACCAAAAGCTGACAGGTACTAATTTAGGTCAAGGTGCATTTACATATAAATTTATACTCAATTTTGTGCCGTACTTTCTGGGCTATAGCCTTCCCTTAAATTGTAGAAATCGCTGTATAGCAGCGCCACCTGTTGGCGATAAGCCCCCAAATTGAATCAGTATAATGCCTCATAATAACCTTCTCACATATCAAGTTTTATTTGATGATACGCGATAGAACCTGAGATATAGCCTTCCCTTAAATTGCGAAAAACAGTGTGTAACAGCGCCACCTGTTAAGCTGTTGACACGAAAAGTTAATAGGCACTAATGTATGTTAAGGTGCCTCTACGTACAAATTTATATGCATTCTGTGCAGTAGTTCCTGAGATATAGCCTATCCTTAAATTGCGGAGATCGTTGTATAGCAGCGCCACCTGTTGACCAATAAGCATTAAAATTGAATCAGCATAATGTCTCATAATGGTCTTCTCACAAATAAAGTTTTATTTGATTATACGCAATAAAACCTGAGATATAGCTTCCCCTGAATTTGTAGAAATCGCTTTATAGCAGCGCCACCTGTGGAGCAGTTGACACCAAAAGTTGATAGGCACTAATTTAGGTAAAGGTGCAGCTACATATAAAGTTACACATAATTCTGAGCAGTAGTTCCGGAGACACAGTTGCCACAAAATTTTTGTCTCTCACACACATAGACGGACATTTTCTAAAAATGGACAAATCGTATTCTAGACTTCTCAAAACGTTTAAATCCGTCAAAAACCAGAAGTCGAAAATTTTAGGAATCCAATACTTTCTTCTATTGAATACAGAGGAAAGTAAAAGTAAGAAAGAAGATTAAAATAAACATATCATTTGTGTTAGAAAAGTCCAAGCATATTTACTATCCGTATATTTGATTTGAGAAGGAATATGTGCGCGCAGCTCACGTATACCTTCACACGTGTGCGTGCAGCGCGCATGGGTCTGCGCTGCGAAGGCAGTGGGGACCCGGTGTGAGTTTTTACCCGATCAGAAATAAAAATTTTTTAGGGGACATAAAGGGTCAGGGAAGGAATACGCGCGCGCAGCGCGCACGGAACTGCGCTGCCGAAGGCAATGAGGACCCGGGGCGACTTTTTACCCGATCAGAAATGACTTTTTTTTTTAATTTGTTTTCTTAACACTAAAAGTTACTGTTAGTGATTCATTAATTATAGTGATTCATTTGAAAATACTGACCCGCTAGTCTGTATATATAAAATCGTTTTTCCTGAGTGAATGAGTGAATGTGTGATTCGTCATCGCCCTGCCCAAACCCCTGAACCTAGAAGCATGAAATTTTGTGACAATGTTTCTTCTATTACGTAGACCTCCATTAAAAAGCGAGATTTTACAAAATCCCTAGGGAAGGAGGGAGAGAAAAACGTGATTTCACAAAATCCTTCATATCTCAAAAAAAAAAAAAAAAAAAAACAGATATCCGTAAAATTTTTGTTCTAAGATATAGCTAAAACAAGTACCTAAAAACCAATTTCTAGAATTTTCGAAATTCGGTCCCCAAAGGGGGGGGGAGGGGTGAAAACGTGATTTCACATGCGCAAAACGGGATTTCACATAATCCTATATCTCTCTCCAGAAAAAAATAAATAAATAAATAAATAAGCAGATGTACGTGAAATTTTTGCTTTAAAATATAGCTAATACAAATACATAAAAAAAAATTTCTGGAATTTTAGAAATTTACTCAAATAATCCTTTATATCGAGGAGGAAAAACAAAAAAAAAGATATATGTGAGATTTTTGCTCTAAAATATAGCTCACACAAATATCTAAACACTAATTTCTGGAATTTTAAAAATTCCTCCCAGGTGAGGTGGGAAGGGAGGAGGGGTGAGGGTGGGGCAATGGAAATATATATATATATATATATATATATATATATATATATATACATATATATATAAATATAAAATAATAAACACTTAGACCGTTTAAAATTGGTACAGATAGGTTTTAGAGGCCTGCATGTCGAAGGAGGATGTTTTCGAAAGTGTAAAGTTATTAGGAGGGGGAAAAAGTGATAAAAAAGTCCAAAAAAAGTCCACGGACCTCAACGCATCAGAAATGTTACAGCCGTTATTCAAAGTGCCGGCAATACGAAAAAGAGGTGATCGAGACATGCATCCAGTGGAAATGGTACCCCATACTATTACTCTGATGAGCCAGTATGATTATGTCGAAGCTGGAAATGTGCGTTTTCTATGATGCCTTTAGACACGAATGCGGCCATTTTTATCTTGATGCTATAAACAGAACCGTGATTCTTCTTAAAATAGGACGTCACGCCATTTTTGCATCCAGGTTCGACATTGATATTGATCACACCATGGGAAGCGCTCCTGTCTGAGATGCAACATCAAGTGTGGCTAAAGCCATGGTTGCTTTCATGTCAATCCATGCTGCTGTAAACGTCGTCGACTTGTTCCTGAAGAAACTTGGTGTTTTGCAGACGATCAAATTTCTTGACACATGATTCGTGACGTGGCTGTACGATTCGTGCTATGCTGATAACGTATCTATCTTCTCAACTGTTAGCGATATGGGGCCGCTGAGATCCTGCACCAAGTTCCATAGGACAGACTTGAACCCATCGATTCCATATTCTGGAGACAGAAGATCTCTATTAATATGAGCAGCAATACTGCGGTACGGTAAACCGTAAATCCAATAGGCTACAATTCGACCTTTAATCAAAGTCGGACACATACTGGTAGGCATTTTTCCTTCTTATACTAGGCATTACGTTCAGATACAGTTTCTGTATGAGAAACCTGCTATATAAGAGAAACCTGCTGTATGAGAAACCTGCTTATTATCTTTTTTTATCTATGCTGTACACTCTCTCTTATACACATTGTAGTTGACGCTACTGTCGCCTGTTTTGTATGAATGTTTTGAAAATCAACATTTGCATTGCACAACGTGTGTCTAGCTGTCATGTCAATTTCATGCGTGTGGCGTGTCGCCTTTTTGGTATAGAAATTACAATAACGCCTAGTAGTGTACATTCTGTGTTGTCATTTTACAGTTTCATTTCAAGGAAGCATCTATAAATTTAATAGCTTTAAATTATATTCCGTTAAAATTTTAAATGTTCAAATTGTCATTCACGTCCCTTGTCCTCCATCATACGCATTGATCTTCTGGAACATATTTAAGAATAATCACAAACTATTTTTTACAAATTTTATCACCAAAAATGAAAATTTGTATTCTAAAGCATGAAATAAAGTTTTGTTACTGTAAATTAAGAAGAGATTTATCTTGGTTTTTAGGTGAAGAAACGTTACCCTACCCACTTCCAGTTTTTATACCCCTGTTGTCTCCTTATATAAAACTTTATCGTAAGGCACACAGGTGGCCAGATAAAATTTAGTAAACATCTGCATTTAATAAAAGAAACAATTTTTTGACTCCTGTGAGAATATATGGTACTGTTTTCTGGTTTTTAAAAGCAGTTACGAGTTTTAAAATAGATAGAAAAGTAAGGATATGTTTATTATTTGTCAATACTATTTCCTAATTAAATGTATTTTAATAATATTTTTTAGAGTTAATTATGATTGTGTTATGAAATAACACAGTTTAGATTAGTTTAAAATGTTATATTTTAGTCTTACTAAGCCAATTCTACTAAATGTACAGAAGTGTACACGTGCGTTTATAAGTGCAAGTATGTGTCTAATGGTCTTATTCATCATTAACTTCAACTGGCGGTTCAAAGCAAAAACTTAAAAAACGTCTAAAGGCAGAGTGTAGCTTTCCAAGAAAATTCGGCACGCTATTTCTGCCATCTAGTTTCAGAGTTTTCATGCAATTTTTGATTGGTTATCTTCAGCTAAAAAATCTGAAAATAACATTGCCGCTAGATGGCAGATGCAACTTGTCAAATTTTACTAAAAAGTTGAACTCTGACTTTATACGCTTTTCAAGTTTTCGTGTTCAACCGGAAGTTGAAGTTATTGGTAAATACCGCCGTTAGAGAACTGTGTGCGATGGGTGATTCTCTACGTGTACTATTCCTGTCACTATTATCCCCTTTCAGGTTGTTTTATGTAGAATAAGAAGAGACACTTAGAATCAATAGAAATACATCATTTTCTTTGCTTCTATTTTATTTTATTTTATTTTAATATTATTTATGTTATCAAAGACCTATAATCTAATTCTTAAGAAAGCTTAGCTCTTTAGAAACAGCTTACTGGTGTTTAACTATTTTTAATTATAATTTTTTTTTCTTTTCTTTTGAGTAAGACATAAAAGATCTGCATATCAAAATCTCTTGTTCTTTTGTGATATATATATATATATAAATTAAAATAAATAGTTTGTAGTTACTCTATTTTAGACGATTAAAAAAATTGTTTACATATTATTAAATTATTTGTATATTTATTGTTGTTGAAGTATCGGAAATTTTAAGGCTATGATATGCCGCACTTCAATCCTATAACTCTCACTCCTGTCTCTTTATTAATAAAACATACATCATATGAAGGAAGTACGATCAACATTCTTAATGTAAGGAATTATTCT
Organism: Salticus scenicus; assembly: GCA_963930645.1. Classification (NCBI taxonomy): domain Eukaryota; kingdom Metazoa; phylum Arthropoda; class Arachnida; order Araneae; family Salticidae; genus Salticus; species Salticus scenicus. Next base: position 73,082,814 of record OZ005659.1, read on the forward strand.
GCTCCTTGTTTTTTCATTACCTTAAAAAAGAAAAGTTCAGCAGCCTCGCTAAGAATCGTGATGTGTCGAGAGTCAGCTGTTTTTAACATTTTTTATGGCATTTGTTCCCCCATTAATACTATATGTGCTTGTATCGTCAGAGCACATTTCAACATGTCTGTTACTTTTACACATTACACCAAGGTTATCTAGTAAAACAACTCAGTTCTCGTCTTTCTAAATTTGCTTGCATGGTTGGCTTGCTTTTTAAAGGTGGTTCATTTCCAATATTTTTATATACTTTTATATATGTTTATTTTAAACATGCTTAACTGAATTCATATTACTTATTTTCAGGTGTTTAGTTGAGTATGATTAATAAAACAGTTTCTTAATCTTTTCTTTTTTTTTTTTTTCTTTAAGCGGTTTTTAGTTCCCCATCATACTATAGGTATGGGGAACTTAGGTAATCGTGAAAAATTTCGACCTCGGTTTTTTGACTTTTTTACACGTTTTCAGGTGTGAGGATTCCGAAAATAACAAAATTTGTATGGTGTCTGTCTGTAGGGTGTCTGTTAGTGTGTCAGTGTGTCAGTCCGTTAGTGTGTCAGTCCGTTAGTGTGTTAGGCCGTTAGTTTGTTAGTCTGTTAACACGATATCTCACGAACAAATGATCGCAGAGAGGTCAGATCAGTTTTAAAATATTACTTTCGATACTGGCAAGAACCTTATTCATTTGCAACATTCGAATTAAAAAACTTCGTAAGTTATGAAAAATTTACGATTTACTTAACATGGGAGAATAGGACAAAATTTCACTTAAACGTGCATTAAATGGAAACTTTTTACATTAAAAATGTCGGACCAGTTTTAAAATATCAGTTTTGATGCCGGAATGAACATCAGTAACTATAAATATGCTACTTCGAAAATTTCGCAAGTTATTGGAAATTTACGAATTTCTTAACATGGCAGTATAGGGCAAAATTTCACATAAACGTCAATTTTTAGAGATATTTTCATCGTAAAGATGTCAGACTACTTTTGAAATATTATTTAGAACACTGGCATGAATATTAATGACTATGAATTTTCCAATATAAAAATTTCGTAAGTTATTGGAAACTTACGAATTTCTTAACATGGCAGAATAGAGCAAAATTTCACATAAACGTCAATCTTGAGGGATATTTTCATCGTAAAGATGTCAACCCACTTTTTAAATATTATTTTGGATACTGGCATGAATATCATAGACTATGATTTTTCCAATTTAAAAAATTCGTAAATTATTTGGAATTTACGATTTATTTAAAATGGCAGAATAAGGCAAAATTGAGCATAAACTTCCATTTTGAGGATCATAAATACATTAGACAACTTCAAAATTACATTTATGATATTTGTTTGAACATGATTGAATACAAATATTCTAATAGGAAAATTTCGTAAATTATTCGTAATTTACGATTTTATCAACATAGCGAAATTGTAAATTTTTCATATAAATATGAATTTTGAGGATTATTGCATTGGAAATAGTAGCATGAAAACTAAACAACAGAATTGACCCTGATAAAATAAATTAATAGATTAGAATAAGATAAATATATCGAAGTGAACGGTGGATAGCCTATTAGGCGGGGATTTCATTCTGTCACTGTATCAAGCTTTGGTCAAATTCATTTCTTTTAACATGATTATAATATGTCTCCCACTAGAAATTTATGAGAACATAAATATGATGGGGAACTGAGCAGAGTCCACCTATGCCAACTAGTTTTTAATACTTTTACATAGTTGAATTTTCTGTTACAGTTGTATGCGTCATGTTGTCATACTTGATATAATGCGGAGCTAAAAAAAGTAATCACCAACACCATTCAGTATTAACCCGTTAGCGCTCAGTGTCCTCATTTGAGGACAGCTAATAAAAGGGCACGTATATTTTTTGTGGTTTCTTGGAATGATTTCTGCTTTTTAGTGACAGTTTATAGCGTCGTTCTAAATGATCCCTGAAAGTTTTATCTGCCTACTATTAACTATTATTTCATAATTTGGACAGTCATTTTACGATTTTTCATTTATCGCACATATATTTGCTTTTTGCGCAGGTATACTAACTTAAATCAAGTTGAATAATAATATATAATACTTTACTGTAGAGATCTTTGTCAACATATAATAAAAAATTAAACTGTTATCTAAAAATTTTTCTATCTCGAAGTTTTCGCGCTAGAGCACTAAACATCAACAAATGAGGTTAGGTTTTAAATTTAAAACTATCAGAAAAATTGTTCAAGTTAATATATTTTACTGTCAGTTGTTTATATTAATTTAGAAGTGAAATAATCAGCTAATAATAATTTGCAAAATTAATTCGGGCGTTAACGTGTTAATTGTCTCTATTTATTGAAAAAAAAAAAAAAAAAGTTACTGCCCTTAGCGTCAATTTGTCTGTGACCGCATCTCTTCACGAATGGGAGCGTCCTTTGCGTCACGAGAGGTATCTATGTTCGCTGCATACTCCAAGGAAGACATTTTTCTTGGTTTGAAATTTCTATCATCTTAATTAACGAAGTTATTAATTAAAAACTTATTGTTAATAAAGGTACTCTATTTGGCCTCTTGAAAATAGTTTCTCCAAATTCTGTTCTTTCAGTTTTATGACGTTACAATTGCCAGGGAATATAAAACGTCATCCATGATGTAAGAAAAAAGTTAATGTTGCTATTGGAAAGAAATTTCTCATCTGCAAATGAATAAAAAGCGTTATTTTCGATTTTTTCAATGAAAAAATGAATTTAGGATTGTTATTTATTGACTGCAGATATATATGTATTTTTTTTTTCAACTTTTAAAAAATTAATTTTCTTACTGGCAATTTCTTATGTTTTTTTTTTTTTTTTTTTGAAATATATTTTTTATGTTCTTTTTTGTGAATATTGAAATAATGTCGTGTCTGTATAATTGACTGCTTTTCTTTTTGTCTGTTTATTTAAAATGTATTTATTTGTTTTATTTAAAATCATATTTTAAAATACTTCGGATATATTTTGGCATAAAAAAGTGTTTTACAGTCAAATTAAAATTCATTTATGACAACATCTTCTAATTTTGCATTGATAATTTTTTAACATTACCGAATTGGACATTTTTATGATACATTTTATATTTCTAATCATTTCAAGAAAAAAAATTCATCACCCAAATGTTTTATAGAGATTCGAGTACATTTTATCCTTCGTTATTTTAATAAGTAGGTAGAAGAGAATTAAAAATTTAAATTGTAGGACATTTTTCTAAATTAAAATAATATATATTTTTTTCTTTTCAGATATTTTCGAACGTGTAAAATTATTACCTAGATGTACATTAGAAATATATATTTAGATACCGTGTATTGCATATTGCCCTAAATTAACTAAAAAATTAATATAAAAAGTATAGGCGTTAGAAAAAATAGGTACTAGATTTCTTTCTTTCTTTCTTTTCTTTTCTTTTTTTTTTTTTTTTTTTTTCCTTAAATTAATAAGCAGTTATACCAAACAATTCATTAAATACTAAATAGTTGATACAAATTTAAAAGTCTTCAAGGAGGTCATATACTAAAGCTGTAATGTAAAATGGTCTAGATATTACGAATTTCTTTCTATTCCGAAAAAAAAAAAAATACTGATTTTGAGCATAATATTTCATTAAAAAAAAAAAAAAAAAAAAAAAAAAAGTGGTATTAACTATTATGTATTTCAATTTGGCATTGAATATTATATATTTCAATTTGACATTGAATATGGTGATTTCTATAATAATTTTCTGCTTTTGTCTTGTATTATGCACTATTAACATTCCTGTTCAGTGAAAGACAAAGCAGTGAATAGGCAGGCAGAGCCTACAGGGGTTAATAAGCGAAGTGAGTTGGGGGGAGATGAAGCCTTCCTCGGGAGTTGGTGAGCGGTGTGAGCAGAAGGCAGAGTCCCATACTTTAATAAAATTATTTTTACTGTAGATATGCTCACCTCACTTCAAAAAATAAACGTAAAATGTGAATTTTTATTTTGTTTTAAATAAATAGAAAATATAAAGAAAACCGGGAGAAGAGTATCTACACTAAAATATTTTTTATTTTAACAAATTTTGATGGTTTTTTTTTTTTTTTTTTTTTTTAAATTAATTAATTTATTGCTTTTAAAATTGTATAATTTTTAGGGAATTTTTCTTTACAAAAAGAAGAAGAAGAAGAAGAAGAAAAAAAAAAAAAAAAAAAAAAAAAGAGCTATACTTTTATAAACTGGAAACAAATTACTGATATTCTCTTTACTGAAGTTGAATTTTCCGTGTTTAAGACTTTTTTTATTAAAATTAAATTTTTGTTTAGTTTTTTTTTTTTTTTTTTTAACTTTATATTAAAGTTGAATTTTCTATTTAGAATGTTTTTTATTGAAGTTGAATTTCTGTTTAGAATACTTTTCTAGAAATCTTTTAATTTAATTTAATTTTTTTAGTTTAGAATTTTTTTTTCTTTCTTTTGAAAGCTTTATATTGAAGTTGAATTTTTTATTATAGAACGTTTTTATTGAAGTTGAATTCCTTCTAAAAAGCTTTTTATTGAATTTAAATTTTGTCAAAACACTGAAGCTCCGAAATGTGGAAACGGAATTTAAAAATAAGTAAATAAATAAATAATTCTCTCTTTCTCTTGAGGTAATGAATAATTTCGTTAACAAATTTCTCTATCGAATAACATGGGTTTAGCTGCTGACGACGATATGTAGAGAATTCCTGTAATTAAAAAAAAAAAAAAATAACCCCATCCTTTTTTTTTTTTTTTTTTTTTTTTTTTTTTTCTTTTTAAAGGAAAAGATAGAAAAGAAAAAGAAAATAGTTTTTACATTAACTAACAACTTATATCTACACTTCTAAAACGCTTGGTCGTTTTATTATCCCCCCCCCCTTTTTTTTCTATTCGTGGCATTTGTTTTCTTGGTTTTGGTAGAAATTACAAAAACTCTTTGAAGGTGAACTTAAACTCACTTGTTTTTTAATTCGGTCAAATTTTTTAAGGATAAGGATTATGTTAAAACGAACAAAGCCAGATGGTGTTAGAAAGAGAATGAACACCTAACAGGTGGCATGACAACGTTGAGTGAGACCTCAGGGCGATGGAGCAAAGAAGTGGAGGGCTCTTGCACTTGATAGACCTCCGATGGCGAAAAATGATAGGGAAGACCTTGGCCTTATTAGACTATAAAAGTGCTCATGCAAGAAGATTACATTTCTTCGACAAAATTTTTGTGCGTTACACATGTTCAGTGAGTTAACAATGCTGATTATTGCGGGAGGTGATCGACGGTGTTTGAAATGGAGTGAATGTAATGTATTCATTGTAAGGGGAGCTTATTTTACTCGTATATAGGATCCATTGAGATTTACTGTACACTGATTATGTTGCCATACATACGAATAAAAACTGTCAAAGAAAAAGTAGATTAGTTTAACCTAGAAGATTTCTTATGCTGAATCCACGGATATCAAAAGGGTCCATCGTGGGATTGAATGAGTATTATGTGTGTTTTAAGTAATATTTGTTAAGTTGTATATTCCTTTGTGTAGTGTAAACTATTAGTGAGAATTACATTAATTTATTTTGTGAATTCATTGAAAGAAGAGCTTATTTTATTATTTATAGTTTATTTATTTTTTTTTTTTTTCTATATTTATCGTACACTGATTCTGTTGCAATATGCATGCGAATTAAAACCGACAATTAAGCAATAGATTAGTTTGATTTTCCCCTCCTTCTGCTAGACCACGGATTTTTAGCTATAGAATCGACGTGACGGATAGCAAAGGGTTCAGTGACATTGAACAGACTTTATGTCTATTTTAAATATCTTGTTAAATTGCAGATTCCTATGTAGCGTAGTCTATTAATGAGAGGTACAAATAATTCATTCCTTGAACTGTGAATTTATTTCACTCGTATAAATAATCCATTTAGATTTACTAAATTCCGATTATATTGCTATAAGTATACAAAATTAAAATTTTCAAGGAAAAAACATTTCTCGACGTAGAAACTTTTCAAAAATCATCAATCGCTATGTTTTAAATCACTCTATAAAGACCACAAAAGTTCCGTTGAAATAGTTTAAACGTTGCTTTGGGTCCCCACTATTTGCATTTGCGCTCTAATCGGACATTTAAATTTAGGTGCTAACTGTACAATAAGAGGCGCAGCTATTACTCAATAACTACTATTTTCGGACAGACATTTCTCGGACCCATTATCATCTCCACTTTGTGACAACAGATGACAGCACCTGACATCTCACCAGCTGCAAAAAGTTTAGTAATCAATAAATAAGTAAATAAATAATTGAAATTTTGGCTTCGGTGCATCATGAGGTGTCAAAACGGACTTCCTTGTAAACTTCTCTAGCTCTGTAATGAGGCATTTACCTACAAAGAGAGCAACGCACTTCTAAGTTTAACTTTGTTCTTTGTCATTTTCTCTCATCCATTTGGTTTAGGATATTGTGAAGACACTGAAAGATTTCTTTTTATCAATTGACACATTTTCTATTAATTATCAGCAAAAATAATACATTGGTCCTTGGAGAATCGGACCCACAACTTTCGCATTATTAGCAGGACGTCCTAAGCAACAGAACTAATGGGCCATAAACAGAAATCTTACATTATTTATGTTTCTATCTGTAGAGTACATCTTTTCAGAAATTTATGTATTTCAAATTAATTTAAAAAACGAATAAAAAATTCGGAAATCGGACTTCGATTTCCGACAAAATTTCCGACCTTTGCATCAGGAGAGGTTAAAATGGACCTCCATTGAAATTCTGTAGCTCTGCGATCAGCTGTTTACCTACAAAACGACGGGCACACACACAGACATATATTTTATTTTTTCACATGTGGAAGTTCATTAATTATTATTATTATTATAATGCTGATTTAATCGAGATTGTTCTTGGTCATGTTTGAGTAAAATCGTGATAAATTCTTAAAAAATAATTAAAATACGTTTTTTCAGGACAAAGAGATTTAAGTGTCTGTGAATTTTTTTGTTCGGTTCTCTGTGACTTTGAGGCTAATTATATTTTTTTCCTCATAAATGTAAACATACGAACTATTATTTTGTGAGTTCAATAAACTGAATAATAATCAATAAACAAAACGAATTAATTTATTTGTGTATATTACATGTTAGTGTAGTGTACACTGTGTAATGACTGTGTAGTGTAAATGTTAGATAACAGATCTCCATAACTAATAGGTAAATACAAAATGTTTCTTAATAATTTTTCAGACATGTTGAAAATTGTTTTCATAATCTGTAAATGTAGGTACAATAATGAAACGGAGAACTGAGGGGACGGTAGCCCCCCTCACACAGAATTATTTTTCAAATAAAGCTGTTCCGAAGTTTAATTTGAATTGTTTAAACATAGGTTTATATAACAGCACTCGTTATCGTACCCTTTAATCTCCAATCTGTATTTATAGTATTAAATTTCAAGGTAAGAGAGAGAGTCGTGTGAGTGACACCCCAGATTATTATTGATATTTCTCTGAATATCAAGCCATTAATCCTTTTCTCGCCGTGGTAAAAAGCAATTATGTCAAACAAAAATTTGTTTGAATTATTTGTGGTTACACGTGATAAATTTAAAATACAAAATTCCTGAGGATAGTTCAGTAGAACTGATGTTTATTGCTTATTCTATACTTATAAAAATACTCAGTATTTTCTAGGCATATCTAAAAAAAGGGGGGGGGGGAGGGTGACATAATAAGAATAAAAGAGACATCGAAATACAATAATTAGAAAGGCTCCAAAAGGTTTCGAAATTTTACAATGGACATTTCTTCCTTTGACGGGAGTTGAGAAACTTTTTATAGGGTAGGGAATACGAACCGGAATGAAGAGTTTTCATTCAAAATATAGAGTTTCTAGATCAAGCGGTTACCGAATACACACCATGCTTCCTGTTCTTACCGTCATTTCATCATTTTTAATAGCATAGTGAACATGAACTCAAACGAAGAATTCTTCTATCAAATATTAAGTTTCTAGTTCAAGCGGTTTCTAAACCAAGCAAACTATCTCTATTTTTCTTCCCTTTTTCCTCTTGGAGGGGTGAGGGCAATATTTCAACATCGTAGGGACTTCTAGCAGCTAAACAATGTTAGAAGTGTGTAATTTATTACTATTATTAGTGCATGAATGAGCATGGCGAACAAACAAACAATCGATCTTTCACATTTATATATAAATATCATTAGCTGCGATACATTTTTATTATCTACTGTATTAGAAAAAATTGCATTTTGAGATTTTATTTTAAAGAAAAATTGAAGGAAACTATAGTTAAAAAGTTCATTGAAAACATTTTATCTTTTAAACAGCAAAGAGGAATAAGTAATTTAATCAATGTAAGTATACCAGAAAATACATAATCAAAATTCATGATACGTTTCATCTGACATGTTTAGAATGCCATCAACAGGTCCTTTTAAAAAGCATTGTCATGCCTCAAGGTGTGTCTATTAATTACTGCAATACTGGGATGAACTTTGAAAACCATTTCCCACATCACCGCAAATAAAAAAATAATTTTTGCATCATCAATACACATGGTCGTCAATCTCTTGAGTGCCCAATCGAAGTTCACGACGCGTGGCCCAATCAGGTAGAGTGACGGCAGCCACGTGATGTGTCACGGTTACTATAGAAACCGCATCGTGAGCACGCGGGAGTCTTTCTCTTTAACTGATATTATTTATGCAGTGACACGTTTTTCGGAGGTTATTTTCAGATGAGCGGTGAATTTGATTTGGGAATTATCCCCTTTTACTTTTATTCTAGCGAGTGTGTTACGAAAAGTCTTGTTAGTATAGAGGGGGCTGTAAAGTGTATTGTAGCCATGTTAATTCGGTAAAGGGAAGGTGTGATTCCCACGAATGGAGAGTAATATAAAGTAGAATGACTTCTAATGTGGTTTTTTTTCAAGGATGCTTCAAAAGCCATACGGTTATGACAGTGAGGTTGGAGATTTGGAGAATTCGTTTTTACATTTAATTTTTCCCAAGCGCGGAGTTGCATTTGTCTTTTGCATCAGTGTTTTGCTAAATTTTACTTTAAGGCTGCTCATGAGTCAGATTCATCCTTTTGTCTTTCTAATGTGATCTTATTGGATTTTTGTTACTTCGTATTATAAAGATATTTCATTCAAAAATGAAACTTTTCGAACTCTGTTATTTGAATTCCATCATAATGAGCAAATAAAATAAATAAATAAACGAATAAATAAAATAAATGATAATAAAAATAAAATAAAATAAATATTTTCCTTAAAGGTTGGAACTTAGAGCCTAAAGTTTACTTAAAGAAATAAAAAAAATTAAATACGACTTACGTTGCGTTTTTAAAGATTATCTCATTCAAAAATAAAGATTTTCAAATTCTTTTGTTATTATTATTATTATTATTATTCAATTCTATTCTTTGAGCATCTAACCTTTTATGTGAATGGGCAATTAAAATCATAATAATCAATTTAAGTATTTCCTTTAGCGAATGCAAATTATAACCCGAAATTTACTTTTAAAAAAAAATAATAATAATAATAATAAACAAATAAAAATAAATAAATAAATTATTTAAATTTATCAAAAAAAAATTCTCACTGAGGTAAAAGATTAAATGTTCAAAGAGTGTAATTGAAAAGATAGAAATCGAAAAACTTCTTTTTTGAACGAGATATCCTTGTAATATGAAACAACAAAATTCCCATACGATTACATGGGGAGGGGGAAAGACTAAACTTGATTGACGTTCAGACTTATGAACAACGTTACATACAGAGTTCAAATTAAGAATACTTATTTTACAATTCGAGTTCTATAAAATATTTCAACATGTAAAATTCATACTTTATCTTATGTTTAAACATTACGTAAAAAGGTTTATAGTTACCAGATTTTAGAAAACTAATTTTTTAAGATATATATATGTCAGATTTATTTCATATCCTCTTAAACCAGACACATCCGGGTTTACTCAAAATAATTAAAGCCATTTAATTTTTGACATATTTTTCTCCCCGGATCTTTGACTTACAAGGTCAAGGCTCTACCAATTGAGCTATCCAGGCCGACAACCGGTCAGCACTACTCACTTAGACAACCTTTTGGCAGAAACATCTGGTCTATCATTTAGATAGCTCAACAGAAATAAGCCGCAGGTAAAGGAAAAAACCATTAAATAATGGGAGAAAGAAATACAATTTTTATTAAAATCACAATCAACTGATTGGAAGAAAATCATATTTAATGAAATTTTTTATTTTTCCGACTGAGTGAAAATAATACCTGGACCGGTAGTCGAACCCCGGATCTTTGACTTACAAGGTCAAGGCTCTACCAATTGGGCTATCCAGGCCGGCGCCTGGATAGCTCAATAGGTAGAGCCCAACTGGTAGAGCCTTGACCTTGTATAGCTCAATTGGTAGAGCCTTGACCTTGTAAGTCAAAGATCCGGGGTTCGACTCCCGGTCCAGGCATTATTTTCACTCAGTCGGAAAAATAAAAAAATTCAAACCTAACATAGTTCAATTTATAAATATTAAATTTAAATATAAGCTTTTATATATGAAATCTTCAGTGGTTACCGTGTCAAAGATGCCAAGTTCCCCTAATAAAATTATTCCTTATCCTTTTCTACGGGAAATTTTTCTAGCGAATAAAATAAGATAAAAAGTACCTACAGAATTTGAAGAATTTAAAGTGCAAAAACGAAATGGTAAAAACGAAAGACGAATTTATTGTTGAAGTATGAATGAAAACTTTTTTCCTTTTACAATACTTGGGAATGAATTAAAGATCTAAAGAACTGATGCCTGGATATTAAAAAGCATAACTATAAAATGTATTTATCATTTTATTTTCTTTATTTATTTTATTAGAATTCACTTTATTATTCTTACCACTTCGCCCGCACTGCTTTATTTTAATAATAAAAAAAAAAAAAAAAAAACTTTTTTTCTATGTAAAAAAAAAAAAAAACTGATGGTTTCGTAAATATTTTCATCTTATGATTTTTAATGTCTTTACAAGTTTTGGGAGGTCTAGAATACAATTTCACTATTTTTAGAAAACGTCTGTCTGTGACAAAAATTTTGTGTCAATTGTATCAGAGGAACTGTTGCCCAGAACTTTATACAAATTGATACGTAGCTGCACCTAAACATAAATTAGTCCTTACCAACTTTTAATGAAAATTGTGCTACAGGAGGCGTTGCAATCTGTTTTTTTTTTTTTTTTTTTTATTCTTAACATGGCAGTATAGAACAAAATATCGTATAAATGTGCACAATGAGAATTATTTTCAAATATTAATTATGGAATTAAAAAGAATTATTAATAATAGTAACAGTTAACCAAGAAATTTTTTTTTGTCAGTGTAGGAGCATCACACCCCTTCCTCCCCCAAAGAGGGCACATTTCTAATATGGCTATTTTTCAACAGAATTTTTTTATACCTTTAAACGTATCATTGAACCATAAATCTGTGATAATGTAAAAAAAGTTGTCCTCTTTTTTTTTTTTTTTTTTTTCCCCAAAAAAAAAATAAATATGTAAATAAAAATATATATATATATATATAATATATATAAATATGTAAATAAATAAATAAACACATTTTTAAGACGTATTTTGTACTTGTAGAGCATAAAATTGATTTCCTTTGGACATTTAGTTGTTATACTTCACTGAGATGAAAATCGTTTTAATTCATCGTCAAAAATAATTATAATAAATTATTTGTACTGACAATGGAAGTATGAATCAATAAAAAAACCAAACCAAGCTTAAATTAAAGAGCGTGATCGAAAACATCGCGTAGAGGACAAATTTGCGGCAACACCCCTCCCCCCCCCTCCCCCATAGAGCGAGAAAATGACATGGAAAGTTTTAACTATTTCTATCAAAACCAAATAAACTAAAACATTTAGCAAGATGGCGTAGCGCAGTGGTTAGAGTGTTCAGCTGAGTGAGGAAGGTCGGGAGATCGAAAGTTTATACATTTATATGTATAATATAAATGAAATAAAGTATTAAAATAAATGAATAATTTAAGGAAGGATGTGTATTAAATTCAATTAAAAGAAATATAGTGATATATTTTTAATTATTAAAATATTTATTTTAATTATTTTTTATTTTATTTTATTTTTCTTTCTAATTTAAATAAAGGAATAATTTAAGAAAAAATATTTTCCTTTGTTGCACTTTTTTACTTTCTCCTATATGTAATATAGAGAAAGTATTGGATTCGCGAAAATTTTCGAAGTCCACTTTTTGATGGATTTACATGTTTTGGGATATGGAGAACACGAATTAATAGTTTTTAGAAAATGTCTGTCTGTCTGTCTGTCTGTCTGTCTGTATCATTTTTTTGTGGACGCTGTATCTCACGAACCAATGAATGAAATTTAACCAAACTTGGTATTTAGTTGCACCCTGACATAAACTGGTGCTGATTAGATTTTGGGATCAATCGCTCAATAGGTGGCGTTGTGATCGCATTTTATGCAAATTTTTAACATGGCAGCATAGGACAAAATTCCGTATAAATGGGCATAAAGAGAGTTATTTTACACTTGTGATTGTAAAATTAATATGAATTATTGATAATAGTAGTAGTTAGCTAGGAAAAAAATTTTGTGCATGGGGGGAAAATCCCCCCCCCGGGGAAGTAAATTTTCAAGATGGGTATCTTTCGAAAGGACTCGTTGATAATAGTAATAGTTAACTTGGAAAAAAATTTTGTGCATGTGGGGGCATCGGTTGCCCCCCCACCGGGGGGGGGGAAGTTCCCACCCGGGGAGGCAAAGTTTCAAGATGGGTATCTTTCGAAAGATCTCGTCAATACCTTTAAAACGAATGGTTGAACGATAAATCTGTGATAATTTAAACCAAAGTTATCGATTTTTTTTACTCTTAACAAAAAAAAACTTAGAAAAATATCGCAATTTTTTTTTTTTTTTAAACGAAATTTAACCAAACTTGGTATTTAGTTGGTCCCCGACATAAACTGGTGCTGATTATGTTTGGGGATCAATAGCTCAACAGGTGGCGCTGTGATAGCATTTTCTCTAAATTTTTAACATGGCAGCGTAGGACAAAAATTCGTATAAATGTGCATAATTAGAGTTGTTTTAAACTTGTGATTGTAAAATTAATATGAATTATTGATAATAGTAGTATGTAACTAGGAAAAAAATTATCTGCATGGGGGGGCATCGCTCCCCCCCCTAGGGGGGAAGTACCCCCCGGGGGGGATAAATTTTCAAGATGGGTATCTTTCGAAAGGTCTCGTCAATACCTTTAAAACGAATGGTTGAACTATAAATCTGTGATAATTTAAAACAAAGTTATCGATTTTTTTCACTTTTAAAAATCGATTTTTTTCAAAAAAAAAAAAAAAAAAAAAAAAAAAAAAAAAACAGAAAAAAAAAAAATCGTACTTTTTTTTTTTTTTTTTTTTTTTTTTAAATATTGTTACTGATTGAATATGTATAGGTAAATATAGAAGAAAGTCTTGTGGTGGCCACAACATACTAGTTTTTTTTTCTTTCCTGAAGTTAATTTTTTTTTTTTAATTAATATTTTACGCTAAAGCCGCTAATAGGAAATGCTGATCGTCTGTTTTAAATTGTTATTTTTTATGCATAAAATGAAATATTCTGTTAAATTCTTAAAACCTTTTATTTCAAGTGAAAAAATGTTTTAGAAATGAATAATGCAACAGAAAATAATATTTATATTATATATATATATTTTTTTTAGTCTGCTTTTAATTGCGCTATTCGTAATACGCAAAAAGAAAGAACTTTTACTTATTGTTATTATTCTGTTGACCCTTGTACATGTTTACATTATGGTTTACATTTCCAAAATTGAAAGATCTAGTTATGTATGCATTTTACAAAGTTGGTTATCTCGAAGAAAAACCCAATAATTTCCAAAATGTTCGTGATATGTGTTTCACCGTTGAACAAGATTGTAATGAAATTAATCGTGATAAATTTTGTTTTATACATTGTCTCACTGTGAAAAGTGCTTATGCTTTGATCATTTTCTTACTTCTAATCAAAGTTATTATCAACTGGAAAATAAATTCGTAAATTTAAGCGGGATTTTTTCTTCACAAAGAGGTAATTTTACCCTGTGTATTTATTAATAGTATCTTTATACAGTGTATATTTATTTATTCTTAATTAAGTTTAATAATTATTTTCTCTTAAGTTATTCATTTATTTTTATTTTATTTTTGTTTTTATTTCATTAATACTAAAAAAAAAAAAAAAAAAAAAAAGGAGGAGCACTTCGTTAGGTTTGAAATCAAGAGAAAAGAGAAAAATGTGTAATAAAGAAAAATATATAAATTTATAAAGAAAAATTAAAAAAAATGTTTTTTTTTTTTTTTTTTTTTTTTTTTTAGTTGAAGTAAAATATTTTAATAATTAATATATATATCATTATATAATATTTAATTGAATTTAATACATATCCCCCTTAAATTATTAATTTATTTTAATATTCTTTTTTATTTACATTATTAAAAAAAAAAAAAAAAAAAAAACTGCAAGCGGCCACCGGGGTTTGATCATACGCAAGCTGAACACTCTAACTACTGCGTTACGCCGTCTTGTTAAAAATTTTAGTTTCGTTGATTTTGATAAAACAGCTAAAGCTTTTGGGGTCGTTTTCTCGCTCCATGGGGGTTGTTGCAGCAAATTTGCCCTCTACCCGATGTTTTCGACCATGAATTTAAGCTTGGTTCGTTTTCAATAGGAATTTTACTGATTCATACTTCCCTTGTAAGTGAATTTGTATAGCAAAATATAGAAGGAAGTTTTGTGATGGCTGTACCATACTAATTTTATGTAGAATTCTACTTGAGTAGAGGTTATGTGTGTTTCTGCTTTCATGGTGCACTAGTGCTAACTTTTTTTACGCCTCACGAAATACGTGCTTAATTATTTACGCTCAAAACAATTATTGCATGATTTTGAAATGCATAGTGTCTGCTTACAAAGTTGTTGTTCTTTATGACTTATTACCAATTTTTCGGTATATTTTGCTGGGGTCATCAATTGCATAAGTTGGTTATAAAACTTCGTTATAAACGGTCTGCTGTAGACAAAATGAGTGGCCAGATTGGAAGCAAAATTCAGGCCTTGCGCTTCAAGGAATACCTAAAAAAAAAAAAAAAAAAAAGCTGAAAAATGTATACTAGGAGGTTTTTTGCGCAGAAAAATGAAAAATTTCACAAAGAAAACGACTCCATAGAATGCGTAAATAATTCGAATATTTATTGATTAGTTTTTGAATTCTTCAGGCCATTTCGCTTATTAAATTTTCCTTTATCCCATCGAAAGCGTTACTCGGTAAACATGTTGGGATTAAGACAACGTTTTGGATATTCTGAATGCATATTATGAATTATACACATGTCAAAGTTTTTGGCAATTCAGAAGTTTCATTATGACCGCCATGTGTTTCTTTAATCCTACTTTAAAACTGTTATAGCGAATAAAGGTTTGGAATCGATAAACAACAAACCGAATTGCATTCGATTTTTAATGGAATTGAAAACTGTATTGTTAATAGTATTGGAGGACGCTTCTAATATTTTGTATTATGGCACTGTAAATCATATACTTTAACTATCATAGTACAAAATAAATCTGTGGTAATTTAAAACAGTTATCATTTTTTTTTTCTATAAAAATAAATAAATAAATAAACGCATTTTGTAAGATTTAGTTTGTCTTTGTAGAGCATAAAATTGGCTTTGTTTGGACATTTAGTATTCATTCATCATGAAAAATAATTTTAATAAATTATTTGTACTGAGTGAATTTGTGAAGGAAGATATAAAGAAAGTGTTGTGATGTCCTCAATATACAAGTTTTATGTAGATTTGAACTTAAGTAGAAGTTTTGTGCATTGCTATTTTCATGGGGCGGGGCACTCATACTACGTTTTTTTATGCCTTGAGAAAGACTTGCTTATGTATTTTCACTCAAAATAAATATTACATAGTTATAGTATAAATTTTGGTAAAATGTTCCATTTGTTCTTTCTCCATTATCTGAAACTCGCAGAATAAAGTTATGTTTGCAACCGTTTTATTTTTATTACATTCAATTTTCCGATTGACATTAATAGTCTATAAGTTACTAAGATACTAGGTTAGATACTAAATAGGTTATGAACATAATACAGAGGCTGTTCGCACATTTTTTAGACGATTTTATTTCGCAGTAAGAAAAAATCGTTTGCATGGAAAATTTTATTTTCACAACAGTTATATTTTTGGAAGTTTTATTTATCTTCTGATATTTAGAATTTTCGTTTAGATGCAAAAATGCGCTTTTAAAAAGGCAGTGGATGGAAAGATACGTTTCCGCTCTTTCCAAAGTGAGTTTTAAGTGAAATCTTTATGAAAAGCATTTATCAGGAGAAAAATGGAAAAATGTCGCAACAGTAGATGAATCTTGGGTCTATTTAAGTGGTTACAATAAAAAAAAGATCAATTTATTATCACAAAAGTGGAGATTATTTTTTTCTACATGATTCAAAGAATCAAAAGAAAGTTTTTCTAAAGGATTTATGATTGTCACAGGTTTTTCATACAAGCGCAAGATAAAAGCAAAAGAAATGTGACAAAAATGTCAAAATCAGCTCTAAATACTATCAAGAACATATTTTAATTCCAATTTTTAAAAATGAAAATCCAGATCTTTATCCACAATGCTATCAATCGGTTGAACTGTATCAAGACAAAACAAGCAGCCACACATCACAATCCGCAATTGCTTTTCTAGAAAAAAATGGAACAAAAAACGGGAATTAAAACCATACCCTTCACTGATATTCCTGCTAAATCTCCTGATGTATCACTGTTGGATTTTTGTGTTTTTCGACTCTTAAAATCAGCATTATCCAAACACCGACCTACAACGCTTTGTGAACTTTGAAAAGCCGTTCAAGAGGAGTAGAAAAATATACCTCTTCCGATATTATAAAAAGCATTATTATCATAGAAATTACGGTGTAGAATGATAGTTAAGAACAAGGGCTATCAAACTGAACAAATAAAACACGAAATATGAGTGAAATTGTTTCAGTACACTCTATCAAAATCGTCTAAAAAATGTGCGAACAGCCTCTGTACTAGGTTAATTTGATATAATGATAAAAATATCAGCAGCATTTCAGACATTTTCATCAGCCATCATTTATAAGTTGACGAGACTGGGCCTGTTTCTAGTGTTTATACTAAAAAGGTATTACAACCTCTTATCTTGTAATATCTTGTCCAAATAACATGCCGTAAATTATGAACATCACATCGAATTTCAGATAAAAATAAAAATTGCGTGGATGAGCATAACTTATACACATATTTGAAATAAAAACTATTATGAACAATATGTTTTATTACTTTAAAATATTCATAACACATGCTTTTAGAATCCCATTTTTAAAACTCTCAAAATAAAAATTTATTAGCACTTTTTAATTTTTTTTTTTTTTTTTTTTTTAATGGTCTATTTTTTAATTGACATTAGTATTTGTATCTAAGGTTAAATATTTATTTTAACTAAAGTTAAATTAGATAATATTAAAAAGCTAAAACTATTTGCTAAAACGTTAATTATTTTTTAGTTTAACTTTCTTTAGATTTATGCAGAAATAAAATGAAAAAAATGTGCGATTATCTTCGTGGACTTTTAAATTTATTTTTAATAATAATAATAATAATTATAATAAAACATTCTCAGTAAGTAATATCAATATAACTATTTCATTTTATCACTTGAGACTCGAAATTAATTACAGACTCAAAATATAATCAAACTCTTCTGAAGTTGCAAAAGCATTAACTCCATTAAGCAACAATGTTTAGCATGTCAGCAACATTTCAAACATTTTTATCAGTCGTCATTCATAAGTTGACGAGACTGTTCCAGTTTCTAGTATTCATACACGAAAAAGATATAAATCCTCTTTTATAGAAATAATGTTCAAATAATACCCCCGAACTATTCTCCGTTGGGGAATGGGCACCATATCTGCAATATTACAAATGATCCATTTTTCACACGCTCTTGTGGCTATCACCAAGAGGTATACTTCAGCACGTGCCCCAGTGGGCCTCTAATAGACGAAACTTTCGAGTGGCCCTGTGCAAGAGTGGGCGCCTTAGGCTAGGCATGACTGTTGTAGAAGTGCTGCAGGAGCTTAGAAAGCATTTATTTTGAATTACATGGCAATTCAAAGATTAGATTAAAAGTTACTTTTCCCTGTTTGTCTACATTTTTTTTTTTTCATTTACGTATTATATTATATTCATGTAATTATAGCTCATGAAGAACAGTTGTTGATGAAACAGTAGTAATCATACTAATATATGCAAATAAAGACAATTAAAATTGTTAAATTTTGGGCATTAAAATAACAAAGAATTAACACATGTATCAGACCAGACCTTACCTCATTCCGAATAATGAATAAGTACTAATTCCATTGTTAATATTCTCTTATATTATCTGATATTACTAACTATGATTGTTAATTTTAACAACATGGATGTGTTGACTATTGCTTCATATTGCAGAATCAGTTATATACACATACTGTTGCATTTCCCACCAAGTCTAGCGCTTATAACTACAGCATATTAAATAACATGTAATGCATCATTGTAAATGGGCAAGAACAATTGTTATAAGTAAAAAAAAAAAAAAAAAAAAAAAAAAAAAATGCTATATGGTAACTTATTAGAGAAAATGTTTGGAAGAATTGAAACAAAATCTGGTTTTAACATAATAAATCTTCACGATGATATCGATTGTAAACAACGGTTTACGTATTATTAGAATACAATTGTTTCAACCACTTTATGACCATGCCAAGTTATATGAATAAATAAATTAAAATATCTAATAAAGTGAACGTAACTATTTTTTAATTTTTGAGCGGGCAACTTAAAATGGTGGCGTGTACCCTAATGTTATCGTTGTGTCTGCAATTAATTTACTTTAAAAAAATTTCTGAAAAAAAAAAAAAAAAAAAAAAAAAAAACTTTTTTTTTTTTTTTTTCCAGAAATCTTTTAAAATTTGACAAATTTAATTTAAAGCGACCCCCTTATCTCCTTAAAACTGTGGAATAATTTAGAATTCGTCATAACGAGCGAAATTAAGAGAAAGAAAGATTGGTTATCAAACGAACAATACATATATTTAGGTCCCGATTTAGAAGATTCTAGACTGTAGGCACAACTCGATTAATAGGAGCCTCTAACAAATGGATAATCGAATTTCCGTTTCAGCACTACTCCCCTTTACCTATACAAAAATAAATAAGTAAAATAAAATAAACAGCACATATTGTGGATGAAGATAACAAATTCACCAAGAGTTGCCTTGAATTTGCCGAGAATTCATTTCGGGAAACTACCATAAAATCGCTAAAAATCTTCCCTAAAACATTATTTAGGGATCTGTTTAGGACAAATTTTCTACTTTGCCTACTTCACAAAACATCATCGTGAAAACGGACCTCTAAAACATAATCTAGGAATCTGTTCAAAACGCATTTGTCATTTTATCTCCTTCACAAAATTTATAATCATAAAAATGAACCCTTCACAGAACTTCATATTTCTTTTGTCATTCTCTTTTATTATTTGCGCGTATAACTTTCGAATTGATTTTTTTCAAGCTGATTTTAGTGGGTATTTAAAAGTTAGGACCAATAGGCCTGGGCCTATTGTGGCTAATAGAAAATCAAGGCCTGCATATATGACTCTTTTAAAATAAAGATTTAAGAAAAGCGGTTCCAAAACAGGAAACATAGGATTTTAATTACATTATTTGGTAATATATATATATTTTTAAATAACACAAAACATAAATTTTATGTTACATTATTTGGCGCTTAAAAAATGTGGCAAATAATAGAATTGTGTTTAGCTGAAAGATGTAAAGAAACCTATGAAATTCAGGACTAATTAAAAAACAAACATTATTTATTCACACAAAAAATCGTAAATTTCTATACAACTGATTTATACAGACATGTTATGAAGCATTAAAAAGGAAGTAGAAAATAATGTTGAACTGAAAATAAAAGTTTTCTCACCAAATTTTAACCTATTGTAGGCGTTAAATTTCAGATATGCTATAAAACATCTCGCTGATGAAAACACAATGCAACAGAAAGCATAACTTATATTTCTTTTGCCAGAAGTTATAAAGATAAAATAGACAACTTACTTTAAATGAAATACACAATGAATAATGATAACACAAAATGGCCCTGGCTTTAAATAAACGAGAAATAAAATAGAATATTTAAAAGGAAAGGATTGCTTCACAATGGATTTTCAATGGGCTCATTGAGATCCATTTTGGTTTTTCACAAATCATCGTCTATTCAACAAGACATATTCGTCGGTTAAGTTGCAAGGGACGAAGGATCTCCTCATCCAAATTTCTTTTTATGTCCGATCAAAAGATGTAACCTCTTTAAATCAGATAACTCATGTGAAATGTACAATGATATAATTTAAGACTTAATAGGAAGTTCAATATTTTACTTCATATTGTATGAATCCTATTTTAAAATGAGAGAAAGGATATTTTTAAAAAGGACACAACTATACAAAGAAGGGGGGGGGGGGGGAGCAGTTAATTTACTGATTACCATTAGAATCCACGACCGCTCCATTGTATGCCAGTTTACGATGATTTGGTGAGAAAGACCCCTTCCAGGGTTCACGTGACGTCCTCGTTCAGCCACGTGGCATCTTCCGCTTTGTTGTTTAATTGGAGGCATATTGAATGACGCGGACTTTGGCTTGTGGGAAGTGAAAGTACAAAAGAAATGGTGCAATACGGATTATGGAACAATTGTAATTTTCCCCCAATGCATACTATACAGACTTTTGGAATCCTATCTCGATTAGTATCACCTTAGAAAAGTTTTTTTGATGCACAGGAAACATTCTACTGCTGCTATTTTTAAATAAAATTGTGAATTGCTTGTACAATCTCAATCCATGACACGGCATTGCTTATTGTTTACACAATTCTAAAATTAATTACATAATCCAGTGTTTCAACATTATTGGTTTAGAAGAAATCAATGTCAAAATGCGTTAATTTATAAAACTTTTAGATTCAGTTGTAACTTTTCGTTTTTATGTATGTTTTAAAATCCCCTTTATTTTGTTTAGAATTCTAGGCAAAGAGAGATTTCCACAAACGGAGAAGGGAGGAGGGGTGAGACTATTTCAGTTTATATATATTTACACCATTCATATAGGGTTTATGTTTGAGGCACTGCTGTATACGGTTATTTTTTGTATAATTTAACAAGGCTCATTAGACCCCGTTCATATAAGGATTATTGAGATTATTGTAAATGTAATATGTAGATTAAAGAACTATTTCGGTTTAGGAGATAAAAACATCTACCCCTTTTTCCCGAATTTCTCAATATTACCAGACATGACAATATGTAAATGTCCTTTATAACTATATGACGAACAATTTTCGGTAATCATACAATTTACAGCATCTCTTGATAATGCAAATTATTGGGGAGATTCAAAAACAAAATAAATTTATCTGCAGCATTTTTAAATTAAGCTTTGGGTAAAAAAGAAATGCATTTGAAGACTTCGGGTATGTACCCGGAGCTCTCCATTTTAAACCACTCCTTAATTCTAATGAAGTTTCTGTATTATCTTCAGTAAAAATTTCAAAAGCTACTTACATATATATATATAATATATATACAGGGTGGTTATAATTAAACTTCCCCTATAAACAGCATCCTACAGCGCAAACGGGTGAACAGGAAACGAAATTTGGTATATAGACTATACACGAGATGCGCTCACGGAATTTCGAAAAAGATTTTTAGTTCCAAAATGTCCACCAGAGGGCGTTTTTTCCGGAAAAACATTAAATTTAACACAATAAACGACCAAAACGGAATACAGAAACACTATTAACATTTATTGACTAGTTTCTAATCACCTTGATATCGGGGGAAAAAAAAAAAAAGAAAAGAAAAAAAAAAAAAAACAGTTCAGTTTGCAGAAACAAGAACAGATTAGGACGGAATTGCACAAGAGGAGCAGTTCTTAATCGTGTCCAGGACAATGTAGGGAAAGGTGCTCCATGTAACCAAACATTTTATACACTAACCTGTTTTGCATAAAGCTTCCTTTTCTTTGCAAGCATGCAAATCTCGACATGTTTTTCCTAGAACTGACAGCTTTTCCCGACTTTACATTTTATTACTTGTTAATATTGTTTCTGTATTCCGTTTTGGTCGTTCATTGTGTTAAATTTAATATTTTTCAGGAAAAGGCGCCCTCTGGTAGACATTTTGGAACTATTTATTTATTTATTTTTTAGAAATTCCGTGAGCGCATCTCGTGTATGATCAAGATACCAAATTTCGTTGTATCCCGTTCACCCGTTTGCGCTGTAGAATGTTGTTTATAGGGGAAGTTTTAATTATAACCACCCTGTATATATATTTGAAAGACTGACCTTCCATTATCCTCTTCCATATACCTATACCTTTCACATACCTTACATTTTCTTCTCTAAAATAGGAAAGAAATAAAAAACGATAATAATAATCATAAAGTGAGGAGTCTATGGACATATTTTTAAAAGTGTTTACAAAGTTCATGTCCCAAGAATGCATAATGCACCAATAACATATGTCACCCTAGTAGAAGGAGAAGGGGGCTCCTAGGCCATAAGGTGGGGTTGTGGGGTTAAGGGGCTCCTTCTACTACTATCTGGTCAGCGTGTTATCTTATCGGTGACGCATGACGACATGAAAGATAAGGAGGGTTAGAATTAGGATGTTATCTTGAATGAATATTATTTTAAGAGAATTTTAATTAGGATTTTAAAATTAATTTTAAACTTAGAAAAAATTTTTTAAAAAGAGAATTTCTTATGTTTGATGAGATTTTTTCTTATACTTAAAAAGAAAGAAATGTACTCACCTTGGAATCGAACCCGGTGGTGCTGCCATCTGTTAGTCGATTCAAGAGAATTTATTTTTAAATAAAGATATTTTTTTAGCAAGACCTGGAATTGAACCCGAGACAAAATATTCCCGCGGGGTAGTAGTTTACAAGCATCTTAACCACTGCCCCACAGGAATATAACTGAATGGGCTGAATTAAGATATAAATAGGCGTTTTTTAGTAGATTTCATTTAGTATTCAACATGACGCCTTCGCGTGAGGAAGCAACCGTTGTTGTCTGTTTATATTTTTTAATGTGTATTTTTTTCACAGTTCTTTATATTTTTAGTGAAGGTTCAAAGTTTAATGTAGATTTTATATTAAATTTAAACGAAACGGGAAATTTATCCTTTTCGATATGATGCGTTTTCGAATTTATGTGAACAACAATCAATTTAATTGCTGCAATGGAACAGACTTATCAAAATCCAGCTCATGTTGCAAGTTTTGGTGGTGTAAATGCTTTATACCGTGCTGCAAAAGGAAAAATAAGCAAGAAGAAGATTCAGGAATGGTTAGAAGGTGTAGATGCGTACAGCCTTCACAAACCGATTCGGAGAAAATTTCCAACGAATCGAGTCATAGTGTACACAATCGATCAGCAGTGGCAGACAGATTTAGTCGATTTAAGCAGTTTGCAGAAGTACAATCAAGGGTACCGCTACATTTTAACCTGTATCGACGTTCTATCTAAATTTGCGTGGGCGATACCATTAAAAACTAAAAAAGGGGAAGAGATTAAGAAAGCTTTTCAAAAAATTTTTATGACACGAAAGCCAAAATTACTTCAAAGTGACAGTGGTACTGAGTTTGTCAACAGGGTGTTTCAAAAGTTTTTAAAGGATGAAGGTGTGAGGTTTTTCAAAACTTTTAACAATACCAAAGCATCTGTAGTAGAACGATTTAATCGTACTTTGAAAACTAAAATGTGGAAATATTTCACTAGTCGACACACTTACTGTTACGTAGACGTGTTAGATCAATTTTTGCATAGTTATAATCATACTTATCATTCAAGTATTAAAAGGGCACCGATCGAAGTGACGTCGGAAAACGAAAGTGACGTATGGTCTACATTATACGGGGATATGGAAACTGAAAAGAGAAAGCCTTGTACGTTTCAAGCGGGGGATACTGTACGCGTGTCTAAACAAAAATTAACCTTTGAAAAAGGTTATGAAACCAACTGGACGGAAGAGTTATTTGTAGTGACCGAATGCGTACCGCGAGACCCGCCTGTCTACCGGATCAAGGACCTGATGAACGAACCGATTCAAGGAACGTTTTATGCCCAAGAGCTTCAAAAAGTACAACCTAAAAAGGACTATGCTATCGAAAAAATATTGAAAAAGCGAATGAGAAAAGGACAATTCGAATATAAAGTGAAATATAAAGGTTATCCTTCCAAATTCGACCAATGGATACCGGCTTCTAATTTATTCGATTTATAAATTGCGACGACGTAGATTTTAAGAATCATTTGTCATCATGTCGTTCTACGTGACGTTACCCTCGGACAGTTCTTTAAATTATTACCCGGAAAATAAAATTTCACATTTTATTACGAGATTACCCGCTCCCCTTGACTTAAAAGGGGAATGGGAAGTAGGGATTGTGGAATTGATTTATCCACATATATGGAAAAATATAATGGAGAACGGAAATGAATATGAATATGATACAGGTACAGGTGTGATGAAAAAAGCTAGAATACCGCCTGGACTTTACGAAAAACCAAATGAGATTATTAAATGGATTAATTATCAAAATTTTAATGGTAATATTGCGTTTAACTATAGCAAGTATACTAGAAAAGTAGATATTACTTTAAACTCGAAAGCAAGAATAATTTTATATTCAGGACTTGCAGAATGTTTAGGATTTCTACCGGGAGAGGTAGGTGAAAACGATATACCTACATCCGATACTAGGGTTATAGTAAGTCCTTATGTTGCCGACCCGAATGTTGATTTTAAGTTATTATACATATACAGCGATATAGTGGAACCACAAATTGTGGGTCATGCGGTTGCTCCCCTGTTACGTGTGATTACCGTGAAAGGACAAGATGGTGAAATGATTCATGAAATGTTTGATAGACCGCATTACTTGCCGGTCTCGCGAAAGAATTTTCAGACGATTGAAACCGTTATAAGGACACACACAGGACGTTTAGTGTCATTTGAACGTGGACAGTTGATCGTGAAACTTCATTTTAGACAAAAATATCTCTCATAATGTTTGTTCCCTACAAGTGTTGTGCAAAATCTTTTGAAGATTATTACTGTCACCAGTCGGGCAGCGGTTTGAACTATTACCAAGGTGCTGCTTTACAAAAAGGATATGGGTTAGGGGGATTGTTTAGATCCCTTTTTCGTGCAGCGGTACCCCTTTTTAAATCGGGTGCGAAAGCGGTTGGTAAACAATTATTTCATACTGGGGTGGATGTGCTGAATGACTTGTCACGTGGTGCGGATATTAAAGACGCTGCCAAACGACGATTCAAAGAAGCAGGTCAAAATTTGACCGACAAAGCTGCAACTAAAATGAAAACAATGATTGGTTCAGGACAACGCTATAAAAAGAGAAAGCGTTCTAATAAAACCGTCATTCGTCGCAAAGTGAAGAAAGTGAAAACACACGATATTTTTGCTTCATAATGTCGGGACTGATTCATAAAGATTCCCCTGCCTGTGTTAAATCTGAATTAGACTTGTTTTTGATTCCACCCACGCAGACAGCTATTGAAAAAGGACATTTTGTTGAATTTCACCCTCTAGCAAATATTCGCGATGGGGGACCCGTGGAATTTAACATCACGGGTAATGGGGAAGAATATATTGATTTATCCTCCTCGCACATGTACCTAAAAGTGAAAATTGTGAATGGTGACGGAACTGCTCTGGCTGATAATGAACCTGTTGCACCTGTTAATTTATTTTTTCACGCATTATTTTCCCAGATCGATGTGAGTTTGAATGAAAGATTAATATCCTCTTCGAGTAACACTTATCCCTATCGTGCCTATATCGAAACTTTATTGAATTATGGCGAAGATGCTAAGAAAAGTTTATTGACCTGTGAATGTTTCTACAAAGACAATAATTTAACTGTATCAGATCCTATACCACAAGCCCCACCTGAAAACTCCGGATTGAAAACTCGGTATGAACTGACTAAAAATAGTAAAATCTTAGATATGATTGGACCTCTACACTGTGATATCTTTCAACAGAATCGCCTGTTATTGAATATGGTTGATTTAAAAATTAAAATGATTCGAAGCCCTCCTCAGTTTTGTTTAATGACTAGACAAGTCGCTGGCCAGGATAAGAAGTTTAACGTTGTATTGGAACATGCTTCTTTATTTATTCGTAAAGTGAAAGTGAATCCTGGGGTTTTATTGGGACATGCAAAAGCATTGGAGAAAAATTCTGCGAAATACCCGATCGACCGAGTTTTATGCAAGACTTATACTATTCCTTCAGGAAGTATGTCTTTTATGCAGGATAATGTGTTTCTGGGAGCCATGCCGAAACGCATAATTATTGGATTGTTAGATAATACAGCCATGAGTGGTAGATACGAGTTAAACCCTTTTTATTTTAATCATTATAATGTAAACTTTTTAAGTGTGTATGTAGACGGTCAACCTGTACCTAGTAAACCTTTAGAACTGAATTTCCGAGACAAAAACTATATAAGAGCTTATCATCGATTATTCTCTGGTTTTAATCGCGATGCTGGGAATTATATATCCCGTGAAGATTTCGTAGATGGACACACTTTGTTTGCTTTTGATCTAAGTCCCGATTTGTGTGACGGACCTCACCTGAATTTACAACAACAAGGAAATTTAAGAATTGAGATTAAATTTTATAATGCTTTAACATCTACCATATCTGTGTTTGTGTATGGTGAATTTGAAAACGTTATAGAAATTACCAAGTCCCGTCACGTTTTATGTGACTTTGCTAATTAATGAAAATGAACTCTTTGCAAATCAAGAATATTTTATCACGTGACAAAGTAACGAAAAAATATTTTTTGGATGTGTTCCCAAGTGATCAATTACCCGAGGAGATTGTGCGTTATCCTACCTGTTTCGTATGCAACACGGATGATTCATCCGAGCCTGGAATGCATTGGTTAGCATTCTTTATACAATCTGATGATGAAGTGGAATTCTTTGATTCGTATGGAAACGACCCGAGTTTTTTTAAAGGACCTATAAAGAACTTTGTATCCCGTTTTGCTTATATGAACTATAACCCTCTTATGCTGCAGAGTACTACAACCGCCGTGTGTGGGCAATATTGTGTTTATTATTTGTACTGTAGATGCAGGGGAAAAACCCTTAAAGATTTTTTATCAATGTTTGTAACCAAGAATGTGTGTAACGACCAGAGAGTCTATAATTTTGTTGCTAAAAGATTTCGTGTGTATGCTAATTTTTATCAATAAATACTTATTTAAACTGTATGTATTTTGTGTCTGTGTTCATTCATCATGGAGTTCCCACAGTTACAACACCCTTTTACTATGATTCTGGCAGGTCCTACCGGATGCGGTAAATCATTTTTTATGCGAGATTTGTTACAATATAAAAAACAAATGTTTCATCCTCCAATCGATAAAGTGGTATGGTTTTATGGAATTTATCAAACTTTATACGACGAAATACCTGATGTAACTTTTGTAGAAGGGTTTCCCTCTAATTTTAAGGAATATCTAAGTGGCGACACTTTGTTTGTGATAGACGATTTAATGGCGGAATGCAGTAACGATAAACGATTGACTTCGTTATTTACGAAAGGCAGTCATCATTTAAATCTAAGTGTTGTATTTTTAACACAAAATTTTTTTCAAAAAGGAAGTGAAATTAGAACAGTTTCCTTAAATTCGCAATACATTTTCCTGTTTAAAAATCGACGGGACTTAAGTCAAATCATGCATTTAGGCAGACAGTTGTATCCTAAAAAATCAAAATTTTTTCAAGAAGTGTATGAGGATGCCACAAAGAAACCCTTTTCCTACCTGTTTATTGATTTGAAGAATGAAACGGATGAAGAGATGAGATTACGAACTCAAATCCTACCCAATCAAATTCAATTTTTGTATAAATATAAATAATCGATTCACAATTGTGAAACATCAGTTGCTAACATGACTTTGTCAAAGCAACAAGTAAGAGATTTAGAATTGATTCGATCGTGTCCCCAGAGATTACGAAAACATTTTTTAAAAAAATTACCTAATCGTACTGTTAAAGCTATTTGCGAGTGTACTCTGAACGTTTTGAAAGGTAACGTACCTCTCACTACTTGTCAGAAACGATCGTTAGCGAAATATAAGACTACTCTTAGAAAAATTGGGACAAAAAAAGGTTCTTTATTCACTAAAAAGAAACTGATTGTACAACAAGGTGGATTTTTAAACGTTTTAATTTCCGCTGCTATAACTGCACTCAGTACGCTCATTCATGGAATTCGCTAAAAAATATGCTTTAGTACCCGAAGAGGTGTTAAACAAACATACTCCTTCGCAAAGACAATTGCGTGAACTGGATAAAGCATTGCTAAAAATATTAAACAGTTCGTTACCGGATTATGAAAAAGTACGACGTTATTATGAGTTATTACAAAGAAAAATGAATTTGCAAGAAAATAATCTCCCATGGATTCATCGCGCGAATGAAGAGTCTTCGATGAAACCCGAAACCGAATCTGCGAAACCCGAACCTGTGAAACCCGAACACCAACCCGAACCTGTTTCTGTGAAACCCGAACCCGTGCAAGACTATGAACAACTTGCTTTAACTAGAGTGCCTAAAAGAATGAAGAATCAAGCTACGAATTTACTTGGATTTTTTAAAACAAGTCCTCACAAATTGCAATGGGACGAAACAGGCGAAGTGACTTATAAAAACCGTAAAATAAAGAACTCTAATATTGCCGATTTATTAAATTTAATATTTTCTACGAATAAGAAAGTACCTATCAATGCACAGGGCGAATTGTTGCAAGCCCTTAATGATATGCATATGCCTAAAAGTTTTATAAAAAACAGATTTTTATTATCTTCTGTACCCAAGGAACGAAAACGTTCAAATGTAACCCCCTATTGGCTAAATTATTAATAAAAAATATTTTTTAATATAAAACACTGGTCTCTTTATTTCTGTTTAAATATATAGTAGATAAAAATTGAGCTTACCTCCACACTTAGCGTCCTCTTCTTCCAGTCGCACGAGGTGAAATGAACGATAATGCTATTTCTTATCAAAAATCACGTGATCTTATCAAGACCACGTGGTCTTATCTACTGCTACGTCACTTGACATTGCCCACTGGAAGGTTTGTGTTATCTGTCACGTAGCTCACTACGTCATACTAAGATAAAATCAGTATAAAAGACCTCATTTCACTTGTTCTTTCTGCTTGTGTTAGACGTGCTTTTTAAACATGGCTACTACTTTCTTCGAAAACGGATTAAACGTAAGTTATTATGCAAATTTTATTGAGAAGACGAAAGCCGATGCCTATTTTGAACAGTTAAAAATTCTGCCGTTTTATACCCCTACTTTTAAAATTTGGGGTAAGGATGTTGTACCTAAACGCCAAGTGTTAGCCTATGGTGATGCTGGACTTTCCTATGCTTTCAGCGGTACGCAAGTAACTGCTCAGCCATGGACTTCCTTAATGACGGAACTGCGAAATCTTGTGGAAAAGCATATCGGCTGTACATACAATTATGTACTATTAAATGTATATTGTGATGGCCAAAGTTATATTTCACAGCACAAAGACAATGAAAACAGTTTGGATGATACTTTTCCTATCGCTGTGTTAAGTTTTGGTGCGTCAAGAAAAATCGAGTTTAAAAAAGTGAATGCGCCGTCTACAGTCATTAACTTGGAACATGGTTCTCTATATACTATGGGGAAACCCACCAATGAACTTTTTACCCACGGAATTGCTCCTGACTCGTCTATTAAAAATTCAAGAATTAGTTTGACCTTTCGTCATTTAATTTGTATATCGCCACCCCTGAAAAAACCACGATTGAACCTCGAGCCGCAGTTTGAAAAAACTCTATTTCCTGATGTACAAATTGAAAAAACTGTGCTTCCTAAAAACAACAACAACGATTTTCCCCAAAACAGCAACGATTGGCTTGAAAAATATTACCAAGAGAAAGACAAGCCTAATCCTCTCCTCGCCGAATGGGATATTGGTTGGCTTACCTTTATCCAAGTCATGTTGGAAAATGACGTATTTCTCCGATTGCATATACGAAGTTTCAAAGAAACCCATGATGGGAAACGGTACCCTACAAATAATGGTGTGATTCTAACACCGGCGACTTGGGATCATTTTCAAAGTAAGATAAGCTCTTTTAATTTTTCTTCAGTAAAAGACAGTTTTATTAGCAATAACCAGTTACTAACAGCATTTTGGGATGAGGATAGTTGCTATTTACAGCAAATTTTTAAAACTAAAGATAATGGTTTTTATTTCAAGCCGAATGGCATAAAACTTGGTAGAAGTCATTTGATGAGGATTAACGAAATAAAATCGCAAATTACTGATTGTCTTATCGAAGGAATTTTAACAAAACAGATTCCTGCCATAGTGTTGAATAAATCTGTGACGTGTGATTCACATATCGATATTCATGAAACAAAAGAACATTATATTAATTGCATTTGTGAAGAGGCAAAAATTAATATTGAGAAGTTTTATGTATGTGAAGGTTGTTTAATATCCCATCCATCTCAATTCAGACATGATTGTCTCATGTTAAATGCACAACAAAAATTCAATGTGATGAAAGAAAGTGTCTTATTAAATTTGAATTGTTACAAAATTTGTAAAAATATTTTTTCGAAGTGTTTCTGCAATTATAGTTTATCATTTTTTGAAGAATATCCAATAGAATATTTTGATAAAGTGCTTGAAGATTGTTTTTTGTAAGACACTGAATTATCGAAAATGTGTTTGTAATATTTTGCTAAATTGTTTGATGTGAAACATAATAATGTGTACATATGTTGAATCTTTAATAAATAATTTTCGTGTTAAAAAAATTGTCTGTTTTTTTTTTTTTTTTTTTTTTTTTTTTTTTTAATTATTCTTTAGTATAAATCCAATTGGATAAAAAATCATTAAGAATAATTAATCTATAAAAAGTCTTTTTAAGTAAGCTTGAATCAAAGATTTGATAATGTACAATTTCCTTTAATTATTTTGAATAACTCTTAAAATTAGAAATATCATTTTAATATAACTTCAATCATCAAATTTGATAATTCCTAACTATCAAAGTATTTTAACGGGGAATTACCAGTTGCTTCTAGAAAGAATTTGTTAGATAATTGCTGACAAAGTTTATCATATATTTACAAAGTAAATGTTTTCCAGGAGCTATATTTAGATTGTCTTAGGGAAAAATAAACTTATCTTTTGGAACACTCAGTATAAATAATCTATACAAAATCAACTTGAATCATTAATGTTGAGAAAAAGAACAAACTATTATCTCTTCTAGAAAATTAACAATTGTTTCTCCAAACTTAAATTATCTATTTACAAGAGATTGTTTTACGATAGTAACAGTACACAAAATAGTCATTTCCGTGTGAAACTATCTGGTGGATAAATAATGAAACATTTCCTTTGTTTAGATTCTTAAAAATTAAGTCTCATTCGATAAGACATTCACTTTAAAACAAATACTCGACTTTGATAGATATCTTAAAACTGATTTGTAGTTAAACAAAGTATTTCTAAATTAAGTATCATTTGATAACACGATATACTAACAAAATTTATTTATCGACCCCGTTCACAAACTAAGTTATCGAAATTTTCCCATATGAGGTAGAAAATTCTAGAATATGATAACGTACATTCGTGATGTAACATCACCCGCATGTGATGCAGAGAGATATCTAAAATATTACGACATTCGTAGATAGGAAAAAGGGTTTAAATACCATCACCTAAAGTTATTTCTTATCAGTTCTATTTTGGATACAGTTCCGTTAACTTAAAGTTCTGCAAGGATTTATTCTTCGAAGTTACAATGGATTTTTCCGATAATAATCAAGTAAGTATTTTGGTTTATCTTTTATAATTTTAAATGTATGAATAGTAAATTAAATATTCTTATATTTAATATGTATGAATGAATGGAAATACTATTTTAAGATCATATTAGATTTATTTATTTATTTATTTTTTTTAAGCAGTCATTAATATTTTTTAACTTAAACTATTACAATTTAATAAGCGATAAATAAGCCACTTATTACGTGTAAAATTGAGAATTTAGATTCCTACACTTCTATTTTTAAACTTAGACTATTGGGATTTAATAAACGGTGCTTTGTTATTATATGAATGCAAATACTATTTTAATTTTTAAGCAATCATTAATATTTTCCACTTAAAAATATACTTTTTGTTTTACGGATAAAAAAAATATGTCTTAGTTATTTAATGTTT
Source organism: Salticus scenicus (assembly GCA_963930645.1). Classification (NCBI taxonomy): domain Eukaryota; kingdom Metazoa; phylum Arthropoda; class Arachnida; order Araneae; family Salticidae; genus Salticus; species Salticus scenicus. Next base: position 73,115,467 of record OZ005659.1, read on the forward strand.
TATAAAATAATAGTTTTTTCCGCTTAAATAAACGATCTATTGTTATTATATGAATGCAAATACTATTTTAATTTTTAAGCAGTCATTAATATTTTCGACTTAAAAATATACTTTTCGTTTTACGGATAAAAAAATATGTCTTAGTTATTTAATGTTTTATAAAATAATAGTTTTTTCCGCTTAAATAAACGATACATTGGTATAATATGAATGCAAATACTATTTTAATTTTTAAGCAGTTATTAGTAGTTTATATTAACCCATTAAAAATTTTTTTTTAAGTATACTTTTACATGATAAGATTAAAAAAAAAACTGTATTCCTTTTTTATTTTTGCTTTTTAAATAGTTCTCATTGTTTGGTGATATCGAACTATACGATATTGCAGGATGTAATGAGATCGACTGGGATATTCCCTTTGAGGATTTGGTAGGGGTCTTTCATTAATATTTTTACATCTTAAATTTATTTCAATTAAATAGTGTTTTAATTAAAAAATAATATTTATATTTTAGATGGATGCATCGCCATCGGTTGGGGGTTTTAATAATCTAACCGTAACAGCAGAGCCTCTGCAAAATTATAATCAAGCTTTGAACATGGTAATAATTATTTTATATAAACTTTTTTTATACAATTATTTATTAACTATTTTTTGTTTCTTATTTTTAATTATATATATATATATATTTTTTTTTTTTGTTTCCAGGTGTCCCGTTGCCAGGATCCTGGTGAAGGTACATCAACAGGACCACCCAATTTCAATGCTGCACCCTTAAATAGACCTGTATTGACTTGTGGTATTTGTGAAAAACAGTTCGGTGAAAGTACTGATCTGGTTCGACACTTAAAGATACATGTAAGTATCATTTCATACATACTAATTTTTGTAAATATTTTTGTGAAAATCATTTATATATTGAAAAATCATGTTTAATTAAAAAATTGTTTTATTTCTTTTTTAGTTACCAGCTGTTTCTGCCGCCGTGCCTGATGTCGGTGTCATGCCTGCCTACGTTCCTACTACCGCAACCGTGTCTACTGGTGATGGCATGCCTGTTGCTTCTGCCCCCGTGCCTAGTGATACCTCTTCTCAAGCTTCATCATCTAAAAACAAGGTATGTGATCTTTTTTATTGTTAGATTTTTATATTTGGGTTAAGTAAAATTTTCAGTGGGGAATGAAAAATTTTAACTTTGATAGAATTAAATTTTTGTTAGGTAAATTTTAGCTTTGTTTGGTCTACATTTTTAAAGTTAGGTTAATACTTTAAAATAATTAAATAAAGTTAGGTTTATACTTTAAAATAGAATAATGTTAGGTTTATACATTCAAACAATTAAATATTAAGGTTAAAAATACTTTATTTTAAAATATTTAAGTTAGGTTTACACATATAAATAAAATTTTTAATTTAAAGTTAGGTTTACACACTCAAATAAAATTTTTATTTTAAAGTTAGGTTTCTAAAACACATTTTTCTTAATTTTCAGACCTGCTCAACGTGCGGAAAATGTTTTGCTAGAAAACAACATTTGCTACGTCACTTAAACACACACAAGACCGAAAAAATGTTTTTTTGCCTCGTTTGCAATAAAGAATTTTCCAGAAAGGACAATCTTAATCGACATAAAAGGACGCATATGGATATAGTTCAGTCTGAACCTTCCAGACCGTTAGAAGCCGAGCCTTCCAAACAGTTAGAACCCGAGCCTTCTAAGGTATGTATTATTTTTAATTAACTTGTTATTATTATTATTATTATTTTTTTTTTTTCAATTAAACTTTGAAATATTTTTTAACGGTTTATTTACCCATCAAGACTTAGGATTTTTTATAACTTGTTAAAATTTTTAATATATCACATTTAAACTTGGAAATATTTTTTAACAGTTTATTTACCCATCAAGACTTAGAATTTTTTTAATGAAAGATGGTTTTTAATATATTACAATTAAACTTTGAAATATTTTTTAACGGTTTATTTACCCATCAAGACTTAGAATTTTTTATAACTTGTTAAATTAAAGATAACTTTTAACGGTTTATTTACCCATCAAGACTTAGGATTTTTTATAACTTGTTAAAATTTTTAATATATCACATTTAAACTTGGAAATATTTTTTAACAGTTTATTTACCCATCAAGACTTAGAATTTTTTTAATGAAAGATGGTTTTTAATATATTACAATTAAACTTTGAAATATTTTTTAACGGTTTATTTACCCATCAAGACTTAGAATTTTTTATAACTTGTTAAATTAAAGATAACTTTTAACGGTTTATTTACCCATCAAGACTTAGAATTTTTTTTAATGAAAGATGACTTTTAATATGTTACATTTAAACTTGGAAATATTTTTAACGGTTTATTTACTAATCAAGACTTAGGATTTTTTTAAATTAAAGATAACTTTTAATATATTACATTTAAACTTGGAAATATTTTTTAACAGTTTATTTACCCATCAAGACTTAGAATTTTTAGTAACTTGTTAAAATTTTTTAATGAAAGATGAGTTAAAAAATTACATTTAAACTTACAAAATATTTTTTAATGGTTTATTTACCCATCAAGACTTAGGATTTTTTTTTTTTTTTTTTTAATAGGTGTACCCTATCTATGATAAGAGGTTTATCTGTGAACAATGTAATACAACCTTTACTAGAAAGGATAATTTTCAAGCCCATTTGAAAAAACATGACCATCCTGCTTATTCATGTAGAGAATGTCCGCAAAAGTTTGCAACCAAACATAATTTGATGATGCATATGCGAACATCCCATTGCAAACCCCCATCTAATTTCATATCCGTAAAAAAACAAAAAACTTCAACTAATTTGCCTCCTAGGCCACGGAAACAGACCAATGCGTTAGACGTTTTCAGAACGGTGTATATTGAACCTGATGAAGAAACCCAATTCGACATTACTGTTTTTTATGAATCCTCTTTAGATGAGTTGAAATTTTATCTTGAGGGAGCTATCGAAGAAAAAAAGAGTGTCAAATGGCACTTAATCATTAAAGTTTTATTAGAAAAGACTTCCGTCGAAGGGGATCTAGAAGTACTCTCCACCTATTTTCGCAGTAACACCTATCCTGAATTTACAATAGATTTATTAGATCAACATTTAGAAGAAGCTCATCGAAAAATTTTAAACTCCTTCGACAAATTTTTAGACCGCGGATCCGGGTGGACACTCAAAAAAATCTTTTTTTTTGAATTAAAGATAGCTACCTATAATCCACTTAAAGGTAGTACTTATATGAAGCTACCCAAAGAATTAAAAGGGAAGAAAGCACTTTTGAACATACAAAACTTTGATGATGAAAAGTGTTGGCTTTGGTGTGTCCTAGCACATAAGATGAATCTATCTAATCAAGACCACGCTGAACGTGTTAGCAAGTATGTACCCTACGAACATACAATTAATATGGGAAATGTCACCTTTCCCGTACCTTATCATAAAATGCCCATGTTGGAAACTTTAAATAACATAAGAATTAATGTCTATCGTTATGTCGATGGGGAAATTTACATCTTATATGTATCCGAACGTGAAGATGATGATGTCATCAATCTCTTATTAATATCAGATGAAAACAATACTCATTATTGCCTTATAAGAAATTTTTCACGGTTCATGGGTCATCGTACAAAGCATAAAGTAGCCCAATATTATTGTTTTCGATGTTTGCACGGATTTAGCAGACAGGACATATTAAATAATCACTTGCCTTATTGTAAAAAACAAACTGCTCAGGCTATCACCATGCCAACTGAAGATGACAATATTTTAAAATTTTCAGGTACGCACTTGCAACACCCAGTACCGTTTATTATTTATGCTGATTTTGAAAGCCTTTTACTTCCTATTGCCTCGACCAAGCCATCTAACTTATCACCATATCAATTCAATACTGCTAAACATATCCCCTGCGGTTATGCATATGTCATTGTGGGTTCCGACGGACGCAGCATTAAACCTATTACCGTTTACAGGGGTCCAGACGCTGTCGAGCACTTCCTCGATAAAATAATTTTAGAAAAGGAGGAGTTAGGAGCGAAACTAAAACAAGTTGCTCCAATGCATTTATCAGCTGAAGAGGAGGAGGCCTTTCAGCAAGCAACAGAGTGCAGCATATGCCATAAAACATTAGGCAAAAAGAGAGTTCGAGACCACGATCACCTAACATCTAAGTTTAGAGGTGCAGCACATCCTTATTGCAATTTAAACTATAAAATGCCAAAAGTTATACCCGTGGTTTTCCATAATTTAAAAAACTATGATGGTCATCATATTATGACAAAACTCGGTAAATATAATGATCATAAAATTGATGTTATTGCTGCAACGATGGAAAAATATCTAACATTTAAATTGCAAAAACAACAAGACTCCATCCAGCTGCGTTTTATAGACTCCTTCCAATTTCTATCAGACTCCTTAGATAAACTTTCACAAAGTCTAGAAAGTGATCAGTTCCAAATCTTAAAAGAAAATTTCCCACCTAACACAGATTTGACATCGCTGCGACGTAAAGGTGTCTACCCTTATGAGTATTTCGACACTTTTACAAAATTTGAAGAGAGGCAACTACCACCGCCATCAGCCTTCTACAGTTCGTTAAATAACGAAGAAATTAGTGAAGCTGATTATAACCATGCCAAACGTGTATGGCAAACTTTCCAACTGAAAAACTTAGGAGACTATCACGACTTATACGTGAAAACAGATGTGCTCCTCTTAGCCGACATATTTCAAAATTTTAGAAATTTATGTTTACACAACTATGAAATTGACCCAGCACACCTTGTAACTTCTCCCGGATTTTCATGGCAAGCTTGTCTAAAGATGAGTAAGGTGGAGCTGGAACTTCTAACCGATGTGGAGATGTTAATGTTTATCGAACAAGGCGTTCGAGGTGGTGTGTCGCAAATTTCTCACAGGTTTGCGACAGCTAACAACTCCCAACTTCCAGACTACAAGGAAAATGAACCCACAAGTCATATAATGTACTGGGATGCCAACAACCTTTACGGTTGGGCTATGTCCCAGTACATGCCTGACGGTTGCTTTCAGTGGAGAAATCCGGAAGAATTCAATAAAGAAAAAATTCTTCAGTTGCACGACAATGCCGAGAGAGGGTACATATTTGAAGTTGATTTGGACTATCCCAAGGAACTTCATGACTCTCATAACGACTACCCGCTTGCCCCGGAAAAGATGACAGTTCAAGAGCATATGTTATCCAACTATGCAAAACATCTTTTAAAAGTAAAATATCGAGGAAGTGCTAAACTCATCCCGAATTTACAGTCGAAAAAAATGTATATCTGCCATTACAGAAATTTAAAATTTTATCTCCAGCAAGGTCTCCAACTCGTAAAAATTAGTAAAGTCCTAGAATTCCACCAATCTCCTTGGCTTAAAAAATATATTGCACACAACACTGAACAGAGAAAAAATGCCAAAACAAGTTTTGAAAAATCTTTTTTCAAACTTTTAAACAATTCGATTTATGGCAAATGCATAGAAAATCTCAGAAAACGAAGAAACATCGAATTGTGTACCACAACCAGAAGAGCTCTTCGACTAACTGCCTCCCCTAATTACATAAATTTTAAAGAATTTGATGAGAATCTGGTAGCTGTGGAGAGAAAAAAGGCTAGCATTTTCATGAACCGACCCATTTACGTTGGATTTGCAATATTAGAGCTATCCAAAATCCTCATGTATGATTTCCATTATAATTTCATCAAGAAGTTATATGGAAATCGTGCTCGTCTACTCTTCACAGACACCGATTCATTAACTTATCATATACAAAGTGAACGTTTCGAAGAGGAAATGAAGACCTATTCCTATAAGTTTGATTTTTCCGATTACCCAGTTCATCACCCACTGTTTTCCAATGCTAACAAAAAAAGATTAGGAAAATTCAAAGACGAACTTTGCGGTGAAGCTGCACACCAGTTTATTGGATTAAAATCAAAAATGTATTCAATAAAATCTAACCGTGAAGAGAAAAAAAGAGCCAAGGGAGTGTCCACCCGGATTGTACGAAAAAAATTAACCCATCAAGACTATTATAATTGCTTACATCAGCAGAAAACATCCTACGAGATACAAACTCGTATAGCACAGCAATTACATCACCTATACACGGTAGAACAAAACAAGAAATGTTTATCACCTTTTGACGATAAACGTTACCTCTTAGAGGATGGAATTACAAGTCTGGCCTATGGCCATTACAAAATACCCCTCCACACAGATCTATAGTGATAAACTTGTATATAAAACTTGTATATTGTTCCTGCATCTAGAAAATTTGTATATTGTTCCTGCATCTAGAAAACTTGTATATTGTTCCTGCATCTAGAAAACTTTTATATTGTTCCTGCATCTAGAAAACTTGCATACAAAAATTGATTGAACTTGAAGAAAGAAAAAGCTAGAAGAAAGAATAAGCTGTTTTAGCTAGGAAAAAAAAAAAAAAATGTGTGTGTGTGTGTGTGTGTGAATGGTGTGTGAAAGGTGTGTGTTAACCCGCCTATGGGGGAGTCTAAAGCCTCCCCATGAAAGAAGTGGGATAGGCACACACTAGTTTTATTTCTTTTCAGATATCCACCTGAAGCAGTTTGCTGTAAGACCTCTGATTCAGCTTGAAGAGGGAAGGTGCCTGGTTCGATTCCAAGGTAAGTATATCTCTTTATTTATCTCTAAATGATGGGGCCGTGGTCGCGAGGTCAAACGCCAGAGGTTCGAAGAGATGAAGTACCGGGTTCGATTCCAGGTCTTGCTAAAAAAATATCTTTATTTAAAAATAAATTCTCTTGAATCGACTAACAGATGGCAGCACCACCGGGTTCGATTCCAAGGTGAGTACATTTCTTTCTTTTTTTATATAAGAAAAAATCTCATCAAACATAAGAAATTCTCTTTTTAAAATTTTTTTTCTAAGTTTAAAATCCTAATTAAAATTCTCTTAAAATAATATTCATTCAAGATAACATCCTAATTCTAACCCTCCTTATCTTTCATGTCGTCATGCGTCACCGATAAGATAACACGCTGACCAGATAGTAGTAGAAGGAGCCCCTTAACCCCACAACCCCACCTTATGGCCTAGGAGCCCCCTTCTCCTTCTACTCACCCTTCTCAAGGGATTGAAAGAAAAAACAGAAATATATTTGTGTAAGATATTAAGATTATTTTTAAAACATTAAAAACCTCCGAGTACCATCATTTAATTTTAATCCTTTAAAATTATACTGAGCAGTACTATTTAAACTCTACAGTAAAAATTATCATTTATGTGAAAAAAACTAATAATATTTTGTATGAGTTGTGTTGAAATTTCGTAGCAGCTGGTGTACTTTTAATGAAAAACCGCACATAAAAATATAAATATAAAAGGAAAAACAGAAAAAGAAAATAGTAAGAGAATGCTGCAATTTATGAGATGCATTTTTTTAAACTTCTTATATTTTACCCTCCGAAGATAATTAGTCCTGTTGTCCTACTTGAAACAGAAAGTTCATTGGAATGACAGGGCGGTGTAATATAGACAAGATAACGGAAAAAACAAATTATTATAACAAATAAACAGACAAATAAAAATAATTAAAAAATACAATTATATATCAATTTGAAAAGATTAAGTTTAAGGTTAAAATAGAAGATTAAGAAATATGCAAGTCCATTTGAGGCATCTTTGTGTTATGAAATTAGTTTAAAATATGAAAAATAAACTCTTCACAAAATTTATAGCAAACACTTCATTGTTATTTTGTTTTAGCGAAACAAACTGTCACGTTTCCATAAAATTATTAAAAGTTCTTTCTAATTTCTATAAAGGTGATGAAATTATCTTTAATTGCTCGATTTTTTCTTTTTTTCATAAACCACATTGCGGTTAAATTAATTAATAAGCGTACAATTATTTCTTTAATTTTTATTCCAACCTAAAAGAAGAACAAACGTTTCATGTTCTGAAAACATTTTTTTTTTTCTTCTTAAAACAAGGTTTATTGATTTTATGCAACATAAAAGTAAAATAATTATTTACATGAAAGTTAAAAATACAAATATAAAACCATAAAAATATGTTTTCCTTTTAATTATTCGAACTCTACAAACATTGCATAAACTTCATTAAAAAATAGAAACATGATATTTGATTCCTGTACGTGGCAACGGTATGTTATTTGCAAACTTCTCCCATGAAAAGGAAAGTAAATTAAAAACAAATCTCTCCCCTTTGGTTTCAGAAAATTAAATTGCGTTTCGTGTTACACAGAATTTAATTTTTCTCCGAAGTTTTCTCTCGGAATTTTTTGAAGAAGAAACGTCACAAAAATAATCTCCTTTTGTCATCCGAGAAATAAAATATAGAGAATTTTTCAATGTTTACAGTAAAAACGAGATCGCAGAATCGATTTTGGTTCTTCAAAATCAACGTTTTCTTGGTGATCGGTAGGGTTACAATCCTGGCGATAGTTTTGGCTGTAAAATTTTATACCGAAGAAATTTTAAATTTACAATTGTTTTACGCGTTATATATTAATTAATTTTAAAGTAATTTATTTAATAATTATCAGGTCATTTAAAAATTAAATAAATAACTGAATGTTTCCTTCTATATTTTTAAAACTAGTTGGTATAGGTAGACTCTGCTCAGTTCCCCATATGTATGTTTTCATAAATTTCTAGTACAGAACATATTACATTCATGCTAAGGGAAATGAATTTGACCATTCACTCGAGACAGTGATTGAATTAAAAAAAAAAAAAAAAAAAAAAAAAAAAAGAAAAAAGTTTCACTCCGGGAGTGCCGACAGAAGGGAAAACTTGAATAATTACGTGTGTATTTCTTGAATCGTCGGGAAATATTTTATTGTGCAGGAAATACTTTTAAATGAAGTGTTTTTTTATTCATTAATATAAACTACTGCAGTACAGTATTTCTTATTTAAACAGTATACAGTATATAATTATTAACACTTCACATTAGTAAGTTAATTGTATGATACGTTATTTGTAGCTAGCTAAATCAATGAAGAAAAAAAAAATATTTTAATGACTTTCAAGAATTGTCACAATTATAATATCTATATTGAATTAACAGAAACGTGCTTTGAATTGTATACTGAATTGTATACTGAACTGTTATGCGATCCTCGCAATCGAAAGTGTGTTAGATTGTTCGTCGTCTGTACATTGCATGGGTGCATTAGATAGCATACGAAAAGGCGCGGAATAAAAATTTTTTTTTATTATAACAGGAAAATTTTTTGTTTTTTTTCGATTCGAAAAGTTCCGACATGAATATATATCTATGTTGTACGTATATACGCAATATATGTTTATATTATATATAGTTATATTATCAATGTATTCCAACCCAAACTCAACTCTCGTGTAAACGGGGCCAATATATGTAGATACTTATATACAGAAGTGTCGGTTACGTTAACAGTGTCGCGAATTCAATGGTTTTTTCCCCATCTCAAAAAATATCAACATGCATGTTTATCTATGTACGTACATACACAATATATGTACATACTTATATACAGAGGTGTCGGTTACGGTAACAGTCAATGGTTTTTTCCCATCTCAAAAATGCCCAACGCACTTAAAGAAGTTTTCACTTCAAAAACCTCACCTAACAGGCTACCCACCGTTCAATTCGATATATTCACGTTATTCTAATCTATTAATTTATTTTAGTGGGGTCAGTTTCGCAGTTTAGTTTTCACGCAATTCCATACTATTTTCAATGCAACAATCTCCAAAATGCAAATTTATATGGAATATCGCCCAATTTTGCTATGTTCATAAAATCTTAAATTTCGAATAACTTATGAAATTTTCAAATTAGAATATTAGTACTCAATGATGTTCAAACAAGTATCATAAATATCCCTTTAAAAATGATCTGATATATTTATAATGCAGATATCCCTCAAAATGGACGTTTATGCGAAATTTTGTGCTATTTTGCCATGTTAAGTAAATCGTAAATTTCGAATATCTTTCGAAATTTTAAATAACAAAATTCATAGTCGAGGCTGTTCATGCCAGTATCCTAAATAATATTTTAAAGTGGTTTGGCATCTTTACGATGAAAATATTCCTAAAAATGGACGTTTATGCGAAATTTTGCCCTATTCTGGCTTATTAAGTAAATCGTAAATTTCGAATATCTTGTGAAATTTTGAATTAGGAAATTCATAGTCAAGGATGTTTATGCTAGTATGTTATATGATATTTTAAAAATGTTCTGACATCTTTACGATGAAAATATCCCTCAAAACCGACGTTTATGCGAAATTTTGCCGTATTCTGCCATGATAAGAAATTCCTAAATTTCGAATAACTTGCGAAATTTTCAAAGTAGCATGTTTATAGTTAATGATGTTCATAGCGGCATCAAAACTGATATTTAAACGCTGTTCTTACATCTTTACTATAAAAATATTTCTTTTCATGCACGTTTAAGTGGAATTTTGCCCTTTTCTCTCATGTTAAGAAAATCGTAAATTTCGAATAACCTTTGAATTTTTTTAATTAGAATGTTGAAAATAACTAGGGTTCTTGCCAGTGTCATGAATAATATTTTAAAACTGGTCTGATCTCTCTGCGATCCTTTTTTCGCAAGATATCGTGTACACAGACTGACAAACTAACATACTAACACACTAACAAATTAACAGACACCCTTCAGGCGGACACCATACCCAATTTGATATTTCCGGATTCCTCACACCTGAAAACGTGTAAAAAAGTAAAAAAACCGAGGTCGAAAAATTTCACGATTACCTAAGTTCACCATACCTATAGTATGATGGGGAACTAAATTCATAGAAAAAATGCTATGCTAATATAGAATAAAATAAGTAATAATAATAACTATAATAATTATAATAAACAAATTGTGTAATTGTGTCAATTATGTCTGTAAATAATCATTAAGTGTTGTTGAATTTTATGTCTCTATTATTTAGTTATCAATTGATCTTCACTCTTTCCCTGCTGGCTGTCGATATTTAAAATAATCGCATTTCAAAAAGTATCATTCCTCGCTTATTTAGCTCTCATACCAGTTTATATTACTTTAAAGTTGCTATCACTATTTAGAGTTAATAAATTGTACCCACTAAATAAAAACAAAGAATACGCGAAAGTATTAAAATGGAAAAGAATTATGAATACCGATATAACATGTAAAATATAAAATTTTCTTCTTCTTTCAAATGGTATTTACTAAGCCATAATAGTTAAAGCCATTGTTTTAACTATTACGTTTTTTTTTTCTTATAAATTATCTTTTTTCAAAATTGTTTTATTCATTCCAAACCATTGAAGACATTTTCTTTTTTCGGACTATATTGTTCCCATATGAAGTCTCAAACCGAGTGTTTCGTACCAAAATTGTGATCTGTAGATATTAAATTATACTACCAAGAGAAACAGAAGAAAAACTATAATAAATATTAAATTATGATACTGTCCGAATTAAAAGAAATCTACGTTAAATATTAGTTTTATGTAGTTCTTGAAAAGGCTTTTAAAAAATATTATGACTAAGGATCACTATTTTGATCATGACACTGATTTTTTTTTAAATGCTTGATATCTCAGACAGGTTTTCATAAAGGAAATTTGAATTCCGCCTTTTTAAAACGATAATTTTATAAAAAGCAAAATTTAGACCATTATAGTCTTTAGAATTTTAGTTCTGAGTCATTAGGTTCACACTTTCTAGATAGATTAAAAGATGAAAGTACTGGTTTCGTAAAAATTTCCGACTTCGGATTTTCGAGAAAGTTACACGTTTTGTGTGGTCTAGAACACGACTGGGCCATATTTAGAATATCTCTGTCCGTCGGTCTGCGTGTGTGTGATTTTTGTGGCGACTGTATCTTCGAAATTACTGCGCAGAATTTCATACAAATGGGTACGTAGTTGCACCATGACATAAATTAGTGCTTGTCAACTTTTGGTGAAAATATTCTAACAGGTGGGGCTGCTATTCTTTTTTGTTTTTCTAAATTTTTAATAGTTTTTTTTTTTTTTTTAACATTTTTTTTCGACAAAAAGTTTGTTACTTAAAACATCTTTTTCCTGTGTACTGCTTATTTCTGTCCTTATTTATAGCTTTATATTTAGCAACTTGCACGGTTTTCTATATTTCAAAATAAATAAATAAACGGAAGGAAGGAAAAAAAAAAAAAAAAGAGAAGTATTTATGTACTGACTGTTTAATAAGGATATTGCTGTATTATGAGGATTATTTATATCACTTTATATTATTTATTTCTACATCACATTATGTACTGCCATTTCTCATACGTGATAGTAAATTTAATTTTATTCCACAGTATTATTTCATTTAATAATTTTTAAATGATCGTCAGGTGTTTTTTTTTTATAATGATGGTGTGTGACGAGCGTTGTTTCTATTGGCGTTGATTGTTGCCAATTCCCAATAGCGATTTCGGGAGAGTTTGATACATCGGAGGTAAAATGATACTTTTTCAAATAAGAAATATTGAACTATTGTATTGATTTGTGCCTGTCTTTATAATAAAAGTGTAATACAATTGTTTAAACAAACTAACGTTAGTTATATTATAATTATGACATGTGGTCTTACATTATTTCTTTTTGCATTATATTATATCTTGACATAATACTTAATGAAGGATGAGGGTCCATAAAAGGGTTTTTTGACCTTGAATAATTTCAAGTTCTTATTTTATTGTGTGAATGGTTAGGCTATCATAAATAAAAAATGATGCGAATTAGTTCGAAAAATTCAGTATAATTTTTTACCTCTCATATGAAGAGTCATTGTTTGAAATAATGTTAAATGTGAGCAGTGTTACCAGATCTGGCGGATTTTTTATTCAATAATCAACAATAATTTTTAATTGTAACGCTTGCCTAATCACTCCGAAGATTAATAGTCCATTATGTATATCAAACATCACTTCTCAGAATTATTGGTGATCATTGAATAAAAAATCCGCCAGATCTGGCAACACTGAATGTGAGCTCCACCTGCAATCGGTATTTTTGTAAGTTACATAATTTTAGAACAGGATATTCTGTATTCATGTTTATACTAAAAATATATATACGTTATAACTATACTATTTCTAATCAAAACATTTGTATCCATAGTACATTGTTTGTAGAAGGATGACTACTGAGTATATTTTAAAGAAATATTGTTGTTTAAAGATTGCAAAAAGAACGCCAGTAGGCGGAGTTAACAGTTTTTTCAAATGAAGCAGATTTCACCCTCTGCATTAAAAGTTAATATTGTAAAAAAAGTACCTAACAGGGCTCCCACGGCGCGATTTTTTTCAAGGACTCTTTCATCAGTATTATCTAAAAATAAATTTGTTCTTAAATGTGAAGTGTGCATTTAAGAATATTTTTATCTTAAGATTATTCTGGTGCAAGAAAAAAGGGGTGGCCGTGGGAACCCTGCCTAAGAACTGGCATTTATAAGTAATAAATAAATATTTTTTGAATGAACCCCATAAAATGCAAGAACACGAACAATTGTTTCGTGTCGAAAGAAAACACGACTCTTCAACTGGCGAACAAAGTAGGCACGAGTACTGCAAACAAAGCGGCAACGCACAAACAATTGTTTCGAATTCTTGTATTTATGGTGTTCATTCAAAGGTTTTTACTTATTAAAAGTTAATATTGTTTAAAATATAAACTGTCATGATAAAAACAGACTTAATATACTTTTAAAAAAGATATTTAATGCAACAAAAGTGCAATTTACATTGAAATTAATTAGATAAATTCGATTAATCAGTTTCATCACTTTCTGACCAGTGAGAAGTAGTAGCGTTCACTATGATCAATGTTGTATTTACCCCCCCCTCCCCCCTTTTTTTTCTTTTTTACGAGCGCAGTGGTGCAACACTCTTATTTTTATGTGTAATTTGTGTCATAGTGTTGTCCATAATATATTTCAATTAGAAAGTTTTGGGCCTTTGTTCTCATATTAGATATTTAAAAAAAGTAGGTCAAGTCTCTAAAATTAGGGGAATAGTATGAAGAATATTGATGGAAACTTAAAATACATATGTTCTGAAATAATTAAAAGCAAAAAATTTCATATGCGTGATCAACCTGATATTTTTCTGAATTTTAAGGCCAAAAATCCCTTATGGACCCTTATCCTTCAATCATATTGAGCAATTTTTGATCGATTGTTGAGTGGTTTGGTTAAACTTAAAAAATACTGTTTTAATCTGCATGGATGGTTCATGAATCAAGATTTCGATTTTGTAAGAGTTCGTTATATCGAAAGTAATTTATGTATTAATGGAAAATATGTGAAACAACTTCAGTGATTATCATAATGTGTCAATCGTTATAATAAAACTTAACTAAATTTTTGAAACTAACTATTTGTTGTAACGTTCTCGTAAGGTACATTCACAAACTGTGACAGTGACACACCGATCAAATTTACAGATAGTTAAAAGATATCAAGATTAATAACTACCAATTTATCCGAGCTAGTTTCTTTAGAAAAGAGATATCCCTAGCAGCATTGATCAATCGTATTTTGCTCGCTCTTTCATCGATTTCTCGAAATTTGCTCGAGTAATAACAAGGATGTATCATTTCAAGCAGTATCTAAGATCGGTTTTCGATTAGGAAAAATTTACCGAAAAAAGATATCGAACCGATGACAGATCACTTAAAAATTCTTTAGAAATAGTGTCTTTACATCGAATCAGCTTCTAAAATTCATCGGGTTCCGATCATCGGATTCCACTATTCCCAATGAGCCATTTTAGATGAACTCCAGATGAGATTCATCGCTTTTGGTGAGATTTCGGGTATCGGCCGATCACAAGTTCATCGGTCATCGATGAGACGCCGTTCAATGGCTGATTAAATTTTGCTACTAGGGATCAGAGTTCGAAACTTTTGTTATTCAGCTGGGAATTATGACGTCATTCTCTTTAACTATTTGTCTTTTCTAGTTCTTTCAAACACGAACGATTTATTTATTTTTTTAAATTCTATTTCCTATTAATTGCACGAAATATACATACATATTCGTAAAATTACTCCGATAGTAGATCTGTAAACACTCTCTCTCCACGCCAATGACCGCTAAATAAATAAATAAATAAAAAACCTCGATTAAACCCTTGCAGCATTGATCCATCGTATTTTGCTCGGTCTTTCTTCGATTCCTCGAAATTTGCTCGTGTATACAAGGATATATCATTTCGAGCTGTATCTAAGATCGGTTTTCGGTGACTAAAAATTCACCGAAAAAAGATATCGAACTGATGACAAATTACGTGAAAATTCGATAGAAATCGTGTCTTTCCATCAGATTTTCATCGGATCAGCTTCTAAAATTCACCGGGTTCCGACCATCCGATTCAACTATTCCCGATGAGACACTTTAGATGAACTCCCGATGAGATTCATCGCTCTTGATGAGATTTCGAGTATCGGCCGTTCACAAGTTCATCGGCCGTCGATGAGAGGCCGTTCAATGGCCGATTAAATTTTACTACAAGGGAAATATCTCTTACATAACAATACAACTATTTTATTTTTGTTTTCAAATAGCTTTTTAAAATGACTTTCTAAAATAGGAAAATCATGCGTGTCTTTCATAAAGCAGCACAAAAATAAATAAATAATTCGAATAAAAAAAAAAAAAAAAAAAGGTTCTATATTAAATTTTTGCGAAAAGATAAACTGAAGCCTATTTTTAATTTATAATAATAATAATAATAATAATAATAAATAATTCTGCACAAACATAATTTAATGTAGAAGAAAATTATTTTTTTTAGTCTATTTTTCCATATAAAGACATGTAATAGATATATTCCTTCCCTTAGTAACGGTAATTATATTCGTTTCTTAAAATTTCTTTTAAATAATCCTCTTCTTTCTTAAAATAAGGGAGAAAACTCCATAAATTGAGAAAGTTTTGCTTAAAAGATGTGTGTTAAGGGTATTTGAAAATACCCATTATATATAGTCATTCTAACATTATATATATTAATAATAACATACCACTAACATTAATAACTTTAATAATGCTTAAACAATAACGCTAAAATAATTTAAAATTTCCAACAACATTAATTCTTGAATATTGTATACATATATTATTGATGCATATAAAAGAGCTAATAACACAAAAGAAAGTCATGATATGAAATTCAATTTAGTTTGTTGCAATCATATCTTATAATGAGGCTTTCTTCACGTTAAGTTATGATTTAATGATTTATTTTCCCCAAAATTATTTTAAACCTTTGCAAAAATATATTTTTAGAAACTAAATTTCTATTTTATTTCAGAAATTTTTGTTTCAGAAACTAAATTTATATTTAAGGGTAAAAATGAATGAGATTTTTTTAAACTTTAAAATAGCAGAAATATTCAAATAAAATAAAAACTAGCTATTATTGGGTAAAAAGTACATACATAAAAATATAATAGGGAAGGAAGCATATAGGAAAAAAAAAAATCTGGAGTGACTCCACTCGACTTTCCGAACATTGAGTAACTAACAGTTTTGTAGATAAAATAAAGAAAGAGGAATTGCTAAACAAACAAACGAGAGAAAACCATAATAGAGTGTTTTTTTCTCCATATATCACACGAGGTTTTATTTAACGCTACTGAACTTTGAGCCCTTAGATCATAATGATAAAGAATTTTTCGTTGTGTCCCTGTAAAAATCTATAAATGCTAGATTCACCAAAATGCTTATAGTTAGTGCAACAGTGATTTATAATATTCATACAAATTTTCAGCTCAATTGAATAAGGCGTTTAGATGCTATCGCACTTTTAAAAATTGGTCGTGAAAGAAATCTTAAGAAATTAATATAATAATCATTGCTAAGGAACGGAGCTTCATATTTTAAGGTAAAATAAATTAATTTTTTTAAACACATTTTATATATTTAAAACAAAATATAGGTGTTATATTAAAAATTTAAAATATATAAAATAATTACATCAAATGACTGAAAATTGCGTTATTTACCACAATCTTAGAGAAACTTAATCTTTAGATTAAACAAATTTTGTAGTCATAAGAAATTAATTTAGATATCTGCCATCATAAGTTTTTGAAATTTTTGGTCCTGGCTTTTGGGAAAAAAACTCAAAGCATTTTCAGTAATATAGAATATTTTGGCATTAAATTAAAATATTTAAAGGATAGATTTATTAGGAACGAAAGAACTATTTCTTTCAAACCGCAAAAAAAGCGTCGTTACCATCTTAGACCACGTTGCATAAAGTAGAAAATTCTGTAACGTACAGTAAAGAATGAAAATTTAAAAAAAAAAAGCTTCTCGTCAAAAACTATATTCAACTTAGGATAGAATTTGACTTTTTTTATTTATATTTTAATGATATATTAAGTTCTTCAAATTAAAAAAAAAAAAAATGTTTCATATAATTTTTACTTTCCGAACACTATAGTGAGGAAAGTATTGTAATCATGTCAAAAATCCGAATATCAGATTTTGATGTTTCTATACGTTTCGAGGTCCCCTGAGTACGTTTCCACTATTTTTGAGATGATGTATGTATGTGTGTGTGTATGTGTGTATGTGTGTATGTATGTGTGTATGTCTGTGAGTGAACACGCTAGCGTCTAAACGCTTTGTTCAAATAAGCTGAAAGTTGGTACGTATATTGTAAGTCACCATAGTACGAACCCTATAGATTTTGGTGAATCTAGCACTTATAGTTTTTTTACAGGGACACAAAGAAAAATTCTTTATCATTATGGCCTATGGGACCAAAATCTTAAAAGGGCGATAGCATCTAAACGCCTTATTCAATTGAGCAAAAATTTTATACCCATATTATAGGTCACAGATACTCAATCTGTATAGATTTTGGAGAATCTAGCACTTGTAGTTTTTTTACAGGGACACAAAGAAAAATTCTTTATCATTAAGGCCTATGGGGCCAAATTTTTAAAAGTGTGATAGCGTCTAAACGCCTTATTAATCTGAGCAAAAAAATTATACACATGTTATAGGTCGCATTTGCACCAAATGTATAGATTTTGGTGAATCTAGCACTTACAGTTTTTTTACAGGGACACAAAGAAAAATTCTTTATCATTATGGCCTATGAGACCAAATTTTCCCTCAATTTTATTTTTAATCTTATATTTTCTCTTGATGCCAAGGGAAAAATAATTAAAAAAAGAAAGAAACGCTTTCATTTACTTAGTTTAATTTGTTTAAAAGAAATGGCCTGCAATTCCGTTTTCGTTTGGTCTTTTGTCTGAATTAAAAGAAAAAAAAAAAAAAAACATATGTATTTTGCATGCCCTAATCAAATCTAGTGACAAAGTAATTTGTATTATTATTTCTCCATAAATTCCTTTCTTTTCTTTTGCTAATTAAACGGGTTGACATATATATATATATATATATATATCATGGAATTATTCGAAATCTTCAATTTTATTAAAATTTTTATGAATAAATTATAAAGAATGTAGAAACTTGCATAAATACGGGCTAGGATCCCTTAAAAAGACCTCCATGGAGGTCACTCCCCCTGAGGCTTAGGACCCCAGTGCAGTCAATCGGAGTAATCCTAATACCATACCATACCTATAAAGAAAGTATTCATAAGGGATACTGAACAAAATTCTTAAGTGCAAAAGATTGGATTTTAACGTGATTGCGGTTTCATTCTTTAACATTATTGAGGAATATCGTTAAGGAGAAGTAGGCGTTGCAGACATTACCGTAAATTTCAGACTCAGAAAAAAAAAAAATAAATAAAAGACATATTTATTGAAATATAATAATATTAAAAATATTTTAATTCCTCGAAAACTAATATAAGTTCAATAAAATTAAATTGAAAATTTAAAAAATGTTCCCTGTTAACTAATTAAAAAAATTCCCTAGATTTTATTCAAAATATTTCATGCAATTTTTTTAACATAAACAAAATATTTTATCTTTCAATGCTAAAAAAAGTTGCATTGAATTCCAGCATTCAAAATCATAAAAATAATTTTTAAATAATTAACTTTTTAATGAATCCATAAATATGTTTAGAATACATTGTTGAACTATAATAATGTAAAATCGAAAGGGGGGGGGGGAGATTAAAATTTAGCCAGGAAATTTTAAAAGATTTAAAAAAAAATTAAATTTTGAATTTTATTTTATTAAAGAGCTTTCGAGAAATTTTAATATAGTTAACATTTATATTTCAATACAAATGAAAGAACATTTTCATAACTATAAAAAAATCGCAATTTACAAAAAAAAAAAAAAAAAAAAAAAAAAAAAGATTTGTACCGTCCACTACCCCCTGAACTTCTTAATATTATTTTTAAACTCATATTTTGAACAGAATAATTCAATAAAGTTTAAAATTTAAAAACGATTTTCAGCCAAATGTGGTAGTCTTTCCATAGAACGTGAAAGAAACAGGAGCTTCTAATCATTATCTGTTGGGGACTGATTTGAACCGAACAATATTAGATTACACGGGGAACTGTTTAGAAACCAGTAAAACGCCAAAATAAACGGAGAAAAAAAAAGTTCTTTTCTTTTAACTCAGCTTTTCTCGTCGTAAAAATCAAGAAATTCAAACTTTTAAAAGAATACCACCAAACATTTTAAAAGCAAACACATGTATTGGATTTCATAAATTGTACTTGCTTGTTTCAGTTGAGGGCGGAAAGGAAGAAAAAAGGAAAACAACGGAGTAAAAAGTAAAGTTGCTGGAAGAAAAATTTAAAGTTCTTTCTTACAAAGTCACTACTATCGTATTTGTTTTTGGGAATTGAAAAGTCTTTTTCTTTTTCTTAAGTAAAGAAAAACCAAATAAGAATAAGGCTACTTAAATGTATGGTGTTTTAAAAATCTGTATTTGAACTATTATGAAAAGAAATACGAAACATTCTGGGATTTTTTATAAAATAAAACGTAACTAGTAAGTTGTAGTCATCACAAAACTTTCTTCCATATTTTTTAAATATAAATTCACACAGTACAAATTATTTATTAAAATAAATTCCCATGATGAATTCAGACGATTTTCATCTCAGAGAAGTATTACACTAAATGTCAAAAGAAAGTTAGTTAATTTTGTGTCCTACAGATAACACTTGTAAAAATGCATTTTTTCCCCATTTTTTATTTTCTGTTAAAAATGAAGAGAAAAAAACAGTCAACTTATCACTGATCTGTGTAAAGTTACTGACGAATTCTTTTGAAAAACACTAGTACTGAAAATACTCCCCCACTTTCCTGGAAGGAAAATGATTCACATATATGTACAATATTTTCCTAGTTGAATGTTACTATTATCAAAATTTCTTTTAATTGCACAATTATTAGTTATAAATATTTTTTGTTAAACAGATTTATACGAAATTTTGTCCTATGCAGCCATATTAAATTTATACATATATATATATATATTAAAAAAAAAAAAAAAAAAAGAAAGAAAGAAAAAAATAATAATATTACAGTTTTAAAAAATTAAAGAACACGCTTTTATAGAAATGTGAACTAAAAAGCACAAAATATATTAGTATTAAAATGCAGGGTAAGAGAAAATCGTGTGAGTGACACACCATAATATTTACATACATTTAAATATTTAATTAAAATAATTTAGAATTAAAGAAAAACCATTTTTAAAAAAATCTCCCCTGATTGAGATCGAACGCTAGACCTTTAGGTTCGTAGCGCGGAGCTATACCTCAACGCCACGACGTTCACGCAGGGAAAGTCTTTTTTTACAATATAGATTTTTTGTTTGCTCCCAGAGCGGTTACAAACATACAAATATACATACATACATACATACATACAGGTGAAGCTAATAAAAGCGTGTTAAAAAAGATGTGAATGTCACCTCTTAAGCAACATGCACTAAAGTTGATAGGTACCAATTTATTTCAAGGTACAATTAAATATCACTTTGATGAATTGCTGCGCATTAGTAGCCGAGATAGAGTTGGTAGAAATATTTTGTTACACACATATAGACAGATATTTTCTAAAAATACAAGGGGAGGCTGAAAAGTTCCTGGCTTTGTCTCGTTCGAGTTGAAAAATAAATTTAGTGGTAAATGAAAGCTAAATGTCTCGATATGTAACTGTACAGAGATCAAGTCATTCTGACTTTTTACAACTTTTTTTTTTTTTTTTAATATGTGCAGAAATGTTTGAACGCTGATCAGAAGAAGTAACGAATTGAAACATCCAAAGCCATTTTGGTCTATTTTGATGCTTTAAAAGACTTTCTGTCCAGGTTAGTGACAGAAGGCCGAACATGGCACCATGTTTATGATCCTGAAACAAAGGAGTAATCAAAGAATGCTTCCACAAGGGTTCCGGTGGCCTAAAAAGTTCTGAGCCAGAAATCGGCCAAAGAATTTATGCTGTACGTTTTTTTGGACAAAGGTAGGATTCTGCTAGTGGACTTTTTCCTCCAGGACTCCAGTATAACAGAAGAACATTATGCTTACATTCTAGATCAACTAAAAGAAGAAGCAATTAAAAAGAAACGTCCAGGGAAGTCCACCAAAGGAATCCTGCTTTTGCATGACGATGCATCTGCGCACACATCCAACATCGTTCGAGCTAAATTGAACACTCTGAGTTTCCAATGGTCTACCATACTCCCTATTCGACTATCCTAGTTTTTTCTGATGATTTTAAGTTTCCTAATTTGAAAAAAAAAAAAAAAAAAAAAAAAAAAACCCTCTAACTTGAAGGAGCAACGTTTTGAGTACAAGATGTTGCTGAACACTGGTTACAGGAACAATCAAATACATTTTATTTTAATGATCTACAAATGTTCGAACAACGCTGTGAAAACTGTATCAGTTTCCAGGGAGATTATATTGAAAAAATATACAATTTCATAATTTTGACTTTTTTCTTTCTGGGCAAAGCCAGAAACTTTTCAGTCTCCTCTCGTAGTCAAATTGTGTTCAGGATATTTTAAAAAGTATAACTCCATAGAAAACCGTAAATCGAAAATATTTTAAGAATCCAATACTTTCTTCTATTGAATGCAGAAGAAAGTAAGTAGACTGTGTTGTATTGATCAGTAGATGTGGAAAACAAACTTAAATGATCAAAATAAATTTGTGTGCAATTGTCCTATTTGAAGAAGTGATTTGAAGGTGTAACAATAGTTCTTTATTAAAAACATAAAATTTCGGGGAGTAATAAATAAGGATCCACTAAACCAAAATGTGGTCTAAGACCTTGTGTTTATTCGGTACCTTTTACTTTTATCGTCTCAAAAAAATTGACCTTGTCAATGTTTTACAAAGTATAAATGATTAAATTTTCTGAAGCTTGATTTATAAACTAGAATCAGAGAAAAGGCATACAACTTCTTTTGCATAGAAAACCAGAGTTACAATGCAATTACTCGGCTTTAGAAACAGGGCGTCTCACTGTATAGTTCAAATAAAGAACTATATCCTTAATTTTTCAGTAATGAAGATAGCGTAACATTTTTGACTACGGATATATATATATATATATATTTTTTTTTTTTTTTGGTCAAGTGTGATCCCAGAACATACATGATTAAAAAATTTCAGCTTCATACTTAATAATCCCTTTTCCGAAAACTTCAGTTTTTCAAATAAAAGCCAAACTAATACAAATAGGTGAAGAAAGTGACCAAGACCAAGCCAAAAAATCAAGCCTGTGCAAACAATTGGGAGTCTTGTTCTTGTCAAAGCGCCAGTTCTTTACTAACGAGCTTATCTATTCAATCTCTGATAGGTACAATTCACACAAATTGAAGTTCTTATTAAAAATAATTCGGCGTTTACTTCAAAAATGTGTAGTTCACATTAGGTCGATGTTAAACATTTCGAATTGTTTATCGTATCCCAAAAACAAGGGAATTAACTAATCTGAAGATTAGCGTTCCTATTTGTAGAACCTATAAATATTGTAACTTCTGTAATTGAGTGAATTGTACCGGCATGAAGTCAATCGGGTTAACTAAGGATTCACCCGTTGCGCGTTATATTCGATTCCTAGCCTCACCAGTGACCACTCTCGCTTTCAGTTAATAAATGCCGGAGTGGAGTCCCGGTTGAAACATATACATTCGTAAGGATTCGAAATTCATTTAAGCAGTATAATTAGACCATTTGAATGTCTAAAGACCATGGTCTAAGATTATTTTATAAATTATCGTAATCTAAAATTTCTTTATTGGTATGTTTTCTCTATTATTTGGTTAGATAGATTATCCTAATCTTAGATATCTTAATCTTAATCTATAAATTATCTTAACCTAAGATCTTAAGTTCTAAGATTATCGTAGAATGTCTTAGACCATGGTGCAGTCTAATTAGACCATTTAAAGTTCAAATGGTCAGTATACTGGCCTTTTGTTTTTAGCTGCTGGGTTCGAGACCCGGTTTAGGCATGGGTGTTCGTAGTGATTTGTTCGTGTTGTTGCCGTATGCCACTTGGAAATTCCGAGCCCCGGTAGTGGAACCATCCGGATTTAAGGCAAGATGGGTGCGCCTTCCGTTTTTAGGAGCGCCACTTAGGGAGAAAGAACGACTTTAGCTCCAGAAGCTGGTGAAAGATGGCAGCAACAACCAAACAACAGGAACTCGAATTTTGATCTGGATCAGGGCCGAGTTAAACCCATTTTCCGGTACTCTAGAGGCATAATTTTTGACGGGAACTTGGAGGACTTTGCGACCACGACGGAATTTAACGTGCACCAGTCGCCATTAGCGTACACGACGGTCTTCGGCCGGCTCGAGGACTGAATCCGAAATCTTTCGATCACGAACTCGCTGCTCTTACCGACCAGGCTACCGCGACGTTCGTAATGACTTTAAGTCGTAACTGCCCGTCTATGTCTATGAATGACCGTAAAAAAATTACCGTAGAGTAAGAAACCCCAACCCAATGAACATGATCTAATAAGCTTTAGTGGGTAAAAATGATTGTTGATTGTTAAACCAGACCAAAAAATTGCCCTAATAACTTTTCATTCTTGTCAAAATTCGCCATTAATCCCAAAGAAGTGTAGGTCACAGAAATTTTTAAAAGACTTTATAATTTGATCTGTGACGTTCTGTATAACGTTACTTACAACCATTCAATATTTCGTTTTGATTTTAATAATAATAAAGATCTTTTAATAACACTTTTATCATATTTACTTTGCTTTCCATAAAAAGAGGCCCGATCATCCTTAGGGGTGCGTCCCAGACCGTCGCCAATTACCCACAGAGCAGTACTACTGTGACGTTAAAACCCAACTAACAAACCAACCATAAGGCGAGCTGGCGCATCAGGTATTTTGTTGCCATAGGGTTGCCACATGTACCCAGCGCGTTCCATTGATAAATAAACAGCAGTCATAATTTCTATCATCTTATGTTACTTTAGAGTTACTCCTTTTATTATATTTCATTATTTTAGCTAAGTAAATTATGATATGGGAGTTTGTTTAACGATAAACTGCTATAATCACTCAAGAAAAGAACATAAAATGTTCAGATTTCCATAAGATAATTTAAGACGAATAAAACAATATACTTATATTTACTTACATTTTTCTTTGCATTTCTGACATGTGTTAATGTAAAAATGCAGAGAAATGTGTTATTTTAATCATATTATTTATATTGATATTGATAAATCGATTTAAGAAGACCTTTTATTACTGTGTGTTTAAGCTTTGGCGATATTTTGTATAAGAAACAGAGACAGCCCTATTAACACATCTCATTTCCTATACAACCACATCCTGATAATGTAATGTGAAAAACAAAATGTGTTTTTAGGAATATTAATGTTACTTATTGCTTTTGTTGACCGATCGTAACTTCAGGTCAAGATATCTTTAAAATACCAAAAAAGAGATAAGGACGCCAAGCGGGAATGCCGTCCTCTTCGGAGGCAAAAAAAATGGCGGCGATGCGCCGGCCTATATATTTTATTTAGGGGCTCTAACCAACCATAAAATGGGATAATGCAAACCTCGCATTCGACCCGCAACCCGACTTGAAATCGCAGTTTCTGACATGAAACTCGACCGACAATACAGTATTGTTAAATTTATATTATAAGGTTCTGAATTAAAATTCCTTTTCACAAAATATAGTTGAGTTATTAAATAGATCTTTCAAAGAATTAAATGATACATAAAAATTTATATGTATTTATATTTAATAATAAACAAAACTTCAGTTTATAGTGTAACAAAATTTTAAATGAATTAGAATTAAAATCAAAGTAACATTTAAAATGAGATAAAGAATACTAAAATTTAAAAATTAAAAAAAATACATTTTAATTAAAAAACATTAAAATACAAGACAAACGTTTCGGCTAAACACTAGCCCTCATCAGTGTCAAACATACAAAGCACAACATTTACAAAAAAATTCATAATACATCAGATCAAGATTATGTATTCCGGAAAAATAGCTTTAACCTCGTTCAAGGCAGAATGTTGTAATTTAGTAAAAGCGCCCTCTAGAAAAATACGGGATTCATATATATTTACATTTGAAGCTAAAATTTTAAAGTTATCAAAATCAGGAATATAATCACTATTGTAAGAATAGATTACGAGTTTCGATCGTAAATCACCTGTTTTATATGAGCGTTTATGTTCCTTTAATCTAATTTCACCTGTTCTGCCAGTTTCACCGATATATGTAGAATCACAATTTTTACAGGAGATACTATAGATTACACCTAAACGTTTAAGGTGTGTGTGTGTGTGGGGGGGGGGGGGACAGCGCGTTTAAAGTTTGTGAGAAAGTTACTAATACGGAGTTGAGGTTAATTAAAATTACTATTATAAAATCCATTGCACAAGATTTTTTGATAGGATTACAGGAAAATAAAGAAAAATAAAGAAGTAAATATACATTGGAAGACAAATAATTTTCCTACATAATGCTTTAAATGTCAAGTATAAATATCTACGTAATTGTAATTAAATTAATGTTATGAGTCATTGTACTTTTGATTACTATGGAAGAAAAACATGTCATCCAATCTCTGCATTACGGTTAAATTCATAGAAAAATGATTAATTATTAGAAGATTTTTTTTTTTTAATTAAAAATTAATGCACATCCGACATATAAAGCGGGTATCCGAACTGATGCAGGATTCTATAGTTTTTCCTTTACTAAAAAAATTTTACAAATTGAAATAATTAAAATCTCTTTGTTGGCGCGGAAGATGTAGCATGTCATTAAT
This sequence comes from Salticus scenicus, assembly GCA_963930645.1. NCBI lineage: Eukaryota > Metazoa > Arthropoda > Arachnida > Araneae > Salticidae > Salticus > Salticus scenicus. The sequence goes on from OZ005659.1 coordinate 73,141,789, forward strand.
TAGTACAGAATATTAATCGTGAAATTCTTTTTTCGTTAAAAGAGAGTCTATACCCATTTTTGTATTTTCTATCAAGTGCATATGGGACGTTTTTAAAGCTTAACTTAAGCTGCGTTATTTAAAATAAATAAATATATATATATATTTTATAATAAAAAATTATTTTTCATACTTTACTGTTAAGATTCAAAATATAGAAATATGGATTTAAAGCTTTCATCCATTTTTAATATATACATATTTAAACATACAATTTACTATTTACGCGAGTTTAAATTGTTCTTTGAAATTAATTTATGTGTGAGCAAAGTTTTTAGAAATGAATAAATAAATAAATAAATAATAAAACTTCAACTAAAAAGACTCTTAATCTGTCGGTTTTATCCGCACTTTTTTTTTTTTTTTTTTTTTTTTTTTTTAACAATGAAAAAAGATAATTTAACGGGACGTGTTACGTCACAAATGCATATAAATATATTCATGTACTATAATAATAAATAAATAAATAAATAAAATGTTATCCATGGTTTGCCTGTTTTTGGAAGATACATTAATTATTTCAAAATAATAAATTAAGCATACAAAATTAATTGGTCCTTTACAAAAAATAAATAAATAAATAAATAAAAAATAAAAAATCACTATGATATACGCAAGCGAAGTGATGACATCACTGGTCGTCCGTGGATGCAAAAAAAGATATCCTATGTTAATCGCCAATTGGATTTTTTGTAAAATTTTTTTTTAATTCGCGGAAAATTATTTCCCGATTTTAATTCCTATACTTGGGTATAGATATGTATTAGTTATCGTGTTCATACGATAGATTATGTTGTATTTGCTGTAAAATTGGTAAAATTTGAATTTTAAAATTCAAAACTTTAGAAAAAAAAAAAAAAATGACAGACTTCCATATTCGATTGAAAACATAAACATTTCAAAGGATGTCTGGGATTTCATTTCATGTCTGTCATCCTCAGCCAAAAAAAAAAAAAAAAATATATGTATATATATATATATATATATATATATATCGCCAAGTTATCTGGCGAACATATTTAATTCCTTTCAAAAATCATGGTTATTTAACAACTTATATTAAGAGAGTATGGAATAATATGAAACAATTTTTCGTACAATACATATTATGAAAATATACATCTGACATGTATATTTTCCTATTACGTTTTTGATCTCCAAATACAAAAAACGCCAAGGATGACAGAGTTTTGAAATTTAAAATTAAAATTTTGTCAATTTGGCAGCAAAATAACTCAATCGAACACATGCATACGATAACTAATACATATCTATATCCAAATACGGGGATTAAAATTGGGGATAATTTTCCTCGATTTTTAATAATTTTTTACAAAAAATCATAAAATAACGAGTTAATTTTGCAGAATTTATTCATCTATAATAATAATAATAATAATAATAATAATAAAATTTTAAACAACACAAAACAAATTGTATTTTTAGAATAAATTCTTTTCGTTGTTATGTGAAATTTTGATATGTCAGAAGAAAATAATAATAAATTAAATAAGTAGAATTCCACAATGTCACGAAAAATTAATAATACTCGTATAAATATAAATAAATAAAAATAATGCTATAAAATTTGAATTAAAGGATTACGAGGCCATTTTTTATTTACTGGAGACGTTTGGACTTTAAAACATCTAAATATCATGTAAACCAATTTTTAATAATTTCAAGTGGCAAGGAGAAATAAATTTGGAAATACACGTGTAAAAATCATGCGTTACGCGAGTGCTGCAGTCCGACTAGCAATCAACAATCAGGAGTGGTGAAATGAGAATTCAAAGTAATCCACAAGTAAGGTAAACGCACCAGTAGTGGACCCTGTACCAGTAGTAGACACTTTTAATTTTAAACTCGGAAAATAAGCTACCTAATATTTCTGAAGATTCGAGCAATGTTCAGGAAGGAAGCTATAGTCCCCTACTGTTAAGCCCTTTAACTAAAAATAATTCCGGCCATTAGTTTTAAAATAATGCTAGTTTAACTAAACAAATTTGCCTTTTTTGTGATCTTGCCGTTTTCTTCTTATCACTTTGAATAAGGAAATTAAATTTTATTTGCTCTCTTCTCTGCTTATTTTTAATTGATTTCTTCTACCTTTTGCTTTCATATGGCTAAAATAAGAATGCTTTTGATGTTTTTTAAATCTTGTATTAACGCATAGTATTTTTATGGGTGTCCACTACTGGTACCATAAAATATCGTCATGACCAATAGTGGACAGCCTTGTCCACTACTGGCTCATGTGACTTTTAAGGTCAGATCCAGTAGTGGACACAATTCTGTAATCGCGCAATTTTAAAGTTGAATTCAGTGTTTTTAAACGTCACTATAAAGCTACGCATTTAGCAATTGGCGCCGGTCTGGTACTCACTCTTAGTAGGGTAAGGAGACATGCTATCACAATTTTGATTTTCTGCGGAGAAGGTGGATCCCAGGCTTTCCCAAATTTAGAAAACTGAACAAAATGGGAATTCGCTTGAATCAGAGATAATCTTGGGACATTTTAATTTTTTTATTCGCATTTCTTTCCTTTCTTCTTCTTCTTCTTTTTTTTTTTTTTTTTTTTTGGGGGGGGGGGGCAATATTGGACTTGTTGGTTAAGTTCGGTTCCTACTGAAAAATCGACATTGAAAAAGCATAACTGGGTCATTCTTTACAGGGTTGAGCATGAATGAATTTTATGTCGCACTAGTACTACAGTATAGGCAGTTAACGATGGTCTGAAACTCACCCCTAAGGATAGTCCGGAGACATTTGATAACCGACAAAAGTTTAACTTTGATGGGAACATGGAGGACATTGCGGCCACGAGGAGAAAATTGTGAGGGGACGACTCCTGACTAGCCTTATTAGTGATTCCCAGATTGTCTCCAATAACCAATAGTATAGCACTAGTGCGACGTAAAATTCACTCAAATTTCAGCCCTAAATGTTGGCCCCAATTGGGATTCATGTATGTGAGAACAAACTGCTAAAACGGGACTGTCCCCAATACAAACGTTTGGTCACCTAAATTTTAAAGCAAAAATTCAAAGAGGTCCACTACTGGAACAAAAAAAGGGCCCACTACTGGGTTTTTAGTGTGTCCACTACTGGCTCATTTTAAGCTCTCCGGATTTTTTATTTTTTACACATATAAATGCGACAATTAGCAATTTCCATAATACAGTCGGGTTAAGAAAGAGTTAGTAAAGGTGTGAAATATTAATTAGCTTTTGAAACTCTAAATTTTAGGAAATTACACAAAAAATAGTTGAAAAATGTCCTTAAAGTGTCCACTACTGGTGCGTTTACCTTAATTTGTTTATTTTCATTCTAAATTGAATTTTAAGTCAGACTGAAATTTAAGTCGTATGGATATAAAAGAACAAATTCTACTTACATTTTTTCTTTCATGTGCTTCAGCTATAATTATATTCTATGTATGGGTATATTTTATGTGTTTCAGTTGTGATTATATTCTAATCGCAAAATACACAAGCCATACCATAAATCATAAAGTAGAATTACTTTCACTGAAGTTTCTTATATATTGATACTCGATAAACTTAAAATAAGTTATTTCTCTTGAAAATTCCGTCTACATATAACCACTCCATGAAATGTAAAAACTCTCCATAAAACTTTTAAAACTAATTTTCGAACATTAAATAGTAGAATTCCTTTGTTATTGCTTTAGAATACAACGTACGTAACTAAGATATCACATTAAAACAATAGCAAAAAAAAAAAAATAAAATAAAATAAAATAAAAAAATAAAAAAATAAAAAAATAAATAAATAAATAAAAATAAATAAATAATAATAATAATAATGTTACTATTTAACAAACTAAAACTACTTTTTAAATTTTTGTGGCGGGAGTGGCATTTCATGGAATGATCGATATTTATCCTTCTAATCTTGCAAACTTATTTGTTAATAATTTTTCCTCTTTCCAATCGAAGAAAAAAATATCGGGGTCGATAAAATTTCCGGCTTACAGTTTTTGATAAATGTACGCGTTCTGAGATGTCCAGAACAAGATAATATGTCTGTAGAAAATGATGTCTGTATGTCTCTTAAGATGAGGGACTTTCGTTCCATATTTAACACAAAAAAACGTTGGGAATTTTTTCGAGTGGGAATAGAAAAAAGTTGATCAGAGCTGATCTAGAACAAAACTGCGTAAAATGTTGAACAAAAGTCTTCCGTGTTACACGGCCTTTACTGTATTTCAAAAAGTTTGTGAAAGCTCTAGATCAAGAACTAGCGGACAGCATTTCACCTCTTGTCTTCAATCACCTCTTTCGTATACATAATCTTTGTTCCTATTGGTTTAAAAACAAAAATATCTCTCACATAATTAATGTTGCTACAAAAATGGGTTATCCCAAAAAATTCATTTATTCAATGGACTCTTCCCACCTGACGTCAGAGGTCACATGATAGAGGAAAAACAAATAGCAGACGAAGTCTTGTTTATCTAGAGCGATTGCTGAAATAACATATTTTCTATTCTTTTTTTTTGATCAATCGTATTTAATCTGTGTTATTTTTTATACATCATCATTTTTATACATCAGAAATTGCACCTTGATATAAGTTAGTGCCAAAAGCATCAACTTTTGGTGAAATTTGTCCAACAAATGACACTGTACTTCTGTTTTCTTTTCTTTCTTTTTTTTTTTTTTTTTAAATATAGTTTTTAATATGGCAGTGTAGGACAAAATTTGTATAAATGAGAATTATTGTTAAGAATTATTGTTAACGAGGAATTATAATAACTGAGAATTATTGTTAACGAATAATTGTGAAATAAAAGAAGAATTATTTATAATAGTAATATTCAATAAGAAAAAAATATTGTACATGTAAGAGCAACTTTTCCCTCACCCACTGGGGTACAAATTTTCAAAATGATAATATTTCGAAAGAACTCGTCAATACTTTTAACGGCCCTCTTCACTTACTATCGCCGGAAGCCCGAGCCAATGTTATTCTATGGGGAAATTTTCTTTACAAATAACTTATTAACTAATACATATTTAAAAATTCTGTTTTCACATTTAGAAAATTCCCAACTGTTAAATTGACAGACCTTTTTTACAAATATATTTTTATAATTTTTAATATTTTATTTTGAAATTGCAAAATGAAAAAATTACACATATTGAAAATTTGTATTTTGTAGCTTCAAAATAAAATATAAAAAATTAAAAAAATACATTTTTAAAAAAGGTCCGTCAATTTAACAGCTGGGAATTTTCAGAATGTGAAAACAGAATTAAAAATTATGTATTAGTTAATAAGTTATTTGTAAAGAAAAGTTTCCTATAGAACAACATTGACTCGGGCTTCCGGCGGCGGTGAGTGAAGAGGGCCCTTAAAATGAATTGTTAAACCATAAATATGTGATAATTTAAAACAAAGTTATCGATTTATTTTCATCTTTTAAGATTATTTTTTTGTCTATATTTATAAGATATATGATATGTTTTCGATATTTGGTGTTTTACTTCTTTTAGATGAAAATCGTCTGCATTACTTAACTTTGAAACACACGTTAAATATGAGTTAAAATGTGTTTGGAGAATGTGCCAATATTATAATTTGAAAAAATGGAGTTCAGATGCTGCACCAATTGGTGGAATAATGGTGTAATGATACTTTGTTAATGATTTAATCTAAATAAGTATAGTATTGCCTAATCAAGTATTTAGTAATACTGAAACAGCTGGAAATAGATTTAAACACCAATCTAATATGCCCCATAAAAATCTCAAAGAATTTTTGAAGATTTTGGTTTTCATTTATTCAATCTTTTAAAGATTTGGATTAAAAAAAAAAAAAATCTTTTATTTATTTAATTTTATTTGTTTGTCTCCAGCAAAATATTGTCTCCATAATCCTTCTGAAAGCAATTTGTTTTGATCCCATTAAGAGACGCGGCATGGCTTCCGACCAGGAACTTCTAGTAATTGACAAAAGCTTTTTTTACACGCTTTAAATTGTTGGCATTGTTGCTGGAAATTAATTAATCCATTTTATCCCAGTTTATTTATTTTGTTCAAATTTGAGAACGATCATATTTTATAAGGTTAATTAATCTTAAACAAACCAAAGCAAAATGTTAAATGCTTTTATATTTTATGTAAAAAATCCGACCCGTCCTCTGAAAAAGACACTGGGATTTAAGAGCTGAAAATACAGTCCTTACATCACTTCAATAAAAACAAGGAATTTCCTAATATAATGTTATACTTTATCGGAATATTTTTTTTTTTTTTTTTATTTATATGAGAGTTGCAGAAAGAAATCTGCAACTACAAAGAGAAGATAAAAAACAACGTTCACAAATGCAAGAAATAAATAAAGTTTCAGACGAGGAGTAGGAGGAGGGGGAAGGAGAAGGAAAATAATTCGCCAGCAGAAGTTTATGCCCACCCTTACGCGTTCCAGCTTACAAAATATTCGAACCAAATAAATGATGATTTCCATATGGTATCTTTCAACTGTCCTTTAAATAGGAGAATGGGATACAACGGATTAAGATTAGGTCTGGGCAATGTTGAAAATCCTACATCGCGATGTACTAGTAGCTTTATATCACGATTTAACGATATATCGATATTAGAACATTTATTAACATTTTAGACATAATCTTAACATAACATTTTAGACGTATGACAACATAAACGCTATGTTTTCACTTTAATGCATATAACATTATACAGTGTGTTTAAATTAAAAATATTTTAGAAAAATACTTTTACAAAAGTGTTTTACTTCCATTAAAAAAACTATATTCTATAAAATTATTAAAAAATACTTAAATAAATCTTCTAGTAAAACTCTAAAATCGAAATAAGTCGTCACTTGATAGATTCACTTCCTATTTGAAATATCAATAATTATTTAAATAAATAAGCCCCATACATATTTTCCTGAAAATGCATGATTGTGAATTTTTATTACTTAGCTAACTACGAAAATACTCGCCATATACGAAAGTGGAAACGTGGGGTGTTGGAATAGGTAATAGTAGTAAGGAGTTTAGGGAATATATGTCATTAAAAAAAAAAAAAACTAGCACAACAGTTTATATTATTTGCAGAACAATAAAATTGTTAGTTGTTGTTGTTGTTGTTGTTTCTTATGCCACTCGGAAATTCCGAGCCCCGGTCGTGGAACTAACCGGGTTTAAGGCAGGAGGGGTGCGTCATTCCGTTTTTCAGAGGAGCGCCCACTAGGGAGGAAGTACGTCTTAGCTCCAGAAGCTGGCGATAGATGGCAGCACCAGCAACTCAAATTTTGATCCGGGACAAGGCTGAGTTAAAACCCATGTTCCGGTACCCCCAGAGGTATAATTAGTGAGTTATGTAAACTATTCATGCATCAATCCTCTGTAATATACCACACGTTTTTCATTTTATCTTTACTTCTTCTTAGTCTAAATAATTCGTTCCCTTCAATTCTAACGAAGTAGTTTTCGTTATATTCAACCGAATTCAAATTAAAAATTCCGCGTAGGTCTCACAGTAAGTTTCTAAAATATCTAGCACCGTAGTGGAAAGGGGGTCCAGACGCTTCCCATTAAATTATGCGGTTTCTATTATACCAACACCCAAAAAAGTCCAAATTAAAAATTGTAAAATTTGGACTGTAATCTATTCCGTAAAGTTAGGATTGTAACTTTCCTAGATATAGCACCGTGGGGGTTAAGATCCTCCCCTCTTTCCAATGGTTCCAGTCTTTGTCATACTAACTCCCTACCAACTCTAAATTTAAAATTTTATAAAGTTAGACTGTAACTTTCCAATATAAGACACGGTGGGGGGTTAAGACCCACCCCCTTTCAACGGTGCAGTCTTTGTTAGACTAACATCCCTTCAACTCCAAATTTAATATTTCAAAGAGTTCAGATCATGATTTTTCGAGATAAGGCACCGTGAAGGGTAAGAGGGGGTAAGACCCCCTTTCAAAAGTGCAGTCTTTGCCATACTAACACCCATTGAACTCTAAATTTAAAATTTCGTAAAGGTCGGATCATAATGTTTTGAAATAAGGCACCATGGAGGGTAAGACGACCCTTTTAATGGTGCTGTCTTTGCCCTATTAGCATCCATTCAACTCCAAATTTAAAATTTCGTAGAGTTCAGACCATGATTTTTCGAAATAAAGCCCCGTGAAGGGTGAAAGGGTGTAAGACACCCCCTCCTTTCAGAAGTGCAGTCGCAGTCTTTCTCATACTAACACCCATTCAACTTCAAGTTTAAAATTTCGTCAAATTCGGACTGTAATTTTTCGAGACACTGTGTGTGTGTGGGGGGGGGAGATAAGAAGAGGTTAGATCCTCCCCCCTTTCAACGATTCAGCCTTTGAAATACTAACAACCATTCAACTCTAAATTTAAAATTTCGTAAAGTTCGGAGCAATTTTTCGAGTTACGGCACCAGGAGGAGGGGGGGAGGGGTAAGATCCTCCTCCGTTTCAACGGTGCAGTCTTTGTCATACTGACACTCATTCAACTCCAAATTTAAAATTTCGTAAAGTTCAGACTATGATTTTTCGAGATAAGGCACCGTGTGGGGTTAAGAGGAGTTAAGAACCCCCCCCCCCCCCCCCCCACACACACACCACCTTTTCAACGGTGCAGTTTTTGTCATAGTAGCACCTATCCAACTCCAAATTCAAAATTTCGTGAAGTTCGGACCATAATTTTTCAAGATAAGACACCATAGGGAGGGGTGGGGGTAAGAAGGGGTAAGACCCTTTTCCCTTTCAGCGATGTAGTCTTTGTCATACTATCACCTATTTAACTCTAAATTTAAAATTTCGTAAAGTTCACACTATAATTTTTCGAGATAAGGTACCGCGGGGAGTAAGATCCTCTCTCCTTTCAATGGTGTACTCTCTATCATACTAACACCCATTCAACTCCATATTTAAAAAAATGTAAAGTTCGGGCCATAATTTTTCAAGATAAGACACCATGGGGTAAGACCCCCCCCCCCCCCCCCCCCCACCACCACCACCACCAGCACCTTCCAACGGTGCAGCCTTTTGTCGTACTAGCACCCAACTAAGAATTAATTCAAAATCTTGTAAGGATCGGATCATAACCTTCGGCCAGAACATCAGCAATCAATGTATATCGATGTCCATTGTTTGTATAAGTCACAGCTAGTTTCGATATGATGCATGGCATTAATGTTACCTCTACAGTCATTGATATATATACATAAAAAACTGGCTAAGCATAAATCAATTTAGCAACATAGATGTAAAGTTGATAAAGGCAAGAGTCAGTGTTAAATCAATATAGCGATATAGATGGAAAATCGATGTCAGCAAGAATCGGCATGCGTTTAAATCGATTTAGCGATATGGATGTAAAATCGATGTTAGCGAAATTCAGCATACGCTTAAATGGATTAAGTGATATAGATGTAAAATCAATATTAGCAAGTATCGGCCGAAGCTTAAATCGATTTAGCGATATAAGCATTAAATCGACATCTCTCGATGAATCTATACATCACACAGTCCTAGTTAAGACATCCTACTACTGCCTAATTATAACCAAAACTAAACAGGAGTACTGTTCCTCATATGTGTTTGTACGAAGGATATTGTAAGTTTTAGTTATTAAAAACAAAAAAACAAGATATCTGGACAAAAATTATTCCGCATATTATATATTGTAATCGTTATGTACACAATGTTGTAAATTACAGTTATTGTGTTTCGTCTCAATAAACCGTAGATTGAAGTATCCTCCATAACCTCTCGCTCATTTATAGGAAGATGTATCTCAAGGTTTTCATTATTATTTATAAATAACCCAGATATCCGGATAAAATCATTCTGCGTATTAATTGTCACATATGCAAGTAATGCATCAAATTACAGCTATTAATGATAGTTTCTTTAGTTTCAGAAAACCGTAGATTCAATTTACCCACATCCGCCCTATTCTACGTTAAAGGCTTTCAAAAATCACTGGAAGCAATGCATAACTTTGGGTGGTGATTAGGTAGAGAAATTTTAAGAGTAACAATTAAAAATTACGATTCTGTCTGCATTGTTCTTTAGTAATAATTGAAATTAATTCTTTGTATTTACTTTTTTTAATACTTTTTTTTTTTGTTAGGATTTGTAAATTTAAATTTAATTCCGATTTTGTTCAGTCTTTATTTTAATGCAAAATATGAACTTTTTTTAGTATCTATTAACCAGTTTTGAGACGTATAGTTAGTTACAAGTTACAAATGACTTTTTTGTCTCGAATGATCTACATTAAGTCATATCATAGTATCTAGTATGCATAGGACACTATAAATATGCATGCCCACATTACGATTCGAACGGATTTAGAGGTCATCACCCTACCGACTGGACCACCAAACCAATACGAACTTTTATAGTCTTCGCGGAATGTGCATCGACAAAAGATTTTCACTTGAGTTGATTGGGTTTAACGTCACACTGAAGTTACGTAGAGGACAACTGGCAACGGTATGGGTATTACGGTTGGAGACATGTCATCATAATTTCGATCCTCCGCGGAGGGAGTGGCTCTTCCGCTTCGATCTTTACGGAACATGGTGGATATAGCAGAGAACACGAATTTTACGTGTACTAGCCACCATTACTGTACTCCATGGTCTCTGATTGGCTTGAAGATCGAACCCTATGTTCTGATAACCTGGCTATAGCTTTCCCAAAAGACTTTGAGGTTGAGATTTGGATGATATATATTCACGGGGATTCAGAACTATTGTTCAAAAATCTACATGGAGGTCAGGAACACCATAACAAACAAAAATAATACAGGTATATGTGGTCGCATGCGTAACCTAGACGTGCAATTGTGCTCTAGAAATCACACACGAGGAAAGCTGGACAAGATGAAGCGACAAAAAGGTAGTTTGTGTGAATGAACTACGGAAGGATGATTTGCTATATAAACAGAGAAATGGTAGATATGTACCTCATTTATGATTAGTTAATTGTAGTGAAATAGACATTAAAGAAATGTGTCTTCCCGAGGTTTCTCAACAGATGTATCCCTGCTCATAACATGTTCTGCCTAATAAATGACATCTGAATAACCAATTGAGCCAAATTGGACGTATCGAAACACAAATAAACAATATTGGTATATTGAAAGAATAATGCGGACATGTAACATTTCAATGTGATGGAGCTCCAGCACATTTCTCCTGCGCTGCTGGTTAATATCTGAACGCTATATTTCCAAGGCGCTGGATTGGCCACGATGGACCAATCCATGACGTCTGAGTTCGCCAGATCTGTCCCCTCTTGATTTTTTCTTTAGGGTAACATGAAAATCCTTCTGTATGAAACCCATGTGGTACCGGAAATGGATTTGGTGGCACGAGTCGTTGCTACAAGTCGAGGTATTGCCAATACACTAGACATTCTTGCGAACGTTCTTCGACCAATAACTTGTTGTTGCGAGGAGTGTATTACAACTTCTAATATCTGCTTTAAAACTTTCTTTTAAACAAAAATGTTGTGTAAACTCGTCTTTGCGTAATGAATTATTATTATTTGTGATTTGACTCGCATCTTTCCTTTTCTGGCTTTGAGGAAATGTAACGAGTCTGAATTGTATCTGCGACTATATATTCCTATGATTCTTGTTTGTTATCGTGTTCTGGACCTACATGTAGATTTTTTAACAATAGTTATTAATCACTTTGTATACATACATACATATATATATCGGATAATTTATTATTTCTCTAAAAGTAACTTAAAGCTCAATTTATGCTTGTATAAAATGTTCAAGTCATTTTTTAATTATTGTCTTGTAATGATGTAAATTTGGAATCCTTTTTCATCTACGAGAATATGAATTCTGCACGTAATTTTTAATAAATAAACAAATGACACGATTACAAACATATTTACTAAATAAACGCTATTTTTTTTTTTTTTTTTTGTCATTCGAAATCTCTCAACCATGTATAATAATATATATATATATATAAGCTCAAATATTGATAACACTTTTGCATAGGTATTTAACATACTCTATTTCAAATCATAATTGCTTACATTTAACTCAAATTCTCCAAAAACTTCATTTTAATAGTATTACAAATAAAGCTTCACTTAATTTCTCGCCTAATTAATTATTTATCTTTTAAACATCGTTAATCACGTCTGTAAGCGAATCTTTCACTTTTTCATCCATACAAGATGTGTCGTTAGAAAGCCTGTCATGCACCCGTCCCAACAAATATGGCGTCGAACTAATTACAACACTACCGTTCGCCTCTAAAGAACAACAACAAGAACAAGAAAAGAGATTCCCGGCAGCTTGTTTGGTTGTTAACTCACTGCCTCTAATGTGTTCCAAACAACCCGACACCCGACATTTTGCTGAACCACCAGCAACGTTTTCCAAGCCTGGTGCCTCAATTTACGACGTCTATTAAGGTATTATGTTTCCAGCACTTCGTTAGCGCAACTTCGCCACTCTATCGATTGGAGGACTTTGTCGTTAACAGTCCTCTCTGTTTACTAACTCGTCGTCGAAGCAGGTAAGATTACAGGAACGAAAGAGTGAGGGGGGCAGGGGGCGGGCTTGGCGTTAACGAAGCTTCGCTCGTCATTTGTTTATGCAGAAAGCCCTAATGAGGTGGCACAAATCTTTTACGGGCGAATTCTTCGGGCCCTTTTCCTTTTTGCCAATTAGAATGTGAATACGGTGTACCAGGATTGTCATTACATACCAAATCACGACATCTCTCCTTTGAAGCAGTACCGAAATTTGAATAACAATTTTTATTTTATTCTTTTGAAAAAATTCTTTCAATCTCAGGCATTCGAAATTGGCTGACGAAATACATTAATTTGTTAAGCTTTCCCTTTAAAGCAAGGTGCCTCGTGGGAACTTCACAAGATCTGAAAATTGCAGTGGAAGGGAAGTTCTTTTTTTTAAAAACATCATTTTCAGTGATGATTTAGCACCTTTTACGTGGATAATGAAATATTTGGTGTTATTTAGTAAAAATTGTGTACAAGATAGTTTAACTTTTCGGTATGACTTTGTGTTTAAAATTAACGAATTGTTACGCATGTAACTTTTAATAAGAAGCAAAGCGGTGATGTAATATCTGTCACTTATTTCTTTTGAAGGCAAGGAAATGCAAAATTGTTTGCTGTCATTTTTGTTTAAAAAAATAAAAATAATAAAATAAAAAAGCCAGGTGTGCTAATTAAAAGTTAATTTAAACTTCAGTTGTAAAATGTACATTTATTTTTATTTGTGAGTTAAATGAAAATTGATTGTAAATTTTCTAAATTAGTCATGCTTTTAAATACTGAATTTGTTTGAGCAATCAAACTGAAATTATACGTTAAAAATGACCGGAAAAGTCTTGAAATTAAATTGGCAGAGTGTTAAAAATTAAAAAAGTAAAAAGTAAAAAATTAAAAAATAGAAAAGTATTGTTATAAATTTATTTTTACAAGTTTAATGATATGACAGTCTATTAAAAGGAGACTTGATGCTAGATAGCTAAACACTGGAAAAATCTTTAACATCTTGAACGTGAAATAGAAAAATGGAATAGGAGATAGTTGTTCCGGTTGCATTTAGCATACTGTCACCAGAGAAAAAAAAATTCTGTGAATGTGCACACTGAAAATTATTTTTAACAAATCATTATGAAATTAAAAACAATTACTTATAATAGTAACAGTCAACTAGGAAAAAATATTGGGCGCACAAGCACTTCAAGATAAAATATTAGAAATTAAATTTTCGGAAAATAAGGAAAAATTTAACGGTTGTGAATTTTTTGAACGAAAAAAAAAAAAAAATAAATAAATAAATAAATAATAATAATGATTAATTCTACTAAAATCTCCATAAAATTACATGGGCTTCGGTGACCAGAGGCGGAGAAATTTTAAAGGAGTCTTAATAGTGACGACTTAATAAAAACATTCTCAACAAATTTATCTTGCTATCAGTGGAAGGGTAAAGAGAAATTTTGGAAATTTGCAGCATTTCGTCAGTTGTCATCATGTGAATTTTTACTTGGCTTTTACAATAAATAAATACAAATGGTAGCCACTTCAAATACATGTCATGTGGTTATAAAACGTTATAGAAATGCATGTCAATTTGTTGAAAATATCATTAAATTATATCATCATTTTATTAAAGTTATGAATACAATTACTTATTTAGATCATCAAGATACAACTACATTTCTTACTAAATTATAATTTTCTTATCTTATCTTTTTTACTTTCTCTTACCCATAAGGTAGAGAAAGTATTGTTTTAGGGTCAAATTTTCGAACGTGAGTTTTTGTTATATTTACACGCTTTGAGGTTCCCTGCATATGAAAATCATGTTTTTAGCGAATGGTCTGTGTGTGTGTGTGTCTGTCAGTGTGTGTGTTATCAGCATAGCTCAAGAACAAATAGTAGCAGAAAGTCCAAACTTGGTATTCTAAATGTGTATGATATAGGGATGCTACGCTAAGCATTTCGTTGAGATGAAGCAAATGGTTTGTGTACAGGAACGCCCAAGAGAATTCAAATACATTATGTCTAAGGCGAAAAGGTTTAACATACATTGCACTAAACCAAATGAAACGAATATATATTTTTTATAATCGTAAAAACATGTCTCATGTAGAATATGGTAGGGAAATCATTCACTGTTCCTTTACAGGACTACACAAAAAAACTAGATAAATGTGCGACAATATAGTTGCAAATTGATGGAAGTGTATTTCCGACTGAGCCATGTATTATTACTAAAGGATTATATTTAGGTGCACCATGTGGTCTGTATGTAATCTTCGAAAGATATACAGGGTTGTAAATATTTAAGCGATAACATTCTTTTTTGTTGTTAGTGGATGTGCTTTACTAATAATATTTTACCTTTGCAAGGAAAGTTGTTCGGGAATTGAATTGAATTCCTCATAGAGATATGGTAAATAATGTATGTTTTTAAGCTAAATGTTCATCGCTTGTTTTTTGTATATTTACACGTTTTGGCGCTTTCTGATTACGTAGTCAAGTTTTTTAACGTTTGATCTTTGTCTGTGTTTCTTAGAGTGACTTAAAAACGAATAATTTTAGGAGATCCAAATGTTGTATTTTGAAGTTAATATAAGTTTCTTTCTGGAAAAGTTTGATCAAGATTGATAAGTTTCAAAGAATGTTGTGTGTGAAAATTGTCTGAATAAGTTTAAGTGAACTTTTAATTTTAATAACAGATTTAAATGTTATATAAATTTAGGTGCAGTAATGACTTTACCATTTATTTAGAAAGCAGTAGAAACATAATCCCCCCTCACACAGAAATAATTATCATATAAAACTCTTCCGAAACCTAATTTGAATTGTTTAACATAGGTTTACATAACAGTACTCGTTATCTTACCTCTTAGTCTTCAACCTGTATTTATAGCATTAAATTTCAGGGTAAGAGAAAGCCGTGTGAGTGACGCACCAGATTATTCTTTAATTTTGAGCATTTTGACTTTTTAAAAATTAATTAAAATAGGAAAATAGAATCTAAATTTGAAGGCCACATTTTTGCATTTTAAAAATACAAATACTTTTATTTGTTTATTTAGAAATAAGATCCACTAAATTAAAAACTGACTATGAAGTTAAAAAATGCCTATCCTCCAAAATATATCTTTACACACACACACATATATATATACGTAGAGACTTATGACCTGTTTTTAAAGCAGATCCAATTCTCAAAAGAATTATACATCATTATATCATATATTTTTTAATGACATAAATTTCCCTTTCATTAAAAGCCTTTATTTTTCTTTCATTATTTGTTATATAGATTATATACAGGGTAGACACATAATGTTACCCTGATTTTACAACATTCTTACTGTTTCGAGATTACAGTGATTTTGATTTTCTTTTGTGGATACGTTGGACGAATCATAACGATCTTCTTGGTGCCCAAAATTAATATGCATTTTCATTAGAAGCATTACACCTTTTACAATGGAAGCTTGAAACTAAACAGCCACCAGATGTGAAGTTGATAAAATTTTGTACGTAAAAATTTGTGGGACTTTAAAAATACAAAGATTTAAAAATTTTTAGAATTTCACATTTAGTGATTATTTGCCATAGTGAAACTTTATAGTTGTGACGTTTTCAGCGATATCGTAAAAAACCTTACAATGAAAAAACATTACATTTTTGTACTTTTAGAGGAGTCAGAGATCTAATGTTATAATTTGCCTATAATTTCTGCCATCGAGAAAAATATTATGATTGGCTCAATGTATCTGCAAAAGAAAATCAAATTTATTCAATTAGTAGAGCCTACGAATGCTGGAAATCCGTGTCTTTATTTGTATTTACCCTGTTTCCATAAACCTAAACACAGGAAAATCCCTTAACGTCTTGAACGCTAAAGAAAATAGTAATAGTAAAGCAGACAGCTGTTTCAATATAGCATTTAACGTACCGTCATCAGCGCATAAAGAAATGAAAGATGAGTGCTCCCATATGTAAAAAAGGAATCGGATACTAATCAAATACACTATAAAAAATTTCCGTAAAATAATGATTTATTAACCTTTTTTATTTTACTCTCACTTTACCATTTATTTAGAAAGCAGTAGAAACATAATTAATTAGCAAAAATTTCTTTAAACCATGCCTAAAAAAACTGTCGCACAGTCATTTAACTAAAGTGAGTTCAATTAACAGTAATTTTACTTCTAGTTTGACTGTTTGTCAACGCCGACATTATTATTATTATTATTATTATTATTATTATTATTATTATTATTATTTATGGCGGATTGGATTCAGCATTCCTGTAAAAGAAAAAAAAAAAAAGTTGCACTCCGGGAGTGCCGACAGAAGTGAAAACTTGAACAATTACGTGTGTATTTCTTGAATCGTCAGGAAATATTTTATTGTGCAGGAAATGCTTTTGAATGAAGAGTTTTTTTTATTCATTAATATAAACTACTACTACAAAAATTATATTACAATTTTTATTTAATGCACTATTGTACATGAAAAATAATGCATATTTTTTTACATACAAAAATTGCAATCTATTGCTGAAAACGTAAATTTACAAATACATGAAATATGAAATTTAATTAATTGGTATAATTTGAAATGAATACCAAGGGAACTTATAAATTTTCATCCACAATTTCAACAACTCTTCCATCATCATCATCATTATTATCATTATATTCCAAAACTGATACTATAGGTTTATGGTAACTAAAATAAGAAACAAATAATTTTGATTCGAATCTATTTAAATATCTTGTAAAGACTGCATCAATTGCAGTTTTATACCTCGTTGTACTAAGATTGCGGTCATTGGTCATCGTTAAATCAAATTCTCTATTTAAAAATTCAATTAATGGTAGATTTTTATCATCTGCAAAGTTGATATTGAAATCCCCACTCAAAATCATTGGCAAATCATCAAATCTCTACCCAATTTTATCTTGAAGTAATACAGAAGCGTCTTTAGAATAAATAAATAAATTTTCATACAAAAATTCTCGTATTGCACTTAAAGACTTATCCTGTGAAATATAAACGGCAACCATTACAACTAGCTGTCCATTTTCTTGAATATATATCTATGTTGTACGTATATACACAATATATGTTTATATTATACACTACTGGCCATTAAAATTGCTACACCAAGAAGGAATGATAATTACGGAATGAAATTTGTTGGACACATACATTATAGCAGGAAGAACAATTGATTAAAATTTCAGGAAATTTTCGAGTTATATGTACTGAGAAAACAGTACATAAAGCAGCGACCTCTGTGAGCAATAATAGCACTTATTTGCCTGGCATTGAATCGAACAGCGATTGGATGACATGTACGGATAGAGCACTTCATGATGTTTTAACACGATGCCAGAATTCATCGATCAAAGTTACTGGTGAGTGGTGGGGGGCCAGTCACTTTTCAACGATTAAACAGTCATTTTCATTGGTGCGAGATCAGGAGAACGCGCTTGCCTGAGCAACAGTCGATAACAATCTGCATCAAAGAAGGTTCGAACAATACAAACAACTTGCGGTCGTGCATTATCTTGCTTAAATGTTTCACTTCGGAGGCCTTGAATATAGGGCAGGGCGATCGACCTTAACTCCTCAGAAATGTAATGGCTGGTATTTAGAGCGGCCAGAATGAAAACAAGAGGTGATCGGGACGTGTATCCAATGGTACCACATACCATCAATCCAGGTGGTGGCCCAGAATGCGGTTACCAAAATTCTGATTACCCTCAAAACTGCATCATTGATATGGGCGCCGTTAATCTGTGATCAACGATGAACCTGGACACTGGAATGGCGTGAAGTCACCTTTCAGACAAATCACAGTCAGACAAATCACAATCCTGTTTGCAACATCAAGATTGCTTTATCGTATTTAACGGCATTATGAATAATGCACATTGCCAGCTGGGATTCGACATCATTATACTGTCCATCATTCCCAATGATGTTATTTGTTCCCATTGGATACGCGTCTCGATTACTTCTTCTTTGTATTCCTGGTACTCTGAACAGCGGCCATTAAATTTCTGATGGGTTAAGGCCCGCCCCTCTGCCCTGTATTCGTGGCCTCCGTAGCGCAAAAATTAAGCAAGATAATGCACGACCGCAAGTTGTTTGTATTATTCAGACCTTCTTAATTACAGAATGTTTTCGACTGTTGCTCTGGCAAGCGCGTTCTCCTGATCTCGCACCAATGAAAATGACTGTTTAATCGTTGAAAAGCGACTGGCCCCCACTACTCACTAGTAACTTCGATCGATAAATTGTGGCATCGTGTTAAAACATCATGAAGTGCTCTATCCGTACATGTCATCCATTTGCTGTTCGATTCAATGCCTAGGGAAATAAGTGCTATTATTGCTCGCAGAGGTCGCTGCTTTATGTACTGTTTTCACAGTACATATAACTCGAAATTTCCTGAAATTTCAATCAATTGTTCTTCCTGCTATAATGTATGTGTCCAACAAGTTTCATTCCGTAATAATCATTCCTTCTTGGTGTAGCAATTTTAATGGCCAGTAGTGTATATCAGTACAAAAACCCTTAACGGGTTAAAAGTTTGTGACGCAGCTACTTTATCGCTATAAGAATTTGAAATATGGGTCTTAAAAATAATGATATCAAATTTTAAGTGACGCTTTGCTATTGGTTAAAATATACATAGATTTTTCTTATTTGATCATTTGCTTTTTTCTTTTATTTATATTTACAATGCAAACATATTTTTAACTTCAAGATAAGACAAATATATAAAATATACTCACTGATGCTTTTTCATTTGCATTTCCATTTCAAAATAACAGTTTTAAAAGGAATGATATCAAAATTCCAGTGACGCCTCAATGTCACTTTAAAAGATTTGTTTTTAGATTCCACTAAAATTACCTTTGTTTTGTCTAATAAAGTATATTTACACATTGAAACAGTGCTTTTAATTTTCAAGTATACTGTCAAATAATCACACTTTCACTGAGTTTGCATTATAAATTGAAATTATTTATTTCAATAAATTGATTTGTCTTTTGCGTCACGCTATCCAAAACTGCAAGTAAAATTTGTGCAAATGTTTTCTTTGCATCACACTATCTCTTTGCACAAACAAATTTTGACTTAGTTGGATACTATGATACAAAGTAACATTTACATAAATTTTACTCACAGTTTTGGATAGCGTGACGCAAAAGACAAATCAATTTATTGAAATAAATAATTTCAATTTATAATGCAAACTCAGTGAAAGTGTGATTATTTGACAGTATACTTGAAAATTAAAAGCACTGTTTCAATGTGTAAATATACTTTATTAGACAAAACAAAGGTAATTTTTGTGGAATCTAAAAACAAATCTTTTAAAGTGACATTGAGGCGTCACTGGAATTTTGATATCATTCCTTTTAAAACTGTTATTTTGAAATGGAAATGCAAATGAAAAAGCATCAGTGAGTATATTTTATATATTTGTCTTATCTTGAAGTTAAAAATATGTTTGCATTGTAAATATAAATAAAAGAAAAAAGCAAATGATCAAATAAGAAAAATCTATGTATATTTTAACCAATAGCAAAGCGTCACTTAAAATTTGATATCATTATTTTTAAGACCCATATTTCAAATTCTTATAGCGATAAAGTAGCTGCGTCACAAACTTTTAACCCGTTAAGGGTTTTTGTACTGATATCATTACTTTTTAAGGGTTATTGATTAATTAATCAAAAGATTAAAACAAGTCTTTCTGGCTTGGGTACATGACACTTTGGTCCCACTAATTTTTTGCTATCTTTTAAATATATGAGGTTTTTTTTAGTATGATATCATATTTATTGATTGATATTACCTCATATTCAACCTTTGTTGAAAATGATGTAACAATAGGACACATGGAACAGAAAATTTATTATTTCAGATCGAATTTTGAATGATAAAGTGTATCAGTTAACACCGAAAGATCTAAGCATTGTTAATTTATCAAAGTCCCCAAAATTTCAGTTTAAATAAAATACAAGGTTTTTAATATAAAACACTAATGCGACTCTTAATTATCACATTCAAATTCAGATAGCTCGAATACAAAATTTGTAGGAAATTGATGCTTTATCCAAGCATCTCCTAAATGTTAGTTTAATAATAAAAGAAGATACGAAGAACCTAAATAATGATCCCTGGTTTTAATTTGTACAGATCTGCTAAACTTGAGTCATTTTCTTCTCTGTCAATCCGGATATATTTGTCAAACACAGAAAATAGTTATAATCACACAGAATTGGAAAAGCATTTTTCTTCCATCTTAATCCCTTACAATATTGTTATTATTATTATTTTTTTTATTAAAAGTGCCCCCCCCCCCCTGTTTTTTTTTTCAAATGCACTGAAACAAAACAGTGAAATTCTTTTTTACTGTCTGTGGAAGAGAAAATGTGTGAAACAAATTGCAAGGTGCTACTGAGATTTCAATGCGGGCAAGGGCATTGTTTTTAGTCATAGGGAATAGGGACATAACATATTTTTTTGAAAAACATAAGTTAAACATGAACTAAAAAGATAAGAAATTGTGCATCAACATTTTCTAAACCTTGACACATGCAATGTGCATATTTGATTAAATATTGGACTACTTACATTTTTTTCATTTTTAAAATAAAATCATTATAATTGAAAGAAAATTAATTTATGTACATGGTTAGCAATTTACGTACATGATTAACATAATTAAATATCCCGGACAAACAAACATACATTTTATTATTATTATAAACATAACACAGATTTTGAAATAAATTCTTCTTAGATTAATGATAGAAATTAAATCACAATCAAATCGAATGAAACATCTCTCTTTCTCTCCCACACACATACATATATATATATATATTATATATAAATTAATTAATACAGTAGAGAGTCAAAAATCCGGACAGCTCGGGACCAGAGGTTGTGCTGATTTCAGGATTTCGGAGTCCATAAAAAATGATTTTCACTTTGAATAATAAAAACAGAATATTAATCAAACTAAACACATACTAGTGAATAAGAACACTGAATATTAAATTACTAGGTACATAAGAATAATAATGAACATTAACAAAAATATATAATGAAAGCAATAAGCAAAAATGAAAAAAAAAAAAAAAAAATTGTCAAACTTAGATAAAATCTGTTCACACGTAGCTAATTTTAAACTGAACTTGAGCCTGCACGATTTATTTATTTTTTTATTTATTGTAAATAGCAGGGGTGCAGAAAATGTTCAAACCTCGGAAATTTCCCCCAAACACAGTATAAATTTCCCTCAATAATGCAAAAATCTACTTTGCTATACAAAGTCATTTGTTCTATGTAATAAATCTTTAAGAGAATAAGTATACAGTGTAACATAAAAATATCGCTGTTAGTGTATAAGTACTTCAAAGTAGCAAATTGTTATTTTTGATTTACATTTTTATTTTCTCTTAAAAAAATATTCAAAATTTCCCCAGTCAGTTTAAATTTCCCCCGAACCTCGTTCGGGCGTTCGGACATATTCTGCACCCCTGGTAAATAGTAGTAACACAAATTTATTTTTCTACGAATTTTATTGAGTTCTTCCTTAAAAATTATGCCTTCATCAAAAAGCATTTTAAAAAATTAGTTTGTTATTATTTACCTGATTGGTATCATCATATCACAATAATCATTATTTTCTTTTGATGAATTTAATATACTGTCAATAATTTCATTAGCAGCAACTTGGACCTTGCAGTCTTACATATTATTATTTGGTTTTTCTTTTTGTAATCATAAAATGCAAACATAAAATTATTATTTAAGATCTTTTTCAAAAATTCGGATTTGCAGTTTTGTAATTTATTAATAGTGAATTTCATTGTTTGTATCTGATAAGTTGTTGCGGATTTCAGACTTCGGCAGATTTCTGGCTCTTTACTGTTTATAAATTATAAAACTTCATAAATGATCACACGCTTATGCGTATGAAAAAATAGTCTATGATAGTTGCAAGTTAATAATTAGTTCATTGAAAGAAATAGCATTCTGTCACTAAAAGCAAATTACATTTAATATCCTAAGGTTTTCTTTCTTTCTTTTTCCTTTTTTTAAAGAAAACTATCTGTATTTTATTATTTTTAAATTATTTCAGACTTTATTAATAAATATATATTCAAATGGCGATTCCTTTTCAATAATAAGGTATTGTTGTTATTGTTAACAATACTTTTCAAGTCACAAAATTTAGTAACTAATTGTAAATTAAAAATCAAATTACATCGATTAAAGTAAGTTAAATCTAAAAAAAAAAAAAAAAAAAAAAAAAAAAAAGTGCAATAGCAATAAAAAATAATAATTAAATATATTAAATTTTCATTTAAAAAATCAGAACAAAATTCCCTGAATCTCAATGGCTAGGGAGCAATCATAATGTTGAAAATTTATATATTTACCTATAAGATATTCCTTATTAAAGATATTCTAAGAGCATTTCAATTTGTCTGTATCAACAAATATGCTATCATACTAAAAAACTCATATATTTAAAAGATAGCAAAAAATTAGTGGGACCAAAACGACAAAACCAAAATGTCCTCTTTCATTCTGGCTTGTAGGAAGGGTGGGTTCATTTTAAGGTTGAGTATAAGGAAGTATTGTAGTAATCCCGATTTGTGAAATGGATTTTGTATCTTGCACAGCTCAAAAACGAATGATCGTAAAATGTTGCAAATTTATATTTGTGACGGTCCTGATGTCTAGTTATACATATGCAACAATGGTTTTAAAATGAGCTTCCATTTCAGAAATATCATTGACTTAACATGACTTTTCATAGCATCTGTATGTACGTGTGTGTGTATCTTGAATAACTCAAAAACAGTTGGTCGTAGAATATTGCAAATTGGTATATGGGTTTGTTATAACAAAGGTTTGTGCACCTCCCTTTTTCATCTTTCAAAGACCCTGTAATGATATTATTATGAAAGTTGTCATCATGTTTGCATGTAGAAGGTAAATCTTAAAGACAAACCGCAACAATTAGCTTGTTCCCCTAACTTATTGTGCATCTTAAATTACTTAAAGTGATTTTACGTATTTCAAAGATACTGTAGCATTTTATAGATATAGATTACGTATTTTATAGAATTATTAAATACAGGCTTACGGACTATTATATTTTTTGTCTGTAAACAAGCATTGTCAAACACGTAGAAACGATCCATTTTTAAGTTTTGCTTACAATATTTGTATATTATTTGTTTACAGATTGAGAGTCGCTGTACTCCTTAAAAAATTTATTTTATACATCTGGAATATTTTAAGAAATGAAAAAAAAAATCTTAGTTATGCATTTAAACGTCCAAGAAAGAAAGGGATGAATAATGTTTCATGAACTTGGCCATTGAGTTTTATATTGTCTGATATGTATAAAATCCTGTTAAACAATTTAAACTTTCGATAATACAGTTTCATTCAAATTATTTCAAATGAATAAAAAAAGTCTCAAAAGCAGGGATAATACTTATCCTGATTTTCCTGAATTCTTAAAAAATTTCCTGAAATATCTTTAAATATCATTAGTTATCCTAAAATTCTTGAATTTTTCGGCTATTATACTACATATTGACATTTAAACCACCCAAATTATGCAATCAAAAGACATACTGTCACACTTTTCTGTGATCATTAGATAAATAATAAATTTAAAATTTTGTAAGCAACTTTGATGCTGCATCACTGCAGTCATGCATTTCTTTCTTTTTTTCTTTTTTCCAGGGTTGGGTTTCTTCCAGGACAATGGTAGAAACTGGAAAAAACTGGAAGAAATTGAAGAAACCAACCAGAAGACAAAACAGATGTTTAAAATTAAAATTTATGAACTATACAAACTCAAAGCTTAAATATAATGTCAAATCTAAACTATAATCCAATTAATATTAAAAATATTTTTAGAAAAATAAGTTATTTGAAAACAAACACTAAATATATACAGGTGATGGGTTTTTACTTTTTAATGCTAATATTTTTAGAAGTTTTTGCATAGATACTATCTCATATTATTATACGTTCAAACAGTGCAAGTGATAATAATTATGGAATTTTTAGCCATAATATTTGCATATAATAGGTACCTGTATAATGTAAATAAACATATTTAAAAAATACAAAAAAAAAAAAAAAATACTTTTGAAAGTTCAGAAATAATATTCATCACATTGCATTGCAGGATAATAAATACAAGAATGTTACCCCCCCCCCCCCCCCCCCCCCTTTTCCAACTGTGTTTCAAAGCAAGGATTAAGATAAAAATTTGGTTTAAAAAAAAAAGTAAAAAGGTGAGAAAGGTGAATTTTTTTGAAATATGAGATGTAAATTTCTTTTACATTAAAAAATCAATTATGGATTAGAAGGATTTGCAGATTATAAATCTGTGGATTAGAGGGAGTTGACTATACCGTATATGACTATAAAGAAAAAGTTTTTGATGACATTTTGTAATACAGTATTGACTACTGGTTATTTTAATTAACTGGATGTTTGTTAAAAACTGCTTTATCAGAAAATATAAGTGATCCAAATCCAAACTATTATTTATTATCAGTTAAAGAAATAAAATTGTCTAAATTATAAAACTTTACACTGTTTAAATTGAAATTGATTTTTTTTTAAACTGGATTTTGAGTATTTTAGAACGTAATCATCAGATAACAAAGATCACTATGATAAAAATACCCATAATTATTAATTAAATATGTTACTAAATTTTTATAGGTATAATTTTAAAGTTACTTAAAGTTGTTTATAAGATAAATGTATCCATTGTATCTTACAAATCTGCAATTTATAACATAAATTTTTAAGAAAAACAGTTTCTTCCATTCTTCCACTTGGAAGAAACTTGCCAACCCTGCTTTTTTCTGATGAGGATATAAGTTTTTTTTTTTTTTTTTTTTTTTTTGAGTGCAAAAAACAATTATTAATTTATTTATTATTATTTTTTTAATTTATGATGCTTGCTTACAAAATTTATCATTTTTTAGCACTCATTTTTTGGTGCATTGGACTGCGATTGCATTGATGAGGTGATATAAACAAATTAAGAAATTTGATGTTTTTCTCTCTTTAAATAAACTAACTCTTTTTGCCCATGCACAGTAGATTCCTGATTCCAGGATATCTATTCTCTGAATCGATGGTGATATACACCATTCTCAAATAATGACAATCGTTAAGTTCCACTTTTATCGACTCCTTTTACTAATGAAATAAAATAAACCTTCCATGAATTTAAAGTGCCCAAATCATCTTTCATTAAAATGCATATACCATGAATTATATAAAAATTCATGATAAAAATAATAATAAACATAAAAATCCTAATAGCAGTATTTTCTGAACCTATCTGCAGCAAAATAAAATTTATCTTCAAACCATGAAGGCAGATAAGAAATCATAGCAATTCATAAAATATTTAATTCAAATCCTCATCAAATTCCTTTTCACTGTCCTCAATTTTATCTTTATTATGCGTTAATAATCGAGACTTCCGAAACAAAAACGAGACTGATGTTGATTTTCTCGTTGTTCGCAATAGATACCCCGCAGGATATACAAAGTCAAGGGTTTTTTTTATAGATTACCTGCAGGTTATATTATACACAAAATTACGGTAATTAAAATAATTTCATGAGTAAGACATCATTTGAAAGCTTTGTTGATTTGAAATTGAACAATAGATTACAGAAATTTCTACCACCAGATGGCGCTGTAATATTTTAAAATTTCAATATTTCAAATTCTAATTATGATTAAATTATTTTTAATACACTATTCGAATGATATTTTAAAGTACTTTCATATTATCGAAAGTGGAATTCAAGATTTCACCTGATTTACACATTTAAAGATTTCCTGATTAGGTTTTCTTTGGTATCTAAGTTACTAATTAAAATAATTTCATAAGTAATACATCATTTGAAAGCTTTGTTGATTTAGAATTGAACAATAAATTACAGAAATTTCTACCACCAGATGGTGCTGTAATATTTTTTAATTTCAATATTTAAAATTCTAATGAGCAAGGAAGGTGTAAGTTATAAAACGGGGATAAGGTGCCATCGAGCGGGACTTTGCTCAAAGTCATAAATTTGAAGGATCATAACATGGTGAGCGAACAGGCTGTTTCATGTAGTGAAATGGGAAGAGGGTGCCACAGGCGCCACCGAGCGGGAGTTTCATAAAGTCGGATTTTTCAAGGATCGCGAGCCAGCTGGTTGCCGAAGGTGGCTAGTATAAAATAAATATCACTCATTAACACATTTCTTTCAATAATGCATAAGATTAATGAAATTCTCACAACTACTCTGTATTGGCGAATACTTAGCACAAAGTACAGCTCTAGTTTTAGCCCCCCTCCCTCTCTTTTTATCATCTGATTTATCAATTAGAGCTGCATCAAGTACTTGATATGTACTTTGCACTCAGCTAATCTGCTGAGTACTCTATATGCAGTCAAATTTTGACCAAGTACTTGGCCAATACTAAGTAGCTGTAAGAATTTCATTATTTTTATGCACTAAATTGAAAAGAAAAAAATTAGTAATAGTGTTTATCGATAATATAAAACTAAAAATTTATAAAAATGTAATTAAACTTTAAAGGGCAATTCTCATGTGATGCACGGGACATTGTCTGACCGATTATTAATTCTATAGGGTTTAATATTATATCCAAAAAATAAATAATTGGTGTTTCTGATGCTAATGAAGGTTAACTTCATAAAAGTAAAACAATATTTCAAAATAAAAATTATTTTGTCAGAATAAATGAACAAAAACCTAGCGTGATGCACGGGACGCAGAAAAATCAATTATTTCTGCACTCATTCAGTCAAAATAATATTTGTCTGAATGTACTTGCTATAAACACATAAAACTACTAATCTGTGTTAATGACACTATGTTGGATATAAAATGTGAAGGAACAGACAATTCTATCATTTTGTTTATTTTTTATAATTATCTAAAAAAAAAAATATGGGTGTGATGCACGGGACAAATATAATTTGTCAAAAGTATAACCAACTTTTTATGCGGTATTTAGCATATTTATATTTCATAACTGTCAATATTAAGTTCATAAATAAAAATTCTAACTTTAGAAAGAAAATATAATAATAAATAGAATGGCATAACACAATTTTTAGGAGGATGTAAACAATTCTGCACTTCACTAGTTCTGTTTTCTGAATGGAAGAGGTTAACCATAATTTTATTTAATATAATGATTTTGTATTTCCTAACTGTAAACTAAGTAAACTAATGCTAAAAACTCAGATTATTTATATTGAAGCAAAGGACGTTAAGAGCTGTGTAGATATGGAAAATGCCACAAATATATCGAAAGCATCATGCCAAAACATGTGATAATTGTTTCTGATGGAGAAGTTCAATTAAAGAAAATGCATGCGACAATTTCAAGAACAAAACAAGTTCCATGCAATTAGATTTAAAGCTTCAACTCAATGTTTGGGTCTTAACTAAATATGAAAGTGATTGTTATCCTGGCATGATTGTTTCCAAAATAAATGAAAATAACTTTAAAATTTCTGTTATGGTAAAAACTGGAAATCAGTATTGGAAATGGCCAGATAAGGCAGATGAACTTATTTATCCAATCGAAGACATTATTAAGCAAATTCCTACCCCATAAATTGTAAATTCACGTGGAAACTTCAAATTTGAAAACTTTTTGTGATGCACGGGACATAATATAATAGCAAATAAAGTTAATTAAAATAAAGTTTTGTTAAAAATATTTCTAATTAGTTTAAATATGGATCATTTTAAAAGTTCTTAAGAATTTTTCAGCAACATAAATAAAAAATAAATTTTGTACACAAATAAGTAGCTCTTTTTGCGTGACGCACGGGACATGCATACTTCTTAGTAAAAATTGAATAATTCAAACAGTTTAAAAATTATATAGATAAACTTAATTGGTTTTTCTGAATGTTCATTCATTATAATGTTTTCCTATAACACAAAAAACTTAAAATTTTCATTACTAATAATTTAATGAGAATTTGAAATTTCCTCCTAATTTCAGTACTTTCGTCACAATTAGTTTACTAAATTTCAAAAGTTCATAAAAAATAATTGTTCAATATTTTTTTATATTTTGGCATTTTTTATTTAATACATATGTTCTATTTCAACAACAGTAAAAAGAAAATACAATTTTCAAAAAAAAAAATTTGACATTGTTGGTTTCATTTTTCAGAGATTTGCCCTAAACAGGAAACAGGTGAATAGATTGCCACTAAATGTAAATATTAAATATTTTAAACTAAATACATGAAAAAACCTTTACTGACTTCGTTGCTTGCCGTTAAACTTTTCCACCGGGTTCCCGGTTCTCGTCAGACGGCCTCCTCTGTGCGTGACTTGGACTGTTGTGATGGTTTTTACTTTCTTCTATATGTAATATAGAGAAAGTATTGGATTCGCGAAAATTTTCGAAGTCCACTTTTTGATGGATTTACATGTTTTGGGATGTGGAGAACACGAATTAATAGTTTTTAGAAAATGTCTGTCTGTCTGTATCATTTTTTGTGGACGCTGTATCTCACGAACCAATGAATGAAATTTAACCAAACTTGGTATTTAGTTGCACCCTGACATAAACTGGTGCTGATTAGATTTTGGGATCAATCGCTCAATAGGTGGCGTTGTGATCGCATTTTATGCAAATTTTTAACATGGCAGCATAGGACAAAAATTCGTATAAATGTGCATAATTAGAGTTGTTTTAAACTTGTGATTGTAAAATTAATATGAATTATTGATAATAGTAGTATGTAACTAGGAAAAAAATTTTCTGCATGGGGGGGGCATCGCTTCCCCCCCTGGGGGGGGGGAGTACCCCCCGGGGGGGATAAATTTTCAAGATGGGTATCTTTCGAAAGGTCTCGTCAATACCTTTAAAACGAATGGTTGAACTATAAATCTGTGATAATTTAAAACAAAGTTATCGATTTTTTTTACTTTTAACAAAAAAAAAAAAAAAAAGTTAAAATCGTACTTTTTTTTTTTTTTTTTTTTAATATTGTTACTGATTGAATATGTATAGGTAAATATAGAAGAAAGTCTTGTGGTGGCCACAACATAGTAGTTACTTTTCTAAACATGGCGCCACATTCTGTCCGGAGCTACTGAGCCGCTGTCATTGCAAGTGTTCCTATTGGTTGCTATCTCAATGGATTCGCAGTACATTGCATAGTTATAATCCTCATAATTGGCTATTTTAGCTGTTTGTTCAAAATTTATATTAATATCTTCTTTGTAAAATGTTTTGGCCAAGGCTGTATTCTGACTTCCTGTTTTGATATCTTTTATGCGTTCTTTTATTCTTGTTTTAATTTTTCTCTTGGTTACACCGATGTACGAACCTGATTGGTTGTTTTGGTTGGTGTAAGGTATTTTGTAGACTCCCGCGGTCTCAAGGAGGGAAAGGTTTTTTCATGTATTTAGTTTAGTAATTCAACACTTCGTTTTAAATTAATATAGTTTAAAATTAAATACCTTACACCGATTGTGTGGAACGGTAATTTTAAAGGTTTTAAATGCTTTTAATGTAAAATTAAATATTTTATTTATTTTTAATTAAGTGTTTATTAGAATGATAAATCACCAACATCCCTTTACACGCCTGCTATTAGATGGAAATAATAATCACTTCAACTTTTCCCTTCAAAACAGGTGAAAGGTGTACACTGTAAAGTGAACATTTTTCTTGGCTTTTAGTGAGACGTAAAACGCATCCATAGATTAATCCATCCGTTCTCGTCTATTGGCTAATTTTTCACTTTTCATCTCAATGTATTAATACGCCGGAGAACAAATCGTAAAAAAAAAAAAAAAACTATAGCACAATAAGTGTTTATATTGTAGATATTAAATAAAGGATTTTATATTATATTTCAGGTAAGAAATATTATTTTAATAGTTTTATTATATTTTTTTCTGTGTTGTAAATATACGATCCAATTTAAATTTTTGTTTACAATATTTGTGTCCAGTTGTAGATTAAAAGTTGCCGTAATCTTTGAAAAAATTATTTATTTTATACATCTGAAATATTTTAAGAAAAACTTAGTTTAGCATGCATTTAAACGTCCATGAAAGAAAGGGGCGAGTTATGCTTCATGAACTTGGCCATAGAGTATTATATTCTCATTTGTATAAAATCCTGTTAAGCAATTTAAACTTTCTATTACAGTTTAATTCAGATTATTTTAAATGAATAAAATAGTCTCACAATCAGAGATATCCTGATTTTTCTGAATTCTTAAAAAAATTTCCTGAAATATCTTTAAATATCATTAGTTATCCTAAAATTCTTAAATTTTTCCTGCTATTATGCTACGTATTGACATTTAAACCACCCAAATTACACAATCAAAAGCCAAACTGGCTCCATACTGTCACACTTTTCTGTGATCATTAGATAAATAATACTAATTAGATAATAACTCGTTTTGCCCAAGTACAGTAGAATCCTGATTCTAGGGCACCTCTTCTCTGAATCGATGGAGATATCCACCAACCGCAAATAATGACAGTCGTTAATTTCAACTTTTACAGACTCCTTTTGCTTATAAAATAAGCCTTCCCTCATGAAATTAAAATGCCTAAACCATCTTTCATTAAAATATGTATACTTGTATACCATGAATCATAAAATAATTCGTGATAATAATCAACTTAAAAATTCCAACAACAATTTTCTGAACCTATCTGCAGCAAAATAAAATTTATTTTCAAACCATGAAGGCTGAACCAAGTCTCGTATCTCTAGAAATATCAATTCATAAAATATTTAATTTGTAGATGCAAATTTTTCATAAATTAAGACTATACAACCAATGTAGTAATCTAGAGATATAATGCAAGTGTATTTTTAAGCCTAAACATTTCTTTTTGTTAAATTCATCTACAGAGCTTTAAACAATCTGCTGCACCCGATGCCATTCTACACCGTTACTGCTACTGGGATAAAAAGCTTTAAGTAACTTTAAGATCATTTTTAGTGTTGCACCGAGTAGCCATGTATCAAATACCGAGTAGTTGTAAGAAAGAATAATTGATGTACATATGAAGAATTTAGCACATCTTGAAATTAAAAAAAGGCCTTTTGGACATAAAATTAAGTTAAATGGCAAACAGCATGTTTTCATGAAATGTTTCAGAACTTTTGTAGTGCATATACACAATTAGGTTCATCGTTATATTTGATACTTCCAGCTTAGTGGATACAATGGATGCATTTATCTTATAAACAACTTTAAGTAACTTTAAAATTATACCTATAAAAATTTAATAACATATTTAATTAATAATTATGGATATTTTTACCATAGTGATCTTCGTTATCTGATGATTACGTTCTAAAATACTCAAAATCCAGTTAAAAAAAAAAAAAAAAAAAAAATCAATTTCAATTTAATCACTTTCTTATATTTTCTGATAAAACAGTTTTTAACAAACATCCAGTTAATTAAAAGAACCAGTAGTCGATACTGTATTACAAAATATCATCAAAAACTTTATTTTCTTTATAGTCATATACAGTATAGTCAACTCCCTCTAATCCACAGATTTATAATCTGCAAATCCTTCTAATCCATAATTGATTTTTTAATGTAAAAGAAATTTACATCTCATATTTAAAAAAAATTCACCTTTCTCACCTTTTTACTTTTTTTTTTTTTTTTTTTTTTTTTTTTAAACCAAATTTTTATCTTAATCCTTGCTTTGAAACAAAATTGGAAAGGGGGGGGGGGGGGGAGCATTCTTGTATTTATTATCCTGCAATTCATGCAAACTAGCACTTAAAACAAACCACTATTACATCAATGTTTAACAAAATTAATCAGTGATGAATATTATTTCTGAACTTTCAAAAGTATTCTGTTTTGTATTTTTTAAGTATGTTTATTTACATTATACAGGTACGTATTATTTGAATATGCTTGAATTATTTATCATCATATATGAATGAGATAGATTAGTTTTATTAATACTATTGAAGAAATATTTTATTCTAAAATTTATTAGAAATCGTCTTTCCATTTTTATGTCTATTTATGAATTAATAATAACTGACTTTGTATCTGCAAAAGAAAACTGTAAACAAAGGCAATGATCTCTAATCTGCAAATTCCTATAATCCGCACAACCTGTGGACAAAACTTTTGAGAGTTAGAGGGAGTTGACCGTAAAATAAATGAAAAGTTTTTTAGTAGTTCAATACTGCACTTTATTTTTCAACTTAAAGTAAATACAAACTATGGATTTTTTTTTTTTTTTTTTAAACCCTAGATAACTTGCAGGAAAGTTTAAAAGTAGGTATATTACTTATTGATGCAGTTCATTGGATACCAGCTTTGAGTTTATACAAAAAATTGTATCCTTAAAAAAAAAAAAATAATAATAATAATAATAATGCAAATATTATGGCTAAAAATTCCATAATTATTATCACTTGCACTGTTTGAACGTATAATATGAGATAGTATCTATGCAAAAA
The DNA here is from genome assembly GCA_963930645.1 of Salticus scenicus. Taxonomy (NCBI): domain Eukaryota; kingdom Metazoa; phylum Arthropoda; class Arachnida; order Araneae; family Salticidae; genus Salticus; species Salticus scenicus. The sequence goes on from OZ005659.1 coordinate 73,175,002, forward strand.
CTTCTAAAAATATTAGCATTAAAAAGTAAAAACCCGTCACCTGTATGAAAATATAAATTCATTACACTTTTTGCTGCAAACAGCTTTTTGAGTTAAAACAGGTGAGTAGATTGCAACCAAACTCTGTATAGAGACGAATCACGATATGAGCTTATCCATTTTAGTTACAAGAATTTGAGTATAACCATCTTGTATGCATGTAATATGCAATTTTTTTTTTTTTTTTTTTTAATAAAAACTTATTGTATCTATAAAACAGACAAAAATAAAATATTTTAGAAAAAAGAACCCTTATATTATACTAATATTGTAAATAAAACTTTAGTTACATATTTGTTCAAATAAAAGTAAGACACTTTTAAAACTTTAAGAAAAGATTAATTTTTAATTTAAAAAATAATAATTATGAAAAAAGAAAATACACTAAAATGTTATTAAAAATATATTTTAATAATCAAAAATGTGGCCCAAATTATGGCCCAAAACCACCTATCTTTTTTACTATTCTAGAATTTGAAGATTAATGAAATATATTATGTTTGAAATGATAAAATATTTATTTTAATGTTCTCATTTCATATAATAACTTCATGCATCTTAAATTAAGCCCAAGTGTATAGGAACTTTTATATTCTCTAAGAATTATCCGAGAATGATTCACATATAAGAAAGACTAATAATAAAGAATAAAGTTATCAGTTATTACGGATTTAATAATCCACTAAGCTGGAAGTATCAAATATAACGATGAACCTAATTGTGTATATGCACTACAAAAGTTCTGAAACATTTCATGAAAACATGCTGTTTGCCGTTTAACTTAATTTTATGTCCAAAAGGTCTTTTTTTAATTTCAAGATGTGCTAAATTCTTCATATGTACATCAATTATTCTTTCTTAAACTACTCGGTATTTGATACATGGCTACTCGGTGCAAGACTAAAAATGATCTTAAAGTTACTTACTGCTACTTAACGGTGTAGCATGGCATCGGGTGCAGCAGATTGTTTAAAGCTCTGTAGATGAATTTAACAACTAAAGAAATGTTTAGGCTTAAAAATACACTTGCATTATATCTCTAGATTACTACATTGGTTGTATAGTCTTAATTTATGAAAAATTTGCATCTACAAATTAAATATTTTATGAATTGATATTTCTAGAGATACGAGACTTGGTTCAGCCTTCATGGTTTGAAAATAAATTTTATTTTGCTGCAGATAGGTTCAGAAAATTGTTGTTGGAATTTTTAAGTTGATTATTATCACGAATTATTTTATGATTCATGGTATACAAGTATACATATTTTAATGAAAGATGGTTTAGGCATTTTAATTTCATGAGGGAAGGCTTATTTTATAAGCAAAAGGAGTCAGTGAAAGTTGAAATTAACGACTGTCATTATTTCCAGTTGGTGGATATCTCCATCGATTCAGAGAAGAGATGCCCTAGAATCAGGATTCTACTGTACTTGGGCAAAAGGAGTTATTATCTAATTAGTATTATTTATCTAATGATCACAGAAAAGTGTGACAGTATGGAGCCAGTTTGGCTTTTGATTGTGTAATTTGGGTGGTTTAAATGTCAATACGTAGCATATTAGCAGGAAAAATTGAAGAATTTTAGGATAACTAATGATATTAAAAGACATTTCAGGAAATTTTTTAAGAATTCAGAAAAATCCGGACACGTATTATCTCTGACTGTGAGACTTTTTTTATTCATTTTCAAAGATTACGGCATCTTTTAATCTACAACTGGACACGAATATTGTAAACAAAAATTAAAAATGGATATTATATTTATAACACAGAAAAAAATATAATAAAACTATTAAAATAATATTTCTTACCTGAAATATAGTATGAAATCCTTTATATAATAAGTACAATATAAAATAAATACTTAATTCTTCTTTATACGATTTGTTATTGTTGCCCGGCGTATTAATACAAGATGAAAAGTGAAAAATTAGCCAATAGCCGAGAACGGATGGATTGATTGATGGATGCGTTTTACGTCACATTAAAAGCGAAGAAAAATGTGAAATATTTTCTCTTTAAAAAACTGTTAATTTATCATCAATAACTATGAAGTAAAATACTTATAATTACAAAATACTTCCTGATTTAAAATATTATCGAAAGAGTTTTTTGACGAAATGCGAAATTTTAAAATCTTAAATATTTACTTTATAACAAAAAAAATATATATTTAAGTGAAATTTTATTTCGTATATATACAATAAATATTTAAAAGAAACAATAAAGTTTCTTTCTTGCATTAAAAAACAAAATCTAAATTTTTTATTGACAGCATTCAGATTGAACCAACCAACCAACTACAAGACCAAACCGAACAACACCTGTTCAGAATTCTGAGAATTATCAATAGAAATCTTTGCATCGCGTAGTAAAAATAGTTCGATTTTTAAACTGAGTTATAAAAAAAACAAGAGTTTTCCTAGGGAAAAGAGAGATGTCAGGCACATCAGATAAAAGCGATTAATATCATATATAAATTAAATTAAATTCGCTCGAGCCATATTCGAGAAAAAAATCTTACACATTAGGCCGCCCATTTTCGCTTAAATGAGCCAATTCATATCTCGAAATATACTACACGCAGAAATGTAGCGATTTCAGGGTAGGATCAGACAGAAGGTGAAAGACTATTTTGAAATTATCAGAACATAACCTCCCATATTTCCTGAGATATTTAGTGTCGGCTTTCAGCGGTCTCTTTGATCTTTAAATTCCTGTATATATAAGTGTCGCAGTTTCGTTCGTTTTTCCGTTTCCGCTGAGTGTCGTGGCGTTCGTTTGTTTTTGCGCTTGCGTCACTTGAGACTCTGCCGAGTCTCTTGATAGTTATATTATCAATGTATTTCAACCCAAACTCAACTCTCGTGTAAACGGGGCCAACATATGTAGATACTTATATACAGAGGTGTCGGTTACGGTAACAGTGTCGCGAGTTCAATGGTTTTTTCCATCTCAAAAATGCCCAACGCGCCAAAAGAAGTTTTCCCTTCAAAAATAATTCAGTACAATCCTTTATCCTAAAGACTGTATTTGTAAGGTAAGTAGTAAGATTCTTATATTTTGTATTATATTTATAGTATAATTTTGATTTATTTGATTTATTTTATGGTTTCTTAAACATAAAATCAAAAATGTGGTTAAATAATCGTTATCTAGAAATAATGTCAAACGTATAGACAGAAAACTGAAAATTTTTACAGTGAGAATTAAACGAAATGTGGCGATTAATCAACAGGAAATTGATAAGTGGTTGTTGTGTGAGAAAGCGTAGAAAAATTTAAGAAGTGTGAATTCAATGTAAAATTTCGATCAATCAGGCAAAGGGGGTGCAGTGAAAACCCAATTAATAATATTAATAATATTCTTATACATGTACCTTTGATATATAGTTTTTATCGTTGAAGCTTTTAACATCTATAACAGTCTTAAAAATATTATTAATTGTGATTTTATAATTAACCAATAAGTATTTTAATTCAGAAATAATACCACATATTATTCACCGAAAAACATTATATTTTATTCGGTGCCACTGCCACTTTGCATTTAATGAACTGTAAAATAGATCATTTTAATGTCATTTGATGGGTTTCTCACGGTTTTTCGCCGTTAAATCCTCCACCTTCATGCGTCAATGTATTAATCGAACACCAGATGGTTGTTGATGAAATGACTAATGCGAGTTGCGGTGTTTTAAATTTTCAGCCGATTAATTCTATTCAGAGACTTTAATGATGATCCCCACAACTTCGGAAGTACATTGTACTACGTGGAAAATACAGTGGTAAAGTTGCCAACTTTTATAATTTATTCCGGAGCATTTTTAGCCCCGCCTTTATTTCCCACCACATTATTTGTAAAACATTTTTCTCAAGTATATAACTACGATAAAATTAGACAAAAATCGCGCTTAAAAAAAGTGGTATGAGAAAAAGGCGGGACTAACAATACTCCAGAATAAATATTAAAAAGTTAGCGACTCTGCAATGAAACTTCGATAACGCAACATTCAATTTAAATCAAAAATCTGTATATAGTGTGGTTATATTTAAAAATCCTCCCATGAACAGTATCTTGCACTTAAAAATGGCGAGTGGATTGTTACCAAATTTGGTATATTTTCAATTCATGAGAAACGCGAAAAGTATTTAAAAAATAGCTACTAAAAAAAAAATATATATATCCACTATGTAGTGGTGTCACCTACTAAACGCAGCTTTTAATTAAAAGTAAACTTTTCGGATGCCGATTCTTTTATTTTCTTGTTTGTTTGTTCTATATATTAACATCACATTCAAAAGGTATTCAAAGGAAATATTTGTCTAACCCTAGTTTTCCATTCTTTTTATTATTTAAAATAACGCAACTAGCTATTTATATCGATGACATCTCTTTCTAAATTAAAATATCCTGTTCCATTTTATTTTACTTGTTGCGCGCAAACTATTTTCGTCACGCTCTTTATTTCCTAAATACAATACTGCCTAAATCTAATAGATGATGTACATAACCTTTCTTTTATTATTATTATTACATTTTATGGTTGCTATATAACTTATTGCTTCAGCTACCTTGGCTAAGAAATTATCTCCGTTATCTGATGGTGTGAAAGGTGCTTTACATGGAAAATTAGAAATTATGATAAAGAAAAGGACTAGTCGTGCAATGTAAAAACAAATTTAATGTTTACAGATAATTTATTATTTATGTACGAATCAATATATATATATATATATATATATATATATATTACATTTGTCACTTTTTATGTAAAATACCGTGTGGTAGATCTTTTTCTGAACTTTTTTTTTTTTTTTTTTTTTTTTTTTTTAATTTTTTTAAGTTCCTTATGTTATGAATCATTCACATACCAAATTTGGTAATAATACACTCGTCCCTCTCAGTTACAGGATACTGTTTAATTAAAACTATACTGTACAAATGTTATGCAATTATTGTGGCAGAAAAATTAGATAATTTAACGCTATTTGACATAATATTTGCATATGTCGACATGAGCAGAGTGGAGAATTTAAAATATATACATCTCGTTCCAAGTAACGTAATTTTTGTAGCAATATGCAGCACACAGAAATTTATATACGACTTTAAAATATTAAATAATTAAATTATTATACAAAAATGATCAAATTACACAGTTTCTTTGAAAGCCCAATTAATAAAGACAAATTTTGACTACAATAATAAAGGAAAAAATTTCCCGTTTTCTATTCATTTCTAATCGAATTTTACAATTAAATAAACAATTATAGTCTCTAAAGAACTTTAAGATAATGTGGATTTTTTTCAATTATTTAGAGTATAAATGTAGAAGAAAATGTTTATATGCCCACGTTCTTAAAAAAATATGTAATGTACGCGTTATATTTATACTATAAAATACACTACTACACATTACTATAAAAATAAAATAAAATAATTCTGTGAAAGTTTAATCAGAAAATGCTTTAAATATACAGAAAACATGTTAAAAAAAAAAAAAAAAAAAAGGCTATAATTGGATTTTACACTGCACCTAAATGACAATCAGTTAGTCAGTAGCGAATAACGTTTCAAAACTGAAAGAAATAATCTGTTTATATGTCTCTCGTTTATAAGTCTTTTGCATTTATACGTCATTTTAGTGAAGTTCCGATTCATTTCTATCCTTTTAATGCAAAAATTCTTGGTTTATACGTCGTTTAACGTTTTTACTTCTTTTCTTTTATATAAAACTCCAAACATTTCTTGATCGTTATTTTCTTGTTTCTATAACGGGACTTTTCCTAGAAAGCATCTCAAGTGAAGGAACACCGGAAGGATCGAATATGATTAGTATTCAAGTCAATGCGTTAATGGTATGAATTTTCACGCTTTTTATGATACCCCCCCCCCTTTTTTTTTAATTATCTTCAAATGTATATTCTACCATAAAATAATATTACTAATTACTATCTTAAAAGAAAAAAAAGAAAAAAAAAACTTTAATTTCAAATTTTCCTTTAGTGTTATTAAATTTAAAGTAATCAAAGTTTTACATATTGTAATTTCGATTATGTACGCCTTTTCATTTGTATACGTCCTTTCACACAATTCCCTTGAAAGATGTGTAAACGGTGCATTACTGTTACAGTATAGTGTTTACTTTGTTGCATTTGGGGTTTGGGATAATCAAGAAATATGGTGTAGGATTACATATATGGCATATATTGAACTTTTTGATAATTTTTTTTTTACAATGTACCAAAAAGCAACAAAAGGAGTAGTAATTATAAATTAGGAGTGTGAAAAGAACACTGCTTCCACTCTAAATTTAGGCATGGCAACTGAAAAATATGCTTTTATTGGCTGAAAAATATACTTTTATTGATTGAATTTAAGTCGGGACATTGAAAAGGCATTAAATCAGCATTTCCATTTTATCATATCTCGGAGACTTTTATGGCATAATACACAAATTTTATTAATGTATGAGACACTTTCATCGGAATTTTTTTTAGATTGGTGAAGGTATAAAAATTTAAATATTTGCAATTTTTAAAATTAAATTTTCCCTTTTCTGTGCAAATTTGGAATTTATAGTATATGTCTGAGATCAATATTTAAGTGATTAAAACGGAGAGTCGAGGTTTTTTGAACACATCATATGAATGCTATACATTATTTTTTCATTACATTTATTCTATCTAATTAGGATTTTGCAAAATGCTGGCTTCCGATTCATTTTTTTCCTTTTCGGTAAGGGAATACGAAATGAAATGACAATCAACAGACACTGGAGAGTTGTTGAGTAAAATCTCTGCTTTAAATCAATTTAACCTCAGTGTTACAGAGTATGAGGGAGAGATGAGTTTGACTCTTTTTGCCACCACCTGACTTCAACCCCCAATGACTCAACCCTTGTTAAAGTTGAGACAGTTACCATATTCTTCTCTTTATAATGTAACGCATATTACATTATCCGCAAGAATAGAGTGGATTAATGAAATTTCCATCGAGCACCCCCCCCCCCTCTACTCCCCGATGCCGTGTCACGTGACCACGTTGGGGTGGGATATCAGGGGCGATTCGAGAACTCTTTTCCGGGGTAACAAGTTCGAACGTAGGAACATACGTCGGTAATTTTCCGCTACAGTAGATGGTTTAATGGTTGATAGACAGAGTGGGGGTGAGGTCGTCAAATTTCCATAAGTTTGTGTTGTTAATCGGATCAAAAAAGAATGTATCCGCAATGAAAAGATTACACTTGCTTACATGCCTGGATAATACTTCCTGAAGTAATAAATAAAAAGCATAGGTTAATTGTACACTTAAAATGTATCTTTTGTAATCGTGTAATTGTAGTTAATACTATGCTCCTTGCTATAACTATTCTTTTTTTTTTCCTCTGAATATTTTACACTATTATAGATTAATAGCATATTTTATACATATTTGGGTTTTACATTGGGAATTAGTTGATAAGTTAATAATATATATATATATATATACATACAGGGTTTTCCATATGTCTGTAGACATTTTAAAAATTCATTATTGAAATAATTGACAGAATTGAATGAAGTTTGCGAAAAAAATCATTCTCATGAAGAAGGATTTTTTATTTATTTATTTATTTATTTATTATTATTATTTTGAAAAGGAAAAATAATAATTAAGCTATCTATTTGTTGATAAAGGGCGCAGTGCGTGACCAAATCAAACATTTTTAGGAAAAACAGTGCGTGTTCTCATGCAACTGTTTACAGGCATATAAATACTATTTCATGTGTCCGTCGTCACCACAAATTATAGTTTGCAAACGAGTTCTAACACTGCTAACTGCAACTTCAGTCGGCGGTACTTACCTGAGGGTAAAAACCTTCACCAATAACACTCTATCCACCAAGTCAACATCGTAATTAAAACGTCATGTATGCACAAGTAGGAAGCAAAATGAGAAATAAGCTGTTCTAATTGCAAAATTGTGCAATTTATAGGACTTTTATTTGCATATTTCTCTTTCATATCTGTGCGAAAAATTTAACTATTTGTCTAACTATCGTCGACAAAAAAATTAACTATATTTTTTCCTTTACCAGAAAAAAAAAAGAAAGAAAAAAGAAAAAATTCCCCTTCACAAGAATGATTTTTTTGCAAACCACGTTCAATTCTATCAATTCCTTCAAAAGTTATGAATTTTTAAAATGTCTAGAGACCAGTGTGACACCCTGTATATATATTTCTTCATGTGATACCAGGTTTCATATAATGCAATGTATGAAAAGGTTTCCAATATATATATATATATAATATATATATATATAGATTATTACGGAAATTTAATGAGAATTTTTAACATTCAAACGCAAAACGGAGTTTTAGAAATTAACTTATCAATGAATCTACAAACTAACACACACATATACTTAGAACATAATGTTAAACAATATTAACTTAAAATAGAAGGAGAAAACTTGAAATTAGTCAACGGAAAATATTTTTAAAATTGTCAAAGAATTAAAAATTAAAAATTTTGAATTTGAATTTTATTATATTTACATAGTTTTTGAAAAGATTTAATGTACGTAATATTATTATATTCCGATGCATATGTACGCAATTTTTTATTATTCTAAGATATTAATTTACAAAAAGTTTATAGCATGCAACATTCCTTTAAAATAAAATAGTTCAAAGAAAGCATCTAAGCATTTTATTTTATTCAAAAGGTTGTCAATAATCTATCATCGTTCCTATACTTTTTTTTATATGTAAAGGACTTAGTCGGTGCTAAAATACAGATGTTCAGATATCAGTCAGACCTTTTTTTACGAAGTTGCCGTAAATTTTCAAAAAAAAAAAAAAAAAAAAAAAAAAAAAAACGTTTACCTGTGACAAATTTATGTATAAACTTTAAATTAGAAATTAGCACCCTATCAAGATTTGTATTAAAATATTCGATGCACGTCTTGTATTTATGCACACACACACATATATATGAGCATGCACAATTTATTTTCTATGCATTTATGATTTATGTAACTTTATATACAGTCGACAGCAAAAGTATCCGAGCACTAACAAAAATTCCTATGTAAAAAAGGAACGCTTAATACTGTTTTGTTAAATAAATTCTTGTTGGATCATGTTTTTAGACTGACTAAGACCAGTATTCGAAAAGGATTTATTTAACAAAACTGTATGAAGTGTACTTTTTTACATAGGAATTTTTGCTAGTTCTCGGATACTTTTGCTGCCGACTGTACATAATAGAAGAGAAGAATCTATTTATAAAGGGCTTATTTTTAAAAGGCATAATTTTATTAAAAAAATCGTAAATAGATTTTTTTTTTTTTGTAATAAAAAGTTCCTTAGTTTTGTACTGTTTTATTTTATAGCAAATCACCGTATAGAGAAGTGAAATATTCCGTTAGTTTAAAAGTCTTTTGAAAATTTTTATTAAAAATATAATTACATTTAAGCTGAATATTTGCCATTTATATTAGATTTTTGCATACTGAGCGATCACGTACGTTCAAGAAGATATAAAGATTTCTTTAAAAATTTTGTATGTTTTTTGATTATAACATGCAGGATGCAGGGTTTTCCAACCAATACAGAGACTTTAAAAAAAAAAAAAAAAAAAACATACGATAGAAGAGACAATATACTGCAATCAGAATGAACAAACATTAAAAAGGTGGAGCATTTTTACTAAACAACGTTTAAATGCACATGGGAGCAACAGCAAACAAAATTTATTAAGAAATGTATTAACCAAATTAATAGTTACTTTTTTTTTTTTCTTAAAGCTTTATTTAGTAAAAGTGCTCATATTTCACCAGGTAATTTTTATTTTTTATATTCTGATTTCAGTATTTTGTCTCCTCTGTCACATGTTTATTTATTTATTTATTTATTTTTAATGACACTGTATTGGTTAAAAAGCTCTACTTGTCATAAACACAAAACTTCCCAAAGTATTTCGATGTTTTTGCCGAAACATCGTTGGACGCCTCCCTCTTTACACTCTAAAAACATTTGGGTTCTCTGTGTCTGTCTGCCTGTATCGCAATAGCGGCTGCAAAAACTCATCCGATTAATTTGCAAATTGCTCCACATGTTCGTGAGTCACACGGAATTAGTTGTATATTTTTAGGTGTGTATTATGCTTGTGGATCGCGTAGAGGGACATACCAGAGTATTTCTCACCTGTGAACAGAACAGAACTTCTGTGTATCGTGATAAGGGCGACAAAAATCACACGACTGACTTAAGAATTGGTACACATGTTCATAGGGTCACACAAAATTAGCTGTATACTTTTTGTATGTGTATTCTGTTTGTGGTTCATGCACAGGGATATACCAAAAATATTTCTTTCCATTACAGCCTATGGACAGGATTTGTGTGTCCTGCGACAGCGGTCGTAAAATTTACCCATCTGAATAGGAAATTCGGTTCACAAACCATATTAGTTAAATAATATTAAATTTTGTTTATGCGTATATTATTTATAATCTATGTAAAGGGACACACTTAAGTATTTTTTAGCATTACGACGTATGGACAAAATTTAGTTTAAATACGATTTAGCTTGATTACACTGCATTCAGTTTAATTAAATGAACACACATTTTAAAGATGCTTAAAATCATGTATTTATGTAGAAAAAGGTATGATTAATTCCTAATAATTATCTACAGGGCCCCACAAGATTTCCAATAACATTACATAATCATCCACATGATGTCAAATTTGGTACATATGTTAACGGGTTACTGTATTGCTTTTATTTGTCTGTGTAATAATTGTGGTTCGTGTATTGGAACAAACAAAAGAATTTTGTCCCATTACTGTCTATAAAATGAAATTATTTTAAGTGCATTTTAATGTGGTTAAACTCCATTTTAATGTGGTTAAACATTGTGAGATTGACATACCTTGTTAGAATGTTTAAATGCATGGTTTCTATGTAGAAAATGATAGACACAGAATTAGTAATTAATTTATAGATGAACTACACAAAAGAATTCCGATGTGTTATGTAATCATTTAGCATAAAATTTGGTATAAATATTCATGAGTCAGAAGAATTAAGAAATTAACATATGTTTATGAGTTACAAGAAAATACGCATACACATATATGCAGATAGTTAATGAGCGATTGATACAAAGGGGGTGGGAGTTGGATTGAGGAGTGTGACCCCCCCCCCCCCCCCTTTAGCAGAGCAAAGAAATCATAGATATATAGATCTATCATCCCCATGTTATCGAGCAAAAAGTTTTGATGCCGAAAAAAAGTTCTAAAATCAGCCATTAGAGAGTATTGAAAAAAAGAATAATAATAATAAAAAAAATGAATTTGAAACTGTATCTGGAGTTTTTCATTCATTTTTAGTAAATAAATTATTCATAAATTTTATTTACTAAATTATCCGTGTGCATTCCTGTGTGTGTTTTACTCGGAGAAAGGCAGCCATTAGAGTGAACTTTCCCGAAAAAAAAAAAAAAAAAGGCATCACTTCTTACCTCTCGCTGATCAATCTATGTCTTATTACTATATCTATGAAAGAAATATGTCATGAAGAAGTGAAAGATGTAATTAAAAAAGATATTCAAAATTCAAGAGTGAAAACATACATTAAAACAGAATCTCTTCAGGAGCAGCGATTGATTAATATGTGTAAATAATAGGTGAATTTCTCTTCTCTCTCTCTCTGTATATATATATTACTAATTATTTTAAGTAATATGGAGTAAGAGAAAATGATAAGCTCAGTAATGAGTATCGCAAATGGGACGCTGAGACTCCTCATCTACAGATCCACTAATTAAAAAAAGTCGTTACATCTCCATGTATATATGTGCTTTTTTTTTTTTTTTTTTTTTTTACAGGGTGATCCCAAACATTTCTATTTGTTTAATTTGTGTAATGAGCAAATTCTCTTAATTTTGTACTCGTGTATATTCATTTATTGCAATTATTTATCAACTTTAGAATAAAAGATTTATTTTTGAATTTATTAATAAATAGCAACAAGAAAGTTGAAATATATAATTTTACCAGACTGCGTCAATTGGCTTTTTAATCATTATTTTTTTTAATGTTTAAAAGTAATTTGAATCTAGATAATGGAGTATTCGGTGTAGTATTTAAAGAAAAATTAAAAGAAAAATATATGCCATATGAAACCAGATATTTCACGAAAGCAGTAAGTGATATTTCAATTTCAACTAAACAATTTTTTTAGTTCATTCATTTTACTTCAAACAAAGCATCATGACAAAATACGATATTACAAAGATATCACAATTTTAATTTGCTATTAAATATCACAGCAGTGATAAAAACTATTAATTATTAAAAAAATTTTTAAGTCTGCTTTCGTTTTGATAAGTTATAGCATAAAGTTATCCTCATATTACCGCAAATTAATTCAGTGTTAGAAAATAATACATCATGATTTACGGAATGATGACATTCTTTTCTCTGATTTTTTGATACTGCTTTAAATCATTGCAGAGTTAATAGTTTAACTAAAATTATTTTTTGCATGTAAAAGTATACTAAAGGGAAAAAAAAAAAAGAAATCAAACCATTATTGGAATATGAAACAATTGAGTTTATTAGAATTTAAGATAATAATTTGATAAATGTATTCAATATACAAGGAGGCACTGACAGTGCTGATAGTGTTTTATACATAGGATAATAATCAAGGAAGAAGGCGCACGTCGATAATCAAACGCTTACATTCCTCTTCTAGTGAATTGCCAGCGAATGTTCCGCTTGATGCGCAGTTCCTTGAAGTAGGGTATCCATCCTCGGCGCATTTATCGCTGTTTGTTGTGGGTGCTGCTCTTGCTGCTTCGCTGACTGATTGACAGAGCGACGAGACGATTAAAAAATCTCGCCAACTAGTCACCAACCAACCAGATTGCAGCATTGTTACAGTCCCTATACCCAGCATTCATAGATGTTTTAAACCGAAACCAAAAGACATACGCTACATCAGTGGCGTATGCAAGTGGGGGGTTTGGGGGTTTAAACCCCCCCCTTGACAAAATGTATGATAAGAAAAATTAGGCTGTTCCTTACATTTTTTTTCACATTTCAGGCGGAAAAAATGTATGGCAAGTGTAGAATGCTTTTTTCTATGAAGTGGTTTAAAATTATGACTAACTTTTTTTTTTCATTACTCTGCGATAAACATTCCTAAAAATAACTAAACCACTTCATTTGAGCGGCGCGAAACATGTTTCCCCTGAAAACAATTCTTTGAAAAGGATTTCACTCTTAAGTCCGGTTTCCACTACGGCTTTTTCGACGGCTTCTATTCAGAATCCTTTGATGTGGTCAGCCGGGCTCAAAACCCTCGAACGGCGTTGGAAGACTCTGGTTCTAACCCCCATCTGAGATAATTGATGGGCCAGAGGCAGATATCTTTGTCAATTTTGTATGCTTTCCTTTGAAGTAACTGCGCAATCTGATAAAAAAAGGTTACAACTGATGACAAGACATTTGGCTTTTTGTGTGCGGAGCGTGATTAATGTTTTTTTGGACCTGGAAGCTCCAACTTTAGTGGAAACTGGCCTTTACGAGTTCATACTCAAGGACAAGAGGGGTCGACCATATGGGGAAGGGGTTACCATTGAAGTAGTGACCTTGAAGGAGTGACCCAAACAATACCCCAACAGTAGAAGACATTTTAAATGAACTAGCGAAAACTTCTCGTCGATTAGACTTCGCTCTGTAAATAAGAAAATTCAATGAAATATTTTGCGTAACTATGTATTGAATTTTATGTTTTGTGTAGCAGTTTGTACAGGCTCTTAGTTATTCGTCGCTAATTAAAGATTTTTTAGTTTGATCTTCTAATTGGTGAGTTTGTTTTACTATTTTTCATTTTCTTACTCTTATTTTCGGAAAGTAATTATGATATTTTAAAAGATTGTTAAACTTAATTAAAAATAAACTTAATTAAACCTAATTAAACTTAATTAAACCTAATTAAACTTAATTAAGAATTCGGAAGGACGAAACCCCCCCTTGGAAAAATCCTGGATACGCCACTGCGCTACATCCTGTACTATTTTATATCTGTGGTTTTATAGCGCGATCTAATTGCGAGAATGGCGCCAAATTTTGTAGGAAGATTAAACAAGACAGGGAACGAAGAATTTCGCGAAAAAAAAAAAAAAAAGCATTCCAAAAATCAGTGCTCGGGATTTATCTGGCGCTATTTTTCTAAATAAAGCTTTTGTCACAATTCATAATTTAAGATTGATAACTGTCCACCTTTTTTAAGTACTGTTTTTGTGTTCCCATTTCTTATTTTAAAATTGAAGACACCTTTTTCATTTTTTTTAAAGCCCTCCTTTCTATTACACAGAGCTACATATTTTCCTAGTGGTAACTTTTGTAACTTTTTTTTTCACAGAATCTTTCGCCCCTAGTCTTGTTCAATCTTCATACAAAATTTGGCTTTATTTTAGCAATTAGGACACGCTACAAAACACTGAGAGCACTATCAGTTTAATTATAGTCAGGCTGTAGTTTTCTTTTTAAGCAGCTCATTAAAAAAAAAAAAAAAAAAAAAAAAAAAATCTTTTTGTAAAAAAATAGAACCGACTCCAAAAAGCAACTACTATTCAAACAAATAATAATAAAAAAATGTATGAAATGAAACTAAATTGCGCCTAAAAGTAAAAAATAATTTTCTTCGAAAAACAACCTATAACACTGCAATTAATCATAATTTTTGAAGTCGGCGCAAAATTAAATAAAATTTAATTAGTTTTTAAAGGTTTGTTTTTAGATCGGTAGCCACAAATGCTGTTGTCTCGAATGATCCATTTTCATGTTTCCTTTATTATTTTATCACTGTATACAATTGGTACATTGGTAGCATCTACACAGAACAGTGAACATTCTTCACAATGTGGTATTTATGTTTCTACGAAGTTAAAGTTTCCTTTGCAAATTTGATATAACTTTGATAACTACAATCTTTGGTGGCTTTTGGATTTGGCGTTCAAAACGTATTGCAAAAATATACACGCAAGATGTATATTTTCATAATATATTTTGTAGGAAGTATTGTTTCATATACTTGATTACACTCTTAATAAACTTTATCAAATTAATCATGATATCCCTAAGAAATTAAATATGTTTGCCAGATAATTTTGCGATTTTTCTTGCACCAAGGACGTCAGATACCAGCATCTTCGCCAAGTTTTACTGCTTACGAAATCTTATTTGTTTTCTTGAATCAAAATAGTTTTCGGCTGCGTTTTGCAGGTGACAATGTGAAATGTGTATTTTGAATAGGATTTGATATTTGTATTGAATAAAAGTATCAATTTTTATTTAATTTTGCGCCGACTTCAAAAGTTATGATTAATTGCAGTGTTATAGGTTGTTTTTCGAATAAAATTATTTTTTACTTTTAGGCGCAATTTAGTTTCATTTCATACATTTTTTTATTATTATTTGTTTGAATAGTAGTTGCTTTTTGGAGTCGGTTCTATTTTTTTACAAAAGGATTTTATTTTTCTCTTTTCAGTGAAAACTTATTCATATAGCAGAACATCAAAAGACGTTCGACGGCAGTTTCACAAATCACAACTTCCATGAAAAGTGATATAACTCAAAAAATGGTTTATGTCACTGAAAAATACATGAAATACACCCAATGTGAACAAAAAAGTTACATCTCCATCTAGAAAGATATTCACTCGAGAGACAGTTGTGCCAGATTTATTCTAGTCAAGTTATTTTTAAATTGAATTTTCTCAAATGCTGCATTTTTAAGTTGGCCACTTTTCTTGCCTTTATCGGATATGAGCAAAAAACTATCTATTGAATGAACATACGTTAAGCAAAAAAGTCTTTTGAAATGTAAAGAACGGATACGCTGTATTCGTAACCAAAAATTCTGTAGGCATATATATTGAACTTTTAAACAACGAATGCAGAATGAAATGTTCTTAAAATTTATAAAGATGACTCGCCTCATTGTTACACTTAAAAAAAACATAATTTTTAATTTCACGGACACATTACGATGATACACAGTACACAAAAGAAATAACTATTTACAAAAATAAATGAAACATTTTTGGTTAATCGGTTAGAGAGCCACTGCTACATATTTGCACACCGCAATACCACACTTCTAACTAAAACAAAAGTTAATCGTAGCTCTCTTTTTGAGTGAGTCACGTGACATAGTTCGATGGTAGGGGGGAAAATTCACAAATAGTATTGCGCAATACTTGGAGCTTTGAAAAGTTGTTTTTTTTAACAGTCAATGTTAAAGAAGAAAAGGATAAATCTGATGGATCAGTTTTTTTTTTCCTTTACAGACTTCCCCTCAAGCTGTGTACATCGTCCTCGGTATACAGCTTGCTTTTCTGGGGGGTTGCCTCCTGGTGGGCACAGCAGGGCGTTTGGGCAACTGTTCTCGTTGTTGACCACCTTTCCTACTAGTTGAGGTTGTAGTATTCGTCGGTCGACCTCTCCTTTGGATCGGACGAACAGGAGTAGTGTCCTGACCTGTATATGGTTGCAGAGCGGATACATGGTAATTCCCTATGGGAGTAAAAGGATTATCTGTAGTACCTAATGTATACGAAACTGGTGATCTCTGTGATAAAATTGTATAAGGGCCATCGCGCCTGGGCATGAATTTGGAAGTTCGGTTTTTACTAGAGTCACTAATGGGGTGGGTATTAACCCATACCTTGTCACCTTGCTTGAAAGAAGGAGCCTTTTTAAATTTTCTGTCTGCATAGCGTTTATGCTGGTCTTGTCTTTTCTCAATTCGATCTCGTACTTGTTTAGTGAAATTGGCAAATTTCTTCAAGTACGGTGTTATTTCGGGAACGAAATTATCATTGTGCACAACACTTCGGAAATCATGCGCAATATCATCGGTAGTGCGTAGTTCTCGCCCAAACATGAGGTATGCAGCGGTCTGGCCAGTTGAATCACATTTTGCTGTGTTAAGGGCAAATCTAATTATTGGTAGCTTCTCACTCCAGGTAGTATGATCATTCCCAACCAACATGGCCAGACGGGGTTTTAGATCTCTGTTCTTCCTTTCCACAGGGTTTGCCTGTGGATGATAAACCGGAGTTAGGGTTTGTGCGATTCCCAGGATGTAACAAACTTGTTGCATTACAGCACTTACGAACTGCGGCCCGTTGTCGCTTATTACCCTTCTAGGCAAACCATACCTAAGGAACACTTCCTCTATTAGAGTGATCGCACACTCTTTAGCAGTTGCGGAAGTTAATGCAAATAGTTCCACCCATTTGGTGGCACAATCTTCTATGATGAAGATCCATTTCTTTTCATTGCTTTTAGGTAAAGGGCCGAATAAATCAATTGAAAGTGATTCAAATCGTTGATTATAGACCGGTGTTTGTAATAATCCAGATGGCTTCTGGTTACTAGGTTTATAACGACAGCAATCGGGGCAATTCTTAATATATTCTGTAATATATCTTCGCATACCAGTCCAGTAGTACCGCTTTGCGATTCTATCGAATGTTCCTTCGATTCCGTAATGTCCAGCTGAGGGTGCATCATGATGCTCTTTTAACACTCTTTCTCGCTCTTGAACCGGGACTACTAATTGCGCTTCTTCTGATTCTGTTTCGGGAGAATATCTATATAAAACGCCTTGATTCATCAAGTAACCACGACTACTCCAGTTAGCGAAATCTTCATTCTTATCGATACTTTCCAAAGACTCGATAATTTTCTTTATATCTTCATCTTTTAATTGTTCTTCTCGTATTTCTCTTGGACTTCGCGGAGGGATATCTATTGAAATTGAACAAATTTCACATTTTCCTTCTTCGTGTGGACAGAAGGGTCTGGACAACATATCAGCAACAACATTAGCCTTACCAGGCACGTATTCTATCTTCAGGTTGAAGGATTGTACCTGTAGTGCCCATCGCGCGAGGCGACCTGTTGGAGACTTTAAGTTCATTAACCATCTAAGAGGTTGATGGTCGGTTGCTACAGTGACTTCTTGACCGTCAATATATGCACGAAACTTGTCCAAAGCCCATACGATGGCTAAGGCCTCTCTTTCAGTCGTGGAGTAGTTTCTTTCGGCCTTTGTGAGTAACCTACTTGCATACTCAATTGGATGTTCTTCTGTTCCAGTGCCTTGTAACAAAACTGCACCAAGGGCATAGTTACTAGCGTCTGTTCTTAATATGTATGGTTTAGTTGGATCATTTTGACTGAGAAGGGGTGGACTCATTAGAAGATGTTTTAGGGTTCTGAAAGATGTTTCTTGTTCTTCTCCCCAAACCCAAACAGCGTTTTTCTTCGTCAAATTAGTCAAAGGTCTAGCAACTTCAGAGAATTTTGGGATAAACCTTCTATACCATGAGCAAGTTTGCAGGAAGGACTGCAGTTGCTTTACATTCTTTGGAGCTGGTATTTCTTGTATTGCAGCAATTTTATCAGGATCAGCTTCAAGTCCTTTACTAGTAATGTAATGTCCCAGATACTTTACACGGTTACAAGCGAAATTGCATTTTTCACGGTTAGCGTGCAACTTAAATTCTCGTAATTTCCTAAAAACTGCACTCAAATTATCTAAATGTTCATTAAAAGTTTCAGACAAGATGATAATATCATCTAAATAGGAAAGGACTAATATGTTCTTTAAGGAATTTCTAAAATTATCAATCATACGTTGAAATGTTGATGGGGCGTTCTTGAGTCCGAAAGGCATTTTCCGGAATCGAAAAGTTCCAAATGGACAAATAAAAGCAGTTTTGTCACGGTCTGCAGGGTTTACTTCAATTTGATGGTACCCATTCCTTAAGTCAATGGTTGACATAAAAGGGGTATGTTTAGCTTCGTGAAGAAGATCATCAATTCTGGGTAATGGGTATTTATCAGTCTTTGTAATAGAATTTAGTTTTCTATAATCTACGCAAAGGCGTACTTGACCATTAGGCTTAGGTACTAATACCACCGGTGAAGCATAAGGAGATTCACATTCTTCTATTGTTCCGCTAGCTAACAACTCGTCTAGCTCTTTCTTCAACATCTCTTTCTTTGCTGGGGACATGCGGTACGGCGGTACTGCGACAGGAGGACTACTTCCAGTGTCAATATAGTGTTGAATTTTGTTAGTCGGTTCTTCCCCTGGTTCAAAGATATCTTCATATTCATTCAATAAATTATTCAGTTCTGACCTTTGTTCATCAGAAAGATGGGCTCCTTCATTTTCTTTTAAGATAAGCTCGTTAACTTCAGCAGAATATACTGGATTTTCAGACGGCCTGAAATCATCTTCACTGAAATCAAATTTCTGCTTTGGATTATCATGGTAATACCATATATTATTTCGAATATCCAAAACGATTCCAGCAGTACGCAAAAAATCATTTCCCAACAATGTTCTGTTATTCTTTGCAGTAGGTAACGCAAACAAAGTTATTCGGAAAGATCGTCCTTCAATTTGTACATCTACTTCGGCTGAATAGATTTCAGTTTCTTTTTGGAGACCATCAGCTAACGTTACATTCATACAAGTTTTCTCAAATTCTACACCTCGTTTTGTTAAGAGGTGATATAATGTTTCACCAGCTATAGTGTGACTGGCTCCAGTGTCAGCACACACTATTCCATTTATTCCATTAATTTTTACTCTTATAAGTGTCGACTGAGGTTCTTCGATAGATAATGACTGAAGGTGAATAGTTTTGAACTCAGCTGAACTTTTTCTAGAAGAGGGGGAACAGGCGGAGCATTTAGCCTTAATAACACCTGGTTTGCCACAACCATAGCAACTAACACGTGGTCGATCTTCATTTTTCGTATAATCTCTCGATGACGCAGTTTTAGAATTTTGGGGGTGATTTCTTAAATTTTGGGAAGTATTTCCATGTGGGAATTTAGGGGATTCCTTTCATATTCTTTTTCTTTCAGCGAAAAATCTTCTTTTTCTTTCCTATCCCGTATGATGCGATTCAAACATTCTTTTGTGAATTCTGCATCATAATCTGGACTTTCGACTATAGCATTTCTAATGTCTAAAAGTTTTAAATTTTCATCTATTTTTATATCTAATTCACCCGCTAATTCAATTAGATCTGTTTTTTTCCCTCTAGCCATATAAGACATGATTAAACTGAATTTTAATAATTTAAAATATATCTAAAAATGTGCAGTACGCGAACGTATATAGCCCAAAATATTTTATATAAATCACAGAGATCACTTATATATATATATATTATTGTTATATGTTACACAACTTAAATTAACCAATTTATTCAATAAATAAATTCAAGAACTAAAGTAATAAAGAACATATAAAGGAAATAATAACTCTTTTCACCCCTATTTTCAAATAATTATTTCAAAGTAAATAGAAATACTCTTCCTGAAACATTTCTGAGTAATTGAAAATACAAGATATTTCAAATTGATGTACAGATTCCACCAAAATTTTATTTTTAATGCAAATGATAAAAATATAATTATCAATTCAACAAAACAAACAAGATGTCTATTTAATATATCTTTATTATAAACAAATCTGTGTAAAATTCCTTTTATTCAACAACAACAAAAAATTGTTTATTCATTCTTTCATTATTATTATTATTATGTATTATGAGTTGCTTATTATTTTATAATTCGTAAATGTGTTCAAGAGAAAATAATATTTATTCTATGATCATTTATCAGAAATAAATCTATTCAATAAGATTAAAATATTTATACAACAACCTTAATTTAATCTTTTAAAGTGTCATAATTAATCATAAAGTAAACAAAACTTTTTTCTTTTCGCTTTTACTGAAAGCGATTACGCAATAATAATGAAAGTTCACTTGTTTATTTTTCCTTGCAAAATGCAATGGCGCCAAAAAACAGAAATGTTGTTCTTAATTTATTCTAAGCAACTCGATGCTATGATTTACTTAATTTATTTTTCTATGTTAGAATTATATTAGAATATATTTTATTAAATATCAATATACCATTATTGCAACTTATTTCTTAATAAATAGCATTCTACATTCTTGTTTAATTATCAAAATTCTTAATATATCAATAAATATGAATCAAAAAATAACTTACAGATACTAAAGGAAACTGGTATGCAAATATAATAAGATCTGGGCGATCTAAAATTCGTTAAGATCAGGATGATCGACTGTTAAACATATCTAGAATTAAGATTCTAAGAAATATCTAATCATTGATTAGGATAATCAATATTTTCAAGTGTTAACTTATTAACACACTCTGCACAATGCCCAAATTCCTTTAGCTCCTGTTCAAACAATCATCAAATAAATATTAAAATTTACTTATCTGTAATTATTTTCCATTCTATAGCCGCCGACATCACTTAGTCATTCGGCCCAACGTTGGGATGCCAATTTAAACAACGAATGCAGAATGAAATGTTCTTAAAATTTATAAAGATGACTCGCCTCATTGTTACACTTAAAAAAAACATAATTTTTAATTTCACGGACACATTACGATGATACACAGTACACAAAAGAAATAACTATTTACAAAAATAAATGAAACATTTTTGGTTAATCGGTTAGAGAGCCACTGCTACATATTTGCACACCGCAATACCACACTTCTAACTAAAACAAAAGTTAATCGTAGCTCTCTTTTTGAGTGAGTCACGTGACATAGTTCGATGGTAGGGGGGAAAATTCACAAATAGTATTGCGCAATACTTGGAGCTTTGAAAAGTTGTTTTTTTTAACAGTCAATGTTAAAGAAGAAAAGGATAAATCTGATGGATCAGTTTTTTTTTTCCTTTACAAACTTTACAGTGAATACTTGTCACTCGCTGCGCTGAAAATTGCGCAGCGTAAAGTTCAAACAAAGAGCAAAATATGCATTGCAGCTGACAGACAGAAGTTTCAACATCGATACTTACATACTGCTTTTACCAGTGCAGCTGCATGCGTTCAGCAGTTAAAGTGAGAACAGACTTTTGTGAGTATCCTGTAATTTGTTTATATCTTAATGAAACCATAATGAAGCCTATTTCAGGCCAAGATCATTACGACAACAAAAAAAGTATTAAAATTAAACCATCTCTTCGAAGTTATAAGCTAACAAATTTCAACAACAACAACAACAAGAATGAGAAACATGGTTTGTATTGAGCCTCTTCCTTTATGAAGTCGGTTTAAAACGTCTATGCGTTAATCGATGTGACCGCTTACAATAACGAATACTTTGAATTTTACATAGCATAAATGTCACCCGCTACGCTACAACATATGCAATGTCATTCAGGTGTGCACAAAATAGGAGATTGTGAACAAACAAATGCACGTTTTAAGCGTTTTGTTTTTAGAATTAACGTCTAAACTTTCTTTTCGTACTAAATCGATGATGCTCTGCAATTTTATAATTCACTTTTTTCCCCTGTCTTGAACTGTTTCTGAGATAGGAACGCTAACTCCACTGTTTCGCACCAGGTGGCGCTGTAGGTGGTTGAATCACGCAGCACATATCCACTTTACTATACCTACATACCACTTTTATGAATATAGCTGCAGCTGTTCAGCAGTTAAAAGAGTCGGGACTGAATTTTTTGGGCACCCTGTATTTTTATTTGATCGTAAAGATATTGCAATGGGACCTATTTCAGACCAAGACCTTTACAATAAAACAAAAAGTATCAAAATCAAATTATGTGTTCAGAAGTTATGAGCTAACAAACAAAAATAAAAACAAAAAAACATATGGTGTGAATTGAGAACCACTTCCTATTTGAAGTCGGTTAATTAGAACATCACTTACGAAGTTATAAGCTTACAAGCACCAACATCAACACAAAGCTCGAATTAAGAACACCCTCTTTTCTGAAGTTAGTTGAGAACGACTTTGCGCTAATCGATGTGACCGCTTATAATAGAAACAGTACTTTGAACCACAGAATATACGTGTCATCCGCTACGCTGCAAAGTGTGCAACGTAGTTCAAGTGTGCACAGTGTAGGAAATTGCGAAGCAACAACTGCACGTTTTAAGCGTTCTATTTTTAGCAATAATGTCTAAAAACTGTCTTTTCGTAGTAAATCGATGATGCTCTACAACTTCCTAATTAACTTTTCTCCCATCTTGAACCGTTTTTGAGATAGGAACGCTGATTCCGCTGTTTTTCACCAGATGGCGTTTTATTTTCTTTAGATTGTAAAGATATTACAATGGGACCTACTTCAGACCAAGATCTTTACAACAAAACAAAAAGTATCAAGTAACCGTATTTTGAACTATATAACGTATGTCTCATCAGCTACGCTACAATGTGTGCAATGTACCTCAAGTGTGCATAGTGTAAGAAATTGCGAACAAACAAATGCACGTTTTTAGCATTGTATTTTTAGCATCGATGTCTAAACTATCTTTTCGTACTAAATCGATGATGCCCTGCAATTTTATAATTCATTTTTTCCCCCTGTATTGAATCGTTTCCGAGATAGGAACGCTAGCATGAATGTCTAAACTATCTTTTTGTACTAAATCGATGATACTTTTCAAATTTGTAATTCACTTTTTTCTCTAGAACTGATTTCTAGATAGTAACCCTAACTTCGCTATTTTCCACCAGGTGGTGCTGCAATCGGTTTAACCTTGTACTGCATGGCCACTTTGCTATACTTACATACCACTTTTAACACTGTAGCTGCTGCTTTTTTTGGGCACCCTGTATTTTCTTTAGATTGTAAAGATATTACAATGGGACCTATTGCAGACCAAGACCTTTTCAACAAAACAAAAAGTATCAAAATCGGAGCATCCGTTCAGAAGTTATGAGCTAACAAACATAAAAAAAACATACGGTTTGAATTGAGAACCTTCCTTCTTTTTTTGAAGTCGGTAAAAAAAAAAAAACATACGGTTTGAATTGAGAACCTTCCTCCTTTTTTTGAAGTCGGTTAAAAAAAAAATGCATTTTTTTTACTCTGTATTTTGGTTGGATACTTCTAATTTTTATACAGAAAAAAAAATGTTGGAAGAACCTTTAAGTGTCCTTCTAAAATTAAATTCCTATTTTGGAAAAATAAAATATGATAGCTAAACTATTCAGAACATTTTCACGCTTCATATATGTTTATAAGCACTATAGTTCGAAAGTTATGGTTAAAC
The DNA here is from genome assembly GCA_963930645.1 of Salticus scenicus. Taxonomy (NCBI): domain Eukaryota; kingdom Metazoa; phylum Arthropoda; class Arachnida; order Araneae; family Salticidae; genus Salticus; species Salticus scenicus. The sequence goes on from OZ005659.1 coordinate 73,199,219, forward strand.
TTGTAAATGATGTTAGGACTAAATTTCATTTAATTTTTAAAATCTAGCTCTAATTTTCACAAAAGTACTTTTTTGCCACTATGCGTAAGACTTTAAAAAACTTCATCACATACTGCTTTAAAAGTTTGCGCACACATCTATATGAAGAATTTCTACACAATAAATTCATGTTTAGTTGGAAGGGGAAAAAAAAAATATTTATGTTTAAAAAAAAAAAAAAAAAAAAAAAGAAAAAAGAAAATTGGATATTTCGAAAAAAATTAAAATTTTTAGTTTTACATTTCTTTTTTTTTTTTTTTTCTTTTCTTTTTTTTTTTTTTAAATAGTAAATTTTGTAACACGCTATCTACCAATAAGTATTTGGACTTATTTGAATTTAAACTTTTTGTTAAACATCTAGAAAATTTATTTAGGAATCATCTTGAAACTTTTATAGTGTAAAGAACATGTTATATCTCATGCAATTCCGCAAAAGTTGTGTCCTCAAAAGGAAAAGTGGGCCAGTAAAAAATTAAAGAATGTTTTGGATCACCCTGCAAAAAGTGATGCTTTAAATGCATTTTGGCTGTATCATGTGATAATGAGGATTTTTTTCATTATTTGTATAATTTTTAGGAGACTACTACATATATTCATGGAGATATAGCGGCTTTTTTAAAAAAAGGAATTATATATATATATATATATATACATATCAACTTTTTAAATCATAATACGTATTCATTTGTATAATTTAATTGCCAAAAGTCATGAGCAACTCATACGAAAACACCAAACAAATATCGTGTAAATTCAAAAAGTTATGAGAGATAGAACGAACGAAATTTCAGTTTTTAAACAAAAGGAAGATGATAGGGGTTTTATCAATTTAGGGAGTTGTATCAATATTTATTTACAGTCAGCGATCACTGTATTACCATTGGGCATTGACTGAATCAAAATAAAAATATGAGTAAAACTCCTTATGGTTTAGCTTTCATTTTGAGAGAACTGAAATTCTGTTTATTCTATCTCTTCTAACTTTTTGAATTTACTTGATATTTGCTTAGGGTTTTCATATAAGTTGCTCGATACTTTTAGTTATTAAATCATGCAAATAATTTTTTTTAAAGCTAGCGCATGCGTAGTTAAAAAATATTTAGTAAAAATGCTCATACTTTGTAAGATATTTAACATTTTTGCATTTTGATTGCAGTATACTGTGTCTAATGTAGTATGCAAAATTTTCTAAAAATGTCTTTACACACGTGTTATAATTAAAAAAGTGAGATTAAAAAAAAAAAACGTTTTACCTCCATGAATATACGTGGTAGCCTCATAAAAATTTATACAGATAGTGAGAGCAATCCAATTAATTACATGCTACACTCAAAACGCATTTAAAGCATTACTTTTTACAGGGTGATCCAAAATATTTTGACTTTTGTTTAATTTTTTACTGGTCCCTTTTTTGCTTCGGGGCAAAACTTTTGTTGAAATATATGAGCTATTTTTTTTTTTTTTATATATACTTCAAAAGTTTCAGGATGATTCCTAAAGAATTTTTCAGATATTTGACAAAACGTCTAAATTCTTAAATGTCCAAATAGTTATTGGTAGATAGTGTTCTAAAATCTTAATTCTTTTTGCAGATATAATTTATAAAAACATATGCATTTTAAAGCATATGCATTAGACATACGCATTTTTTAGACATATGCATTTTAAAGTAATACGTGAAAAGAAAATGATTACAAATATTGTTTTTTTAATTGATAATTTTTAAGGTTAAAAACTCTTAGATCTCCCCTTTTTGAAGGAATGAACTTTAGTATTTGAAACAATTTAAGTATTTACGAAAATTTAGATTGTTTTAAGGATGGATTATATACTATACAATGCACAATAATTTCAATTCAGACATTTTTCAATAATTATATTTTCGTGAAGAATTTTTTTTTTTTTTTTTAAATTCTAACTTTATTATTATCGATTATTCTAAACATGCATACTCTTACAAATAATATTTACTTCCTACTTCAGTGTGATATGCATTATGATTCACAAACTAGCGCTCTTTGAAATTAAAACGTTACAGACACAGGAAATACGTCTCTTAGAGTGTCGTAACCGTGAGCAAAAATCATGAGATATTTGTAATGCCGCAAGTGGGAAACCCTCAACAAAAGAAAATGAGAACATAGATGCGCAAATTAAATGGCAAATTTATTTGTTTCCCCTAACAAGCGACATTTACTGAGAATGACGCACACATCACAGTTAAACGAATTACGAGATGGGAGAAGGCAGTAAAAGAAAAAATATATATATATGGTGTTAATAAAAACGACGGAAAATTGAAGGCTGAGAGAAAAACTAAATGTAATATTTATTTTTTAATCATCGTAAAGGATATTCTAAGAACTTCATTTTGTCTACAAAAATGAAATAAAAACGAAAATAAAGTGAAGTGAATGGAAACTAGAATATCAAGAAAGCAGACGATTTAATTGTCCTGTGATGTCACTGTATGGCGCCAAAATAAATCTTTGTTCGTCTTGATTGGAGTCACAACAAATGTTCACTGGAAAGAGCTGTGAATGTCTTGGATGATAAAGTTGGAAATTGTGATTCATATATACTGATTATTGGTGCTTTACTTGGTTTAATCATGTTTCATCTAAAACAATAAGAAATAAACAAAATTAAAACAATTTCAAAATTATATATACATATAATGAGACCTACAGTGTTACTGAAAAAAATCGAAAAAATAAATTTGTCGATAGAGTTAAGGTTATAGCATGCCGAAGCATGATGTGAAGTGAAATATAAACTTAAGTACTGATAAATTGGGTATTTGAATTAATTTGTAGCGTTTTCTAATAGATGGAGTGACAAGTGGCATTTTCCAATAGATGGCATGACAGCACCGTTTGTTAGTTACATTAGCACATTTGGTTGAAGCGTAAATAACATAATTTTTTACTTCATCGAATATGTCTAACTTTGTGCCGGATAAAGTGTTTTTGCGGGGAGTTCTACTTCATTAGTTTAACATGAAGAATAGCGCTGCCGAAAGTCATCGAATTTTAGTGGAAGTTTATGGAGAGCATGCGCTAGTTGAACAAACGTGTCGGAAATGGTTTGCTCGATTTAAAAGTGGTGATTTTGAGCTGGAAGACAAGGAACGACCTGGGCAGCCGAAAAAATTCGAAGATGAAGAATTGAAGTCATTGCTCGATGAAGATCCATGCCAAACGCTTCAAGATTTAGCTGAATCATTAAGAGTTGACTTTTCAACAGTCAGCAAACGCCTGAAAGCCATGGGAATGATCCAAAAGCAGGGAAATTGGGTCCCATACGAACTGAAACCTAGAGACGTGCTCGTCCGCACGTCGCAAAACCGGTCAGAACCTACATCGAAACGACCAAATGGGAGGTCCTACCTCACCCGCCGTATTCTCCAGACATTGCTCCATCTGATTACCACTTGTTTCGATCGATGAGCCATGGCCTGTCTGAGGAACACTTCACTTCTTATGAAGATTGTAAAAAATGGGTCGATTCTTGGATTGCCTCTAAAGACGATTCGTTCTTCCGACGCGGAATCCGTATGCTGCCAGAAAGATGGGAAAAAGTAGTGGCTAGTGATGGTCAATACTTTGAATAAGCTATTTGTAATTATTTTTGCACAATAAAGCCTCAATTAAAAAAAAAAAAAAAAAAAAAAAAAAAAAGCTACGAAATAATTCAAACACCCAATAGATAAATTCAAAAGTGACTGAAATTTTTGAAAAAAAAAATCGAAAATTAATAATTAAAATAACAATAAGAAATATTTATTACCAATATTTAGCCATCAGAAATTGTAAATACAGTAGAGCCACGGTTATCCAAGTCCCTATTAACCGAGTTCCGGGTTAACCGCGGTAGTATCGAAATGGCCACGTACCGGTGGAGGCGCGGCTTTTTACAAATGGCGTAGATAACTTTGACAAATTTTACTATACATCACTGTTATTAATAATTTATATACAGTCGGTAACAAAAGTGTCCGAACACTAGCAAAAATTCCTATATAAAAAATGTAGAGTTAATACTGTTTTGTTAAATAAATCCTTGTCGACTCATGTTCTTAGACTGACTAAGAACGTGATTCGACAAGGATTTATTTAATAAAACAGTATTAAGTGTACTTTTTTTATATAGGAATTTTCGCTAGTGTTCGGACACTTTTATTACCGACTGTATGTACGTATTGTATTTCATTTTTAACTGACTACATTTAAATATGTAATATATGTACTATTTTACTTCATTAACTACGTTTTCATTTATTTTAATCTTTGTCGTATGTTAGGCTGACCATACGTCCTCGAATCTCGAGGACAGGCACGAATTTCGAGGACAAACTACCTTCGTCCCCAAAAAATTACAACACATTTGGGGACGCCGGTTATAAAGTTATTAATGTTTTATTATAATAATTTATTATATGTATAATAAATAAGCTGAAATAAGGTACTTTATACATAAAAATTACTAAATTTTTACAATTTAAGGTGATTTAATTATTTTTTTTATTTTTTTGTCCTCGAAATTCGAGGACACCGCCATCTTTGTCCACAAATTCAAGGAAAAAAATATGGCCACTCTATCGTATGTTTCCTCTCCGATTTAGGACAGAGTCCGTGTTATCCAAGTTTTCGATTATCCGAGATACTCTCGGACCACATGGCCTCGGATAAGTGAGACTCTACTGTATTAAAAAAAACATGTACAATGCAGGTTGATTTGTAAAGTATACGAAGAGAGCAAGAGGGGAGAGGGGGGGTCTCTCCCACCCCTCCCCCCCCCCGAAAAAAAAAAAAAAAAAAAAAAAAAAGGCAGTTTTCTTATAAGGAATCAATATTGTTTTATTTAAGTCGAAACAAGTATTTGATCGCATATTTTAACATTAATGAATGTGTGGTAACTTGTTCGGAATTTTAAGTATTATCACTATTCTCCCAAAAATGGCTAGCATTGTAGGCACGAATAGTGTCATTGCTGAAAAATAAAATTAATTGGCAAAAAACCCTACTTTTAAATTATTTGAGATCACAAAATTTGAAAGTCCTACGCAATGAACTTGTTGAAACTGCTGGTGACTTGGCAAGAAATCACCCCTTTTACAAAAACCCAGTCTCGAAGCAATAAAACTAATATTTAAGAAGTTGAATTGAAAAATCCACTGAATATTTGCGAGATTTCTTATACCGATCTTCGTCTGAGAGCACCTTTAAGGTCATGTCTGCAAACCATAAACAGAAGTTTATGGCATTTGGTTATGTTGAATGCCGGAGATCATAGACTTAGAACTGTATTTGCTGAGCTGTTTTTGACTACGTTTTGAAATTAATTGCTGTAAATAATGCCATATTGCACTGTGATACATTTCCTAATAGTGATATTTTTTACTACACTGTCAAAAAAAAAGTCCTGTTTACTGCAGTTTGCTGCCAGAAATTTTCTGTAATTTAGAAAAATACGTTCTATCAACGTAATTTTTTCCGTTGATAGAACGTATTTTTTGGAATTACAGAAAATTTCTGGCAGCAAACAGGACCTTTTTTTTGACAGTGTATTGTAAGATCGTTTTGTACCGTTTGGAATTTATTAAATACAGAAGTATTTCAAGAACTGTTTTGAACAGCTTTCTTATTACACGAATTTCACAGTCGGAATATTACTTAAAATGATTACCTTCACTGTAAAAATAACGGTAGTTTTTACAGCAGATTATGCTGGCTCTTATTTTGCTAGTAGTTAAATAAGGTAATTTACAACGGAAACATTTATAAACATAGGCTCTTTAATAAATGTTTCTGTTGTAAATTATTTATTTTTAACAGCAGGATTTGCTGGCATCCCTTTTTGCCAGCACATTCTGCTGTTAAATAAGGTAATTTACAGCGGAAACATCTGTAAAGATAGACTTTTTTATGAATGTTTCTGTTGTAAATTATTCACTTTTATTGCAGAATATGCTCGCACTCCTTTTTACTAGCACATTCCGCTGTAAAAACTAGACTGAATATCCATCGTCATTCGGCCAGTGGTTTGCCATTATTGTCAACATATTTTGCACACTGCACTGGACTTCTAACTTAGCATAATTTGGAGTGTATATTAATGGCTATGATTACATACTAACAGAGTATTTATAGTAGTCCATCTACTACTATTTTGTATGTTATCCTCACATTTAACAACAACAACAACAACAACAACAACAACAAAAAAAAAAAAAAAAAAAAAGGGAAAGTAAAATAAAAAATATTGTTGCAACATCGTTTTTATTTCTAGGGATTTGAATGACCCATCTCCTATTTCTTAATGAATAAATAAACTGTTATTATTTATTATAGGAATATTATTTCTTTCGGTTAACTCTATTTGCTTTTGCAATTTCTTTAAATATTATACATCTTGCTTATATTGTGCAAAGAAAATGAAGTGAGAAAGTCCTATCTGTACCTGAGGAAACACGAGTTTGTGTAACCTACTTAATATTCCTGATGATTTAATGTACCAACCCTTCGTTCGAGGAAATATGTGACTTTCAACAATTACAGACTCATAAACTTAAATTTATAAGTAACTTAAATTTTTTATATCATTAAAAAGAATTTGAAGTATAAAGATTGAGATATTTAGTAAAAAAAAAAGAATATATTCATTTATTTTCCGTTATCACTTTAGAAACCAGATATTTTCCTCTATCAAATTATTGCAAATATCTAAAGGAAAGATTCCTTAAGCATGAACTCATAACCTGAAAAAATGTTGGTGTTGGTGTTGGTGTTCGGGTGTGCGAGCTGATACTACATAAGGGTTCTAGACCTGGGTGTAATGCGCTCGGTGAATCTTTCTAAGGAGCCTTTGCCCGTATTCCCGCAAGCTTTGCAAAAAACCATAGAAAACTCCAAACAGCTATGCCGACTAGTGCGGTCTGGGCTAGAAACCAGAACCTTCCGTCTGCGACCTCCCAGTTCAGAACCATCGACCACCATAACCAGACAAGATTATTACAACTTTGTATGTAGTTATAAATATGTAGCATCTCATATTTAAAATATAAGCATGGTATACCAGTGTACGAATTAAAGATGAAAAGCAAGGCCTTAATTTTAGTTTTCTCACATATACATCGCATTTGAATCATATTAAAGCTTCCTTGTATCTAACTTTCCTCAAATTATGAAAAAATGTGTATTTATTAGAAAACTTTTCCTAATGGTTTTATATAAACAGAGTGTGTAAAAAAGAATGACCTGATTTTGAACCGTAACATATTTTAATGGAAATATACAAAAGTAATGGACAAAGTAAAAAAAAAAAAATACTTAGGAAGTACTAAAGTTTCATCAATGGCATTATAATTGTTCTATGTGTCTACTTCTAGCAGCCCATATAACATCAAGACGATAGCTAAATTCACCCTATACTTTCTGCAAGGTGGTGGTATTGACGAGTGCTCTTGCTGTTTTTGATATTTGTAGGTAACGCCGATACAGAAAAAAACTGTATTACCATTATCTACAAATATAGAAAACCTAAAATACAAGATGAGTTTAGCTATCGCCTTGATGCTATAGAAGCGGCTGGAAGTGGATGCATAGAACACCTATAATACCACTAATGACGTTTTAGTACTTTGTGATTTCTTTGCGATTTGCTCGATTACTTTAATATATTTCAATTAATAGATATTACGATTTACAACCGGATCACTCTTTTTGATACATCTTGTATATGTATTACTTCTTATGCAGTTTTCAAGGTGTACAATAAAAAAATGTTTCGAACCAATTAGTGCAGACATAATTATTTTTTTAGCACATATAACAAAATTGTCCCTTCTTATTATATGTTTATTTATTTTTTATTGAGTGTACTTCAAAAGACATTGGCTTATTGTTAGATCTCTGTTACCGACACTATAATAAACATTGAAGTTACATAATAAGGGAAAAATAAATAAATAAATAAAATTTTAAAACATGACAATAGCAATTATTAATAAGAAGTTTTGAGCATATAATGCACATTTCGGAAACCATATCTTGCATATTGATTTAAAGAACGAATTAATTCTCTATCATACCATAGTGGTTCAGAAATGATGCCGCAAAATCATTTCTCCTTGCATTCGCGACATGTATTAGATTAATGGTGGATGAGATGTCTTCAAATTATTATAATACACATTCTGATGGATGGAAAGATCAGCTAAACAGCGGTTCACGAATACCCTCTGGAACTAGTTATTTGGAGCAGTTGGAGTATATACATCATATGAAATGGATAAACAATCATCTATGAATTCGCCTTCTCGTAATTAGACAGAGGAAATAGCTGTGAATATGGTTATGCTTAGATGTCTAATAGAAGTTTTGAAGTTTAGTTGCAATTGTCTGATTTTGAATAAATATTATCCGCGCAAGTACATATCTAAGAACGAAGCAGTCAATGTAGAATGGGAATTGTGAATTGTGAATATTTATACAATTCATTTTAATTGTATTACCATACTGGATATCTTAAAGATAGAAATTCAAATTATAATTGTTATAATTTAACTAAATTAATAAGCAAGAATTTTCATTTAATAAATTTATGGATATATATATATATATATATATTATTATTATTATTATTATTTCACTTAGCATTTAATATTTAAAAAATGGGTTTAAGTACAAATATACAAGACAACCTCATGTGTAACTAATGAATAATGTATTCTCAGGGCAATATACATTTATCTCTTACGAAAATGTATAGTTGAAACATGTTTCTTGTGCAAGATTTTATTAAATAACCTTATTTGTGATATGTATCAAAATAATCCTTCGAATTTTGGGAACAGAAAGAAAGAAATGACTAAAGTATATTAATTTATTCAAAGTATATACAAAATTTACACAAAATATATTAACTTCATTTTGACCACTTTTCATTTATAGATGAATGCGAATTATCAGACTCAATGCAGAAATTGAACACATCATTAATTTTTGTCTTTACATTTGTAAGGTAGACGTAGCGTCGGGTTGAGGAAATAAAGGTCGCTGAAGGAAATCAGTAGTGAAGGATTAAGATGTTGATTGAGGTCGTTAAAGTATAAGCTGAATCCAGCGTAGTTTGGCGACGTTAGCGGTGAAATTACTAGATTGAAGGAGTCAAGTAGAGGTGATTTCGGTAGGCATGAAGAGTCTGAAAGAAAATTAGGATCTACGTAGATTGGGAAAGGGGGTTGAATATGATTAGTTTTAAAGGAGTAAAATTTTGAAGTCTTAAATTGTGCGTATGAGTGACTCAAAAACCCTGAAGTTAAAATTAACACCAGGATAATTTTTAATAAAACATTAAAAAGTGCAAATAATTCATGATTTTTCTGAGGACCACCGGTTGTTGATCACAGATCCAAAGCATCAGTTCTATAATATATATATATATTATAAAACTTCATAAATTAATATATATATATATTTATTTAAAAATGTGAAAAGAGACAAACTGAGGATAGATTTAAAATTAGAAATTTAAAATTTGGATTTTCTCATACGCCTACAGGTTTTTAAGAGGCCCTGCCCTTAGTATAAGTGCCTTTAGCATAAATCTGTGAACCTGTGTCCTGTGAGTAAATGTATTGACTTCAGAGATGTGTCATTACCGTAAATCTGAAATAAATAAATTTTAAAAATATAATAATAAAGAAATTAACTCTTCAACTTTCCTTCACACTTTATCAAGACTTAGTACTGGCAATCCTACTTCCAAAGTAACCTATCACAAAACATATGCGTTTAAAAATTGAAGGAAAGTTCTTCGTTATCACATTGCATACAGTAAAAAAACTGAATAATGCACTTTATTGTCATGTTATATATACAATAAAAAAGCTGTAAGAATGTTCTTCTTTGTTGTGTTATATATACAGTTGAAAGATTGATTGCCAGTTATTATTTCACTATAACTTCTATACATACGATTGCTTTCAAATGCTTTTCCAAGTCTCCATTTTCTTCAAACTTACTGAATATTGTTTTTATTTTTTTGTAGAAATCAACGTATATATTTTTCTTTTAGTCGGTTGACTGCCTACTTCTGCGCATCTTATTATGCATGCAATCTGTATGTTCTTCTGTTCTGCATCTTGTTTATATTATTTATTAGCAAATAAATATTTCATTTTCAGTGCAATGTTTAATCTGGAATGTCAGATTTCTACAGGTTTACTAGTGGGATGTCTTTGCTCATACATATTCCAACATTCCATAAATATAGCGAAATTCTGGGATTGTCCAACTATTGTCCCATGAAGTAGTTGTATTCAGGGCCAGATTATGGCACGGGCACACGGGGCACTGGTCCAGGGCCTCCAAATTAAGGGGACTTCATTTCCAAAAATTGAGAAGTAATTGTACACATATTTTCATTATATGTTTATTAAAAACAAAATTGATTAAATTTTTCTTTCAATATTTTATTAGAGAGCTTAAACAATTATTAATTTTTATGACTAATTTCCTAAACATTGGCTGATCAATGTGCTTCAGTTTTTCATTTGTCTTGAACATAAAACTAGTGATTTTGTTATAGGTTACTAAAAAACAGAATGTACAATTGAATTGAAGGAAAAATTTAAAAAATGCACTATTTTTATTTGTTTAATTTTGTTTATGAGAATGGGTCCTTTTGGCGAGCTCTTTAGAGCAGGATAAGGGGGCCTTTAAATACCATCAGTGTCCCGGGTCTTCAAAAAGCATAGTCGGGCCCTGGTTGTTTTATATGGATAATTTCTGATTTTTATGGAAAATCAGTAGTTTTATCACCACTGTTTTTAAATACGCTAAGGGCAAGGCTCCCTTTATTCCCCCTTCCTCCCTTCCATCCCCTTATGCTAGAGGCACATTATGCAAAAGGCATGCTACGTTAAAGCTACGTCATTGTTTTTAACATTACGGGAAGAAAACCCCCGTTGACTGACTAGGCCTCTTAAGTTTACCTTGCACATGTTGCTTAACAGTGTCTGTACATTTCTAATAAAAACTAATTATACAATAGATAGGTTAAGCTGTGCCATGTGGATCTTCCAGGATTTGTCCAAGGCATCAGCTCTCCTTTCCACGACACCAGATCCTTCAAGAGATAACGGTCTTGATACAAAATCCAGTGCTTCAGAATCTACAAACTTATAGAAACAAGTACAGGCGAACCATTTGTGAAGGGAGCAATAGGCCATCGGTTGCGTGTAAGAGGCAGATGTGGAACGACAGTAAATTCGACGTCTGACGTACACGCACAAATGAATAAAAGAAAGATTTCTTAGAGATATGTTACTTAAAATCATGTTGAAGTAATCAGATTTCAGTGATTATTGAGAAATATTTCCCTATTTACCGAATGTTTTCAGATCAGATGACATTATTTTTCTGGTACCGATACTTCTTGAAAATTTCTTAAAAAAGTGTAATTTTAGAGTAAAAAAAAAATTGAAGTTTAAAAAATTATTTTTTATGCTGAATTTTTGAAACTCATTTTATTTATTTATTTAAAAATTCTTTTTAATTAAATAAATAATGCAACTAAAATTTTATGGGTTCCCCTCCCCCTTTCCCAAAAGTAAAAAGAAAAGAGTTTTACATAAAAAAATAAGTTCGTCAATCAATGAAAAAAAAAAAGTTACACATTTTTTTTTTTTTTAATTTAATTAAATGCTTTAAAATACTAAAAAATATTTAGTTAGTTTATTTTATTTATTAAGAATATTAAAAAAAGAAAAATACTAAACTTTAACACACTATAAAAGTTGCTGTAAATTTATTAAAATGTCTATCTAGAGTCTGTAAACTTATAATAGTTTTGAGCTTTTTTTTTAAAAAAAAGTAATAATAATCCAGATTTTAAAAAAATTATGTACATTTTTAATCTTTTTAATTGTTTTATTTTTCAAAATGAAAATAAAAAATTAATATTTATACTTCCGAAAAAAATATTTCAATTCACTAATGTATCCTTGCCAATATTTAATGAAAATAATATTAAAATGTATGTCTGAATACTTTTTTTTTTTTTTTTTTTTCGTGGTAAAATAATTTTCATCAGTTTTTCTAGCAAAATATTTAACAGAGTAATAATTAAAATAACATTAAAATCTATGCCTAAAATGCATTTTTTTCTTCTATTTAAACATTCCTGTTTATTCTTCGTGGCAAAATAATTTCTAGCAGTTTTTCTAGTAAAATGTTTAACAGAGTAATAAACACTTCAAATGATTTAATTTCTTCACTATGGATACCTAGAAAGAAAAACAAATTTTTTGCTTAGCTATTTTTTCTTTTTAATTATTATTTGAATGCTTTAAATTGCTTTTATTTATTTTATTTTATTATAAATACAGTTCCCGCCGCTTATTAAAATCACATTCGTTCTGAGCAAAAGTGATTTTATTAAGCGGGTGATTTTTATATCCGCCGAACGTTCTTGCCCTTAAAGAAAAAAGCATTACTTCCCTGAATTCGAAAGAAACTTCAAAAGGTAACGAATAATGGAATTAGTAAACAATATTAATTAATTTTTGGTAGGTAATTAACTAATTGTTTCTTCGATATAAGTAAATTAAACGCTTTCTAAGTCCCCGTGCACTTTTGTTAGAGGAAAATCATCATTACTTTACCAAAAGTTCACACTGTACTTATAAATTTAAAATCTTTCCTTTTAAACCTCGTGAATTATAGTAATTTCAAAATAAGAAATACAAATTGTCTTTTAATAATTAGAAAAAAAAAATCATTTCAAATCAAATTTGTATTTTAATACTGCACTTTGAAGAATATATTCCTTAAAATAGTTACGCAGATAAGTTATGGGGCGTGTTTAATTTGTAACTGTGCTGCAAGTGTAAAATCTCCAACAATGAGCGATAACGGAGGGTTTATTGTGCTTTAATTTCTTTTTCTAATCAAAAAAATAAGTAGTAATAAAAAAAAAAAAAAAATCACAATGGAAAAAAAAAAAAAAAAAAAAAAAGTTAGTGTGTATAAATATATTTTTGGCTGCTGAGGAGATATTTTTGAGTTTATTAACCGGCGATGCTGATTTTATTAAGCGGCGGCTTTAAAAGTTGTTTGCATTGATTTGATTCCGGTCCTAGCAATTTGATCAGATTAAGCGGCTGATTTTATTAACCAGTGATTTTATTAAGCGGTGGTTACTGTATCTTTAAAATAGAGACAATCAAACAAATCTAGCTTTAGATGCTTTAGAAAACTAAGTTATTAAAAAGAAGATTTTTGTGTATTTATTTAAAGTCTATTATTTTGAATGCTTTAAGAAACTTACTGTTATAATTATTTCAATATTACGTATTCTGCATATTATTTTACATAACAATATACAGAATTTAGCTTTTGGCTTAAAGTGGTATTGGAGCCTTTATCTCTTAAATTTTTCTATATTAAGAGTAATTGAATAAATTGTGTTTCTGGTTAAATCTTGGCTCTTAGTAAATACTGACAATATTTATTATTGCTTTTGATGCATTTTAAAAGACATTAAATGACCATAATTTATTTTAGAGAAATTTATACTCATTTAATGCACACACACACACACACACACAATAAATCGATAAAATAACAAAGCCTATTACTTTAAGTGCTTTAATAATGATAATAATAATTATTATTTCAATATTATGTATTCTGCACATTATTTTATATAACAATATAAATAATTTAGCTTTTGGTTTAAAGTGATATTAAAGGCTTTATATCTTAAAATTTTCATTATTAGGAATATTTAAAGGAAAACAAAAATATATTTTTGGCTAACATCTTTGTTCTTAGTAAATACTGATAAAATTTGTCATTGCTTTTGATGCATTTTAAAAGCATTTAATGGCCATAATATATTTTAGGGCAATTTGTGCTCACATAATGCACGTGCACACACACACAAAATAAATAAAAAAATAAAATAAATGAAGAAAATAACTATAATAATAAATAAATAAATATTGTAAAAAATGCAAATATAAAAAATTCAATTAAAAATAAAATGTTCACAAGTGTTTTTAAATATTATTAACTAATCAATAAAAGTCAGAAAGTATTGTTAATATTTATATACGTGAGCAAAGGATTTTTTTATTTATTTTTATTTATTATTATTTTTTTAAGAAGTTTCTCTTATATTTGATTATTTTAATTTTAAATAAGTAAGATAATATTTAAATAGTCTTTTAGAAGGAAACAATAAAAACTGTGAATAAAATAGAATTAAAAAGAAGGCAATACTACTAATTTTGATACTAATACTCATATTTCCAAGTAGGGTAGGTGCTCCAGTGATTGGCATGCTCCAGTAATTGACATCTATCCCGAAATAATTAATAAATAAGAAAAATAATAAAATAATATATTTTACATATAAGAATTTTAACATTTTATGTCAAACACTGGAGCATAGGGTGCTAATAACTGGTAAAATGAATAACTAGCAGTGTCAAACACTGGAACATAGGGGGCCAATTACTGATAAAATAAAAAACTGACAGTGTCAATTACTGGAACATTAAGAAGGTGTCAAATAAAAATTCATTAAAAAAAATAATAATATTTGTTATCAAATATATATATTTTAACATATATGTGGTTCTTAATGTCTCCATATGTACTAACTTAAGATTTCTAAAAATATTTTCTGATGACTAGAACATTAAAAACATCAGAAATTGCTGTAAAAGTGTCAATCACTGGAGCACTCATCCTAATTCTTAGTAACTTTATGTTTAATGAAAAGGTTAATATCTTTAAAATTTATTTTGAAAACTTTCATCATTTTTAAAATTTTTATTTCAAGTATTGAAACAAATATTTCAAAATTTCCAATAGAATAAAAGTTTCCATATACTGAGGAAAATAAATAAATAAATAAATAAAGCTACAAAGAATAATCTTCTTCTTCAAATTTTTTAGATAATAAAAATGTTACATTTTTAGAGAATTCAAAAGTTTTAAAAGATGATTATCGAATTAAAAAAAAAAAAAAAAAAAAAAAAAAAAAAAAAAAAAAATGAAATAATCGATTGTTTGATAAATTTTCTCTGCTGGGGAAAATAAATAATCAGGTACAGTGAATATTGCTTTTTTAAAATTTTGAGATTATAAGAATGATATGTTTTAGAAAGTTTTAAAATAGATTATCATCGATCTTGAAAAAGAGATGAAAGTAATGGTCGTTTAAAAGTTTTCATCTGCTGAAAATAAATAAATAAAATTTTTAATGAACTACACTGAATAATTTTATTTTTAAATTTTTTGAGATTATAAGGGTATACATTTTAGAAAACTTAAAAGCATTGATAAGAATTACTACTGAAGAAAAATAAATAAATAAAATAAATAAGTAAATAAATAAAATAAATAAATAAATAATAAATAAATAAAAGTATTGTTTAGAAGTTTTTAATCGTTAAATTTTTTTCCTATAGCCATAGTGAATAATTTTCATCTTTATAATTTTGATAATATAAGGCTGATACATTTTAATGAATCTAAAGTATTCAATAGAGATTATCATCGAATTTTAAAGTGAAATGAAAGTGTTAATCTTTTACGTTTTTTATTGTTTAAATTTTTCATCCACTGAAAAAAAAAAAAAAAAAAAAGAAACTTTTTTAAGTATAGTGAATAATATTACATAAATATAAATATATATATAATAAGGATTGTTCATTTTAGAGAATTTTAAAAGTTTAGTAAAAATTATTATCAAAGGAAATTAAAATTTATATTTAAAGAGGAATGAAAGTATTGATTATATTTTTAATTTTTATTGTTGAAAAATTTTCATCTACCAAATAAATTAATAAATAAATATTTTTAGTCTGAGTGAGTGGATATATATATATATATATATATATATATATAGAGAGAGAGAGAGAGATTAAAATGATGGGAATTATATATATATATATATATATATAATTTAAA
The DNA here is from genome assembly GCA_963930645.1 of Salticus scenicus. Classification (NCBI taxonomy): domain Eukaryota; kingdom Metazoa; phylum Arthropoda; class Arachnida; order Araneae; family Salticidae; genus Salticus; species Salticus scenicus. The sequence goes on from OZ005659.1 coordinate 73,215,247, forward strand.
AGAGTTAATAAAGATTATTATGGAATTTCAGTGAAAATGAAATTGTTGAAAGTTTTCTAGATATGTATAAAAATACTATCAGTTAAAAAAAAAAAAAAGAAGAAGAAGAAGAAGAAGAAATCGATTTTTAACACACTAGGAAAAAAAATCTTGTCAAATTGATGGATGATATGATAATACTTTCTGAAATAAATAAAAGGATATCAATCATTTGAAAAAATGAATATAGGTGCATTCCAGAATTAAGGAGAAAAAAAAAGGGGGGGTGGATGGGTACTATCTTATTATACTTAAATGAAAGTATACGCGATCAATAAAGAAATTTTACTGATTGAGCTAAAAGGCATAGTTAATGTGTAAAAGTTTTTAAAGTTTATAAGTTCTTTAAAGGAACGATGGACACCTTATAAATCTTTTTTATAAATTAGTATTTTAAGATGATAAAAAATTGAATATATATTCATTAAAATATAATAATATGAAATTTATTGATATTTATCAAAAATTTTTTTATTAAAAATAAATAAATAAAATTTTTAATATTCTGAAAGTTTTTCGAATGCTCTCTAGAATCGAATTTTTTATTTTTCTCTCCAATTTTATGTTAAAGTTTAACGCTATGATGTAAACATATTTAGGTATTATTTCGTGAATTAATTAATATAGTAATTTAAATCTTTTTCAAAATAAAATTTTATATTAGAATACTAAATGTTAATGCAAATTTTTAACTTTAAAGCATATATATATATATATATATATACAGTGAAACCTCTCAAGTTGGACACCCCTCTAAGTTGGACGCTTTTCTCGGAACGGAATGTATCCATTAACATTATGTCTAACCCCAATAAGTTGGACACCTCTCTAAGTTGGACACTTTTTCTTGGAACCGTAGGTGTCCAACTTAGAGAGGTTTTACTGTATATATATATATATATATATATATATATATATATATATATATATATATATATATATACATACACAAAGTAATATTAAAATATGTTTAAAATATATTGTCAAACTATAAGGGTGTGAAATCAGAGAGAGAGAGAAAAATAAATAAATAAAAAGGTCAAAATTACGAAAATCAATTGAGGTAGTGAATCAACGAATGCTTTGCCAGCTTCGCTGGTCACTATATTTAAAGGGGACTAATGTGCAAGTTGTACCTGACGGGACTAAAGTGAAAGTTGTACCTCAAGGGACTAATGGGAAAGTTGTACCTCACGGGACTAATGTGCAAGTTGCACCGAACGAACAAACTATTTCTTTCAACGAAAATGCCTACTAACCCTGGACGATAGGTCTAATATATCGTATCATATTATATATCGTATTTATCGTAATATAACTCAATTCTTATTTCGCTTCCTTCTTCGACTCGTTTTAATACGCATTTTTTATATGCATGAGCAGCCCCCGAAAAACAAAAACAAAAACATTAAATCATTAAATTCATTTTTTTACTTATTTTTATTTCATATTATTTCACGCGCACTTTTTATTTCCTAATTCGAAATTATTAAAAAAAAACTTTTTCGATATCGCTTGTATCGATACTGATTATTATTAATTTTCTTTTCTTTTTCTTCCAATAATAATAATAATAATAAAAGATTTTGATGAAATTCTGGCAAAAGCAGAATTTAGTTTAGGACGGAGAACTATTAGTTTTTTCTTTTTTTTTTTTTTCAAAATTATAACATCACTTTCAAATTATTCAATTACATTTTCGATAAATTTTAGATTTAGACAAATGTCCAACTATCGAAATCGACAACGCAAAAATCCCAGATTGAGACTAATAGGCCCTCAGTCCTAATAAAAAATAGTTAGCAGGAAGTATTTTAAAAATTTAATAAAACATTAAAAAAAAAAAAAAAAAAGTTTACAATTTAAATATTTTTTTGAAAAAGTTTTATATGCTTAATGTTGCTTTATTTCAGTACATATGTAAGCAAGTTTCTAAGACAGTAATTTACGGTACACATTTATAATCATTTATAATTTCCCCTATCTCCTTAAAGTACAGAATACTGAAAGTATCGTCAAAAATTTTCGTTATATACTGATAGCTTTTTATAATGCTGTAATAATTGCTTTTAAATTAAGATTTTTAATAAAATACTGAACATATAAAGTTATTAATTTTATCAGTAAAAACTACACACTTTAAATTGTTATAATTTTAGTATTTTGAATATTTTAAATAACATCAAACATATCTGATATTATTATCACAGTCAGTTGTAATAACTATATTTTCCTATTATAAATATATCTTTTATTTTTTAATAATTGGTTAAAAATAATCTTCATTTTGAACATTTATACGAAATTTTGTCATACTCTGCCATATTAAAAATTATGGGGAAGAAACAACAACAACAACAACAAAAAAAAAAAAAAAAAAAAAAAAAGACAGCAGTACCATTTTTGAGTAATCTGATCCAGAAGTTAATAGATACCAATTTATGTTATGGTGTAAATAAATGTAAATTTTTATGAAATTCTATGTCTTAATTTTTTATTTGGAGCTACTAAATAAATAAATAAATAAAAACCTCACACAAAAAGATGCACAGAGAGATTTTCTAAAAGTGGTGAAATCGTGTTCTCATCCTCTAAAAAATATTTTTCTATTACGAATAAATGAAAGTAAAACGCCACATTTAGTTACGATGGGAGGCATGATGGTTGGGATGTTTATCCTCGTATTTTGTTACTTACATATAAAATGAACTAAAAATAAAATAATATTTTAAATTAGTTGATAAAGTTTTAACTACATAATAGCTTCCATACAGTTCTGATAAACGTTTTAGATATTAAAATTTATAGCCTGACTAACAAATCCGATTTTTTTCTTTTCTTTTTTTTTTCTTTTTTTTTTTTTCTTTTTTTTTTTTAATTGAATGAGATATTGCATCGTACGTTTTTAAACAATAAGCATGTACAAATCGTATTGTACATGATAATGTACTTAATCTTTATTGTTATATTTTGTTTCTTATTGCTGTATTTGTTTCTTTCTTATTTATGCTTAAAAGGAGAGCATACTCTCTTAAAATGAAAGAACGGAAGTAACTCGATATGAATGAATTTTCACTCATTTGTCTAGAAGAAACGCGCCCTCTCATCTTGAGTTAAATTCAGTAAATTGAATGATTCCCTCAAACGTGAGTTATTCTATTTGAGTAAGTTATTTTCTTTATTAATGATTGTATAATACAAATGATTTTAATAAACAAGGTCACTTTACTATGGAATTGCTCGTTGCACTTGAATGTTACTGAAGAAATGCGTTGCAGTGAGAGCAATATTGTCACGTACAAGTGGTTGAAAGAGCAGAAATCACTTAAAAATCGATAAATAGATAATCGATAACTCAAGTTCGTTTAAAAAAAAAAAAAAAGGGCTACTAAATAGCTCAAAGAATTGCATTTTTGACTCAAGTCGATAAAAATAAAAGTAACTCCTACTTGACATGGTGAATTAACTCATTTATTTTAAGAAAGAATAAACAATACATCAAAATTAAAAGACGATTTTTTTAAAAATCATTTTTAAATTATTATTATTATTATTTTGACGTTCTTAGACATTTATTCCTCACAATGTATTTGGTGGAATGCTAAAAGTTTTATAGCATTACAATTCAAATTATTAAATCATGATTTTCAATTTAGTGAAAATCGTTTAGATTAATTTATAAAAAATATATAAAAAGTTTTAATAAACTGGTTATGAAAGGATTTATTTTAGTTATACTAGATTTGATTTTAGTTGCTATAAATTAAATATATATACATACATTCTCATCTTTTAAAATTTGGTTAGCGAAAACCATGCAAGGACACTGAAGTAAGAGATTTATTTTCAAATAAAAGAATCATAGAAAATAATTTAATGCTTTTATTGGCTCCAAGTCTTTCGAAAACGTCGAAACTTTTGGTATGTATAAAGTATTTATAAAAAAAAAAAAAAAAAAAAAAAAAAAAAAAAAAAAAAACTGTAGTTTACCAATACAGTTTCAAAATAAAAATTTGTATTATTTAAAAGCGGGGAAAAAATAAATGAAAGGATTAAAACCTTTGATTTATATGCAGTACAGATTCAAAAATTCGCACAGATAGGGACCAAAGGTTGTGCGGATTTTACATTTTGGTTGAATTTGGGCACATAAAATAAAGGTAATCAATTTGAATAATAAAACAGAATATTTTTCAATCAAAACACCCAGTAGTGAATAATAACTAAATTTCACTTAAATATCAAATTATTCAGTACATAAGAATAACACTGATTATTAAAAATATGTAACGAAAACCATAAATAAAATTGAAAAATTATTTGTCAAATTTAGGTAAAATCTGTTCACATGTAGTTTGTTTTAAAGTAAACTTGAACATATAATAATACTATTATACATATGATACATATAACAATTTTTAATTTGCAACACAAATTTGTTGTTCTAAGAATTTAAGTAAGTTTTTCTCTACAGATGGTTATGCATTCATTAGAATGCATTTTTAAAAATTAGTTTGTCTTTGCATATCTCGTTGATATCATCAAAAATTTTTTTTGGTGGATTTCAGGTACTCTCAATAAATTAATTATCAGTAACTTAGTTCCGGTACGTTAATTTATCCAAATCAGAAATTTTGTCTACAATGTGATGTCTCACTTTAAAACACATTTCCCACTTGTGATCGATCTTACAAAAGAATGTAACGACGGATTTTAGGTTGGTGGATGTCTGGCTCTCTACTATACATACATACATATATATTAGGGGGACCGGAAAATAATGTCGTTTTGAATTAATAAAATGAAACCGGAAATTTTTGTTTAACAGTGTTTACATGGTACTTTACAAATAACCATCTTATAAGTTACCTAAGAATATCTTAAATTTTATCCAGGATAAATTTCCGATGTCAGTATTTTAATTCAAAACGACATTATTTTCCGGTCCCCCTAATATATATATATATATATATATATATATATATATATATATATATATATATATATATATATAATATAATATAATATAATATATATATATATTTATTTATATATGATATTTATGCATATAAATTAGTGTTTTTTATCATTTCTTCCTGTGCAATGTTGGAAAAGGATTTCATAGTATATATATATATATAATTTATTAAGTAATTTTGTATTTTTATTTTTTAATCTACAATTTTAAATAGTTTTGGATTATCATTTTTAGGTAATAGTTTTATTTTGATCTTCCTTTTTTCTGGTTTTACTATGGATGTTTCGGGCCTGTGAACAAAGAAATTCTCGGCTTTTGCTTTCTTTGTGACAGAAAGACATCCATTTTATGGCATGTTTGCATTCTACCAGGCCCTTGAAGGCATTGGAATGCAAATAGTGCTTTTTTCTCATTCCAATTTCCAATATTCATTTCGATTTTTCTTTAGTTCTTTTTTGATTTGATTTGGGTGGTCTTCGCTTGTGATCCCAATAATTGTTTTAATGCTGAAGTTGAATCGTCTTTAAATTTCAAATTTTTGCACTGATATTATTGTACTACTATATATATATATATATATATATATATATATATATATATATAATATAAAATAAGTCTGTTTTAGTTGTATTTTTCTTTAATAGATTATGCAATCTGAGACCTAATTTAATTTTTAAAAAAAGTTATAATATTGTTAATCGTGTTATTCGTGTTATCAGAATTTTCTGAACTTTTATTAATGGTTAGAGATATTAACTGAGGGCACTTATTAAAATGCATATATATATATATATATTTAAATGATAGATGTCTTAAAAAAATTTAACCTTAGTTTTTTAGCATTTAATAGATACATGTCAATAAGAACACAACAAAAAATAAAACTGATTGTAACACATTGCTAAAACTAGCACAGAAGTGTTGCGATACATGTTAAGATCCAATAAGAGACATAAATAATTTAAATTACTTACGCCTACTTGAGTAAAAAAAGATCATTAAACATAATGACGGAGAAAATAAATAAAGGACCTCAGAAATAATAATTGGAATAAAAAAATGGATTAATAATTGGAATAAAAAATGCTTAAAAATAGAAGTATTATCTCATCCGGCAGCATGTACTTCATAAAACTGTGAAAGCTGCAACGATTTCGTAAAACAATATAGCTAACAATAGCAAATATACATTGTTCATGCCCCGATCGAGCAGCAAAACCATCTTGAATGAGAAATGAAATAAAATATTACATCAAATCATCAAGGAAACCAGAGAGAAAAATAGAAAACATCAGAGCAACCACATGTAAAGCTTTCAACACAACATGGAGAATAGGAAATTGCTATCATATTAATGCAATTAAAAATAAATTCTTTGCAAACTTCGATTAATCGATAAAGAATTAACAACTGAACATTTTCATTAACGATAAAATTCACTGTGTAATTGTTTATTAAGTTAGTTAAAATTTTAAAATTTACATTTATCAATGAACTTTAAAACCTTCAAGGAAAGGAAATTAATGACAGCAAACATTAATACAGCAGTGAGCAAGCGCCATCTATCGTGTAGCTAGATAAACAATAATAAGCTAGTTAAATTAATTCAGGTTTAAACAAGCAATTGCTATTGGGTGTATTATTTTTAGTTATTAATTTATTAATTATTAATTACTAGCAGGCTTTGCCCGCTTCGCTGGTCATTATATTGAAATGAATCCCCAAAACAGCATATCATTAATAATAATAAAATATCTTAAAAAAAAAAAAAAAAATCATTAAAATCCGTGAAAATCTAATTTTAAGTTCCTGCTACTTTCTGTCGCGGTATTCCCGCTCGTCACAGTCGAGTCTGGAGCCCCAATGCCTTCGGCAGTCCCTTACCTGCTTTTTACTCCCCCTCCCTCGCGGTTACAGTTGAAAGTTTTACAAAATCTCATCAAAGTGCATATTTCGCACACTTAATTAACACCCACACACCAAAATTCGCCATTCTTAGGTAATTTGGACGGATTTAAGCTTCAAAATGTGGTTTTTGCCCCGCCCGCCCCAAGAGGAAGGGGAGGGGGGGGGTAAATTTTCAAAATTACTTTATATTGCATGTTGCATACACATACCTAACCGACACATCAAAAAATTGAGATCCTGAAATTATTTAAAGCTGAGCTATGCTTTAAAACTTTTTTTTTTTTAAAGCTCTCCCCCCGTTCTTAAAGGAGGGAAGGAGGAGGGAATTTCGCAAAATCTCTTCATACTATGAGTTAGATACATATAATCGTCCCTTACATAAAAAATTTCCAACCTTAGGTAATTTAGTGCAGCGTTACGTATGAATACATGTTTTTGCCCCCCATTCTCCAAAGGGCGGTAGGGTGGAATTTCATAAAATCCCTTTGTAGTGTGTGTTCAGTTCGATTTCCTCGTGTGTTGAGTACCCTTCTTCTAAAACCTTTTCCCTTCCCTCCCCCCTTAAAAATCCAAAATTCCAAAATCGCAGAAAATAATTTTTTTGTACTCAAGTCTGGTCTTTCCATCTGCAATTTCTTCACCGTTAAGTAATTTGGAGCCGAGTTAAGCCTTCTGCCCCCCAAGGGGGACAGGGGGGGGGGTATTTTGCAAAGTTCCGTCTTAGTTGGGGGTCAGGCTCCGAAAACCAACCTGGTCACTAAAATTTGTGACCCTCTTTCCCACAGAATCGTCATGGCAGTGTTGAGTCAGTGAATCAGTGAGTTTACTCTTTTATGTGTACAGATTTGTTTATATTTTTATGGACTACTTCGCTTAAGGTTGCTGTCACAAAAATGGAGTCCTTGGCGTAAAATGTCCTATCTACTTCAGAATTAAAATTAAAAATATACCCAGGATTATCAACTAATAAAGCTCTTTAATACAGATCTGAATTAGCTTTTATTTTCTTATTATTTAATTTTGATAATAACGTTATGTTGCCATGTGCCTAAGCAAATTTAATATTTATTATTTTTTTTATTATTATTCGCGTGAAATATTCTTCGGCAACAATTAAAAATTAAAATAAATTATTTTAAAGTTTTATTATAGAAGAAATATCTATATTATATATTAATTAAAAATTTACATTTTTTTCGGTATAAATAGTAGCCTATGTCTTATTCCAGACTATTATCTATCTCTGTACAAAATTTCATCCAGATCCGTTTAGCCGTTGTGGCGTGATTGAGTAACAAACATCCATCCAAACTTTCGCATTTATAATATTAGTATAGATTAGTTATCATGTGCATGTGTTAGATTGAGTAATTTTGCTGTCAAATTGACAAAATTTTAATTTTGAATTTCAAAACTCTGTCGTTCTTGGCGCTTATTGTATTTGGTGATCAAAAACGTAATGCGAAAATATGCATGCCAGATGTATATTTTCGTAATATGCATTGTACGAAATATTGTTTCATATTATTCATTACTCTCTTAATATAATTGTTAAAATAACCATGATTTTTGAAAGGAATTAAATTATGTTCGCCAAATAATTTGGCGATATTTTTTTTTTCTGCTAAGGATGACCGATATCAAATCTATTCCGCTGCAACATATTAGTATCTTATATCAGATACTTTATTTAGACATTAGAAAACAAATTTGACTTCAAATTATGATAGAATATTTATCATTTTCCTTTTAATTAGTATATTAGTTGGATATTTATTGTGTAAATATCATCTTTTGAAATGAAATGCTTGTGTTTTCAATCGAATATGGAAATTTTCCATTTTGTTTTTTCCCCTAGATTTTTGAAATTAAAAATTCAGATTTTTTCAATTTTACAACAAAAATAACTTAATCTAACGCATGGACATGATAATTAATACATACCTATACCTAAATATGGGGATTAAAATCGGGAAATAATTTTCCGCGATTTTTAATAATTTTTAACAAAAAATCCAATGGACGTTTAACATAGGAAATATTTTTCTTGCATCCACGAACGGCCAGTGACGTCATCACTTCGCTTGCGTATTAGCACTTTATCAATGTGTAAAAGAAATTTTTAATTAAAAATGACGTCAATTTTTGTGAGATGCATAATTTTTTTTTATAATTTTTTATCGTTCACGTTTAAATAAATGTATTTATTTTCCTGATGAAAAAAATAAATAAATTCGTTTTTTTTTTTTTTTTTTTTTTTTTTTTTCGCAACAATTAAATTATGGATAAATATAAATGGCTAATTTTTTGCTATTATTAGCTTACAAAATTGCTATTTTATGCATAAAACTCGCAAAAACAAATTTTTTTTCGGAATAAAAGGTAGCCAACTTTTTAAGTTAGGGTATAAGCTATCTCCATTACAAATTTCATCGAAATCCGTCGAGCAGTTTTGGCGTGAAACTCAGTCAAATAAATTCACGGACATTCACATTTATATATATATAGATAGGGAATAGAAATAGAAAAGGGCTGTTTTTAGGGTTTTCCCGGAAATTATTCGATATTTTCTCGCCTTTTAAACCTTCCCTAGACCTCCACGAACATTTCAAGACTAAGATAAGATAAATCCGTTCAGCCGTTCTCGAGTTTTAGTGAGACTAACGAACAGCAATTCATTTTTATATATATAGATTAATTATTAATTTATTAAGTTATTATTTTTAATTAGTTTTTATTTTAATTAATTATTTGATCTTAATATTGTTAAACCTTAATCTTAAAATTATCAACAAGAATTAAATGTTAAGTTGTAAAAAGACTCATTCACAAGCAATAATCCAAAAAAGCACACATGTAAGGATAAGCAATGCAAGGCGATCTTAAATTATTAAAATTTTTATTTTATTCGTTTTGATTATTTTAATTATTATAATTAATTTAATTTAGTTTAATTATATATATATATATATATCGGCTCATATAGGTCAGTGAGTTTTTAGAAAATCCGTAACTTAAAAATGAGGTAAGAGCAGAAGGCATCTTTATAAGCAAAAAAATTTCAAAACTCTTTTTCCACTCATACATAGCATTTATACATTGAATTGATGCTAGATCAAAGATTTGGAAATCAGTCAATAGAAATAAATAAGGGAAAAAAAAAAAACTAACTTCTTAATAAAAAACTCAGTTTCAAATATTTCTGCAATATATTTCCTACGATGTGCTAATTCTTTATCTTTTGTATTTGTATAAATTGAAGAAAAGAGTAATAATAGTAACTCCGTTGCATTACTAGAATCTCCGCAAAATTTTAGATTGTACTGCATTTGAAAAGCAACAGAGTTTATCGGCAACACGAGAATCATGGTTTTGCAAAAGTTTTGACTAACTTTATTCCAGAAAATTACAAATCATATTAAATTTTAAAGTATTACTTATGATTATAAACCGAACTACATGTAATTCTTGAAATGCTTAGAATTTCCTCTTTCCTCTGTTACGCCCTTGACGCAGCTTATTGCTAATTATGGTGCAAGAATTTCACAAGTTATTCAAAACATTTAAAAGCATTTGTTTGAATTTAAGTAATTATCGTTCTAATTTCTTAAATAAATTTGAAGGCTACGTACATAATCTACCATTATTAGCACGTGATTCAAAACAAACAGAGTGAAACTGGTGGCGATTTGCATGGGAAACGCATGTCTAAAAGGCGAGAACAGGATGACAGACTTTCTTCTTTTGCAATGCGTCTATCCGGTAATTAAGCATTTTAGAAAAGATGCTGATGACACCTTGAAGGTCCCCACTTGTCGCGCAGTTGATCCAACAGCCCTCAAACCTATGATTACATATTTACCCCTTTCGAACGTAACTGTCCTTAACGAACTAATTGGCGCAGTGGAATAGAAAGGATTCCTTGGGAAAGTCGCTGCTTTCCCAGGCCTGCCTCTCAGATGCGCCGTCGTTTATTAATTGAAGGGGGCCATAATGAAGTGTCCTCATCTTTAGCAGACGCGCCTAATGGACGGTTTGTGCTGTCAGCCGCACTCTTTTAATTGCGGTTCTCTTGTGGGAAATGATCTGCCACTTTGTGTTTTAAGTGAATAACGGCTAGAGTTGGTGGAACACACATATCAGCAAGCAGCGCATCTGCAATGCCACAGATTTATGTTAAAAGTTCCAGGTTTTGCTTGCGTTTTGTTGTCTGTCGATGTTGAAATGCTTTGTTAGGAGTTCTTTACGATTTTTATAATTTTTGACACGAATAAGTATGTATGGAATAAGGTTTTATGCTTGTGGGTTCTAAATTAGAATTAAAATAAGCTTCAATAGGCTGACAGATTTTCCCAACTTAGCTTGAGATTATGAAAAATTGACGTTACCCTTATTTGATCAGTTACGCAATCTGAAATTAAGTGTAGAATCTAAGTTTTATTTTTATTAATTTTTTTTTTTTTTAATTTTTGTTAGTTTTTTTTGTTAAGTAAATTATTTTATATCAATGAAAACTATCTTTCAAGGCTGAAATAGAATGATTTATGAATCTGAGTATGATTTAAAGAGGAAAAAAAAAAAAAAGATTCCAGGGCATCTGGCTTTTAAACTACAGAATTCTGATTGATTTCTATCTAGAGAACAGCGGTCGCCAACATTTTCAACTTCACAGACTACTAAATTCAACAATTTAAAACCCCACGGACCACTAAATTCATAATTAAAAATATCGTAGACCACTAATACTTTAATTAAAATGTAAAAATATTTTTAGAACAGTATTCAGAGAAGGCCTATTAAAAAAATTATCAAAAAATGAAAAAATGAAAAAAATATATATTTATTTATGTATAAGAACGATGCTTAACAGTTGTTTCATTATAACAAAACAATTGCAGGGGGAGAACGTGAATACTTTTTTATTGCTTCCGTATTTTAAGAAATTCACACAAAAGATTTAATTACAGTGAAAAAATGCTATTTCTACATATAAAACTGAATTTATTAATCTAATGTTATGCATGCTATATTGTTCGAATACTAAAATAGAAAATTGAATTTTTGGCTACATTTTAAACCTTCGATGAATTGAAATATTCTAATAAATTTAGAACAGTTCCTAGCTATAGGGTTTCCACCCAATTTCAAAAATTAAAATCCTTCAACTTTTCCAGGCCTATTTTTATACCAGGTCTCAAAATTTGGTTCGTGACATAAAAGGTCGGCATAAAAGAAAACATTGCTCACAACATAAAATATTACATAGTAAAGTTTTAATTGAATGCACATAAAGCATCTTCCATGTTTATACCACTATTTTTCAAAGTTTGGGGCAATGTTTGAAAGACATTTTTCCTGACACTTCCTTGACTTCTTTCACTAATTTCAAATTCACTTAATTTTCCCGGTTTTCAAATTCTCCCTGATCTGTAGGAACCCTGTATCTAAGTATCAAATGTGGATCAGAAATTCAAAGTTATTCAATGCCTCTAACTCACAATTCAGTTTTTTGTGATAAAAGATTATTCCTTTTGGCCTCTCAATCATAGAGAAAATTCTGATTTTTTTTTTTTATGCTATAAGATGACAGATTCAAAAACCTCGAAGTTAAAATTAACACCAGTATAATCTATATAATATTTCTCTAAAGTGGACCAGTTACAATTATATTTTGTCGAAACGATACGATCGTGGTGAAATTAATAAAATACACGAGGATAAAAAATAATATTTAAAACTAAACAATATTTAAGCACGTGGACTCAGCTCAATGAACTAATAAGAAAAAATGACAACATTATTTTATGGAAAGATGTATTTTTAAAAGTTGCTTCTTCAGAATCTTTGCAAGCGTCATTTTAAACCTAGCAATATTTTAAAGATATATATATAGAATAGGAATTATTATCATAAATTAACTAAAAAACGCAATCATAAAAAAGTATAATCAAAATAAGACTTTTTTTTTCTTTCTTTTCTTTTCTTTTTTTACTTTCCGAACACTATAGTGAGGAAAGTATTGTAATCATGTCAAAAATCCGAATTCGAGATTTTGATGTTTCTATACGTTTCGAGGTCCAACGAGTCCGTTTTCACTATTTTTACGATGATGTATGTATGTGTGTGTGTATGTATGTGTGTATGTATGTGTGTATGTATGTGTGTATGTCTGTGAGTGAACACGCTAGCGTCTAAACGCTTTGTTCGAATAAGCTGAAAGTTGGTACGTATATTGTAAGTCACCATAGTACGAACCCTATAGATTTTGGTGAATCTAGCACTTATAGTTTTTTTACAGGGACACAAAGAAAAATTCTTTATCATTATGGCCAAGGGACCAAAATCTTAAAAGTGCGATAGCATCTAAACGCCTTATTCAATTGAGCAAAATATTTTTATACACATATTGTAAGGTCACAGATACTCAATCTGTATAGATTTTGGAGAATCTAGCACTTATAGTTTTTTTACAGGTACACAAAGAAAAATTCTTTGCCAAATTTTTAAAAGTGTGATAGCGTCTAAACGCCTTATTAATCTCAGCAAAGAATTTGTACACGTGTTATAGGTCATATTTGAACCAACTGTATAGATTTTGGTGAATCTAGCACTTACAGTTTTTTTACAGGGACACAAAGAAAAATTCTTTATCTTTATGGCCTATGAGACCAGCGATAGCATCTAAACGCCTTATTCAATTGAGCTGAAAATTTGTATGAATATTATAAATCACTGTTGCACTAACTATAAGCATTTTGGTGAATCTAGCATTTATAGATTTTTACAGGGACACAACGAAAAATTCTTTATCATTATGATCTAAGGGCTCAAAGTTCAGTAGCGTTAAATAAAACCTCGTGTGATATATGGAGAAAAATACTCAAACACTCTGTTCTGGTTTTCTCTTTTTTGTTTGTTTAGAAACTCCTCTTTCTTTATTTTATCTACAAAACTGTTAGTTACTCAATGTTCGGAAAGTCGAGTGGAGTCACTCCAGATTTTTTTTCTTTTTAATTATGTCAAAATAAATAAAATGTCACCGTACTCTTGGCGATAAAAATTTAAAAGACGTCATTAGGTTTCTTTACTAAAACTGTACTGCCTGCGGAAGTATGAAAGCTGAGTTGTCAACCATGAATTTTGTTTTGAAACTTTTCTTTGAACGATTCTGGTTTCACTATTGCACAATATTTATTTGGTTATAATAATAACTTGGCTTCTGGTAAATTAAAATTTTAATTAGGTGGTTAAATTGGTGTAATATCTATGAGTTTCATATTTTAAAGGTAAATAAGAAAAGAAATAAAGTGCGAAAATTTCGCACGAGTTTGCAATAAAACAGTAATAAAATAAAATAAAATAAAATAAATAAATAAAAATAAAAATAAAATAAAATAAAAATGCAAATAATGTCAAGATTTTTTTCTGCGGACCATCAAAATTATAATGAAGGTAATCTGACTACAATTAAACTACAATTAATCTACAAGTAAACAAAGTGGCTTAGTTTACATAGACCACCAGTTGACGATCACTGATCTACAAAATAGGAAACATTTAATACAAAATCTCGGAATTTTAGAATTTGTTAAGTATAATTAGAACGATATAATTACGTAATTAATGAAATAAAATGTAAATGACATTTAATTATTTGAGTTTCTTTATGTTGATTAGAGAACTACGGTTAATTTTAAATAAACTAAATATGCATTTATACTAGTTTACGAACGGTAAACTCAAAGAAAAAACGTATTATACTGTTTGATTGAAATTAATATTTAAATAAACAAATCAAATTATATAAAATGGGTAATGTATGTATCTTATTTTTTCATTGACAACCGTAATTATATTTAATAATTTTAAAGTTATTATGACGTCATTTGTATCCGAAAATTTTGATAATATCTAGATAACGTTTCAATTTTATTAGTATTTTTTTTATTTGCGTGCAAATAAAGGTCCTTTTTTATGTTATAAGAAATAAATAAAAATAAATAAAAAATTGTAAATATTATACATTTATTGAAGTAGCTTGAAAGTACAACTAAAAGAAAAATGTCAGAAAGAACGCAAAAAATCACATAAAAATAATTTTTTTAGAAAACTAAATCCAAAAGCAAGTTGCAAATCTGCTAGAATTCCTTTATCTAGAAGAAATAAATAAATAAATAAAATCAGAACTGTATGTATGCCATCGATTTTCTTCACGTCGCACACATACAAACATTTTCTTTTATTAGTATGGACTATCAGGTGTTGCCCGCTTCGCTGATCACTATATTTTAATGGCTTAATATATATATATATATATATTGAAATTATTAAATAAATATATTTCTATTGATGACTATTTTCACCAAATTAAAACTAAGTTTAAAGATCGGGATGTACAACCACTAATGAAAAGTAAACGACGTTCATTTATTTGAGTTTCCTTGTGTTATTTAGAAACAGGATTAATTTTAAATAAACTAAATATATATTCCCATTGATTTTTCAGTACAATAAAATCAAGAAAAAGAAATTAGCGTATTTTCTTAATTCAAATTGTAAATAAATCAAAATAAAATATTTAAAAAGAGAAATGTATATCTAGTTCTTTTTATTTATTTATTTTTTATTATCATCAGCAGGTATATTTGATAATTGTAAAATTATTATGCCGTCAGTTTTATGAGAAATTTTTTATGATATACAGGTTTTCTTCTTCTTCTTCTTGCTGTTTTTTTTTTTTATTCACGGGTAAATAAATAAAAGTTTTTTTTATGTTAAAAAAGTAATAAAATAAAAAGTTGTAAAAATTTTATTTTTATTGGCATCGGCTTGAAATGACATCTCAAAGAAATGTATCGAAAAAAAAAAAAAAAAAAAAAAAAATCTACTAGAAATTTTGTAAATCTAGTATGTTGCAAAACTACGCGCATTCCTTTTTCTAGAAAAACGTACATGCCATAGTTTTTTTCGCACACATAGAGACAAATACATTCTTTTATTAGTATTAGAAAATTATTAAAAGAAAGGTTTCAAGATAAATTCCTGTTTGACGATCCAGTTTTTATACTTCCACAGGTAGTTCAGTACGCAGTTTGAGCATAGGACCCCAACGATGACTTTTAAATTTTGTTGATATGTTAGCGATGCCTTTTTATTTAATTATTTTGGCAAAAATTTTTTTGTTAAAATAAAACCTAGTATTTATTTTAATTATACTTTTTACTATTGGGGTTGTTAGTTTATAACAATGTAAAGATGCAACTTTTAAAAAAATATTTTTCTATAAAATTATCACATCAGACAAATTTCGTTAATTTTCTGATTAGATCATTGAGCTGAGTCCACGTACGCTTAAATATTGCCTATGTATAAAAATTATTTTTTATCCTCGCGTATTTTATTAATTACAGCACTATCGTATCGTTCCGACAAAATTTAATCGTAACTGGTCCACGTTAGAGAAATATTTACGTACGTACATACTATGAAAATAAAAACTGAATTACTCACTGGAAATGTAGGATTTCATTTAAACAATCCTGAAATCTCAGGGTTGTAATTCTTAACCCAAACTCTTGTTTATTTAAAATGAAATTTTAAGTTTCATGACTTCACAATTGGCTTTTTATGTACAAAAAATAAAACATTTTAAATGAAAAATGCTCTTTTTTTTTTTTTACTCTTCTTATTTCACTACAAAACTAAAAACAAAAAAATTTCAAAACCGAGTATTTTCCTGTGTTGAGATAGACCTAATCCCCTTAAAAGAAACCTAGGTAAAGAAGTTGACCGGTTATTATGTACTTGCGAGATATGTTTCTCCTAGTCTGTCTTTCTCATTTATCGAAAATCAGCGATATCCGGAGATAAGTACGTTTACCTGAGCATTTTTAATGTTTCTTTTAAGATTGTATGGGAGATATATTTTCCCTTTCATTTAAAA
Source organism: Salticus scenicus (assembly GCA_963930645.1). Lineage (NCBI taxonomy): Eukaryota > Metazoa > Arthropoda > Arachnida > Araneae > Salticidae > Salticus > Salticus scenicus. The sequence continues at coordinate 73,232,115 of OZ005659.1, forward strand.
TAACAATGAAAAAAAAAATTACTTTTTTTGCCCAACTCCTGTTTCTTGAAAAGAAAATATCCTTTTTTATAGATTTCTTTGACAATTCGTAACTTTTCTTGAAATTCAATGGAAAAAAAAAGTATTTTAAATTACGTTTTGATAATCTTCACTATTACCAAAGTAAAAACTGTACCTTAAGCAAAATAATCTGGTCTGAAACAACCACACGAATTCCATTACCCACTATTACACGTATTATATGCAATTTTTGGAGATAATGTAATCAGAAGACATAAAATTGACGTAATGAAATAGAAACCTAATTTTTTTTTTGCTAAGAGAAACTTGGTACACGTGTAAAGACATATAAAACAAAGTTTAAATAGCAACTTAAAAAATAAGGGGAAAAAATAAATGGTAGAGCTATTTTTTGAAACACCAATTTCCGAGAACTAAAATTGACCTATCTAAGCAGGATGACTGTTAATTTTCCTGTAAAAACCACGTAATACATGAGAAAGGGTACCTAAAATGGATTTTATATAACAATTTTATAGAAAATCATTAGAGCCGTTTTTGAGATACCAAATTTTACCAAAACTTGGCCTACTCAATTATTGACCGGAAAACAATAATTACATGCAAAAATATATTTAAAAGGGAGTTAATATGGCGAGTTTGAAAAAATTCCGTACAGCCGTTTTTAAAAGAATGTACTTGCGAGACCTGAAATTGAGCTATTTATACAGGATGCAAATCAATTTTCCTGAACTAACTAACTATATTCGAAAGAACATTTAATAGATTGTTTTTATAGCAACTTTGAAGAAAATCTTTAAAGCCGTTTTTGAGATACAGACTTACGGTCCCACGTCCGGTTTCCGATGTTCCCCTTCCGGTTTTCCAACTTTCACCAAAATTTGGAAAATTTATCTGTACACCAGACCTTCCTCAATTCTGAAGTTTCATAGGTCTATCTTTATTAGTTTCGGAGATATAGTAACCAGAAAGATTACCCCCATACACTGACCAATTGCCAAAAACTACATTTTTGGACTCAGGAGACCTCATAACGTGAAAATCAGGTGAAAACTCGATATCGAATATTTGGACCGAATACAATACTTCTATTACCTACGGTAGTCGGGTAATGGAAGTAAAAGGTACAGTCGGCTGCAAAATTATTCGAGCACTAGCCAATAATTCCTATATTAAAAAAGTACACTTAAGACTGTTTTGTTAAATAAATCCTTGTCGAATCATGTTCTTAGACTGACTAAGAACATGACTCGATAAGGATTTATTTAACAAAGCAGTATTAAGTGTACCTTTTTTAGACAGGGATTATTGCTAGTGCTCGAATAATTTTGCAGCCGACTGTACTTTATTTTTACTATCATTATTTTAATTTTACAAAAAAAAAAAAAAAAAAAAAAAAAATATAATAGTTACTACTAGCATTTATATATTTATTTATTTGTATTTTTATGTATTAGTCGGTAGAGAGGAACTGCTCTGGAACATCCGTGGAGCATCGTTACTTCTACCACACAATTCCCAAGCACGTCAGAAATATAATCTGAAAGAATAATACAGTTTATTATCAAACCACCTCTTAGGTAAAAATTTACTTGGATTTTACAGGTGATCCCAAGATGTGCAAAAAGCACCTTTTCTGCTGAAGAGTGCCCTCAGCAGCAAAGATGCTGGAATGGTGCGAAGAGATGATAAAGAAAGTATAGAAAAGTGTCCTTTAAACACATTGGATTAAGGTAAAATAGATTAAAAGTGCCTCAGACAACATCAAATGGGAGTTTGCTAAGGTCATAATTTTCATGGGTCGCGAACCAGTTAGTTGCTGAAGGCGGATAGTATAAAATGTAGCATGAATAGCATTCATTATTTAACAAAGCCTCTCAAAATATTTTGGATTAATTTGGAGTTCACCTGGAAGTTTCTCGAACAGGGATTATTTAAAAAGTGTTCTGCGTTTTTCTTACTGCACAAAATTTTATTACACTTATACACTTAATTACTCTGTATGGTATGTGTACAATTTAGACTATATAAGGCCCTGGAAAAAATTATGAATATGATTAAATAGCCAGTTAAACAAGGATTTATACAAATTTGCCGGATGGGAAAGCAACAAAAATACAAAGAATGAAAATGATTTGTTAATTATAAAACACTTTAATTAAAATCCAATTTAAATTAATCAGATATTAATATTATTTGTTGATGGAAAAAAGTATAAGGTCGTCGAATTTTTTGGAGGAAAATGCAAATTTTCTGTGGTCTGAGAAAGCACGAAATATAAAAAGGCAACCTAACAACGCAATTTGGGCTATTTTAATCTTTCTCTATATGCTATTGACAACGTTGCCGAGTCAGAAACAATTGTCCGATGTAGAGCGCGGGAAAATCTTTGGAATAGAAGCGAGTGAAATGAGTGGTGCTGCTATTTTCAGATCTATCGGTAGGTCTAAAACGATACTCAACAATTTTTTAAAAATCCTTCAAAATATCGTACATGCAAGCGCTTAGGAATATCAAGTCTACTTTCACGGCTCCTAAATGATATGAAACTAGTAAATCCTTACTTTCCCAAGCAGCAATATGAAGGTGGATCAGTAATGCTATGGGGAGAGTTTGCTGCTAATGGCACATTACCAATTGCGGTAATTGGTACCAAAATGAATGCAGAAAATTATCAAGATATACTGGGCGATACTTTGCTTCCCTGTATCCCACTAGTTATATCAGAGGATTGGACATTTTAACAGGAGAATGCCAGCATTCCTGCTGCTAACTCAATAAAATCTTGGTTATAATTAAATGGGGTTTGTCTGCTTGATTGGCTATCTTGCAGTTCGGATTTAAACCCAATAAAAATTATTTGGGCATATTTGCGCATTTTGTTAATAAGGACATGCGATAGTTTCGAGGGAAAGGCGAAGTCATGAATGCGATCAGGAATGCTTAAGAAAATGTCAAAAAAGAAACTTTATCTCGACTTGCTGCAACGATGACTGTTTGACTGATAAAAAGAGGAGTAAATGGAGGAATTATTGAAAAAAAAAAAAAAAAAAAGGAGAATTTGTAGGATATGGGCTTTATATTTTCCTTCACAACTCTTCGACCATATATTTATTTCCAAGATGAAGTTCCATCAGATTTCTAAATTGTCATTTAATGCTTTGATTATATCTTACATATATTCATAACCTATGTTTATGTTTTTTAATTTCATTTCTAAGAAAGGACTATATTAAATTTTTTGTGTTTAACTAAGTTCAAAACTTTTTTTGTTAATATGTTTTGCGACCTTATACTTTTTTCCAGAGCCTTATACATGACTACCCAAAATTAAGCAAGTACTTTCTTTATAATTGTATGAAATTAATGAAAAGGCTTCATCAAATTATACAATGTCCACTGAGATTGCATAGGAAATATAATTATTTTCTCTTGCTCAGGTAATAGAAAATATGATTTTTTTTAAGCAGTTTTCAGCAATCGGTTTTTATGACTATTATTATTATTATAGAAATTAATGGAGGAAGTTTAAATTTGGTATATTTAACAATATATAGGAATGCTTCCAGTAAATTTTGATTAAGATCGCTAAGTTTCAAAGAATAGTATGAGTAAATTGAAATATTGTTTTAATTTTAATGACAATATTAAACGTTTTTAGAATGCATGTACAATATTCAAACGGGTTCAGAGCCTGACTAAGGCAGGGCATACGGGGCAGTTGCCCCGGGCCCCCCACATCAAAGGGGGCCCCCAAAATCGAATGTAAAGTTTATTTTACGTTTCCTTCTTTAATGAACTTTTTTAAAACAAAATATCAGTATAGTTAAAATCCGGCTTAATTGAGCCATCGTAATTGCGAAAATTTAGCTGAATTCCTCCATAATGTCAGCAAGGATATGAATTTTTCGCAGCTAGATGACAAAGTTAACAATCAGAAATAAAATAGATAGAACGATATTTCGTCTGACCATTGGAGGTGCGGGGGGACTTTATAGCTATTTTAGGTTCTAGTCAATTTTCTTGTTATATATCTTTAATGAGGTGAAAAATATAAATACGTCCATAAAGTTCGGTTCTTCATTACTGAAGTAGTGAAGCAGAGGGGGGGCCCCCAAAGAAGTTTTTGCCCTCGGCCCCAGTTAGGCTAAGTCGGGCCCTGAACGGGTTCAGGGGTCAGAGGGCGGTAAATCACAAAAATATAGATGCCAGATAAAGCTGTTTTTATAATTAGCAGGGTAAGAAAAAATTGTGTAAATTCTAGATCAAATTAATTTTTAGTAAAGAAGAATAAAAAAAGTAACTAATCTTAAAATAAAAGTTATGTTTTAATTAAAAATATTAAATAAATACTAATGCTTAAACTAAATTTCCTGTCTGAATGAGAAAAGATTCGTAAACAAATAAACAACAACAACAACAACAACAAAAGTTATCATTAAAACGAATTTAACATTTTAATGTTACTGAGTTGACTAAGGAAATACTAATTTTACTAATCTTAAAATTAAGTTTAACGTTTCGATGAAAAAAGATAAACCAAAGATACTAAATTACTACCCATTATTTTCTTATTATTTTTCTTCATCTTTTTTCCCCATAAAAAATTACAGATAAATTTAATTTATCACTTAGAGTTTCATAAAAATTAAAGTTGTTACCATATGAATAAAAGCGATAAAATTAATAGAATCTAGGCATATAATAAATGGCTAAGAGATTTCCTTGCACTCTGTGTGTGGACGCATCGAGTATAAGGTCGCAAGCTGAACAAAAAGTTGAAGAAAAAAATGGTTAAATGAATTTAATGTTTTGATTTTTATGTAAAAATATGATCACGTGCTATCTTTAAAAACGTGTAAAAATTAAGAGTTTATGTGATGCATGTGACATCTGTATAAAATGTTTATAAGAAATAGATTAAAGAAGTAGAGTTAAAGAAATAGTACAAAGAAAATGTTTATAAGAGAATGTTTAAAGAGAATCAACTATGTTGGCTACATTTTGTTTTACTGCTTGAGCTTTTGAATTTTAAGAATTATCTACCGTATGAATAGTCACATTTTTATGCAAGCGCAGATTGACGCTACTTTATTGATTTTTAAAATGTGGATCTCTGTTTTTTTTGCTCTCTCTCATTCCATATCTTGGATCAGATGGATTGGCACGCAAACAGCATCAGGCCGAGTTTTGTACATTTGGAGTTTGGTTTTGAAATTTTTCCCGCATCCGGAATTTGGTTCGTTCACAAACCGGGGCTTTTCTAACGAACAATAAATACCCACATAAAAACTAATATTTTTACCCATTTAATTTAGATAATGCATTTCTGTATTGTTGATATTATATGTAAAATACACTCGTCAATAAAATTCGCTTCGTACATCTTTTTACATTCAAGGGTGTAGCGTAGAAGCCAGATATTGGGTGGTTATCGGGAACATGCACAAAATCCTAGTCATTAATGAGTGATATATCGCGTAACAACTTAGAATTTTGTCTCCTTTGATGAACGCAATTACTACAGACTATTTCCTTATATTGGAATACACGAATTTCAGCGAGTATCCCATCGAAACCCGGCAAGAAAAGTGATGCAAATAAAAAAATGGCAATTTTGAGGTTACGTCATTGATAAAGATGTATAAAGTGTCCCAAAGTTCAAGAAAAGCGCCACATTTCTGTATCGCAATTTAACTATCTGAGTAGCAGTTGTGTTTTTTTTTTTTTTTTTTAATTTTTTAAATCAAATAATACATTTTTGATTTGCGTCACTTTTTCTTATGAGATATATATACATAGCAGAGGCTCTCTTCTTCATGTCATTCCGGGAGATGATAAATTATTTAATTCACTGGTAAAATTTCACCAAAAAATATTTCACTTTGATACAAGAGATCCACTGAGAGTGAAGCTGCTCCATTTCCTCTCGCAAATGGAGGGTGTAATCAAAATAATCGGTGACGGAAGGAAAATGTCTGCTGTCACCGAATAACGAGAGTTAATCACGCGTCAAGCAACTGTAGCCATCGACAACGACTTATACCAGACAACTAGTAATACAATCCCGATTCTTGTGACAACGGCAGCCTTTCAACAACTCGAAGAAAAGCCGGGGCCTCTACAAATCCAAACTTCGGGCCTCACGTGTTTGTTTTGGACGGCCGTGGGCTGTATCACACTGACAGTCGCACAACAAGACTGGGCCGCCATGTTTGTTTGTGTAGCAACGCAGAGGTTCTATTCTTCGATTCTCTTTTCCTAGACTCAACGAAAGTATTCGATTTCCCCATTCTGAGAGAAATATTATTTCAGCTGAGTCTCCTTCTTGATGGACTTATTCTCTGCACAGAGTCAATTGGTGAGATGGCTTGCTTAACCGTATGTGACAGCAGATTTGATTTCTTTTTCTGTAAGGTCTTTTTGTGTTTTCAATAGCCCATGTTGTCCCACATCTTCAAACCGAGTTCTTGCGTACTGTCACGCGATTGAATCGCGTAACAGAAAACAAGAATATTCATTCTTCGTAGTTACGTTCGTATAGCTCTTGTTAAGGAAAACACAGAAAGAATGAATTTAACAAATTTCAGAATTCGTAAGTGCTGTATACTTTTCTTTCTTTCTTTCTTTCTTTTTTTTTCAATCCTTCTTCTTTTTGTAGGGTGTGTGTGGGAGAAAGGGGTACTTTTATTTTTCAGGTTGCTGAATCAAACTCTTGTGATTTTCCCTTTAAAATGTGCATTTTATTTTTTATCATTTACTTTCTTCTATATTCAATAAAGGAATGTATTGGTTTAGTAAAAATTCTCAACTTCAGGATTTCGTTGGGTTTATACGTTTTGAGAGATTTAGAACACGATTTGACCATTTTTAGAAAATGCGTGTCTGTCTACCTGTGTTTATGTGTTTGACAAATTTTCGTGGCTATTGTATCTCAGGAACTACTGCACAGAATTTCATACACATTGATAGGTAGTTGCACCTTGACATAATTTAGAGCCTATAAAGTTTGGTGAAAATCGTTCAACAGGTGGCGTTACCATTCCACTTTTTAAAAATTTTTAACATGGCAGTATGGGACAAAATTTCCTATAAATGTTCATAAAGAGAAATATTTTTTAGGAATCGTTATCAAAATAAAAAGAATTATTTATACTAATGATAGTCAACTACGGAAAAACAAAGCGTTCATGTTGGGTTATTGACTCCCCGAGGGGGTAAACTTTCATTATGAGTATTTTTCAAAAGAGTTTGTCAATAAATTTTAAATGATTGGTTGAATTATCGAGCAATGATTATTCAAAATAAAGTTATCAATTTTTTTTTTTTCGTTTTTAACAAGAATTTTTTTTTTTTTTTTTTTTTTTTTAATGTTATATACAGAATAAAATTTACCTTCTTTGGTTGCTTAATGTTATACTTCTCTACAGTGAAAATTGTCTTTATTCATCGTGGAAGATAATTTTAGTTAGTTTATAATAAATTTAATAAATTATTTTTACTAAGTGACTTTATATAGGAAAGTATAGAAGAAAGTTATGTGGTGGCCAAAATGTACTTTTTTTTTTTAACATATGCGAAAATATTAAATTACGTGCAATATTTCAACGATTTTTGTGAGGTGCCTAATTTAACTTTTTATAATTTTTTAATGTTCACGGTTAAGTAAATGTATTTATTTTTATGTCGAAAGAAAATTAACCCGTAAATTTTTTTGGCAACAATTAAATTATAGCTAATATTTAAATAGCTAATTTTAAAGCTATTAGAAGGTTATTTTTTTTTTCATATTTTACTTAATCAAAAGAAAACTAATCAAAAATTCGAAAATCGGGCTTCGAGATATTGCGTTGTCATCGTGTTCCGAGCTATTCTAAAAGTGTCAAGTGTGTAACTAGTTGTGAAGTTAGTTAAAAATCGATTGCAGGATTTGTACTGGACAAACAAACAAACAAACAAACAAGAAAGCGAGTTAATAAAAACATGGTAAAAATGGAGTATAATTTTATTTACAACAACTCAAAAATTAATTACTTCTAAAACATGAAAATTTTAACAGATATTGAAAAAGATTTTATCTTCGTATTACAATCAATCAAATAATTCTACATTAAATAATAATAATAATAATAATAATAAATATCTGAACGATTTTTTTTTTTTTTTTTTTTTTTTTTTTTTTTTTGTTAATATATGTTCTTGCACGCTAGCCAGAATTTAGTGAATATTTAATAGTTTTTATATAACATACAATAAATGCGTTTGCGAAAAAGTTATTCTCGTGAAGGGGGATTTTTTGGGGTAAAGAAAAAAAAAAAAGAAGTTAAAATTTTCGTCGATATAGGGCAAATCGCACATTTCCGTGAAATATAACCAGGCATATAACTCCTATTCAATGTGTCCGCCATCCCCACACATTAGAATTTGCAAACAAGTTACAACACTGCTAACTTCGGCTTCAGTCGGCGGTTCTTGCCTGCGGGAAAACATCCTCACCAATAACGTTTAATCCACCAAGTCAGAATCGCAATTAAACTTCATGTGTTGGTAAATAGGAGTCAAAATAGAAAATGAGCTCTGTTAATTGTAGAATCGTGCAATTTATAAGACTCTTGATTTGCATATTTCTCGTTACGCATCGATGCAGCGCCCTCTATCGGTCAGAAATGTAACTATTTTTTTCTTCACAAAAAAAAAAAAAAAAAAAAAAAAAAACACCTTCGCGAAAGTAACTTTTTTGCACACCGTGTTTAGATCTACCAGTTCGATCCATTTTTAGGAATTTTTAAAATGTCTACAGACTTACATGTCTGTTTACATTACAAGTTACTCACAAGTTTAAAAGAAAATTATTAACTGCTGCCCCCTATAAGCGCAGCAGTCAGTACCATATAACCGCTCAGCAGTCATAATAACAGCCCGTCTTTTTCCAGCATGCATAGTCAAAATAAGAGGCTGGTGTAGCTAAATTTTGAAACATATGTTTTTTTTTCTTTCAAGAAAATAAGATTAATAAGCATGTGTAGTATACAGTAATAAATTCTCATATTTATACTGTGCATAGTATTACTATGAATCATTAAACAGATATACCGAAAAAAGGGCTAACGCTGAAAGGATTAATTGCTGCCCTATTAATTGCTGCCTCCTTGCAGTCGCCCGTCTGCAAGGTAAAAATTGCACTAACATACAGTGCAGCCCTGCTAAAAGTGAATTATTAAAAAAAGTAATGTATTATTATTATTATCTTGCATAGAAGATTCCTTCAAAATTTTTTGCGAGAGGACTTTAAAGTTATTAGCTCCACCATTGATGCAGAATTTTCTTATTGAAAATTATCGTATATATATCATTTACAAATTTGTTTTAGTGGTGCCAAATGAAATAATGTGGTGTACATAATAGTCTACAGTCAGTAAGTCTTTGAATTGTATTTTAATAAACTAAAACTGCTACAAATAGTGAGAAATGAATACATGTTATTGAAACTTACTACAATATCATATGCGAGGAAAAAGTGTAGAAAACAGAAACATAAAAGGAATTCCAGCACAATATGAACTACGAACATTAAGTGTTTTTTAATTTTGAAAGTAATATTTTGAATTTAAAATTTCAATCTATTCGGTAACCAAGGGCTGGGCGTTAAATGTTGTAAGTGGATTTTACAAGTTAAAGTTAGAGTTAACAAATTGTATGCAAATTTAAGGACTAAACTTTTAGATTTGGGATGTCTTGTATTTTACATTATATAAATAATTTGCCATTTTAGATTTTGGGACACAAAATAAAATTATATTTCCGAAATATTTTCCAATCAAGCTATTTTCTTTTAAGTGGTAACAATGTTTCACTTGATATTGACATAAAGAACACAGCAGAGTGCTCGGAACAGAAAAAGTTGCTCCTTATCTCCGTATAAATATTTATTAAAAAAAGAGAATTAAAGAAACTCCTTACATCCGAATTAAGAAAAATTTGATTACAGAGCAATGAAGGAAAAAAAAAAGGTGGGGGGGGGGGGGGCGGTGGAGCAAATCATTACCTCTTAGAAAAAAGGAAAGACCGATTGTGCAACCGAAAAAATTGTGAAAAATCGACGGCTGTATTTGTTCATATTAATCGCTATTATGTAAAATGATATAGAAAAATGCTTTGTCATGGCCAAAACATACTATTTTCTTTTTTAAATATAATTTCATATTTAATTTTGAATAATAAATAGACTTCGTCAATAATTTGACCTACAAGATATATGTGTGAAGTTTTAAAAAATTCTGGATTTATCACCGGGGACGTTTTTTCCGGGGGGACATTTTTTCTGGGAAATTTTTTTCCGAGGGGCGTTTTTTCTTGGAGACTTTTTGTGGGGGACATGTTTCCTAGAACCCTTTCCGCTAGTTGAATTGGGATAAATCTTAAACTTTTTTTTTTTCTACTTACTTGGTAGTGTGCTGATGCAAACTTGTTTTGAGTGAATACAGAGTTTGCAAAACATGTGGATGAAAAATTACTTTTTTTTTTCTGTTGAAATTATCTATTTCCATTTAAATTTTAGGTTTTGTCGCATAATAGGGAATATACACTGTACTTTTGGCTTAATACAGCCACACAGTTTCTGAACACTTGCGATATTTCTGCTCCGAAAGGAGGATTTATTTTCCCTGATTACAGAATCCGTCAAGTTTTGAGTATTTTTCAATTCCAATTAAAATTAATTTATTTTACTCCATTTCTTTTTTAAACTTGTTGGGTTATTCTTAAAAATTATTGGATTCTGAAGGATGAAACTTTTATTTTTATTTCATTGAAAAAAAAAAAAAAAAATCATTCTTTATTGGCATGCGTGAGTGGGTTTAATAAGTAATAATAGCATGAGTATTTTATTCATCTTTAATTACCAATCAAGACTTTATTTAATTTTTTGAATGTATTTGGCCTTAATAATGTATCTCCTGTATGCCAAGTTTTACCCTGATTCACAATTCTATATTTATTTTTTGAATGAAATTGGCATTGATGTTGTTTCTCTTGTATGCTAAATTTTATAATTTTTTGCTTTACAATAAGAAATTATATATATATATTAGAATGTCCCTTAAACGAGAAAGGATTTTATTTTTTATTTTATTTTTAAATCCGATATACATACCCTCTAATTTTTTTCTATTTGACCCTCTCTGGGATAATGTTAACACGTGCTGAATTGACGGCAAAATCCTAATATCTGTTTAAGTCAAATAGAAAATAAATTAGTGGGTATGGACATTGGATAAAAAAAAAAAAAACACTCATTTAAGGGACACGCTAATATATATAAATTAAAATGAATGTCTTTAAACTGAAGTATTTTAAGATAAAATAGGCAAAAAGAAAAGTAAAAATATTCCGTCAACTGCATTCGGCCTGCAAAAAATATTAATGCTGTGGATAAAAATTCGTACAAAAAAACTTACAAATAAAATAGTCTTGTAACTGTTTGCACACAATCTTACATCTTTGTTCACAAGCGCTTTATGCTGTTTGATACCCTAATGAGAAATTCACATATCTCTTGTGTTATATACTACGCTTACTTTCTGTTACGCGTGAACACATATTCTCCAACTACTTCTTTGCTTTGTTTGTACACAAGCGCTTTATGATGTTTTATATCTTAATAAGAAATACACATATCTCTTATATTATAATACGCTTACTTTCTGTTACGCGTGAATACATATTCTTCAACTGCTTTTTCTTTGCTTTATATATATGATAACAAATTGTTTGTTTGACATACTTACGTAAAATTGTAATAATCCAGGAGTAATGCTTTCTTGAAATAGTATACTGGAATTCAAAATAACACCTTTATAAGATTTATTACACTTAATTATGCATTTTGCATAGAATATCAACTATGCATGTAAGTTTATTAAAGCGTTTTGTTGGATCTTAAATGTCTTCTTCCTAAACTACAGAATAAGATACTCTTTATTTTAATAATTAGATAATATGTACAGTGCCTAAAACAACCATCAGGAAAATGCATATTTCTCTTTAAATTAGCGGTAATTTTATTAACTATAACTAAAGTAAAGTAAATTTGTGAAAAAAAATCTTATATTCTGTTAAAAAATAATCACATACCAAATCATGGTACTTCTTCAAACATTTATACCTACCATTCAAACAGTCTTTCTTGAATTTAAATAGGCAAAAAGAAATATTTTCACTTATTGTATTCAATGGAATAAGATGGATTACGAATGATAAAGGGCAATTCGGAAATAATTATTTTTTATTGGAAGTTGTCTTAATTCCAATGAAGTTGCTTGATTGAATGCTATTTTGAGTACTTTTTAGTGAGTCAAAGATGATAGTTTTTGTGCATATATTCCATATTTATAATAAGAGAAAAATCAGTCGCTGAAATTATCAATTGACTGAATCTTGAAATTTTGAAAATTTCTTAATTATCATAAATTTGAAATTAGTTTAAAGAAGCATTCTACAACTTATTGAAATATTTTAATCTAAAAATACTAAAAATACATCTGATATTGAGGAATTTTTTGATGAAGGTAAGATAGAGAAATTATTTTTCATATCTGTTAAATCAGTATCATTAATTATCTTCCGAATTTTATTTAAATCTCAACCCTTTATTTACTGCATTATATATATAAAACTTATTTAAAATATATATTTTTTTAGTTATTTACGAAAAATATTTAAGCGTATAAACAATAAAACTTATGCATATCACTTCCTCACAATAATTAAGGAGAATTTAATGAGTTAGCATTTCAATTTATTATTGGAATATAAAGGTAAAAATAAATAAATAAATAAAATAAAACAAAATAAAAAAATAAAATAAAATAAAATAAAAAATCACGACCTACAATATATATATATATATATATATATATATATATATATAAAGTACAGACTTGCCAACCATCTTGACTTGCCACCCATTATGAAAAGTAAAATTTTTAGTACCAGCCTTTTTTTCTCACACCAGTCATTTTTTAGAGTAATTTTATTCTTATTTAATCGTAACAACATTTGGAGAGTATTACTCTAAAAATGAACTGGTGTGGAAAAAGGAGTATTTTTTCAAGGGGCGTTAACAATTTTACGCTTATTAATGAGTTTGGCAGATATGAAAGTATTTATTTTTTTATCATCCTTAGCTATTTTATTTTATTTATTTTTTGAAGATTGATAATCGATTTTTAAAACAATATGTAAATCAATTATAATTCAGGTAAAGATAGTAAAAAATAGCAACCAAATGTAGCAACATTATGCTATAAAGTATTTTCTTAACCCTTTAACGCTCACTACTTAATTTATTTCAAAAATTACTAAACTAATTTTAAAAATGGCTTTTAGACACATAGCTGATCATAAATATTTAAAAAATAAAAAATTAGCATTGTTCCTTTTCGAGAAATTTTTGGTCTGAAACATCTATAAGTTACCCTTATTAAATTCAAATAATATTTAATTTAATAAATGAAACACTTTGTAAGTAAACATTATCGACTACAAAAACTCGTAAAAGTTGTTTCAGGTTAAAATAATAGTCCAGCTTTTCGTTAAATGAAAAGAACTAGACTTAGGTGTATCACCAAACCAGCAATTCGCACTCGCGCACACTAAGAAACTTCAAGTGACTTATGCATTTTGTTTCCTTTGAAGTATTATTTGTTAAATTTTGAAATAGTGCTGCTATCTACCGAACAAAAAAGGAACAAAAGTTTAAGATCGGATTAAAACAAAAGGGAAATGTTAAAAAAACTGCTGCATAAAAATTGTTAAATTATGTCAAATGTTTGGTTTCGCTGCGAAACCGATGAACGTTAAAGGGTTAAACAAAGACAGCTTCATGTAGCATCTAGTGTCAGTTAGTGAGGTTAAAATGAGATACAATACTTTATATTCTTATAAGCATACTTTGCATTTTTCTCGAAATTCAATTTTATATGCTTTTTCATCGAATAGTACTTCAACCCTTTGCTGGCCCTAAAGGTCTAAAACGCTCTAAACAGTGTCAAATTTAAGGACTCTTTTATTCAATTATCACCAATAGTTATGAGGAGTGATATTTGATATATATAATAGATGAATAACCTTCGAAGTGATTAGACAGCCATTACAGTTAAAATTTAATAGTTGATATTGAATACAAAAGTCCCTAAATTTTATAACACTGACCAGAGGAGTAAAAAGTAGATAAATGGCTTATACATACTTTATCAATTGAAAATTCTTGACAAAGTGTGAGACGTTTCTCATAACGGCGGGGGGGGGGGGGGGGGGTGAAATGTATAGGATGATTTTTGCGAAAGAGTAATCAATAAAGATGCATTTATGTAAATATGAGTAGGTTTTTTTAAACCATTAAAAAGGCGAGCACATGATTGATCAAATAAATACTCAAGCGGTCACATGCCTCCGAATTCCTTTCTATTATTTCTCTTTCGTAAACTACCTATTGAGAAAATCATTTACAGCCCTTTCGGCAAATAAAGAAGTTATAAGGCACACAATAAAGGAATAAACGAACAATTTATTTCTCTGCTTTTGTATTCCAATTGGGAGATATGTTTTCACAATTTGGAATGACATTTCGTTCTTTATTTTCCCTGCATCCTTTCATCAATTTGAGGAAAATTAGAGATAGCGGTTTTTTCACAATACATCATTTTCATGAGTAAGTGTTCGAGTATTCTGGAACAATTAACGACTAAAATGGAGTGACTAACGGTTGCCAATTTAACATTTTTATATAAGCCGATAGAATAGATCATTATGACGTCATATTTTTTTATTTTATTTTGCGGGCATGGACACCAGGTTAATAAATAAAAAAAAACTGCCAGTGACGGGAGAGAAAAGTAAAATAAATGATATATTAGCTATCGGTTCAGTTGGGAGGGGGGGGGGGGGGGGGAAAGAAGTTATTCGTTTCAAAGTAGCTGTCATATTGTAAGGAAACAAGTTAATGCTGTTTTACAATAGTACCTTAATAATGTCAAGTCAGAATTTGTAATAAATCTTTCGGAGACATTTTTTTTTTATTTGTCAGGTTTTATTGGTGCATGGAATTCTCTGAGTCTAAACACGTTTTGATAGAGGGCGTCAACAAATTAGATTAACTTCTTTTATTCTGAGAGAACGCGGTATACGGAATGGCAATGATGACAAGATCGTCTGCTATGTTAAATTGCTGAATGGCTACGAAGCAGAAGACGAACGCAAAATAAGAAGCTATTATCCTTCGATCTGTGAAGATTATTGCTAAACTTGTCATTAAATGTAATGTTGCCCGTTTTTTAGCGGGGATTACACTTGTCAGGTAATGGCGCGCATACAAAAGTCTAAAGTCTGTTAAACAAAATAACAAATGGCTTCTGCTTATGCGAGGAATATAAATTACGACAGTCATTTAGAAGGCTAAAAATATCATGGCGATATATTTTGTCTCAAGAATTTAGAAAATAATTCGTGTTTAGCCAGGCAGCTGTCACCAGCTTGATTTCCTAATTTTCAGATGTCAACTAAAGCTGTGACATAAAAACAATTCTTACAAATTTTCCACTCGGATGCACTCAGTGACGCAATATGTTCTGCAGAAAATTATAATGCACTCGTTTTAATCGGACGTTTATATTCGAGTGACTTCCTCATTACAACATCTGTTTCTTATTTAACAACAAATAGTCGCTGTAATGCAAATATGCTTTTTTTTTTTTTTTTTTTTTTTTTTTTTTTTTTTTACATTTCAGAACGTGTCTAAATAAATCGCTTGTTGTGATTGAAAGTTTTTGACGCTTCTAATCATTCTTCGAAAATTGTGACCCAACACGAATTTATCAACTTTCAATGATACAAATTAATAGGAATATGTTCCATAACCATTATTTTGGCAATCAATTTTTACTAAATTTTGAAAAGCAGTATTTTATAGCTTTATTTAGTGCATTCTTTGCCTTTCTTTTCTTTTTCCTTTGTGGCTTTGTATATTCTTGTTGTATATTTATGTTGTATATTGTTTTTTAAACCCTATAAGCGTTAAATCCGTCTTTTTCTGGTATGCATAGTCAAAATAAAAGGCTGGTGTAGCTAAATTTTGAAATATATTTTGATTTTTCAAGAAAATAAGATTAATAAACATGTCTAGTATACAGTATTAAATTCTCATACGTATACTGTGCATAATATTAATTTTATGAATCATTAAACAGATATACCGAAAAACGGCTAACGCTGAAAGGGTTAAAACTTTCCAACAAAGTTGAAAAGTGTTTATGACTTCAGTTTGTCTGTCTGTCTGTTCGTGTTCTAATTTCAGTAAATAATTATGGAATTTATCGAAACTGATATAAATTATTCAAGTTCACCATTGGATTTTCACTACTGAAAGTGGAGTAAATACTGTGTATAGGTACACCTGAAATTATTCCAAGCATTGCGTTCTACACGAGAGGTATTTCTATAAAAAATATTTTTATACAGATTTTAATCAGATTGAAATGTGTTATTAAAGTTGAATATCGTATGTTTCCTATTCAAAATTGAGTAAATACCACCTCTAGCTTGTGTAAAAATTGAATTATGTTATAAGATTTCAATATCGGATGTTTCCTATTGAAAATAGATTAAGTCCTACCACTGGTTTGTGTACAGGGACATCCGAAAGTATTCCAAAGCATTGCGTTCTATGAGAGGTATTTCTATAAATCATATTTTAATACCTTTACTTTGCACAAATGTTAATGAAATTGATATATGCTATTCAAAATCACTATAGGATGATCTCTATTGAAAATGGAGCAAATGCCACAAATGGTTTGTGGTATTTACTGGTACACTCGAAAGCGTTCCAAAGCATTGCGTACGAAAAACTATAAACAATATTTTAATAAGTTTATTTTGCACAGTTCTTAATGAAAATTATTATTTCACAGTGCACAATTTTTAATGATTATTTTGTGCATGTTATTCATACGCACAAAATAATGATGTCAATAGTATATAGGACAATCAGCATTAAGATTTACTAGGCTGCATAAAAATATTCAAATATATTATAGGCTACATTAGGAAATAGCTAGAATTGTATTTTTATTTTTATTAAGCATTTCAACATTTTCTAACAATGTTTAAGAGTAAATATGATTTGAATTAGTCTGTCTCACTGTCCGATTTTCTATCCATCTGTTTTCCCGCCTACAGCATCCGTATATATTTTTAGAATTTCCTTAAAAATGTTATTCAAGTTCATTATGGAATGCTTCCTGTTTAAAATGACATTAATAGGTTTATTACACCTGATTTATTTTGTTACATTATACTCTATGAGATGCATTTCTTTAAAGCATATTTAATATATTTATACTGCACAAAAATAACTAATTTAACAAAAAAAAAAAAAAAAAAAAAAAAAATTAAAATGTATAAAAGCATATTTTATCTTGAATGATTGCTGTACAGGGTTACTCAAAAATTTTCAAATACGTTTAAACATAGGTGTTGGACAAAATAATGAAAACACTTAAATTTTTTTTACGTTTTGTCAAATATCTCGAAAAATGTTTAATGTGTTATTCTCGAGTTTTGGGAATAAGGAAAACATGCCTTTCCACATATTTTCCAGCAAAGATTTAGTCACGAAGACCTTTAGGGGGCGAACGACAAATCCAATAAAAAAAAAAATATTTGTGAATACCCTATATCTAGAAGTGCGTTCATTCATTTGCAAATTTTAAATGGGGTTATAAACGTTATATTTCATACGTGTGTAGAGTTTTGTGAGGCTAATTCGAATTTTTAAAGAGTTATAAATATTTTTTTAAAAATGCAAAAATTTTTCGCGAGTTTTTACTTTATAACTCTAGAGGTTTTTTTTCGAAATTTCATGAAACTTTCAGAAAACATGACAGCATATGCTTAAATCGTTATACTATAGTTTAAAACAAATACATTTAATAGTCAAAGAGATATGGACAGCTGTAGTAAATAATTTACTATTGCGCATGCGCGGACTATAGCAAAATAACTTTGATATAACTTTGATATAGTTTAATACTCAACAGTATAGAGTACCTTATAAAGAAATGCATTTCAATATCATAAACATTCACAGAATCATGAATATCGGTGATTGAATGGGCTGTTTTTCAGCTGTTTTCTAAAAAGGTTTTTACGATAAGGGGTCATTGACAAATGAAAATTTGTATAAGAAAAAAAAAATTCTACAATGAAACTTAATGCAGTACTCGTGATTCATTTTTCTTTTTTTTCATAGGTATATACTACATACCTAAAAAAAAAAAAAAAAAAAAAAAATGTTTGAAAAGAAAATGAAAAATTTTTTATGAAATTTTTTAGAAAAATCAAACGTTTTTTAAAATATAAGGAAAGACAAGTTTTCCTTATTCCCAAAATTCGAGAACAATACATTGAGTGTGTTTTGAGATATCCGTCAAAACATAAAAGAAATGAAAGTATTGCCATTATTTTGTCCAACACCTGTAAATGGAAATTGCTGAAAATACATTTTCAGTTCTATCTCCGTTTAATACTTGAAATTGAAGCAAAGTTAAAAGTTGAAAGTGATTTGAAATAACGAGTAAGTACAAGTAGATGATATTTTATATTTATTGCGAAGTAGACTATTTTTCTTCCCTGTTTGACATGATTAAGAGAAAATAAATAAAAATAAAAATAAAACTTTAATAATAATTGCATTCGAATGTAAAATTGAAAGAAAAAATATTAATAAGAAGAAAATTTTAATCTTCCTTTTATGTCTCATATTATAGGAATAAATTAAATCAATAAATAAATCTGAAAAATCGAACAGATTTTCTTTATTATTTCTGCTAGTTCTCCACACATAATAATATCTTACGGTGGCAATTTTCTCCCTCTTGAAATAAATACAAAAATCACATCATTAATTACAGGTTCCACTAACATGCATATAATAATATTTGTTATTACAGTGTGAGTAGCTAATATGTCTTAAGCAAATGAAAATTAGTTTTTAGCCTTTATATAGATTCTTTTCCCTCCTAACTAAGTAAAAATAATTTGTGTAGGTTTTGACAGAGGAATTTTAAATTACCAGAGAGATTTTAAAAATTAAAAGCAAAAGCGTTAATAATAAAAACTAGGACAAGAAAAAAAAAAAAAAAAAAGAACAAAATCAACAAAGCTAAGTGTTTGTAAGTAAGAAGGAATATACGTATGTTAAATATGGTGATATCGAATTACATACTGAACATAAATATAAGAGCTATAAGTATTTTGAGATAACATAAAAATAAGGATTTAGTAATTTGAGATAAAATGTTATGCATTTGCAGTTTATCAATAATATTTTTCTCTTTTCATTTTCAATATTCTAAGAGGTAATCATTATATCTATGGATTCTTTATCTTTTTAGAACCTCACTCTATTTCTTTGTTTTATTTTATTTTTTACCATGTTTTTATTAACTTCGATTCTTGTGTGTTTGTTTGTGTGTTTGTGTGTTTGTCAGGGACAAATCTTGCAATCGATTTTTAACTAACTTCCCGACTAGCTAGATATTTGAAATTTTCAGGACAGCTCACAACACGGTGACAATACATTTTTCTAATAATTTTAGTCAACTGCTTCAAGTTCCGCTGCCTTCGGCAGCGTTTATATGATTCGGCAGAAAATTTATTTAACTAACTTCCCGACTAGCTAGACATTTGAAACTTTCAGAATAGTTCAGAATAAGGTTAAAATGCATATTTTTAACACCTTTAGCCAACTGTTTCGGGTTCCCGCTGCCTTCGGCAGCGTTATCAGTACAAGGATTGCAATAGATTTTTTCCTAACTTTCCGACTAGCTAGACATTTGAAACTTTCAGGATAGCTCAAAACACGGTGACAATACATTTTTTTAATACTTTTAGTCAACTGTTTCAGGTCCCCACTGCCTTCGGCAGCGTTTATATGATTCAACAGAAAATTTATTTAACTAACTTCCCGACTAGCTAGACATTGGAAACTTTCAGAATAGTTCAGAACATGGTGAAAATGCATTTTTTAAATATTTTTAACCAACTACTCCGGGTTCCTGCTGCCTTCGGCAGCGTTACCAGTACAAAGCTTGTAATCGATTTTTCACTAACTTCTCGACTAGCTAGACATTTGAAAACTTCAGGATAGCTCAGAATACAGTGACAATACATTTTTTTTATACTTTTAGTCAACTGATTCAGGTCCCTACTGCCTTCGGCAGCGTTTATATGATTCGAACGAAAATTTATTTAACAAACTTCCCGACTAGCTAGACATTTGAAACTTTCAGAATAGTTCAGAATACGGTTAAAATGCATTTTTTTAATACCTTCAGCCAAATGTTTCGGGTTCCTGCTGCCTTTGGCAGCGTTATCAGTACAAAGATTGCAATCGATTTTTCCCTAACTTCTCGACTAGCTAGACATTTGAAACTTTCAAGATAGCTCAGAATACAGTGACAATACATTTTTTTAAATAGTTTTAGTCATTTGTTTCAGGTCCCTACTGCCTTCAGCAGCGTTTATATGATTCAACAGAAAATTTATTTAACTAACTTCCTGACTAGCTAGACATTTGAAACTTTCAGAATAGTTCAGAATACGGTGAAAATGCATTTTTTAAATATTTGTAACCAAATGTTTCGGGTTCCTGCTACCTTCGGCAGCGTTACCAGTACAAAGCTTGCAATCGATTTTTCACTAACTTCCCTACTAGCTAGACATTTGAAACTTTTATAATAGCTCAAAACACGAGAGCAATGAATTTTTTTAAAAAAATTATCCAATTGCTCCGGGTTCCCGCTGCCTTCGGTAGCGTTTATATGATTGAACAGAAAATTTAAAAACATGGTATATAAAAAGATCTTTTTATCTTGTAATTATTTTTACTTTCTCTTACCCATTGGGTCGAGAAAGTACTGTTTTAGGGTCAAATTTTCGAACGTGAGTTTTTGTTATATTTACATGTTCTGAGGTCCCCTGAATACGAAAATCATGTTTTTAGTGAATGGTCTGTGTGTCTGTCTGTCTGTGTGGATGTCTGTGTGTCTGTTATCAGTATATCTCAAGAACAAATAGTAGCAGAAATTCCAAACTCGGCATTC
Source organism: Salticus scenicus (assembly GCA_963930645.1). Lineage (NCBI taxonomy): Eukaryota > Metazoa > Arthropoda > Arachnida > Araneae > Salticidae > Salticus > Salticus scenicus. The sequence continues at coordinate 73,253,297 of OZ005659.1, forward strand.
TAAATGTGTATCATATAGAGATGCTACAGTAAACTTTCCGTTGAGATGAAGCAAATTTTTCGTATACAGGGACACTCAAAAGTATTCAAATACATTACGTCTATGGGGGAAATTGCAGGTAAGTAGAGTTTAACATCTATAAACCAAATGAATAAACCAAATTCACTAAACAAAATGAAATGAATATATATTTTTTGTAATAGAGATAGTCAACTGGGAAATTTTTTTTATGTATGTAGGAGTCTCGCCTCCCCCCCCCGGGGGGAAGGCCCCCCCCCCTCGAGGGGAGTAAATTTTCATGATGGGTATCTTTCAAAAGAGCTCGCCAATACCTTTAAAATGAATGGTTGAACCATCGATCTGCTATAATTTAAAATAAAGTTATCAATTTTTTTCATTAAAAAAAAAAAATAAATAAATAAATAAATGTAATATTGAGAATAAATTCAATTTTTTTTTTTTTTTTTTTTTTTTTAATATTTAGTGTTATACTACTTTTCTTTATGAAAACCGTCTGTATTATCATAAAAGATAATTTTTTTAAATAATAATTTTAATAAATTATTTTTTAAAAACCGAATTATTTTTTAATAACCGAATTAAATTCTATATAAATGTAGGTGCATTAATGAAACGGGGATACAGAACTAATTAACATATAAATCTCTTCCGAAGCCTAATTTGAATTGTTTAATATACGTTTGCATAACAGTACTCGTTATCGTATCTCTTAATCTTCAACCTGTATTTATAGTATTAAATTTCATGGTAAGAGAAAGTCGTGTCAGTAACACACCAGATTATTTAATAATAACTCTGTAATATAAATTAGGGATTTCTTTAATAGAGAACTCTATTTCACTTTGAATAAATCTTTCTTAAAAAAAATCTCGAATTTTTAGAGTTTTTGTAGTTTACAAATAGGACTACCGATAATATTAGATAATGAGAGTATCCATGTATGCTACGCAAACAACGCTAGCGTAGGTGCTGCTTTCCATCTCTAAGCAATCACGAAGTAACGTAAATAGTGCTGGCTTTAGAATCAGCAACCTTTTATCAACAGACGCAGGGAAGGGAGTGGGCAATAGAATGTTTATGTGTTCAAGAGGTGATTGAAGCCCCTCTAATCGAACTTTCTTTCATCGAGGATATTTCTCTCATCGATCCATTACTCTCACCCGAAATAAGCCTATAAGAAAAAGAAAGAAAATTGTGCTGCGTTTCATGATTGTAGCAGAGCAAATATCTGTCTAAACTGTGTCTGGTGGCAATAATCGACTACATTTAAAGATATTTGTATGAAGTCACCAGTGGCGACTCACATTTTCTAACTGACGATCAGAATTTTTACAATAATCTCTGATCTCCTCTTCATTTTATTAAGTTTTCATATTTTGATATTGAAATAAGTGAAAGAATACGCCATCAACTACATTTTCTAATTTAATTTTTTCATTGATTTGGAAACTATGCATTTTTTTTTTCGTCACTATACAAATAATGTAATTCTTGAAATAATAATCTAGCTATTTGAATAGTTTTTTCACAATTAAGGTTATTTAAACGTTAATATATAACGTACAACTATTTTAATATTAAATAAAAAGTAAAAAATGTAACCAAATAAGAAAGATAGAGAGAGAAAGAAGTGCGACATTACTTACTGCATAATCTGCGAACCAGTTGGCTAAATTAGTTACGCTTGACCTCTCACGCAAGCCAAAGGCGATCACAAATAATTAATACGTCAATAAATATGTTAAGAATTCTCCCTATAACGTACTCATGTGATGCGAGGTATATAGATACCTAAATTAATAAAATAACATTCGCCATAACGAGGTCCTAACTGTAACATTGTCACCAGGGTTTCGAATGTTATTAATCACAACAATAACGAAAATCTTTAGAGAAATATGGTATCGTGTATTTTATGTCCAAAAATCGTTAATATAAAATAGTGTTTAGATTGCTAATATTTTTATCCACAAAATTTTTGCTCGGTAACTGTTTTTCGCAGACAGTTCAAATCTCGAATTAATGTTGAATAACAAGAAACATTTTGAAAATTTTATAATAAGTTAAACTATTTTACAGTTTTGAATTTTATTCTTCATAAATAAGCTTAACAGATGATACAATATTTTCTAAGAAGAAATAATCTGGTGTGTCACTCACACGACTCTCTCTTATCCTAAAATTTAATACTATAAATACAGGTTGGATATTAAGAGGTAAGATAACGAGTACTGTTATGTAAACCTATGTTAAACAATTCAAATTAGGCTTCCGAAGAATTTTATATGATAATTAGTTCTGTATGAGGGGGCTACCGCCCCCCCTCAACTCCCCATTTCATTAATGCACCTACATTTATATAGAATTTAATTCGGTTATTAAAAAATAATTCTGTTTAAAAAAATAATTTATTAAAATTATTATTTAAAAAAATTATCTTTTATGATAATGCAGACGATTTTCATATTAGAGAACTACTATAACACTAAATATCCAAAAAAAGTTGAATTTATTCTCAATATTACATAATTTTATTTATTTATTTATTTTATTTTATTTTTTTTTTGTTTGTTAAAAATGAAAAAAATCGTTAACTTTATTTTAAATTTTCGCAGATCAATGGTCCAACCATTCAGTTTAAAGGTATTGGCGAGCTTTTTTGAAAGATACCCATCATGAAAATTTACTCCCCTCGAGGGGAGACTTCCTCCCCCCCCCCCCATTGGGGAGGCGAGGCTCCTACACACACAAAATTTTTTTCCCAGTTGACTATCTCTATTACAAAAAATATATATTCGTTTCATTTGGTTTAGTGCAGTCTATAGATGTTAAACTGTACTTACCTGCAATTTCCCCCATAGACGTAATGTATTTGAATACTTTTGAGTGTCCCTGTACACGAACCATTTGCTTCATCTCAACGAAAAGCTTACTGTAGCATCCCTATGTGATACACATTTAGAATACCGAGTTTGGAATTACTGCTACTATTTGTTTTTGGGATATGCTGATAACAGACACACAGACAGACACACAGACCATTCGCTAAAAACATGCTTTTCGTATTCAGGGGACCTCAGAACATGTAAATATAACAAAAACTCACGTTCGAAAATTTGACCCTAAATCAATATTTTCTCGACCCTATGGGTAAGAGAAAGTAAAAAAGTAAGTATGTGAATTACGTTGAAATACAATATTGAAATGACAAATAAAAAAGAAGAGATAGAGAGAAAATTATTGTATGAAAAAAGCTCTCTTTGAAATAAGTTTCGCAATCCATCGTCTAGTGCTTATTGAGATTGTTTGGGTTATGCTAGCTATAATCTTTCAAGTGTAATGCCTTTCACTAGTGGCAAAATGGACATGTCTGTCAGCGTATGCGCGACCCATAACGATCCATTTCTTTTCGGACTTGCGATATTTTCAAGTATGAAAACTGCACTCGACTGCCTATCGCGAAGTAAACAGAGATTACGATACTAGAATGTAATGCTATGAAGCTTTTTGACTTGTAGTGCATAAGAGTTAGAAAAAAAAGTGCTATATCGCAAGGCCACCCACAAAGGAATTTTGGGTTATAAACGAGAAAACTTATAGTTTTATAGATTTTATTTTAACCCATATTGTACCAAGCATTGAAAACATATGTTTTTGTTTATAAAATCTTAAATATATACTTCTTTAAGCCTATGTATACACACAAAATAAAAAAAAAAAAAACTTACCAAACTTTCATTAGTTTAATCGGTACAAACTGTCTTAAAAATAGGACAATGTTTTAGGACAGTCGGAAATATAAGGAAAACAGACCATCCATATATATATATATATTTCTTTTTATATAATTGTTTTACCAGTACAAAAGTGTAGAACATTACCTCAATAAAATTACACGTCCGTTATTCTTGAACATAAAACCTTTTTAAGTAATAATGTGTTGAAAATGTAATGAATAAATCTTCAAAAATCGTCATTTAAAAAAAATATATATATATATATATATATATATATATATATATTAAATGTTAATTTGAACTATCGATAAAGACACATATGTATTTATTGGAGTTTTAAATAATATATCGCCTTTAATTTGAATTAAAATATTAAAAAAGTTTATATAAATATCACTTATACATGGTGTCCTATTTTTAGGACGATGGTGAAATATGGGTTAATATTTTACTTGCCCTATATGAAAGAAACATGAATGAATTTGAAATATGTTTTTTCAGCTACTCGAGATGAAGTTTTGAAGATATAATCCATAAAAAAAGTGCATATTGCCTTAACATAGTAATTAATGTGTATTTAGTAAGATGGTAGTGTAGCGAACCATTCGTACAAAAAAACCCTCGGAAAAAGAAATGTCATTTAAAAAAAATATGCTGTATTAATTTTTTTTCTCAGATAAATGGTAGATTCTTAAGGGTAATATGTAAATTAATTACAACACAAGTGAAGTTCAGGAAAAATAGAAAGCAAAAATATCAACATTTTGCTATAAATGATATATTTTCTTAAACATATACAGTCGAACCTCGTTAACGTGAACATTGTTAACCTGAATTACTTTTAACATGAACTGTTTACACACTCCCCGTCAAAATGAAGATTAGTTTAGTTATATGAAGATTAGTTACCGATAGCATGAACTACTGATAACATGAATAAATTTTTTATCCCCCTTGAGATTCACGTTAACGAGGTTCGAATGTATTTATATTTTCTTGAACAAAAATGACTACATGTAGCTCTTAGAGCCATAAGTGGGTATGTAAGTCAATTCGTATAAATATGTAGTTGACATTCCTCCTAGAAATTCTGTTTTTACACTTTTATACAACAGGATATTTCAAATTGCTGTTCTCAAAACCTCACAGAAATTAAACAATTGATCACACTTGTCCTCCTCCTCCCCGCTTTCTTTCTTTCTTTCTTTCTTTTTTTTTTTTTTTTTTTTTTTTTTTTGCTTAAAATTTATTTTACTAATTTTTTTTTTTTTTTTTTTTTTAACGTATATTTTTTTAGAAGAATTCTTCTTATAAAATCCTCTATTGACCGAAAAAGTTTTTATGCAGCTAGTGCCACCGAGTGAGATTAAAGAGAAATATTTACTTTCGGTCGTTATAGGTATATTTGACTTCTACTTTATACACTTTTATAGAATAAATATGGTTGTTAAAACTTCACTAAAATTAAACAATTACTCATGTGTCTTAAAAAAAAAAAAAAAAAAAAAAAAAAAAAACATTGATTTTTTTTTTTTTCCATATTTTTTGGTAAAATCTCGCTTGAATAAAAAACGGCTTTATGTGGAATCTAGTAATATGGAATAATCTATATAATATTTCTCTAACGTGGACCAGTTTCAATTATTTTTTGTCGAAACGATACGATACGCGAGGATAAAAAAATAATATTTATACATGGACAATGTTTAAGCACGCGGACTTAGTCAATGGACTAACAAGGAAGAATGTCGACATCTGTCTGATGAGATTGTTTTACGAAAAAATGCATTTTTAAAAGTTGTTTCTTCAGAATCTTTGCAAGCGTCATTTTAAACCTAGCAGTGTTTTAAAGATATATACAGAGTATGAACTTTTGTGTCATAAATTGACTAAAATATACAATCCTAAAAAATATAATCAAAATCGGAATTATTTTATTTTATTTATTTATTTATTTATTTAAAAAAAAATAATAATAAAAAGTCATCGCCAACAGGACGACAAAAATTTAAAAGGCGTCGTGGAAGTCCTATATTAAAACTGTACTGCCTGTGTAAGTATGAAAATTGGGTCGTGAACCATGAATTTTATTTGAAAACCTTTCATTAAATGATTTTGGTTTCACTATTGTGCAATATTAATTTGGTTTTAATAATAATTTGGCTTCTGGTAAATTAAAGTTTTAATTAGGTGGTGAAATTGGTATAACATTTATGACTTTAAAATTTTAAAGGTAAATATATGAAAAGAAATAAAGTGCGAATATTTCGCACGGGTTTGCTAGTATTAAAATAAAATATATACTTTCGATAATTATAAATACTTTTGACATTCATTCCATAAATTTAAATTTTATACACTTTTTAATCTAATGGTGCTTTAAAGTATCCTCGGAAGATGAAGAGTTAAACAAAATAAATGAATAATAAAATATAACCTGACAAAGTTATGAGCATTTAATGAATACATTTTATCATTAGTATTATTTAAGTGTTAACCTTCCAGCGAATGCGTGTATGTGGGAGATACACTACAGCATTTTATAGCATTAAAATTTTAAACTAAAATGAACTTATTAATACTTATTTAATTGCGACATAATTTCAATTTTTTAAATTTTGAAAATTCGCATTTTACAACAGACTAACTGGGATATATGCACATATTAAATTATTTGAATGTAAGATCGGCAAAACCGTTGGAAATTTGTTATAATAGCCCCCAGCGAACGAAATTTTACATTGGCGGTCAACGATAAAAATAATTTAGCACTAAATTATCTAATTTTTTAGCACTAAATTATCGGTAATGTATCAGGTTACTCTTTATCATATAAAGCGGAATTTAAATAGGATTTATTGATAAAAAAGGCAGTGGGGTCCCGGTGTGACACATTTTTCAATCAGAATATTTTTTTTTTTTTTCTTTTTGCATAATAAAAATTAATTCAATTTTGAGAATTTATTAACTATAGTGATTCATTTAAAAATAGTGGCCAGCGAAGTGGGCGTAGCCTGCTAGTATATATATAATATGAAGTATTTCAGATCTTTATGGTGAGAATTGCTTCACCTCGATGACACATTTACTGCCAAAAAAAACTGTTTTACAGGTATTCAAGGCTAATTTAATAAAAAAGCACCACAAAACTGGCGTTGTAAAAAATGTTACTTACAAACTTTGAATAAACACCATAAAATGCAATAAACTCGCAACAATTGTTTCGGGTCGAAAAAACACACGACCCTTCATCAGGCGAACAAGTAAGCACGAGTGCTGCAGTCAAAGTTGCCGCTTTGACTGCAGCACTCGTGCTTACTTCATTCGTCTGATGAAGGGTCGTGTGCTTTTTCGACCCGAAACAATTGTTGCGAGTTTATTGCATTTTATGGTGTTTATTCAAAGTTTGTAAGTAATGTTCAAGGCTAATGATTGTAATGCTTTGGATAATAAAAAATTGTAGTGACCAATTTTAAGCAAACTACCCCATTTAGTACATTTTCTCCACAAAATATTTTTAGTATGTCCTAAAGATATACATTTCTTTACAGGATATCCTCAGGATGCCTTTAGGGTGAAGATGTGCTATATGTTTTACCATCTTTTTTTTTAAACTTTACCGATTTGATTTTTTACCGTTTTTCTAAATGCAAGGAAAAAAATAGCATTTGTGAAAAAATTGCAGTTTTTCGTCTATTTACACGCTTTGAGATTTCATAAATACGATTTGACAATTTTTAAAAAGTTCTGTCTGCGTGTTTGTGTGTTACCAAAATTTTGTAAGTTCTGAATGTCACGTAATAATGAATGGATTTCCACTAAACTGTATATTTCATTGGATCTTGATATTAATTGATGCCGACTAGATTTTTTGCAAAATATCGCGTGGTGGTGCTGCTATGTTGCAATTTCTCACATTTATGAGAAGGTTATAGGGGAGAACCGTGTAATATGGACCATCGTGTAATACGGACCAGGAGGAAATTTATATGTTCAACACTAGATGGTAAAACCATCTCATTGCTTTAATGAATATTATTGTTATACAAAGCAGGAAGTGACTTGTGCATGCGTACCTGTATTTGGACGATTAGGAAATTGAGTTTTCGGTTTATATGGCCATGGATGTAACAAGTATGTTAAAATGAAAGTATTACTTTCTGCTCTTAGGCAATTGTAATATAATTTTCGCGTTAATAGTAACAAATGTACTTATTTTCTGAACAATTTAGACATGTGTTTCATGGGCGCCAATTTGCATAGCGATATGTGATTAGAAACAATGTTGCTCTGTTTATGCGTGTAATATGAACCATGCTATGTTGTGTAATATGGACCAGTGGTCCATGATAAAAACAGAGAGGTTTTGTTAATGCTCGGCGTACATATGTCGCATACTCAAAATCTTGAGGCTATAGAATAGGCCAGAGAAGCAGGGGTAATCAAGCTATCACTTCCTTCGCATATTACCCATTGGATATAGCCTTTTTTTTTTACCTCCCTTCATTTCGTCCATTAACTATTATTTTTTTCGTTCATTTCTACTATTCCCAAGAGATGGACAAGTGCATGAGGGAACATGCCGGACAGTTCGTTTCACAATTCCAAGTGTGTCAACTGTTCAGAAAGGACCACTTCAGGTAGAACCACTATGGACCACTTGATCCATATTACACGAACGTATGTGTAATATGGACCACCGATACATAAATAAAATAATTATTTCCTGAAATTATTAGTAGTTCCCAGAATGCTTTATCAAGCTTGAACCATGCAACTATACAATTGTAATGAGCAGCCAACAAATTAAATATTTTTATTTTAATAATTTTAGTTTTATGAGCATTCTTGCTTAGGGGGTCCATATCTCCCCATATCAATTTTCACACAGAAGTAATGTTTTGTCTAAATAAAAAATATTTTGTTAAGTAAACCAAATATTTTTATTAATATGAACTCAACAAAATTTACGTTACCGAAACCCAAATTATTTTATTCTTTTAATTAAACTGTTTTGTAGAATTTATCAATATTTGTTTAAATAAGCAATATTATTTTGTTGTATTAAACAAATAATTTTGTTGCTTCAGTACATCGCTCTCTCATTGGTTGTTTATATTCTAGAGAGATCTATGACGGAACTTATAGAACTATGCAGTGACAATTATTACTTTCCGAACACTATAGTGAGGAAAGTATTGTAATCATGTCAACGAGATTTTGATGTTTCTATACGTTTTGAGGTCCCCTGAGTCCGTTTTCACTATTTTTACGATGATGTATGTATGTGTGTGTGTATGTGTGTATGTGTGTGTGTATGTGTGTATGTCTGTGGGTGAACACGCTAGCGTCTAAACGCTTCGTTCGATTAACTTGAAAGTTGGTACGCATATTGTAAGTCACCATAGTACGAACCCTATAGATTTTGGTGAATCTAGCACTTATAGTTTTTTTACAGGGACACAAAGAAAAATTCTTTATCATTATGGCCTATGGGAGCAAAATCTTAAAAGTGCGATAGCATCTAAACGCCTTTTTCAATTGAGCAAAAATTTTATACACATATTATAGATCACAAATACTCAATCTGTATAGATTTTGGAGAATCTAGCACTTATAGTTTTTTTACAGGGACACAAAGAAAAATTCTTTATCATTATGCCTATGGGGCCAAATTTTTAAAAATGTGATAGTGTCTAAACGCCTTATTAATCCGAGCAAAAAAATTGTACACTTGTTATAGATCACAGTTGAACTAACTGTATAGATTTTGGTGAATCTAGCACTTACAGTTTTTTTACAGGGACACAAAGAAAAATTCTTTATCATTATGGCCTATGGGACTAAATTTTTAAAAGTACGATAGCATCTAAACGCCTTATTGAATTCAGCTGAAAATTTATATGAGTATTATAAATCACTGTTGCACTAACTGTAAGCATTTTGGTGAATCTAACATTTATAGGTTTTTACAGGGACACAACGAAAATTTCTTTGTCATTATGATCTATGGGCTCAAAGTTCAGTAGCGTTAAATAAAACAACGTGTAATAGATGGAGAAAAATACTCAAACACTCTATTATGGTTTTCTCTCTTTTGTTTGTTTAACAACTACTCTTTCTTTACTTTATCTACAAAACTGTTAATTACTCAATGTTCGGAAAGTCGAGTGGAGTCACTCCAGATTTTCTTTTTTTAGCAATATTCTCTTCATTAATCGAATTAAGTTGATTCAGTTATTCGGATAAAATCATTATAAAAACGACAAAGTAAATCTAAAAATCAGTCAACTAAGTAAATTTGGTTTTATTGAATAAGACATATTCCTAATGTAAAGCGTATAATTGTGCTAAACTTGATATGTGGGTAGTGGGTTGGCCATTATGAAAAACAATGCTGATGCAACCAGGGCGTATATTGGTCCACAGGTGACTCTGCTATGCTACATTTCCCCCCGTTTATGACAAGACTATATCTTAGCATCAATAGCATATAAGTGTACTAAACTTGATACGTGAGATAGTCATTATGAAGAACCATGTTAATTTAAATTGGAGATATAAAGGAATCAGTGCTTGTGCCGCACCACCAACCGGCCCAGGCTCTCTTGGGAGCCCATACGGTCCAAATAATTTTGTCCCAGAAATAGAAATCCATATCATCACGACAGCAAAACCCATCACACGACAGCAAGTACCAGCCCAGATATGGACAGCTTAAGACTCACAAAGCCTACGCCAACCCTTCGGACCAACCTAGGTTGGTCGACAACAGGCCCGTTTGCCTCGGGTCCTGGCTATTTCCTGGTTTGACGACCAGAAGGGCCAGTTTACCTTCTGAGAACGGCGCTCGGCCATCCACAAAGCCGTGCTCCCGATGGTGTTTACTGCACTAGCCGAGCCCAACAGATATACTGGCCGACAGACGGGGCTTTTGCAATGTTCTGATTTCTGTACCTTAGCATCTGTTGTATAAAATTTTCCAAAATTTTATATTTAAAAATCTTTGTTATTTATATTGGTGCATGTTAATCATTAAGTGGCTCTGTTTTATAAAATGATAAAAAGAAAAGTTTTGTGATGTCCATAGCTTTTTACTTTTATTTGAATGTAAAAAAATAAATCTATATTTGGTTTTTATAAAATAAAATTAAATAATAAAAAAAATAAACGTATTCTCATGAAGCGAAATTAAAAAAATAACATAAACAAAAATGCACAAAATTTGAGAAGATTTAATTTAGTTTGGTTTTTAAATAAAAGTTAAAATTTGAAATATTATTTACAAAATCGTCTCTTACCCCCCTCCCCCCCTCTCTCCAACCATTTAAATGCAAAGTAATGTACATGATGTCACGAACAATGTTGGATTTATCGCAGATCTTTTGACGGTGATTTTTTCCCTTTTATTCTGCTGTGAGTCAAAAACAATTTGGCTCATGATGTCCAAGAGAAAATTAATGGGCGAGAGACCACCCACGATGTTAAAAGATCTAAATTGAGAGAGAACGAGAACGATGCACTCGACTAATTCATTGAAAATGGTGCTGCCTGGCGGTACACCATGTTCCTGAGAAAGTAGGATTGTTATTTAATTGGAAGTAAATGAAGAGGTTACAAATGTTATAAATGATTCTGGGGTTGATGCTAGACATTGTTTCTCATTGTTTCTGGAAGCAAATGATAATATATTTTAGATTGTGCATTTTGAAATGAAATTATTCAGATTAAACAGTTTTCTAATGCTTTAATTTTAGTATTTGGAAAATTGACTACCACCTTTAAATTTGAAGTACATTATGTCTAATAGTTTAGTATTTCATTAAGTATTTAAAATTGATTTATTTAAAATAGATTGGTAAAACTTTTCCAGAGAAGTTATGTTTATTACTTTCTCTTTTGCCCATATGTGGTAAAGAAAGAATTGTTTTTGGTTCAAGTTTTCGAAATTCAGACAATGCTACAGTTAAAGCTTTTTGAGGTTCCCTGAATCCGAAAATCAGGCTTTTAATGGTTAATCTGTGTATCTATTATCACAATTGTTCAAGATATTATTAACATCCATCATGTGGAATTTTTTAATGTAGCATCACCATAGATATAGTAATAAGACATAGATCGCTCATCGTGAAGGAAAAGGTGATGCCTTTTTACTCGGGAAAAGTCACTCTAATGGCTCTGTCTTTCCCCGAGGAAATTACACACAGGAATACACACGGATATTTTACTAAATAAAATTTATGAATAATTTATGTACTGAAGGTAAATGAAAGACTCTAGATACGGTTGCAAATTCATTTTTCTTTTATTTTTTTACTATATCTATTAATTTAGTTAATATTTAAAGTTAAACTTTTTTTTTATATACTAAAACTAATGTTCTTTACCTGCGCCGCTGCTAACTATAGTTAAAAGAATTTTGAAAATTCTATATTACTTGCTAATATAAAATCCTAAAAAAAAAAAAAAAAAAAAAAAATCCATTAAAAATCAAAACAATATTTAAACAATAATAATAACAAAGTAACTGATTATAAAAACTATATTTTTCATAATTTAGTCAAATGTAATTTATTTATGGTAACTTATCTATTTCTTTTCATATGTTTATTAGAATAATTAAAAGCTAAGCAATATTTCGACTTGAAATATATATATATATCAGGTGGTAAAAAAGTATACATTTGTATAATTACAGAATTTGTAAAAATTGTTTTAAAAAAAGAACTTTTAAAATTGTTTATTAACATATTTAATTTATCTCTGCATGTACTTTATTTTAAATAAATTTAGAAATACTCTACATGTAATATATTACGATTCATATCTTGTGGACAGTTGTTGTAATCGGTTGATGTCATTCTCTGCGTACACAATAGAGAAATCTATATAAATTATTTATACTCAATACTTACTGTAATTTTAATGAATTTTATTTAACTATATCAGTTATGCAAACAGTGCAATGTTCTTTGTTTCTTAGCTTTCAGTTTCCCTTGTACGACAGTGAATCGCAGTATTCTTCAAAAATCCTGCAAATTGTTTAATAACATTTCTTCAATATACTAGATCGTATGTTAACAATGAATATTAAATGAAAACATTAATATGAGACATTCGATTTCATTTATTAAAAAAATATATATATATTAAATGCCGTCTCAAAAAAAAAAAAAAAAAAAAAAAAAAAAAAATCGCAGGGGATTACAGGGATGGAACACGGGCGCAGTATTCATACCACTATCAATGTAAGAAAATTTTCTACTTCTTTAATCAACGATATTATAGGTAGTAAAATTTCTTAAACAGATTCCGGTATGAATTCTGCGCCCGTGTTCCATCCCTGGGATTAGTAGGGGTTTTAGAAGAGGAGCGTGGGGCTAGTTGTCACAGGGGTAAGAAGTAACACGCAATTTACAAAATAGTTTGCAACATTTGTGATTAAATATTTTTATAAATATAATTCTTATGACGCGCTTTATAATGTAAGCACAATTGGTGCTCCACAAAAATGGTTAACGAGAGGTTCTGTACACGGGCTTCATTTTAGCTAGTTAGTGGGAAAAAAAAGATAGTTCGTAAATTTTGATTAAAGGTACGTTAATTTATACTTTAACGAAATGTTTATAGCTATTTATTTAGTCTGTGTGTTGAGCTATAAAATGTATGTTTAACTTTTTGTATAAATCGTTATATATTTTTATAAATAAACAAAATGTCCAAAATCATACGATGGGGCAAGTTGTAACATGTTAGAGGAGTGGCTTGTGGAGATGCCTACAGCCAGAGCTCGAAGTCTCCGCCTATTTTCAGGAAACTTTCAGAAATGAAAAATTTTTGGCTTCTTTGCCAATACTATTAGGGGGACCGGAAAATAACGTCGTTTTGAATTAAAATACTGACATCGGAAATTTATCCTGGATAAAATTTAAGATATTCTTAGGTAACTTATAAGATGGTTATTTGTAAAGTACCATGTAAACACTGTTAAACAAAAATTTCCGGTTTCATTTTATTAATTCAAAACGACATTATTTTCCAGTCCCCCTAATATATTTTTACAGAAATATTTTCTGCGTTTCTGTTTTTATATTATAGTACCGTGATTATTTAATTACGAATTAGAGAAGATTGCATAAAAAATAGTGGTAGAAAAAAAGCAGAAACTTCTCATCAATGAGAGTGTCCTGAAAAAAGGGCGGAGAATGCGAGCTCTGCTAAACGCTCTGTGTGGCATAAGAATGGGTAGAATGCTTAATTTGCAAAATGTGTGCACACATTAAATGCATGAAAGGGAACAAAATATCATTTGCTTGAATTAATTTAAATTTGACTAAGTTTGATTTCTACGTTGATTTTATCTTTATTTTTATCTTTATTTTACTGTAATCCATTTTATATAATTCATTGTTACTATACCAAGAAGGTTATAATTTAATATTAGTTATTAATTGCCTTTTTTATTAAATTAATAAATGATTGATATCAAAAATCATTTGAAATATTGTCGTTTTTATTGTTAGGGTTCCCTTTGTATCCGTTACAATTTGCCCCAAATCCGGGGCAAATTGTAACAGGCAAATAATTTTGAAAAAATGTTTTTTGTGCTTAAATTAGCAAAATTAACGAAAGTTTTTTTAATGAATATGATAGATGAATATTCATGCTATGGAAAACAGCAATTGTAAACAGGAAAACGTAAATACATTTCAAAATATATTTAATTTTCCAAAAACTGTTACAACCTGCCCCACGCTCCCCTACATAATATTGTGACATGAAAGTGATATATAACTCAATAAATAAATAAATGTATATAAAATAAAATAAATAAATAAATATATGTATATAAAATAAAATAAATAAAATAAAAATAATTCCACAAATTTGTAAACTTTGAGAGAAAGAATTGGGGATTCAACCCCGCCCTTATCCCATTGGTTAAAAGAGGCCTCTCCACTTATCGTCTCCAGAAGCCAGAGCCAATGTTATTCTGTGGAGAATTTCGCCCCATTATAACTTATTAATTAATATATATTTTTAAATTTCGTTTTCACTTTCCGAAACTTCACAACTATTAAACAATTTATCGCTTTCTAAAAATTATTTTTTAAAATTTTTAATATTTTATTTTGAGGTTGTAAAATGCGAATTTTCACAATGTGAAAATTTTCATTCTTGAGGTTAAAAATGAAATCTTAAAAATAAAAGAAATCAATTTTTAGAAAGCGATAAATTGTTTAATAGTTGTGAATTTTCGGAAAGTGAAAACGGAATTTAAAAGTATGCGTTAGTCAATGAATTACAATGGGGCAAAATTTCCCATAGGATAACATTGGCTTCAGCTTTCGGAGACGATAGGTAGAGGAGAGTCCCTTTAAGGCCGTGAAAGCATTAGAGTTTCGTTAACAGTTTTATACTAATAGAAAATGTGATTTCATAAGCGATTGATGCGCAATGATTTACCAAAAAATCGCCATTTAAATTTAATGTGCAATACAGACCCCCCTCCCCCCCCCCCAAAAAAAAAAAAAAAAAAAAAAAAAGTCGCATTTGGTAATTTTTATTTTATTTTTGAAAGATGTCCAATGTATTCATTTTGAATAAGAATGAAATAGACAGTGATTTCACCGGATACCGCATATCCGCCTTCAGCAGACATTAGTGTTTCGTACATTTGGTATCCGGCAAAATCACATATTACATCCCTACACTTAAGTTTTAAAATGGGTGATTTTTGAAAAGAAATATAAAAGTATCGAAGTCCGGCTTTTTTTTTTTTTTTTTTTTTTTTTTTCGTTTCTTAGTGTATATGTAAAAAAGTAATTTAACAAATTGAAAAACAATTTAAACTTTATTTGCTTACCTTAAATGTAATCAACTATTATCCGTGCAGACGTCATGAAAGAAAATCAACTTTCTTTTTATGTTCATAATTGCTATAAATAACTATTTACTCTACAACTCTAAATTAAATTTTAAAGTACTTTTAAATATAAATATTTTTTTAATTTGACGTAGTTTATAGTTCAGTTTCTTGCTGCGTTTAGAGAATATATGAAAATATACTCGCTTAATCTTCTAACAGCGGATAATAGATTATATGTATATATTAATCAAGAAGTACCTGTTTAGAATAATGGATCTCTTTATCTTTTAGAGTGGATTTTTCAGTTGATAAATCTAATTTCCAAACAAGTTTTAATTTTAGAAAGACAAATAAAATAATCAAATTACAAAGTGTATTGATTACAGTATCCATCTTCGAAAAAGTATGTGGATCCTTTAAATAAAACCTTATCTTTCAACAAAAGAGAAAACTATTAAGATAAACATGCGGTAATGTACAATAATTTTCCATCAGTTCATTTTTATTCTTCTTGATTTGTATATTGCTTTCATAAAAAATTATAGATTTCTGAATAAAATTTTTTTTATCTCAAAATGATGTTAAAACTTATTACTACTACTATATGTGTGTGTATATAATTTTACTGACGACAGAAAATCTTGATATTTGATGTATTTAAAATTACTGATGTATTTAGAATGGGGAACTAAATAATTTTATTCTTCACTATTCGTTTTGAAATTTAATCGCAATATTTTTGTCATTTGTATAAATATCTTAAAGGAACATTATAGTCGCCAGAAGCCAAAAGCAAATGTTATTCTAAGGGGAATTTTGCCCTTTTATAACTCATTAATTAATTCATATTTATAAATTCAATTTCCTCTTTCAAAAAATTCACATATATTAAATAAGTTATAGTTTTCAAAAAGTTATCATTACTTTTTTTTAATTTTTGAAATTTACTTTATTTCCGTAAACTGCCAAATTTTACTTAGTGAAAATTCGCATTTTATAGTTTAAAAATAAAATATTAAAATAAATAAATTTTTAGAAAAGGATAACCAATTTAACAGTTTCGAATTTTATGAATGTGAAAAACATAATTTATAAATATGTGTTAGTTAAAGTTTTAATGAGAAAAATTTCTCCATAAAATAACATTAGCTTTGGCTTCCGGCGACGATAAGCAGAGAGTCCTCTTAAATATTGATGATATATGTTATATGTTTTCGTGTTAAATGCTCAAATAAAACGCTTAAAGATTAGAAAATATAATCATCTACATTTCAAAATATATAGTATATTTCAAAATTTTACAACTTCTATTCACTTATTTTATTTCGTGTGTGAGGGAAAGTTTGTTTCAGTCCATTATTCATAATAACGTTAAAAAAGGCTCTTCATACATTATAAAACAAACTTTTTTTTTTTTTTTTTTTTTTTTTTTTTCATTTACAATAAAAAAAGTGAACTCTTATGATTTTTTTTTTTTTTCTTTTATCGAAAGACCCTTCATATTTCTTATCAATATAATCATGTTGGCAATGTTAACTTATTTTGTAAAAACAAAACTGGTTTTTTCATAATGTATAAAGAGTGATACGAGATTTTTTTTTTTTTGTTTTGTTTTGTTTATCCAAGAAGTAAATTTATCGATTTTTACTAGCCTAAGAAAGTGGATCTTTTATATATGTTCTCATACGTTGGCTTCATAAAAAAAAAAAAAAACCTCTTTGTTTTTTTTTCTTTCTTATATTTTGTTTTCCTCCTTAACTTCTTTTCTTTAAAGATAGTTTTTAATAACATTCGCAAGATCAGCAGAAAAACTCGAGAAGAGAGAGAAGAAAAAAGAAAAGAAATTTTATATATGTACAAAAAAAAAAAAAAAAAAAAATTAATAAAATAAAATAAAAATAACAACCCACGTTAATGTCTCCGCTTTGTAAACATAGCTAAAAAGGCTACAAGAGTTTAAAAAAAAAAAAAAAAAAAAAAAAAAAACTGTCGATGTAATGGAAACAAAGATTATGGTGACTTGCCTCAGATGGAAGCAAGCATTGTGTTAAGAAGTAGAAAGAAAAGATTTCAATCTCTTAAAAAAAAAAGATAGAAAAGAGAGAAGAGAAAAGTCGAGGAGGAAGGAATCTGCTCATCGTCATCATCGGCCAAGGGCTACACTGTTGACAGACATTTTGACACCTGATTCTGCGAGATTTGTGGGTCGAGAAAAATGTGAGGACAAGTGGAGTGAAGCTTTCAAATAGAGCGCAACCGTCGAGGGACCATTTCGGGTTGTTTACACCTCGGAATGAAGAGGTTACGAAGTTTGGGGGGGGGGGGGAGAAATGCGTGAGGTTTCTGACGTGAAATTGTTTTTTAAACGATTGCATGCAGATAGCGGTTTAAAAAAAGGGGGACTTGTTTAGGTTCCCGACTCGGGTCAGGTACGCGTGATTTTCCATAAGTCACCGGTTACCCATCTTTTTGGATTAGGTTACACAAACATTTAACATATTGCCGAAGCCCTGCGATGCTGTTGCATTTTTTTCTCCCTCTCTTTAGCGTAAAATGATCATTCCACTCCTGACTATTTGATATTTAAAAATAACTTCAAGTTAGATGGAAAAATAGATAAAATAACAGTTGGGATATCAACAGTGATAGGAAAATGTTTATTTATCAGCAAAATTTATTTTTTAAATATGTAAATATTTGGCTTCTAAAGTATCCTTTTGCTCGGTTGCGCTCATTTTGACTCAAATAAATCAATTTAATTAAATTTAAAATTGCTTTTTCTTTAATAGGAATATTGACTGCACGTAGACACAATTAAACTAAATATAAAGAAAAGGGAAGTGTTCGGCAATTATCTATAGCTATTTCTTATCTGTTTACCCCTTATCTCCAAAACTCTCTCTGAAAACTCAACCTTAATTCTATGAGAATATCTTTTATACTCTGTCTGAAAAAAAAAAAAAAATTGCACATCACCACATTTTATTACCGAATTTCTACTTAACCCCAATTATATTTCAGACTCTGTAACTTA
This sequence comes from Salticus scenicus, assembly GCA_963930645.1. Lineage (NCBI taxonomy): Eukaryota > Metazoa > Arthropoda > Arachnida > Araneae > Salticidae > Salticus > Salticus scenicus. The sequence goes on from OZ005659.1 coordinate 73,271,958, forward strand.
AACTTGCCATCGTGATACCTACTTTTTCAGCCATTCTAAATTTCTAATTTCAGAAACCTTTACTAACAATTTTTGCAGCCTATTCCTAATAACTTTAATAGAAAGAAATAAACTTATAACAGTGACCAAAAGTAAGAATTTTTTTCTTATTCGACAGACTGGTGAGGAAAAAAAAAAAAAAAAAAACCTTGGCAACCAGTTTTAATAATTTACAAGTTAACCATGCTAAACATGCATTGATTTTTTTTCTATTTAATTTATTAATTGGTCTGCGTTAGCCTAATTTGTAGAGGGCCGATCTCATAATTGGAAGACTGTGGGTTCGATACTCGAGCTGGTTAAAGAGCGCCGTGCATATTAATGCTGGTTGGTACACATAAGATTCGCCTTGGCCGCAATATCCTCCACGTTCTTATCCCAAATTATACCCCTGGGGAGCACCGAAGCGGGAGAACCATCTTCGTGGAGGAGCAAAATTGTGATGACATGTCTCCAGACAACCTTTAAGTGGTGAGTCCCAGACCATCGTCATTTGCCATTAGGATTGCACTAGTGTGACGAAAAGACTATTCAGCTTTTTGAGAATGAACATAAGAATGAACTGAAGATGCTGTTTAACATTTTGGTTCATGATTTGCATGAATATCACCATGTAAAGATATGAAGATTACCCTGTAAGTGGGGGGTGACATCCCCTTTGCCGAGAATCAAAATTGTGATAATATGTCACCGGAAAACCCTACGGATGAACACCAGACCATGTCGTCAATAGAGTACTAGGCAGCTCTAGTGTTATTTTTTTTTTTTTTAAGTTAGGTTAATCAACCCAGTCCAATCCGCTTTAAAAAAGTAAATTATTTTTCGGTTTTTATGTATATTTGTCCAAGTATTTAATGCTCTTTACTCAGCATACATGGAGTACTGTGATTTAGTGAATGAGAGATAAATTCATAAAGTTTGACAGAAGTAGAATTGATGGAAGAATAGATTCTATTGAAAATATTTTAACATGCAATTTAGCAAATGAAGTAAAGCATGCAATTATAAATTAACTGTACCAGTTTCTGATGGATTAAATTGAAGATTTGAATTTGATACATAAGTTGTACCAGCATTGTACTCTCGCACAGTATGAAGAAGCAATGCAAGCAATACTCCCCTGCATAAAACCCAAACTAATTTCAAATGAATTATTGAAATGTTCGTATATGATTAATGATTTGGGTTTTAAAGATCACGCCACAATTATAATTGTTTGCTCTATTTTTTTTTTTTTTTTTTTTTTTTTTTTTATACTTTAAAAATTAATTTAACAAATAATTTAAAAGATAGTCATATGATAAAAAATTTTAATAAAAACGCATCGTTTAAAACAATGTACACATAAATTTTGTTAGATTTTAATAATAATTTAATCACTAGAACTTTGCGTTATAATGGCATAATTTATTAAGATGTTTACTCATATCAAACCAAACTTTCTTTGTTCAGTAAACTTTATATTGCGGACATTTTGAAGCAAAATCTGCATCATCCATGAGGCAAAAAGACATCGTCGTTAAATCCCCTTTAGAGAAGAAGTGGTAAATGATTTCAACAATGTAAAATTGTATTTAAATGTTTCATGTAAGAAGTGGCAAATTTAAATTAACCATAAATGACAAAATACCTCACATCATAATCTTTTGAAAGCTCATTGCTAATTTGCAAGGTCTCATCAGTGGCTGAGAGGTTCTCTGCAGTCGACGTTGTTAGATGGGAAGTGCCGGGGCTGATTTCAGGTCATTCTCGTTGACCTAGTCGTACGGAGTTTCCGTGTTTTTCTTTGAAACTTGGGTAAATCTGGGTGAGGACCTCCTATAAAAATTCGCCAGGGTGGGCTCACTACACAGACCCAGGACCCAGGACTGTCATGTAGTCAGTTGTATTTAACACTAACACCAACACTCCAATACCAACATTAATTTGGCGAGAAGCGTGGCAGTGAGAAGATGTAGCCACAGACAAATAATCAAAATCGATTATTATTATTTATTTATTTTATTTTATTTTTTTATTTTGCTATCAAAGAGAAATATGATAAATGAACCTTATGTGTTTTAAATGAAGAGCGTTGAAATTGAAACAATTTTATTAACCATTTGAGAGCAAGGAAATGCCACACATTTAATGTAAAAAATCACCAGAATTTACAATTAAAGTTTGAAGAAAAAAAAAAAAAAGTTTTTCCGGGTAAGTTATAAAATAAAAATTTTGTCAAAAATTTCCGGGATGAATTTTTGCAGTTGGGAATTAAAATTAGCTGGTATAAAAATATACAAGTATATGAAAACTCTTTAGAGGGTAATGCTATGCTTTCTTATTATTTCTAGAAACTCTTAATTTGTAACTCATTATATTCACGTTACATATGGAATACACTGTGCATTGCTAAATGCTTTCGCAATTTTGAAGAGAAAAAGTTATTAGCCATGTTATTCGCTGATGTTTTGCGAAACTATCATACGTTGTATCTCAGTCAACGAATTCTCTAAACTCGGAAAAGAAGCTTCTAAATCAAGCGACTTGCAATTTGTCATAGTTTCTCGACTAACTTCTAACAAACGATTTTTTTAACCTTGGGGGTAACCTGGAGAAGCAAATAGTCACCGTGTAGATAAACAGACCATAAATGCTGCGTTGAAAAGTTACTTTCCTCTGTTAAAAGCATTCCAGGTTTGTTGAGCGATGTTAAGTGGCCAATATTGTGCCAACTTGGCGCAAGGAACGGCGATAATGGTAGCATTTGTTTATTTGCGAAGGAAAGGGATGCAGAGGATGGGGAGGATGGAGATATGTATAATTAGAAAAGAACGCGTTTTGTTATGTGTCATGCTTGACAGTATGTTTAGAAGATGAAACAAACAGAGAGAGCGACCGGTTAGCTGGAAAAAAATAGCATGAAAATAGCATGAGACTGATCTTTTTGTGTGTGCTTATAATTGATGAGACTGTGCAGGACAAATTTTATGAAGTGCCGTACGGTGTCAGGCTTTGTTTTTGATTTGGCTCGAAGGACTTGAAGCACGTGTGTATTCAGCTGCAATGTTAGATTAAACAGACATTTTAAAATCAACAATGAAAAAATGTTAATGTCTTAAGACAAATTCTAAGAATGACAAACTATCTATGTTTACAAGAGTAAATTTGACGTAAGTGAGAAGTTGTATTTCACAGAAATCGCTTTTATTTTAGGGACCGTATACAAAGCAAAGGATGGAATATTGAAATTAAGCAGAAAATTAAGAGAATAAAAATGTTATTTAACTAAACCTTTATTAGAAACCAAAAAAATCTGTTTAAAAAAAAAAAACACGTAAATTTTGAAATTAATACTACTTGGTCTAAAAAATAATTTCCTGGAAAAGAAAAAAAATCAGTTAAATCAACTAATTTTCTTTTGCTGATTTAGCCCCAACAAAAATTTTGTTACAAGAATCGATGTTAGAAAAACTCCTCATGGGGAGCATCACTTCTTAGGCCCAGGTCTCTAGTGTAGATAATTGGTCTTAACCCGAACACCACACCATACACCAGAATCGATAGGAATACCATTGCGCACTCATTGTTCGTTTACAGATGACGACCTCTATGACGTAGCTTATTGAACTATAAAGTGACAGTGGCAGTCTTTTTTCAACCCTATTATTTTAGTCAATCAAAGCATGTTGGTTTGGTTAACCACAAAATTAATATTAAAATGACTAAATAAATCTACAAAATCAATGTAAAAAAAAAAAATTGTTTTCCATATGTTCCGTTGTTAAACGGCTTTGAAAATGAAGTCTATCCAATGGTAACATTTTGCACCCTGTACACATACACAAAAGAAGCTAGTTGCCATAAGTAGATTTTGCTTTGTTCTCATGGATTTCTACTGCGATATGGAAAATAACATATATTGTGTTTTAATTAAATAATTAAAAAAAAAAACTTTATCAGTTGTCTCAAATGTTTCAAATAAGCAACATTATCCTAAGTAAGGCGAACTGTTCAGAAATATTGCCTTTTCCACCAAATATTTCTTTATCAACTGTATGGAATTTCTGAATCTCATGTTAAGTGCAGATAAAAAATTATAAACTTTATTGTTCTCTAAAATTAATTTCCATTTTTCTTTAATTAAAGACTATACATAGTCTTTAATTAAAGTTTACAAATAATTTTGGGAAGATTCAATCATTCCCATGAAACATCTAATCGTCAAATTTGGCTTCTGTAACTCGCCAATAACGTTTTAAATTAAAACATATAAATATTCTTAACGATTAAAAAACAGTGGACGTCGTCAGATGATACTCTTGGCTTTAATTGTGATGATTTGTATAATGTGAGCTAACTATAATCGCCGAAAATCATACTCAATCTCTTATCATTTTCTGGTGTATAAGACCTAATTTTCACTGCTCTTAAATTTAATTTCTCCCTGTCCCTGCACTCTTGTTTTTGTGCTTTTGAACCAATGCCATGATATATATACCGGGTGATCCAAAAGTCTCCCCCCCCCCCCAAAAAAAAAAAAAAAAACATTATTCAAAAACTACTGACTGTAGCTCTAAATGGTTTTTATTAAAATGCATAGAAAAGCACCGGATTTTTTATGTAAACATGAGAAAAAAACATTAGTTACATTTTTCATTAACAAATCGCGCTTTATTCGCAGTATCCTCTTCCATTTTAAACCGATTCGCTTTCTCAAATGACACTATTTTGCAAATACTGAAGCTTTTTAATGAGAATTTCCAATGCGGAACGTCTGAGGGCCATTCTCATGAATGATGGCCATCACATTGATCATTTATAGTCCTAATTACACTATCAAATGTACTGCGCCTCTTTAAAAAAAAAAAAAAAAAAAAAAAAAAAAAATACAATTAAAGCGCAGCCTGATGGAGACAGTTTAAACGAATTTGTTAATAAATCTGTTGTTACTTAAAAAATTTTTGATGTGTCTTTCTGTGCACTTCAGTGAAAATCGCATAGTGCTACAGCTATATATTTTTTTTTCTGTGACTTTTGGATTATCCGGTATATGTATGAAAAAATCATCAACCTATGAACCCCGGAGAACCTCAAAAAGATGGAGAAAGGTCACATAAAAAGAAGACTATCAATGAATCCTTAACCTTCCTACCCTGTTGAAAAAATGTTACGTTTTACCTGTATGGGTATAATCGACCCAGGTAGTAATATGTTTACTTAGACCGCAAGAAATTTTTTCTGCACAATTTTTTTTATGTGCATTATTACCATTTACTGTTCAGAATTAAAATCTTTGTGGGATATCACAAAATCTTTTTTAAAAATGGGTCGAATCGACCCATACAGGGTAGGAAGGTTAATAATGACAAACACCTCTTGACCACTCTGAATTCAAAATAAATGACTTTGTTTTGGCCAAATACCAATCCCGTCAGTACCTTAGGAAAATTGACGAAACCGATGGCAATGAGATTTAGAGGTCCACCATAGTCGTAAAGGAGACAAAATGGATATGGCCAGATAAAAATGCAATTTTTATTAAAATCACACAATCAACTGTGGAAGAAAATCATATTTAATGAAATTTTATTTTTCCGACTGAGTGAAAATAATGCCTGGACCGGGAGTCGAACCCCGGATCTTTGACTTACAAGGTCAAGGCTCAGTCGGAAAAATAAAATTTCATTAAATATGATTTTCTTCCACAGTTGATTGTGTGATTTTAATAAAAATTCTATTTCTTTCTCCCATTATCTAATGGTGTTTTCCATTTCCTGCGGCTTATTTTCTGTTGAGCTATCTACATGATAGACCAGAGATGTTTCTGCCTAAAGGTTGTCTGAGTGAGTAATGCTGACCGGGGTGTCGGCCTGGATAGCTCAATTGGTAGAGCCTTGACCTTGTAAGTCAAAGATCCGGGGTTCGACTCCCGGTCCAGGCATTATTTTTACTCAGTCGGAAAAATAAAATTTCATTAAACAGATAAAAATGATTCAATTTTGTAAAACCAAAGTAAAATTGTGCAAAATTTGAACCCACTTATTCAAATAAAGTAGGACACATTTCCTACATTCGTTGCTCATTTCAAACCTAATTTTTCTTTGAATAAATATATACAGATATAATAATAAGCCGAATTTATTTTTCTTGATGAAATCACTATTTGTTTAGACATTTAAGCAGAAATTTTTGGCCAAAGATGTTTCGGAAAAATAAAGTGTGTTTCCTCGGAAATTGCTGTGTTCTGCCTAAGTATACCTATCCATAACTTGTTATGTCAACTCGCTCCTATGGGTATGCCAGCATGCTTGCAAACTCTTAGGAAAAGTTTTTTTTTTTTTTTTTTTTTTTTTTTTTTTTTTTTCAATTGTTTAAACATTTATTTAATTGATGGGTCATACATGATTTTTGTAGCGAAAGAGTTGAGGTTTTCGATGCAATTATCGGAATTTCTCTACTTGTACTGCTTATCCGAATTTCCCTTAGTGTATTGCTTAAAAAATTAGAAAAATCAAAAACCAAAATCTATTCCAACTAGCTTCATCCGGTCTCCCCACTACATTACAAATTTACAGTTACATTACATATTATAACTATTGAATAATGAAACATTATGATTTATAGACAAAGGTCTAGATGATGGACCAAATTGTTTGTAAACTGTCATAAGTCCTCTGATGTTATACGTGTGCAACGGCTAGAGGAATATTTTCTTTTAATTCGTATATTTTCTAAGAATTATCTTAGTCTACCATATTTTTTAAATTCTTATCATAGAGAAAAATCCTACATCGAGAGGTCCGGCGATTTCGAAAGTCTTGCGCCCTCTCACATTATGTTAGTCCTGTAAAGATCAGGTTTGTACAAATCACTACCGTTGTCGCTTAAAAAAAAAATCACATGTAAGGAACCACCGACGAATATTACTCAAAGACTGCATTTAGTGTCTGTTGGTAGAAATATTGGGTATAACTGATTCGAGTGACGTTACAGTAGAGTTGTTTAGTTCACTATTGGCGGCCTTTTGGGATTAAGAGCGGACAATACCTAATTTCGCCGGCAGCCTTCGCCCATGTTATTCTATGGGAAAATTTGTTTACATAATTACTCATTACCTAATGAATATTTTTCAATTCAGTTTTCACATTAAGAAAATTCATAAGCGTTGAATTAGTACTTGTTTTCCAAAAATTGATTTTTTAAAATTTTAGTATTTCATTTTGCGACTAGAAAATGAGAAAAATGCATTTTGTGGAAAATCGCATTTTTGAACTCAAAATTAAAATGTAAAAATTAAAAGAAATGAATTTTTCAAAAAGGAGTACTCATTTAACGGTTATGAATTTTCTGACTGCGAAAACAGAATTACAAAATATACATTAGGTAATGTGTAATTGTCGCAACAAATTTTCCCATAGAATAGCATTGTCAACGGCTGTTCGCGGGATTAGGTATTGTCCCCTCTTAATTTCTAGGGGTGATACAGAGACATGCCATCCCATTTTTGATCCTCTGTGAAAATATTTGATCACTCGCTTTGATAACTTTCTCAGAACTAAACGCGTAGAACACTGTAGCTACGACGGATTTTATAAGCAACAGCCACCATTAATGTACAAACTCACTTGGCAGCTGTAGTGCGACGTTAATCAACACAACCTAATGTATTAAATATACACACAACGCTCTTTAGCTGGTTCAGGAATCTAACCCATAATTGTCTGATTACGATTTTTAACATTGCTTTGCCAACTGAGTTACCGCGGCCAATATTCGTAAAAGAAAGATTTGAGATAATAACAATAATCGCGTCTAAAACATTTTTATTTTCTAATGATTAAATTTATAATTACTGCGTTTCTTTGATCAGACAAATATCCCACTTCGAAAGACTCAGTGGTTTCGGAGGCCATAAGCCTTCTCAATTTATGTTTGTTGCATTTAAAAAGGCAGAGATGCAGTAGCAAATCTTTCTCCTGGGTTATTTAGTCGCCATACTCAGTAGAAAAGCTTTCCATTAACAACAACATAAGAATTTCAAACGATTCTCTATTCTTCTGATTAAATTTAACAGGATTATGTAATTTTTTTCCACTTCGTATTCAAGTGAAAATAAATTGCATTTAACAATATATGATTAGGAATATTTTTGCACAGGCTGTAAAAATAAGAGAATGCTTTATTTTTGTTTCAGTGGCTAAATCATTTGTCTCATTAAATTTCAAATCGCTCTTTGTTTAGAGTTGACCGTGAAATAGTGAACAATTGCAAATTGCCACTGTGCAATTCAAAAAGACCACTTAGGCCATTTGGAGAAAGCGAAAAGAAGTCGGCAAAAAGCCTTTCCCACGTTCTTAATTGCAAAACTTCTCGGTAGGGAAGAAAACAAACAGTAATTCACGCCGACATTGTAACGAGCGAATTCTGTTTACACGTTTGCCGACTAAATGCTTCTCGGAAGCGATGCTCTTTCTGACTCAGGAGTGGATAAAAATTGAAGTTCGCTATACGCGCATATCAACAAGTGGAGCTAAAAATAGATTCCAAGCTTCCGTTCAAACTCGGTTTGCCAGAGAGGAGAGAGGAGAGATGATGGGAGATCTTTTCTTTTTCTCTCACAGTCTTTGTAAAATTCTACTCTTGAAAATTTTATTTTTTTAAGAAAAAAATATGTGTGCGAAATAAAGAATATGTATTGTAATGCTTGTTTATGTTTATAAGGAACTGTTTTAAAGGGGTCTAGGAGGTTTAAACACCCTGTTTTGATGAAAATATAAAGTATTGTTTTAAAAGCTCATTTTTACTCTATCCTCACAGTACAGATAAGAGAATTAGTGCCCTTTCTACTACATTATTCATGAGCAAATTATCGGCATATAATCCGAAGTTAAGATATGTCATTCCTCTCCTAATAATTTTGTATACCAGAAAAATTTATATTTTTAACACGCTTTTATTAGCTTCACCTGTATGTATGTATGTATGTTTGTATGTATGTTTGTAACCGCTCTGGGAGCAAACAAAAAATCTATATTGTAAAAAAAAGACTTACCCTACGTGAACGCCGTGGCGTTGAGGTATAGCTTCGCGCTACGAACCTAAAGGTCTATCGTTCGATCCCAGTCAGAGGAGATTTTTTAAAAATGGTTTTTGCTTAATTCTAAATTATTTTAATTAAAGATTTAAATGTATGTAAATATTATGGTGTGTCACTCACACGATTTTCTCTTACCCTGCATTTTAATACTAAGATAGATATTTTGTGCTTTTTAGTTCACATTTCTATAAAAACGTGTTCTTTAATTTTTTAAAACTATAATATTATTTCAAAGAAACAGCTTGTTCAGATGTAACTTTATTTATGATTTAAAATTTCTGGCACAAAATCGACTTATCTCACCTACGGCTTATACGCTGAAAATTACGGTAGAAGCTACGAAAGTTTTACATACTAAATAGTTCTTGAAATATATAAATTCACAAATAGCTACAAGTTTGATTTTTTTTTTTTTTTTTTTTTTTTTTTTAATCAGGACTGAGGACTACTAGTCTCAATCTACGGATTTTTAAGATACCAGTTTTACGATAGTTGGACATTTATCGAAATCGAAAATTTATCAAAAATATAATTGAATAATTTGAAAGCGATGCTATAATTTAAAGGAAAAAAAAAAAAAAAATAGTCCACCGTACTAAACTAAATTTTGCTTTTGCCAGAATTTTATAATTTTTTATTTATTTATTTATTTATTTATTTTATTTTTTAAGAAAGAGAAAAGAAAATTAATAATAATCAGTTTAAAAACAGACAGTATCTAAAAATTATATATATATATATAATCTAGCTGTTAATACTTCTAAATTATCTTAATCTTTCAGTCAATACATCTTATTTAACTGACTTAATGTTTTTATTGCTAACCGAAAGATGGCGCTTGTACTCAGTAGTCTTGTACATTCTTTCTTCAGTCCTTATCTTAAACGATTTAATTATGAATATTTTTGGTACGATTTAATTTAACTCTACTAGTATTAATTTTAACATTATCATTTAATATTTACTCTGTGTATTTTATCTTTAATGTAATTGTTCTGAAATATTTTCGATTAATCGATATCTGTCGAGCTATTATTTTAACTTCAATTTAGGTTTTGGCATCAACCATTTTTCCAGTTTGTGTTAACTGTTTTCCATGTGGTTACTCAGTTTATTTCATGTTATTACTATGGTTTCCTTTAAGATTTTAATTAATATTTATTTATTCTTTGTTTTAATTTAATTTTTCACTTTTTTATCATTCTTTATGGTTTTTTTGCTGCATTGATCGGGGCGTGAGATGATATAAATTGCTATGATTAGCAATATCGTTTTACGAAATCATTGCAGCTTTCTCTGCTTTATGAAGTATGCGCCCCTTGAAAAGTATATTTCTAAGTTTAAGCATTTATATCCAATTGATTATGTGGTTTATTATTATTTTTTTTTTTTTCTCTTTCACAAGTTTAATGGTCCTTATTTATTATCCTTCAGGTCGGCGTAAGTATTTTAAGTTATTATGGTAACTCATTTGTTCCTTATCTATAGCGCAACTTTTTGTGTCATTCTTTCCTCTATGTTAAATTCAGTTTTATATTTTAGTGTGCTGTTATTGTTTTGGTTCTATTAATTGCTAAATTTTAAGATTAAATTTTATTACGTTATCTATTATTTATATTTGCATTTAAATTCTATCTGCTGCTTATGCGCAATAAATTTAAATGTATTTTGTTTAATATAAACAGTTTTTTCATTTATTTAAAATCTTGTTTATATATTAATGTATATATTATTATATATATATACATATGTTTGCCAATTTGGCTTACCATCAATATTCTAAAAGTTTACATGCACTTTGATTATAGCTGCAATGGCGCTTTTTCTGATGTGTATTATTTCAATTGTTAATCTTATACAATGTTTGGCTGTTTGTGGATCTATGCATTTAATGGCTCTTTGATGTAGAACTGTTTTATCTAAGTTCAAAATTGGGATATTCCTTTAGTAGTTTGTATGTGCCTAAATGAGTTTTGACAATTATTATTATATTTATGCATAATTTTCTAAAGTTTCATGAGGTTGAAATTTGACATATTCACTTATTCCAATATATTTTTTCAATGGTTAACTTTTGCATAATTTTCTAAAGTTTCATGTGGTTAAATTTTCACATCATGAGCATTTATTATTCACTTATTCCATTACAGTTTTTCAATGGTTAATTTATTCAATTTTAGTCATTTAATTTTGATTGTTTGGTTTATAATCATATTGCTTCGGGCTGAATTTCACTTTGGATTGGAACTTTTTGTAAATATTTTGTATAGTTTATTATGTAATTATCCCAGCTTAAATGATTAATTTTTATTTATGTATGCCTACTTTAATCAAGAATGTTGAATATTAAATTTGTGATTTTCATTATGTTGGTGGATATGTATAGGTTGCAGTCTATGTTTCAAGCTTTATTATTCATGAATTTTCAATTTTATTATCTCTCTACTTATTCAAGAATTTTATTTATTTATTTTCTCAATGATAGTTTTAATATATAATACTTGCTAATTAAAATTGATTTACTTATTTTATATAAAATCACTCTTTTATTATTATGAATGTTCTCAGTAAATTAGTAGTGCCTGGCAAGAAATGCTTTGGTTTCCCTCAGTATTGTGCCCGGTACAGGAATATTAATAGGGATATTCCTGGATCGACATCAAGTTACCTATACTCTCCTCCTTCCAATCTTAAATTTAGAAAGTGTGATTCTTCTCGTTGCAAAACATGCCCTAATGCTTTACAGTCCCAAATTTATAATGATTCAAAATTGGTTCCTTTCTGTCAGGTTTATAATGTTATATACAAATTAAGTTGTGGTATCTGTAAAATGCAGTATATTGGTGAAACTTCCACCCCTTTACATATTAGAATTAATCAACATCGCTCAGACTCAAAAAAGTTATCATCACATGTCCTTAACAGTAAATCAACTATTGAGTTAAGACATTTTAATATACACAATTTCTGCTCATGTACTATTGAAATTCTTAGGATTCAAAAAAATAAAAGTGAGCGCCTTTTCTTTGAATCTAACTACATGAAATATTTTAATACAATTTATCCATATGGCTTGAATCATGAATATTTTAATAGGGTTGTTAAGGTTTATACTAACATTAATCCCCTTCATGATTACTCCCCTGTTTACTCTGTACTGAATCATAGTGTCAACCAGAAAACTTCTCGTTCAAAAAGAGGTAACAAATCCAATAAATCTACTAATGGTTTAATATCAAAAAATCTCATTATCAAGAATATTCTTGCCTTACAGTCAAATTATCTTAACCATTATGATTGGATTTACATTAGAAAGTTTATATTTGCTATCAAAAAAAAGTATTTGTCCACTTACTTAAGTGTATTTAAAAACCAATCCTATAATCAACATTTTTCTGATATTTTCTATGATTTAATAATATACAGACTAAAACTCTTCAATTTAAATATCTCTAAAAAACCTCACAAAATCCAATCAAATTCACAGCTTATTCTAAATTATTCTAATCAAATATTTAATAGCATTAATATTTCATCTATTCTTAATGATAAATCATGCATGTTTCCTATTAAAGACATTCATATTTCTCGTACCTTTAAATATCCTATTACACTTGGTCGCCTGCTTTTTAACTATAATTCAGTCTCTAAGTCTAATTTATCTTCTCATGTGACTTGTAGTTGTGCTCATCCCTCAAATGTAAAATATGTTGACAGAGATCATGCACATATTATCACTGGTGATCTTAATATTATTAATGACTCTAATTTAAAGAAATTTATGGAATATGGTACTAAATATCGACTCCCTTCAAAAACTAATATTTCAAAGATTATACAACAGTTTTCTTATGATATTGATTTGTTTATTTATAAACTCTCCATCTCTTATAATAAACCTATTGAATATTTCAATCAATGGAAATTTTTAGTAATTTCAAAACTTAAAGCTGAATTAATTCAACATAGATCAAATCTCACACATTACAATAAATCAAATCTCTTTAAATCTATCAAAGAATTGCAACAAAACTTTGTTATTACTTATGTCGATAAATCTCCTAATAATTATGCAATAATCTGTAAACATTATTATCTTTCTTTACTCAGTTCATCTATATCTAATAGTACTAACTTTCATACTACCAATAATGATCTTAAAATCAATAACCGCAAAATTCACTGCTTTTATAAACTGCTAAAGCTTCCATTTAATAATTTTAAATATCCTTATATTGTACTTATCCCTAAATTTCACAAAAATCCTATTAAATTTAGAACTGTCACTGTAGGGTGTAATACTTACAACAACAATGCTAACAAAATTCTCCTTGATATTCTCAAACAAATCTATGACTTAATTAGTAAATCAAAAAATTTCTTTTGCCTTAAAAATAGTTATCAACTAAAAGCCAATATCTTATCTATGAATAATGTGACTGATATCATGACTTATGATTTTGCTGACCTATTTAATAATATTAATTTAACAGATCTTCATCGTATCATCTTTAACCTTTTTGAAAAATTTAAAAGTCAAATCTCTTTACCAAAATGCTTTTCGGCAACTTCATTTAAGACACTTTTAAATTTTATTATTCATAACAATTACATTCTACACTGTAATAAGATCTATATTCAAAAGGTCGGTATTCCACAAGGAGGATGTAGCTCAAGTATGTTAGCAGACTTATACCTTTACCATTATGAACAGGGATTATGTATTGAAAATGTCTATTTTTACCGATACATTGATGACATTGTAATTTTTTATGTCAATAATTTTTCGCCTAATTTATTTAAATTTGAATATCCTTCTCACCTTACCTTAACTTATAATCATCTCAACAATAACTGTATTAGTTTCTTAGATTTAAAACTTAAACTTGATGGTAGTAAAATTTATACCGATCTGTATGACAAAAGACGAGATTTTAGTTTCAAAGTAAATTTATTTACACAATTTACCTCTTGTCTTCATATCTCTGTCTACAGAAATATTATTCTCAATCACCTCTTTCGTATACATAATCTTTGTTCAGATAGGTTTAAAAACAAAAATATCTCTCACATAATTAATGTTGCTACAAAAATGGGTTATCCTAAAAAATTTATTTATTCACTTGTTTATCAAAAAGGGTCTCTGTCTAACACACACAAAAAAAAAAAAAAAAAAAAAAAAAAAACCTAAGGTTTAATTAAAAAAAAAAAAAAAAAAAAAAATCAGGTGGATGGGTGGGCAGATGTTTGATTAAGGAGGAAGGGTGGTGTTGTTTGGCTGGTTGGCTGGGAGGGTTTGATGCTGAATAAAATTTATAAAAAAAAAAAAAAAAAAAAAAAAAAAAAAAAAGTGGGGGGATTGCTGTAAGTTACATATTCTTATTTTTTCTGGTTGATACTATGAATTTTGAACTCTTTTATCATTAAATTTTACTATGTGCTTCTGGCTACTTGAGGCTTCCCTTGTTAAGTCTGAACAATCCATCTATTTGCATAACAAAAATAAAATCTTATAAATATTAATAATAAAAAATCTTTTAAATTTAAATTTTTAATTTTAATTTATGATGACTGCATTATAATGCTTATCCTTATAATTGTGCTCTTTGGCATTATTTGCTTGTAATGGACTCTTCTTAAAACTTAACATTTAATACTTTGACTTCATAAAAAAAAAAAAAAAAATTATTTTAATTTTAATTATTATTGATGACCGCATTATTATGCTTATCCTTATATGTGTGCTCATTGGCATTATTGCTTGTAATTATGTCTTCTTGAAACTACACACTTAATAATTTGACTTCAAAATAAAATTATTAAAAATTATCTTAATCTTGCTGTTAATACTTCTATATTATCTTAAACTTTACACTTAATAATTTGACTTCAAATAAATATCTTAAAAATTATCTTAATCTAGCTGTTAATACTTCTAAATTATCTTAATCTTTCAGTCAATACATCTTATTTAACTGACTTAATGTTTTTATTGCTAACCGAAAGATGGCGCTTGTACTCAGTAGTCTTGTACATTCTTTCTTCAGTCCTTATCTTAAACGATTTAATTATGAATATTTTTGGTACGATTTAATTTAACTCTACTAGTATTAATTTTAACATTATCATTTAATATTTACTCTGTGTATTTTATCTTTAATGTAATTGTTCTGAAATATTTTCGATTAATCGATATCTGTCGAGCTATTATTTTAACTTCCATTTAGGTTTTGGCATCAACCATTTTTCCAGTTTGTGTTAACTGTTTTCCATGTGGTTACTCAGTTTATTTCATGTTATTACTATGGTTTCCTTTAAGATTTTAATTAATATTTATTTATTCTTTGTTTTAATTTAATTTTTCACTTTTTTATCATTCTTTATGGTTTTTTTGCTGCATTGATCGGGGCGTGAGATGATATAAATTGCTATGATTAGCAATATCGTTTTACGAAATCATTGCAGCTTTCTCTGCTTTATGAAGTATGCGCCCCTTGAAAAGTATATTTCTAAGTTTAAGCATTTATATCCAATTGATTATGTGGTTTATTATTATTTTTTTTTTTTTCTCTTTCACAAGTTTAATGGTCCTTATTTATTATCCTTCAGGTCGGCGTAAGTATTTTAAGTTATTATGGTAACTCATTTGTTCCTTATCTATAGCGCAACTTTTTGTGTCATTCTTTCCTCTATGTTAAATTCAGTTTTATATTTTAGTGTGCTGTTATTGTTTTGGTTCTATTAATTGCTAAATTTTAAGATTAAATTTTATTACGTTATCTATTATTTATATATATATATATATATATATAAATTTTTAATTAGAAAATAAAAAGCGCGCATGCAAAATGAAATAAAAGATAAAATAAGATTTATATATGGACGATATTTAAACTCGTGGACCCAGTTCAATGATATAATAAGAAAAAATGACGACATTAGTCTAATGAGTGTAACTTTTTTTTTTTTTTTTTTTTTTTTTCCCCTAAAAAAAAAAAAAAAAAAAAAAAAAAAAAAATCATTTTATCTCCATAAATATATGTGGTAGCCTCAAGCATTACATTTTACAGAGTGACACAAAAGATTTTGAGTTTTGTTTAATTATTATTATTATTATTATTTTTTTATGATATGATACTATACGTAAGATATCTTACAATAAAGTCAAATTATTTGTCATTTTATAAGGTCTTAAAATATTTCTACAAACTGTGGTGACCAGATTTTTTTAACTGAATTTAAGGACAAATGTGTCAGTGTCCCTGAATCTCGGGAACAAAATAAATAAATCACCTTAAATTAATTTCAGCAACTTTTATGTATGAAATACCTGAAAAAACTCATTTCAGATTATTTATTATACATGCAATAAAATATTATAATAAAATATTAATAACTTTATAACCGGCGTCCTCAAATGTGTTCTAATTTTTTTGGGACACAGGTAGTGTTCGAGGACTGCCTTCAGGATTAGAGGACGTCTGGTCTCACACTACTGCAAATTTATTTCATTAAACAAATTAAGGATTTAGAGGTATTTCAGTATTTACTATTTTTTAAAACGTGTAAAATTTATTTATTTATTTATTTATTTATTTTCAAAAAATTCAAACATTTTGTGTAAAAAAAAAAAAAAAACTAAATAAAGTTAGTTTTTTAACTATTAACTCACTTTGCAAATATCCTTTATACAAATGCGTTTACAAAATTTTAAATCAATAGGTGAAGTTTTTTTTTTTTTTTTCTTTTTCAGAATTTTGAGGATAGTAGCAATAGAGCGCTTTTGGTTAATTTCACGAGAAAGTGGACAAAAAGACCATTTTTACTTTCAGAACATACCACATAAGGAAAGTATTGTAATCATGATAAAAATTCGACTTTGACATTTTGATGTATCTATACATTTTGAGGTCCCCTGAGTTCTTTTCTTGCTACTTTTTACGGTAATGTATGTATGTATGTATGTGTGTATGCATGTGCGCGAACACGATAGTTTCTAAAGGCTTTGTTAGAATGAGCTGTAAGTTGCTACACATGTTGTAGGTTACCGTAGCATGAACTCTGTTGATTTTGATGAATCTAGGACTTATAGCTTGTTCACAGGGACGCAAAGAGAAATTCTTTATTGCTAAGGTTTATTGGCTCAAATTATTTAAAGCGCGATAGCTTCTAAAAGACTTATTTTAATGAATTGGAAATTTGTCTATACATGTCATAAATCACCATCACACGAACTGTATAAATTTTGGAAAATCCGGCATTTAAAGCTTTTTTTTTTTTTTACAGGGATACAATGAAAAATTCTTTATCATTATGATATATTGGCTCAAATTATTTTAAGTACAATTGTGTTAAATTAAGCAACACTATATAGAGAAAAATACTCAAACACCCTATTATAATTTTCTCTTTTGTTTACTTAACGAATTCTTTCACTTTAATTTATTTATATAAGCGTCAATTACTTGATGTTCGGAAAGTCGAGTGGAGTTACTCCAGATTTTTTTAAATTACATATCAGATGAAAGTCTTGAATGTATCATTTAAAATTTTTGAACTTCAAACGTGTCTCAATTTACAGCACTTGAGTGAAAAAAGATGAGTCACTGAAATCATTTCTGTTTGTGTCATGTCTATCACGCTACATTTTTACTTTAATAAGTGTAAATTATTGTTCTTAAAATTGTTTTACCATTTATAAGCAACACATACATATATATTGGCTACTTAACGACTTCTCTAACTTTAATTTATTTATATAAGCTTCAATTACTTGATGTTGAGAAAGTCGAGTGGAGTCACTCCAGATTTTTTTTTTAATTACATGTCAAATGAAAGTTCTGAATGTATTAATTAAAATTTCTGAACTTCAAACGTGTCTCAATTTACAGCACTTGAATGATATAAAGATGAGTCACTGAAATCATTTCTGTGTTTTTTGTGATGTCTATCGCGCTACATTTTTACCTTAATAAGTGTAAATTATTTTTCTTAAAATTGTTTTACTATTTGTAAGCAATACATACATATACATCGGCATCCATTAAAATATATTGATAGTTAGTATTTAAAATTGGACAAGAAAGCTCCCTCATGTTTAGTCTCTCACAAATAAAATTACCTTTTTTGAGAAAATAAGCATTAAAGTTTGAAAATTGAAATGCAGTATAGTTTGGTCTTTAAATCAGCAACAATTTTGTTCATATTTTTTGTACCATAGAAACATAAATGGCACATCAAAATGTTCAGAATATCTATACACTAGCAGTTCTATCCGTTTTTCGCACGGGAAAATAAATAAAGAAAATAATCTGGTGTGTCACTCACACGACTTTCTCTTACCCTGAAATTTAATACTATAAATACAGGTTGCAGATTAATAGGTAAGATAACGAGTTCTATTATGTAAACCAGTGTTAAACAATTCAAATTAGGCTTCGGAAGAGTTTTATATGATAATTAGCTCTGTGTGAGGGGGGCGGTAGCCCCCCTCAACCCCCCCGTTTCATTAATGCACCTACATTTATATAGAATTTAATTCCGCTGTTAAAAAATAATTCTGTTTATAAAAAATAATTTATTAAAATTATTATTTAAAAAAATTATCTTTTATGATAATGCAGACGATTTCCATATTAGAGAAGTAGTATAACACTAAATATCCAAAAAAAGTACATTTTATTCTCAATATTTAAAAAAAAAAAAAAAAAAAAAAGATTTCGTTAAAAGTAAAAAAAAATAAAATCGATAACTTTGTTTTAAATTATCGCAGATCGATGGTTCAACCATTCGTTTTAAAGTTATTGTCGAGCTCTTTTGAAAGATACCCATCATGAAAATCTACTCCTCTCGAGGCGAGGCTCCTACATACACAATTTTTCCCCCCTGTTGACTATCTCTATTACAAAAAATATATATTCGTTTCATTTGTTTTAGTGCAGTCTATAGATGTTAAACTCTACTTACCTGCAATTTCCCCCATAGACGTAATGTATTTGAATAATTTTGAGTGTCCCTGTACACGAACTATTTACTTGATCTTAACGAAAAGTTTAGTGTAGTATCCTTATATGATACATATTTAGAATACCAAATTTGAACTTTCTGCCATAATTTGTTTTTGAGATATGCTGATAACAGACAGACACACACACATACACACAGATATACAGACAGACCATTTGCTAAAAACATGATTTTCGTATTCAGGGGACCTCAGAACATGTAAATATAACAAAAACTCGCATTCGAAAATTTGACCCAAAAACAATACTTTCTCTACCTTATGGGTAAGAGAAAGTAAAAAATTGTAAGCGAAGCCAATGGCAAGAGATTGTTTATTTTGAATATTGCTATAACAGCTTTAGTGTAAGACCCCTTTAGAGAAATTTGAAATTGGGAACTGAAGTAGCTGGACGTTTTTTGACAAGTTCTTTACTTATGCATCTGAGATACCCATTTTAATTCATCGTCAAAATACTAAAAAAATTAAGCCGTCAATAGAATCCTATACTAAAGATATACCATGATGCTGAGAACTCATAATATTCAAATCAAGGAAATCTATAGTTATGAAAATTATATCTCTAAAACTAATATGTAAAACAATCGTTCAAGGTCTTAAAATATTATTTAGTCTATCAAATATGCATGTAATATTCAATGCAATATATAATAAAACAGTTGGTGTTGTAGCAAAAAAAAAAAAAAAAAAAAAGAAAAGAAAGAAAGAAAGAAAGAAAACAGAAAAGAAAAGAAAAAAGAAAATAATTTGGTGTGGTCCGCACGCGACCTTTTCTTATACTGAAATTTAGCATTATGAAAACAGATTGGAGATTAAAGGGTAAGATAACGAGTACTGTTATGTAAATGTACGTAAAAAACATTCAAATTAGTCTTCGGACCAGATTTATTTGACAAATAATTGTATGTTGGGAGCGCTGCGGCCCAACTCAATTTTCTATTTGATTATTGTACCTACATTTATATAGAATTCAAATCTGTCTTTAAATTTAAAAGTTCATTTCAAATTATTGAGACAACTTTCACACGCAGAATTCCGTGAAACTTCTAAATGTTGATCAAACTTTTCAAGTAATAAATTTATAATGACTTCGAAATATAACATCTGAATTGCCTGAAATTACTTGTCATTAAGTTACTCTGGTAAGAGACAGAGACAAAAATAATTTTTTTAAAACTTCACTTCGGTACTCAGAAAACTTCAAAACGTGTAAATATACAAAAAAGCAATGAATATTTATCTTAAAAAATACTTTATTTTACTGTATAGATATGAGAAATTAATTTCAATTTCTGAGAAGTTTTCCTGAACATGATAAAATATTATAATAAAGCACTTCCACAAATTACATAAAAAAAAAAAAAAAAAAGTTTCGCTTAATTATTGGCAGCCCTTTACATCTTCTAAAAATTAGGTGAACACCACATGTCGCACGTAAATATAATCCTATATTAATAACACACAGCACAACCTGAAATACACTTCCATCAATTTTAAAGTATAATTTCACTACATTATAGTTCTTTCGTGCAGCTCTGTAAATGACCGGTGAACGATTCGCATACCATATTCCACATGAAACCTACTTGTACGCATAAAAAATGTACATTCATTTCTTTTGATTTAGTGCAGCTTACAGTTGTTAAATTCTACTTACCTGCAATTTCTTCCATAGACGTAATGCATTTAAATTCTCTATGGTGACCCTGTATACGAACCATTTGCTTGATCTCAATGAAAATTTTAGTGTACTATCCCTATATGACACAGATTAGGATACCAAGTTTAACTTCCTGCTGTTATTTATTCTTGAGATATGCTGATAAAAGTCACACAGACGACACACACACACAGATCAGCCGCTAAAAATAAGTTTTTCAAACTCAGGGGACTTTAAGGCATGTAAATAGTATAACAAAAACTCAGTTTGAAAATTTGACCCCAAAACAATACTTTTTTGCCATTTATACGGGTAAGAAAAAGCAGAGTTGTCAAGTTCCTTAATTTATTCCGGAGCATTCTTAGCCCTGCCTTTATTTTCATACCATTTTTTCATAAGATTATTATTATTTTCTTATTTTATCGTAGTGATATATTATAGAAAAATACTCTTTAAATTTAGTGGTGTGAAATAAAAGCGGCTTAAAAGTGCTCAGGAATAAAATAAGGAACTTGGCAACTCTGGAGAAATTAATAAATGTTACACAAGCTCCTTAAAAAATATACAAATAACTAAAAAGTTTTTTTTTTTTTTTTTGTTAAATCAATACGTAGAAAAGAATCGAAATAAAGCAAAGTGATAACTGTAACCAAACTTAAAGCCAATGCAAGCTATCGTCGGAAAGAAAAAAAAATTCTGGTATTTGAATATTTTTCATTATAATGAAATAATATAATTGAATGAATATAATCTCTTCTGTTTGAATTAAAAAAAAAAAAAAAAAAAAAAAAAAAAAAATCCTTTAAAACGCGATAATTAAAATTACGTGTATTACTTTATTTTTTTACACTATGAATCTAAGATATTTGTTCTCTTATGACGTCATTATCGTATCGTTTCGACAAAATTTAATGGTAATTGGTCCACGTTAGAGAAATATTTATAGAGATATTAATATATATTAAAAAAAAAAAAAAAAAAAAAAAAAGATTTCTAAATAAAATTCCTAGAGACATTTGATTAAAGCAATGAGATTCAGCGTAAGATGCATTTTTAGTGTTCTTGTATGTTTTGGGTATAATAGTTCTACGAAATGGAATTGACTTTTACAAATGAAGTGTCGTTTGGCTCATTTTGACACTGTAAGTAATGTTAAGAGCACGATAGAACAGATATAAGATTACCAAATATTGGTCTTGAAATTACGTTTTATTTGAATTTCATCTATAGATAGAGCATTTACTTATTTATGTTTAACAAGAGCTATGCAGGTAATTTTAAGAAAAAAGTAAAAGTAAAGGCCAGGAAGGAAAAAGAATAGATTGCAGTTGTGCAATTCCACATTATCCAATATATGCACAAAAAAAAAAAAAAAAAGTATTTATAAATTTTATGCAAGGCATACCATTTTAAATCCTTCAAAATATTTAGAAATGTATAGATATACACAGGGGTCCGGACATAATATCGCGGGACAAAATCTCGCCTGACAAAATCTCGCGTCAAAAAAAATAGTATGATCTATTTGAAAATTTGATTTTGTGTCACGTGTGATCTCTGGCGGGGGACACAGGGCCTTATAAATATTGATTAATTAATTAAAATAAATAAATAAATAAATCATAGAGTTGAATTTCATTATTTTATCTATGTTTATTTTTAAGTTATTCTATCTTTTGCTTTTCACTATTCAAAATACATTTTAAAAATCGTGTACATCACTGCTGACATTAAAGCTGAACACTGTTCACAAACTTGAATTAAAAATTTTAAAATTAATAAGCACTATTGAATTTATTATGACTAATTTTGATAAAAGTTAATGAATATAGTCTTTAAGCTATTTTAAGTAAAATTTATAAAAAAAATTTTGTTGTAGGATTGTCAGAATGTCAGTGCGCTGACTTAGGTATGTGTTGTCATGAAATTTTATACAACATTACTAATAATTACCAACTCATTTTTGCTTTGTATTCATTTACGTCGGCGATATTTTGTCCCCAACCCACATACATACATAAACTACATAGTTTTATCTTTTCCTAAGTACCCGAAGTTTACAGTTTCGGTCGAGGTTAAGTTGATATGGTTTGTCGCTCTTCTTGATGGTCATTTTTTTGCACTGTAAGGCTAATTAAACTGGAAAACACGACGGCTTTGATCTACTACAAACTACCGAGTACATCTTCAATAGAGATTCGAACCTGGCGTCTAGAGGTCGAAGATAAGACTTCGCAAGATTGAAACTAATAATAACGCAAAACTTAATGTTTGAAAACAATTACAAAGCTTCTACTTCATTATTCAAAGATTGTGAGCATAAGACATCATTTTAAATATATTGTAAAGTAGTGAGGCTTGAAATCGAGATAGAATTGTAGGCATAAGTTGTACATGCAGAGTTTGGTTAAAGGATAAGATTTTGAGCCGAATTTAGTTCAATTGGCGTTGATTTTGGAGGAAGTGTGAAAAGTTCTAGAGGAAGGTGATGGAATTTGTAAAGATTTTGAGTTCCCTTATATGCAGGATTTTCAGTTTAGATGTTTGAAGGTGAACGAAGTAAAGTGTTTTAAAGCAAACATCGATGTTTCCCCAATGTGCTTTCGGAATGTTAGTAAGGTGAATATGCTACCTTTGCTAAGGGAGTTCTGTTTGGCAAATCGTCAGGTTTAAGAACCTATTGGTGAGTAATTAATTTTCACACACTTTAACACTAATACGTGTTTTATGTTAAATTTAAGCCCCTCCCCCCCCCCCAAAAAAAAAAAAAACTAATTACGTAGGAAAGTATCCCCCCCCCCCCCAACGTCTCTTTTAAAGCGTAATAATAAAAAAAATTAGTTCCTTTATACCACTGTTATTATTGACTTAAGACATTATACGAAGCGAATTGGAGGAAAATCACTGGTCTTTGCAATGACCCCCAATAAATGTCGATACCCCTTGCCTCAAGAGTCTATTTTATGGATTTAAGTCATGTAAATGAATTTTTTGAGAAACTTAGAGAATATCGTGGTTTAAGTAACAATGAAGATGCTGATAAATTTAATGTATTAAAGTGTAGTTTTAAAGAAGATGCCAAAATTTTGTATGAATCAGTGCCTTCACATAATTTGGGACAAGACCCTACATTTGCTAATTTATAACGCATTAGATGCATTTATTTACCGAGGTGGACATTTATATTACTTTACAGCGTTTCATTTTCATGTTTATTTATATTTTTGTTTTTATGTTCATCTGTACTTTTTATAATCTAACTTTTATTCGCACGCTTTTGTAATGTTCCATTGCGCAATATCTGTAAATGAAGATTTTAAAATTAGCAAAATCAATTAAATTAATTTTATTAGTTTTTACCAATCCATCCATTTATGGTTTTCCAAAACCAAAGATATTCAAACTTGCAGCTGTTATTTGGGATGTAATGGTCTTATGTAACAACTGTTATTTGAGAAGTCAATTAAGAATCATTTGTCTTTTTGGAGTCACGCAAACGTTTGGTAATTTAATCAACGTGCGATTACTCATTCAATTATTTCCCCTAGGAACTAATAATCAACTGAATGCATCAAGATCGTATTTTCGCAATTCTTTCTTGAATAGCTGGAAATGAATATGAATTTAAATTACATCGAGAGACATTAGGTTATTTTTACCAAAAGCAATTGTTAAGTCTTGTCTGAAATTGGTAATAATCTACTGATGTTAGTGTATAATAATTTAATGAATTATGTATATAACTGAAAATATAAAAATTAACGCAAATAATAAAAAAAAGATTATATATACATACACACACACTCCTGCTCAAAAATTAAACAAGATTTGCAAACGACCAGTTTTTCTCAACTGAAAAACTTATTTCTCGCTGATATGTTTTCAAACATTGGGTATTTAAAGAACTGGGACTTCTTCATGTTTTTCAGAGAAGACTGGTTTAAAACTACATTTAGGGGGTCGATAATGAATTGAGCCAAATAAATAATGTTTGTGATCACCCCGTATGTCATTAAATGAACGAAATGATCTGTAAGTTTAGGATATGTTAATACAGACCCAGTATAATTTGTGGATGAGTTTGTGTGACGATAAGCATGTTAAATAACGGAGACATAAACCTTTATTTTAAAACTCAAAAAAAAAAAAAAAAAAAAAAAAAAAAAATCATTATTATTTTTTTTATAGTATACAGAGATTTAAACGAAAATTATACCCACTTTCGGATAAATTGAAAAAACACTTTTGAAATAATACACTGTAATAAGTATAGCTTAAATATCTCAAGAAATATGAGCATTTTTATAAAAACGTTTTCACTGTAAAAATTAAGCAAATTATCGACAAAAGAACGAGCTAGATTTTAGGAATTTTTCCAGAGTCTAAATTTCTAAAGGGGTTTTTCACATGCCGCGTAATTAATTTGAAGATTCATTTATTTCAATCACACTACAAAAGTACACTTTTGTGAAAACCCAATTATAAGCTTGTAACTCTAACATAATTTTGTTTATTTACTAAGATATGTGAGATTGTTAGGGGTTTTTCGCAAAAAAAAGATTTTCGCAAAGAGGTTGAAATAATTGGAACTTCAAATTAATTACGCGGCATGAGAAAAACCCCCTATGAAATTCCAACTCTGGAAAAATACTTAAAATCTAGCTCTGTCTTTTTTTGACAATTTGCTAAATTTTTACTCTATCAAATGAACTTATGATAAAAATTGTCCAATATATCGAGCTTTCAACCTGTGTAATAATTTTTTTTTTTTTTTTTTAATTTTTTGCGCATGCGAAGTGTAAACGTTTTTCATAAAATTGCTCATGTTTCGCGAGATATTCAAGATAGGGGATAGTGGGGTACAATAGACCACAGAGTACAATGGACCGCTCCCTATAATTTATTTATTTATTTATTTTTATGGTTCGTATTTTGGTACATAGATAGCAGCACTGCAGTGATGAAACTTAGCCAGCAACTTCATGCCTAACTAACGATTTAGCCATTTTTTTCGTGAAGTTTAGTTTACTGTAGCCAAAAGTAAATATTTTTAGTTAAACATTTTTTCTTTTCGTCTTTCAGGAATAATGATCTGGAACAGGCTATTTAGCACAATAAAGAGCTAAAGTCATCTATTATTATATTTAATCTCATTAAAATATTTTTTAAGAGGATTTATTATTTATTTTTTAATCACATTTGCTGTCAGAGGTCCAGACGGGGTACAATGGACCATGGTCCATTTACCTCAGTTCTCTCTGTCATAATAAACAGATTTACGAAATCCGCATTTTTGAAGTGTTAGCTATAAATTAAATATAAAAATTTTAGAGTTAACCTTGATTAGATCTATTATGTCTTCAAAGATGAATAAGAAAGTAATTTGCTTTGAGGTTTCTTCTTCTTTATTTTTAATAACCATTTAGTTACTTTTGTATTCTTATATTTTTACAAATATCATGCAGCTATAACAAACTAAATTATATAATACTATTAAAAAATAATAAAACAAATAAATTTGATGAAAAAGACGGTTTTACATTTTGTTGGTTTAATCACAGAAATAAAAGATTTTTATAAAAATAATCTGTTCTATAAAAAGAATTTCTGTAAAAGAATCTGTTTTTGTGAGATTCATGCAATGAAAACTTAATTAAGATCTCTACATTTTTTCCTGAGATTGTTGCTACATCTCTTGTAAATTTTCAAGCTATTATAATGATGAGTTTTCCAGACCCTACAACTTCACAAGAAAACAGCAGATAGTGACACAAAAATTGTTTGCTGTATCATTTTCTAATTTAAATGTTCATTAATTTATATTATTTTATATAAATCGAAGACATAAATAAAGAAATATAACATATTCTACATTTTATACTATTAAAAAACATACTAAATTAGTATGCTTTTTAAATTTGACCTGTGGTCCATAGTACCCCATGTCAATGACCATTGTACTCCGCGGTCGGGGTACAATGGTCCATTTTGTCAGTTGTTATTTAAAAATGTGTATTAAAAAAATTAAACACAATTATTGCTTTTGATTGAGTGCCACATAAGACCCAATATATAGGTAATATGTACACATATTTTCAATAGCGAGAAATTATTACTTTATGAATAAACACCTAAAATTTCCAAAATTGGTCCATTGTACCTATTTGTATTCTGATTGCAGTATATTGTTTCAAAAGAGTTTTTTTTTTTTTTTTTTTTGAGTTTTAAAATAAATACTTATATCTCCGTTATTTAACATGCTATCGTCACACAAATTCATACACATATTGTACTGGATCTATATTAACATATCCTAAATTTACAGTTCCTTTAGTTCCTCTAATAATACAGGGTGATCGCAAACATTATAGACTTTGCTCAATTTGTTACCTGTCCCCTAAATGTTATCTTAAACCAATCTTCATTGAAAAACACGAGGAAGACCCAGTTTAGAAGGGCCTGAACTCCCAATGATTGAAAACATTTCTTTGAGAGATAAGTTTTTAAATTGAGAAAAAAATAGTCATTTGCAAATCTACTAAACTTTTGAGCAGGAGTGTATATATACATATATATACATATATATACATGTATATAATCCATTTGATAATAATAGAAAAGAATGAGAACGAAGAATAGACAATCAAATAAATCACCACAGAAGCATACACAGGCCAAACAAAGTAACTAGTTATCTTAAATTGATTTAATTTTTAAGATTAATAATATTGCTTAGTTTAATTTATTAGACTACAATACCTGATGAAATATAGTATAGGACCGTGTATTTTGATGCTGAAGTAAAGAAGTATTACTTTAGGATTTAGGATAGTATTTTAAGAGGAAATAAATAATTCAACTTTTATTAATGAAAAGAACCTTTTTATTTTGAGATGAGTAAAAGAATTTCGAAAGAATTTATAATTGATTGCATTTATTTTTCTTCTTAAATTTTCTTTATCTTTTTTATTTAAAAACATATTTTAAAATACTTCGGATATATTTCGGCATAAAAAAATATTTTAGAGTCAAATTCAAAATCATTTATAAGTGACAGCATATTCTAAATTTGCATTAATAATTTTTTAACATTACAGAATTAAGCATTTCCATGATACATTTCATATTTCTAAGGGTTATATTGGAAATAAATTAATAAATTTAAAAATTGGAAATAAATGA
This sequence comes from Salticus scenicus, assembly GCA_963930645.1. Classification (NCBI taxonomy): domain Eukaryota; kingdom Metazoa; phylum Arthropoda; class Arachnida; order Araneae; family Salticidae; genus Salticus; species Salticus scenicus. The sequence continues at coordinate 73,299,942 of OZ005659.1, forward strand.
ATTATGGCGAAAAAAAAATTATCACATGAAACTCTTATAGAGAATCGAATGCATTTTATCCTTCATTATTTTAAGAAGTAGACAAGAGAGAAATAAAAATTAAAGCCGTAGGAGATTTTTTCAAATAATGATAATAATAATAATAATAATAATAATAATAATAATGATAGTAACAACAACAACCTTTTCTCTTTTTAGATATTTTCGAATGTGTAGAATTATTACCTATCTATGCATTAGAAATATATATAGAAAGTGTTATATATTGCTTTCAATTAGCTAATAAATTCAATAGTAAAAAGTATAGGCATTAGGTATTTCATTATTCACAAAAAAAAAAAAAAAAAAAAAAAAAAAAAAACATATAGATAAGTTGATAAACAACATAAGATATTGCCAGTAAGAAAGTCAATTTTATAAAAGTAGAGACTAAATAAATAAATAAATAAAAATAATCTAGTGTGCCACTCACACGACCTTCTCTTACCCTGCGTTTCAATATTATAAAGATAGATTGCATATTACATCTTAAAATGAATAGCGTAAGATAATTGGGGTAACGGCTACTCAGAAAGATCTCAATCAAAAGGCTGCCCTCAGGGCTCATGCCTAGGACCAACTCTTTGGAACATCATAGCAAACAAGATCCTGCTGCGCATGAACTCTGGGGGTTTCAAAACTTACGCATACGCAGATGATTTCCCGTTACTCCTCTCGGACAGAATTAGAAAAGATCTGGAGGTTCAGGCCCAGGAGGCTCTCTCTCTTTTCAATAATCTTCTAAAACAACTAGATCTATCCCTCTCCTCAGGTAAAACACAGGCCTTAACATTCTCTCACCCAAGACAATTGAAAAGAATGCCTGTGATGCGAATTGACGGCGTCAGTGTCAGACATGTTTCTCATATCAAGGTCCTTGGCATCACGGTCGACAGGGGTCTGAAATGGCTAGCCCGCATTAAAGAACTTAAACTGAAAACTCTCACACACTATCACAATGCAGCTAAAATGGTTGGAAGGAGGTGGGGAATCTCCACCTCCTTTCTTAAAATGTGGTACTCAACAATAATAGAAAAAATATTAACTTACGGGGCTGGCATTTGGGGGGGGGGGGGGAGGTCACCTGTCGGTTGCTGCTCAGACAAACTTAAACTCAATCCAGAGGAACTTCCTCCTCCAATTATCAAGAAGATATAGAACAATCTCCACTGACGCCCTCACTGCTGTTACGGGCATTCCCCACGTCCATCTTCAGCTTCAACAGACATACTTAAAAACTAACATTCTTCAATTAAAAAATATTTCGTTGGCAAAAACCCTTTTTCCAAACACAGAAATGCAATCCGCAGTCAATAGTTGGAATATTCATCCCGGCAAAGATGTTGCTTCACAAATAGTAAATTGTAACAAAAATAGCTTTTCTCCTTCTGCTCCTGTGGCTATCTACACTGATGGCTCCAAAACGGACCACGGTGTGGCTGCGGCCTTTTGTGTGATGACCGATGGTTCGGTTGTCCATCAGTGGGCGGGCAGACTGGCCAACTGTAACTCTGTTTTCCAAGCGGAATTATTCGCGATCCAAATGGCCATAGACTGGGTTGTGGCTAATATTAATAACTATCCCTTCCATAATATTTTTCAGTGATAGTCTGTCAGGTCTGCTAGCCATTGCTCGCCACAGGAGTAAACATCCACAGGTTATCTCAATTAAATCAAAACTTATTAATCTGGCTAAACATCTCTCCCTGGCACATGTTTCTGCCCACAGGAGAGTTCTTAGGCAATGAATTTGCTGATTCACTGGCCAAGCAGCCACCGAAAACAATTCAATAGATTTTTCACTCCCTGTCCCTCCTTCATACGTTAAACATTAAAACAATAATTACTTAGAGATTGGCAGGAACTGTGGGATACTTCTCCAAAGAGAAGATGCACCTTTAATCTCATTCCGCTCGTAAACTTAAATTCTTGCTGTCTCCCCCCCCCCCCGTGACTGCTTTTCTGACAGGTCAGGGCCCATTTCCATCCTATTTATACAGATTTCATTGCCGACGCTTTCCTCTGTGTCCCTGAGGGGAGGAGGGAACTCCTAATCACTATTATTACTACTGTAGTTTAACTTCTGCCTTCCACTTAAGAAATCCCACTCCCAGGCCAGCCGATTGGCTGTTTAATATCCTCAATAGAAAAAGCCTGCTTTCTAAACTAAATAGTATATTTGAATTTCTTATGAATATAACTAATCTCACATCTACTTGCTCTATATGTCATCGAACCTTCACAAAATCATCTTTTCATCAATCTTGTGCTGTGGGACATTTCAACACAACATAAAATATCGCCATCAACAACTGCAGCCTATTGTGTTTTTTCTCAAAATCAACATAAAAGAACCTCCCAGTTAATTGAACCCAGCTTAATAGTTATTATGGTGCCACTTGTCGCGTGGGGCACAGCCCGGCATGTATAACACTTAGTTTTCCTGCTTAAATTAACAACAACGTTGCCCATTCTCGAGAAGGGTTTCATAAAGACTTTCACAGCACAAAAATTTATAAAGACTTTCCCAGCACCAATTTTTTCTCATGAACTCTCAACAATACCTTGCTACCAAATATTTTTAAGACACTTGTGACTTTATCTACCAGCATAGAGCATGCCGCTCCTTGTCGCGTGCGAGACCTGTCTCTAGCGGCTTTTGTAATTTTTTTTTTTTTTTTAAGAGTTTAAATAAACTACGGAAGAGGGGCCTAGCATAGCTGGAATCGCTCGACACTGCTCCTAGAGCGGTGAGCGGCACCTCTTCCCTGTTAATAAATTTCAGTGCACATTTTTAAAATAATCTAAAATAGGTTTAGAAACAATTTTATTTAACGTTTAAATCTGTGTGACGGAGAGGGGGGGGGGGGGGCTACTGCCTCTCAATCCCTCGTTCAATCATAATGTATACAATTATTTCAAAAAAAAAAAAAAAAAAAAAAAAAAAAAAATCAAGGCTGTTATTATTATTATTTTTTTTTTTAAACTTGAAAATCATGATAAATTTTTATGTGGCAACCTAACACGAAATTCAAAATGCCAAATTTGAATTTCCTGCGGTTATTTATTTTTAGACACAAAAAAGTAAAAATGACTATGCGTGTCTTTTAATCTGAGTTATAATTGTAAAATAGGATTACTTATTCTGGGTACATTCGATTTTTTAAGAAATGAAATTTTTTTTCTTACACAACACATCTATATTAATAAAATCAGAGTTTTGTCTGTAAATTTGTCGGAATCAAAAAATTTTGCAATATCTTCACGTTTCACACCCCATGAAAGCCGAAAATGACTTCAGAAAATTTTGCCTGTGTGTGTGTGTGTGTGTGTGTGTGTCTGTGTGTATGTCATCGTGTCCGAATGTCGCTTTTTTTGTCCGGGCATCACTCGAGAACGGCTGGACGGAATTCAACGACGCTTGGCAGGAATTTAGGTCTTCACCCAACTTAAAATTATATCTATCAACTTTTCAGAAATTCCCCCCCGTTCACCCCCTGGGGGGGTAAAAGACTAAAACACGTTTGTCCGGGCATCACTTGAGAACGGCTGGACGGAATTCAACGACGCTTGGCAGGAATTTAGGTCTTCACCCAACTTGAAATTATATCTATCAACTTTTCGGAAATACCCCCCCGTTCCCCCCTAGGGGGTAAAAGACTAAAACACGTTTGTCCGGGCATCACTCGAGAACGGCTGGACGGAATTCAACGGCGCTAGGCAGAAACTTAGGTCTTCACCCAACTTGAAATTATATATATGGAAATTTTCAAAATTATAATTAGTGTTTAAATTGTGGGTAAAAAACGCCTGCGCATGCGCCATAAATATTTTTTCACTAAAATGCTTTGAATGAAAAAATGAAATATAAAAAAAAATTTTTAAGTTAAAGACTTTTGTATTCGCGTGATTTTCACTACAAATTATGAAAAGATTGAAATGAAGTGTTGCCATCTAAGTTTCATACTTTAGTTAATTTTAAAAAATCTAATTGTCGTATCGAAAAACTGTTTACACCCCAGGATTCAGAAAAATCACCTCTTTCATTTGGTACTGAATTTGTAACGATTGGTCCGATATTTCTAATTTATTTTTCCCTTTATCCGTTTTTCCGTTGGCACTTAAATTTCATACTTTAGTTATTTTATAAAAATCTAATTGTCGCATCGAAAAACTGTTTGAACCCCTGTATTCAGCAAAATCGCCGCTTTCATTCGGTATCAAATTTATAAATATAGGTCTGATATTTCTAATTTATTTTACCCTTTTTCCGTTTTCAACCCAGATTCGATATGGAACAGCTTTAGTATTGGATCCCTTTGGCAAAATTTGAAATTCGGTACCGAAGTAGCTCGGACGTTTCTCGCCAAGATCTTTATTTGCACAATTGAGATAGCCAATTCAGTTCATCGCAAAAATGGCTTAAAATATTTAAAGTCACCAAAGGGTTCCGATACTTAAACTGTGCTTTTTGTATTTATTAGTGCTAGAGGCCTATTTCAGTCGGTACAGTTATCGAATTTTTATAGGTCACTCTTAATTAGTGCTAGAGGCCTATTTCAGTCGGTTTATTGAATGGGGATTTATTGAATGAAGTCCCCCCAAGGCACAACTTTGACATGAGTCCCCCCCCAGGCCCAACTTTGACATGAGTCCCCCTAAGGCCCAACTTTGACATGAGTCCCCCCCAAGGTACAACTTTGACATGAGTCCCCCCCAAAGGCACACCTTTGACATGAGTCGCCCCCAAGGTACAACTTTGACATGAGTTCCCCCACCAAGGCACACCTTTGACATGAGTCCCACCAAGGCACACCTCCCCCTCATTGGGAAAAAGAGAAAAAACGTTGTTTTGCGGTATAAGACAGTTTGGACTTCCAACGTTATTTGTTACAATATCTGCAGCTGAAACACATTGGTTTGATTTAATGAAAACTTTATCATGGAATTTAGATCGTCACGAATTAACTAAAAAAAAATTTGTCGATATTAACAAGTTTAGCTGTAGGCCTCTGGCACTAAATTAAAATCTTTCAATGTCAGATTTTCATGTTTTAAATAATGAAATAATGTCGTGTCTGTATAATTTTTATTTATAATTTTTTTTTTCTATAATACTGTCTATTAAAGACTTCTGTGGTCACGAAATTTGGTGCGTAAATTATTTGTATGCATCCGGCACTTATTGTAACTGCATTTCACGAAATTCGAAATCCCCCCCCCCCTTCTCGGAGTCGGATGGCAATAAACATGTGTAAAAACATGTTTTTCCGTTTGAATTCGCTTTGAATTGTCTTAGAATGGAGAATTTTGGTGTGTGGATATTGATTAAGTGTACGCATTATGTACATTAGTGGGATTTTGCAAAACTTCGAACTCACCCGCTGAGGGTGGGGAAGTAAGAAGTGGGTAAGTTGTACCGAAGACAGTGGGGACCCAGACTCCTAACATTGGTAGCGAGAAAACCTCTACCAATCACAGCGAGAACTTAGGTTATTAATAAAGATATGGCATTTTGACAAATCATTTAAGTTTAACGTCCAGCGAAGTGGGCAAAGCCTGCTAGTTAATAATAATTATGAAAGTTTTTTGAACAATATATGACCGATAAGGCATGTAGTTAATTATTATTTCATATGTACAGTAATGTTTTTTAACATAGTAACATTTACTATTTTCACATTTGAATAATTAATTCATATATTTCACTTTCATATTTTACGAAAACGTGAGTAAGTATATATGCATATATACACCATAAAAGTAAAGAATAAATAAATATAATTGAGAAAATGTTTTAAAACATAACTCATAAAAGGACGATAAATATTTATCAAAACATGCTTATTATAAATTGCCGGCCTGGTGGTTCGGTCGGTAGGGCGCTGCCGTGTGGATCCTTAGGTCCCAGGTTCGAATCCCAGTGTGGGCATGGATGCTTATGACGCCCTATGTCTACAAGGTATTCTACACTTGTTTCTGTGAATTGTTGTAATACGGACCAATCGAGACAAAAGTCATTGTAACTATAGGTTTCAAAGCTGTCAATTAAATAAATATTTCAAATAGCAGACAGGCAGCTAAATTTCTTGGCGACAGCATCTTTTTCATAAATATTATCTACTAGCTAATAAAATAAGTTAAAAGTAAGAAAAAAATCACAATGTCTCTTCGTATGATTACAAACAAGCTCTGTTTTAAAATTTTAGCTATGCAAATGACTCAAGAAATTTATCTCAAGGTTTTATAAATCAATTCAATAACTCCAATAACTAGAAAAAGGATGGAAAAAAATATAACGCATTGACGTTAATTGAACTTGAAAACTGATTTGTTGTAAGCAAGTTTAAGCAAATTGAAAAACATGTATATAAATAGAAGTTTTATTGAAATAAAAGAGGCAGTTCTTTTCTTTTTATATCTCTAAATAACACAAATGATGCAACTTTTTAAGGCATCAATTGCTTCAATCAGTAATAGCGATGTTTTGCATATTATTTTTAACATTGAACCGTATTCATTGTTAAGGTCAAATCAAAAGAAGTGGAAAACAAAATACAAAAGTCATACGTCTCCTGTAGATATCATATTATCTCACGTGATACCGGGACGAAATTAGCGTTACAAACATACAGAAAGAATTAGAGGTCTGAACGGGCCGAAATTTTGAGGCCCAAGCCCGGCCTGGCCCGACCCGTACGAAAGCTTTGCTTACACGGCCCGGCCCGGTATGAAATCGAAAAATTCGGCAATGCATGCTTTTCTGCGAAAAAGATTTTTAGCATGTGTTTTGCAGAGGTTTTATATAGCCGAGCAATAGAATATTCTTTAACAAAACTGCTAAACTTTTACGAGATAAATATATATAAACAGAAATTCATTATTACAGACAAGGCACAAAAGGTAGACAGAAAGTCCAAACGAAAATATGAACATTCATCAAACAATCTTGGAAGGTATTTAAAATGGTTAATACTACTAAAAATGCACTTTCAACCATTTCCTTTTATATACCGCAATTTATCCGAATTTTTCATGTGATCCCAATTTATGTCAAAGTGCAACTAAATATACATTTTTATGAAATCACATACATTATTTTTTGGATTAGAGGTACCACAAAAGCTTTGACACACAAACTAACAGAAAGAACATTAGATGAGAGGAGGTTATTATGGAATACCATTTACATTTCTTAAAATAACTTTACTTGTTTTTAATAAAAATCCCCAAAATCATGATGAGTACATAGTGTAATTATTTGTAATGAATTGCCAATGAAAAAAAATCCAAAAATTTTTTTTTGTTGTTATAAAAAGTTTACTTTAAAAAAAAGTTACAAATGGAGGTTAATATGAAATAGTCGGGTAATATGAAATAGGGGATTTAAACTGTTTAAACCATAGAAAAACTAATTAGACTTCATAAAACCATCTTCGGAGAATTTTCTGTGACGGAATATTCATTCGGCATCTTTATTTTCTGTTTCTTTAGTTGAATACATGAAGTCAATTTCAGATGATACTACGAAATACCTAGTATTCCATAATAACCGCCATGCCATCTTTGAAAATAAACTTTTAAAGTGATGGACAAAATATTTGCAGCTAAAAGACGACCAACGTATAACAAAATACAATTCTTTGAGCATACATTATACTTAACATCAATGTTTAAACCTCATGTGTACAAATAAGTTTAAATGTTTGAAAACTTACCTGAAAAAAACTTTTAAAAATCACAAAACATACTTTGTTCTATTTGATCTGGTTTCTTTACATTAGTGTATTTCATCCACTGATATTTTTTTTTTTTTTTTTTTTTTTTAATCTTATTGGTCATTGGTGTTTCAGTGATCTTGTATCTGTTGCTTGACTTCTACTATGCTTAATAGATCATCTTTATTATATATATGTATATATATATATATATATATATATACAAAATCATAAAAAGTAAAGCATTTTCCATTAAAAATAAAGTGATGCATAAATTTCAGCATTGCATCATGAAAACTTATAGAGCTATGTTTAAATAGTTGAGCGAGTGTATTACAAACCAAAGCTACATTTAAGTTGTTGAGAGATAAATTACAAAATAAAGTGTAAATATGTGTACATTATCCTTATTTTCACTCGTAATTTGTGTATATAATGTTGAAGCATGGGAAAGTAGTTTAAGTCAGCATTCTTATTTTATCATATCTCTATGAGGTTTTTTTTACTATTATTATTGCTATGATGCAATCCTAAAATTTTGTTTATCACTTTATTAACGTATATAGCACTTTATGTTCATAAGAATTTTTTTCTTTTTGTACAAAAGCCGTGTAAATTTTTTTTGATTCCCCTGAAAATTTTATTTGATTTTCATAAATATTTGTTCCTTTTTTTACACCACTTTATATATAACATATGTAAACTTAGACCAATATTTAAAGAATTGAAGCTGAGGTCAATTTTTTCGAAAGCTCTGCACAGTAAAAAAGATAATGTGGATTTAAAGAACAGAATTAATATTGGCAATGTGGTAAATCGTCAACACATAATTGAGCCTGTTAAAAAGAATTGAATATTATTTTATGTCTTTTAGCATTGGCGACAAAACTTATCCGCCAAATTAGCCATTAAGCGTAAACAGAAGCGACCCGGGAATTCATGCATAACAACTGTCACAATTAATCGGGCACCATCAAAGCAGCCGCCGGGGTCAGGGGTCGACCCGTGATCACCCAACGAAAGAAAAACCTAAATTAAAACGGCTCTCAACTTGTCTATTCATTTTAGACCTCGATCTTGTGACGCTTGCGCATTATTGGATTAATATTAGATTGAGACGAGAAGAAAGTCGGAAATTTGGAGGACAAATTAACTACTTGAGTTTTTATTTTTATTACTCTTTTCTTTTTCATGACTTGTTTTTCTTTTAAGTAAAATAGTTGATTTTTGTTCTTTATTCATATCAAGCATTTAAATGTACAAAATAACATTGGGAGTAAACTTTCTTAGACAAAAAAAAAAAAAGTTTATTTACTCAAATTTTGCCATGCGAACAGCTCAAAATGTTCCTATATTCAAAATAAAAGTCTCTACCTTAAAGACACATGTTCTCCACAGGACATTTTCAGGATAACCTAAGGATAGAAGGACATCAACAGGATGTATTGTGGAAAGTGCGCTGTTAGGCTATTTTAGTGCTGATGATAACAGAAGGATGTTATTTCATCCTCAGGATATCCTGAGAATGCCTTGGGGAGAAAGGGTACTTTCAAAAAGTTTCTACTCCGCCACTACGTGCTGAAGAAAACTGCTAAAATTTCTTACCGTAGAGACAAATCTCTACAGCTGAACACTTTTAAGAAATCATTTATTTTATGTATTGCCAAGAAAGACTTGGGGAAAAAAAAAAAAAAGATGAATTTCATTCAAATTTTGTTGAATATTAGTAGTAAGGATCTAGGATTTAACTCATAATAGAGTGCATTTATGAAAATATTTTATTTGTCTAAAAGTTAGATTATACAGATATTGAAGTTTTGTAAGATACAGCAGTGTTCCTCTGACATGTACCATCAACTGTTTTAAACACAGTCGCATTTAGTTAAGCTCACTCGCAAGTGCGTTAATTTGTTACAACGTCAGTTTGAAAAATATGATAAATTTGAATATAAATTACATACTTGTATATACTTATATTTATTTTTTTTTTAAATAATAAATATATATATATATATATATATATATATATATATAAGAAAAAGAAAAGAAAAGAAAGATAAAGAAGAATCTTAAAAATTTATGATTGGTTCGCGAATCTACCTTAAACAGGCATAAAAACGATTGTAATATTAATATGATCATACATTTTTTCATTTTATAATATCTCTTCATAATGTATTGTTTTATAATATATCTTCTCAATGATATGTCTATATGTTAATGATATGTCAAATGTCTTCGTAATAATATGCCTGTGTGTTAAATCTAAAAACGTTCTAACTGACCAAATTTACTCAGAGGGTTTGTATAAAAAATTAAAATGTATAACTTTTTGAAAATTAACGGAAGAGAATTTTTTTATAACATGGCCCTATTTTGCATTTTATTTTGACTATATTTGCGAAGTACATTGACCACTTATCTTTAATAGATAAAAATTCAACCTTTTTGGGACTTACCCTGTATATTGGATATATATAATTCATAAGCTCATAATTGGGTTCGCAAAAAAAAAAACCTATTCATGAGTATGTAAAAATAACATAAAAAAATTAGAAATAAGTAGGTTTGGTAAAAAAAAAAAAAAAAATCTCTTTTTCTCCCTTTTCTTTTAAACTGGGTTTTTTCGGTTTAAATGAGTTTCTATTAGTGAATATTTATCAGTCACATTATACATATTTCTAAATAAAATTGAGGCTAAAAAATAAATAATACTGCAGTATTGATTATTACCTCATCTTAAAAAAAAAAAAAAAAAAAAAAAAATCAAATTAATAATAATAAACACAGGTGAGATTTTCCAGCTTTTTCGTAGGTTATGATTTTTTTTTCGGAAGTAATGAACAAGAAACAGTTTGAGCTTTGTAAGCCATAGGTTGTATTTTCTGATATTTAGGAAGTTTTGTTATATCATCTAATTAAATTAAGATTTCGTACATCCATGTTAGTATATAAATCTTTTTATTTTATTTTATTTATCTATTTATTTATTTATGTGTTGTAGTTCAGAGATAAAGCAATCAAATCATTTATTTCTGTAGTATAGGCTTTTGCCATCTGAAATCTCATATTTTATTTCAGTGTTTATTTTTTGCGTAAAGTTTTATCTATTTATATTTTTACACTTTTGTCAATCTCACCCTTTTTTGAACGAAGAACTGTTACATTAAAGTGCATTAAATTTTATTACAACTGAAATCTTTTATAGTTACAATTTCTATAAATATTCCGTAATTGTATTTGAATATTGTTTAAAAAAAAAAAAAAAAAAAAAAACAATAAATCACATTTAATATTATGAGTTTTCATTAAAATGATGCAAATAATAATAATTAGAGTAAAATAGTAAGTAAGTTGACAAAAATGTAATGATTTTAGAGTAAATGTTAAATTTAACATGACTTATTTAATCATAATAGTTTAACTTAATAACAATAAAATTGTTAATTTAATTTTAGGGACTGGAAAAAAATTCCAACACAATAAAAAAGATTAATAGGAAGAGATTTAAGGAAAAATTATACTTTAGGATTATGTAATGGAATATACAATCCGTTTGAAAATTACTTATTGAACAGAATTTAGCTTCTACCTTGTATAAATAAAGAGAAGTGTATCTGTGTGTGACTATGTGTCTGTCTGTCTGCCCTCTGGTGCATACACTACTGATCGTAGAACTACAAAACTTGACAGATGGGTGCCTACGACCCTGTAGGTGTGTGCCTCATCGAGATTTTTTTTTTTTAATTTCGAATTTGAATTTCTTTAATTAGTTTTTTTTTTTTTTTTTTTTTTTTTTTCGATTTTAAATATTGGTTTCAATGTTTCATTTTCCTGAAATTTGTTCTTCGTTTCAATCGTCTGTGTATCTTAGCAAAGGCTATTACACTATTTATTTTTTACTTATATAACTCCTTTATTCATTTGAAGGCGAAATCTTTTTTATTATTATTTTTTTTAATTCATTGTTTTTATTGAAAATCAAATGGTAATGCAACAGAAAAAAAAAAAAAAAATGTTATGTTTTTCTTATATTTATAGGGTAACAGCTTTTTATTTTTCCTTTTTATATTAATTCCTTGAAAAGAAAAATCTTTTTTTTTTTTTTCTTTTTATAATATTTATCCGAAAAAATGGTGACATATAGTAGAAAGGATTAAACTGATTAAAATTTAAGTTTTATCAATTTTTTTTTAAATTTAATTCCTTTTAAAAGAAAATCTACTTTTTATTTCAGTTGTTATATCGCTCGGAATGATATGATAATATAGTGTAAAGAGCGAGGGCTATAAAATACATGGTTCAAAAACTAAAATATTTAATAGATGCTGAGATACCGTCATCATTAAAATCGAAATTCTTTAGCAGTTCCACCTGTCATCGATAAATACCCAAATTGAAGTGCCCTAGAAATACCTTTCTGCAGGCAGTGGGAACCTGGACCCGATGCTGTGCGGGCGGAAAAAAGATGCTGTAGGCAGCGGGTTCCCGAAGCGAAGTTTAGATCGATTTCAATGTAGGTATTTTTTTAGTTTTTTATTTGTAAAATGATATAAAAAATAAATAGTGATTCATTTTTTTTTTTCTTTGAAAATGCATTTAAATATAGTGACCTGCAAAGCGGGCGTAGCCTGCTAGTATTTAATATTTTAAATAAAATTACAAGTTTTATAGATTTCCAAACTAAACTGGCTATATAATTTTAATCGTACAACTCCAAAAGAAGAAAACTCTCAATATTAGATATAGAATATTTTGCTATTAGAATTATTTTAACATTTTTCAATATTTAGATATAAAATTTTTTAATGTCATCTTCTTAATTTTACTAGTATTCTATACCACTGTTATATATTAATAAAACAATTCCCAAAGAAGTTCTTAAATAGAGAACATTTTGCATGAAATTTTAACATAAAAGGTGATAAATTGAAAAAAAAAAAAAAATTGCCTGGATGTATTTTAATGCTGCTTCTTTTATATTGGATAATTCAAAATTAACATATCTGGCTTTTGGATTCAGTACATAGCAGGGATGGAACACGGCAGAATTCCCACCGGTATTTGTTTAAGAAATTGTTCTTACCTATAATACCATTGATTTAAGAAGTAGAAAGTTTTGTTATATTGATAGTGGTATCAGTTCTGCGCCAGTGTTACATCCCTGACATAGATACGAAGATAGGCTGTTATTATTACCAAATTATAACAAATATATCTAGTTTTTTAAAGAACATTTTTTGTTCAGTTTTGAATAAAACTCACAAATGAGAGTAACTTTTTCAATTATACAATTTTCACCTTCTATCTTCTCTAAAATAAACTGGCCTTCCATTATTAATTATTTTGTTTTATTTTTTTACTGCATTTAGCCATACATCCTTTTCTTTTACTATTTTTTTTAAGCTAATTAATAAAGTTATTTTTGTATTGCAAGTTCTAGAAAACTTTTCTTTTTCTTCTTGTTGTTTATATATAATAACTTTTAATACTGCTAGTCGCACATAAAACATATACAATAAAATATTCGCTGAAGCAATATTACAATTGAAATAAATTGAATTAACTGTAAAATTCATTTACATAAAAATAATTTCGAAATTTCAATGGGGAATAGAATAAAAATTTTAAATATTTTGAAAAGAGGATTTTTATTTATTTATTTATTTATTTATTTTTATTTTAATTTTTTTTTTTTTGGGGGGGGGGGGGGGGGAATGGGGACTAGTTGGTTTAAGCTAATCGGTTTAAACCGTGCCAACTCTGGAAAAATGTAATTAAAACTGCAGTTAATCCCTCTGTTTAAAACATTTTATTATAAAAATTGTGATATAATGATGACGTCATTATTAATTGTCTCCAAGTTTTTTGAAGTTCTGTGCAATTGTTTTTTACTTTACAAAGAAAATTATAAAAACTATGTAAACTTGCTCTATTCATTGGAACTTTTTAAAGTTCATTACCTCAACCAAAGTGTTTCTTCGGAACTGTCGCCTTTAAACTAGTTTGAAGAAGATAAATAAGAACTTTCAAGCATATCAGATGATGAAGCAACACTATTAAAACACCAGCATAGTGCTTAACTTTTCATTCCTTGGAGAAAAAAAAATTCTTTCAATAATGCACCAACTATTATAATTTTTGCCTATGAAGAAGGAAATTTATCGCTAAATATTTCTTTAAAGGAAACCGTTTTCATTATCTTCACCAAAAGCTTAAGAAAGTAAAATAAAATAAAATATTGCATTAAAAGGAGCGTTGAATATAATAGAAAAAGTGAATGACGTGATGCCCACATTATTTTGTGAAACAAAGACATTGCATATTCAGCAATATTTTTAAAGCAAGAACTTTCTATCTTCTGACACGTCAAAGTGGAATATTGCCGACGCTCAGAAAGACGTATTTTTGCATGTTTTGCAACGATTTTTGTCTTCAGTAACTGATTTTTTTTATTGATAAAAAGCATACAAGATCTTAAGATGGTGACAAATTTTTCTTATATAAACAATCAGGATTACTGCGACAAAATATAAAATATTATTTTGTTCAGTGTTGTAATTTTTTGAATGCATTTAACAAGTCTGGTTGATTTACATGTTTAGTTATACTGTTAATTTCGTGCGTTATAGCTTTAGGAATGTTTTCAATTTATTTTAGTTTATATCTACAAAACTTTCTGTTTATTCTGATTTCTTTCGTAGACGAAGAAGGAGAATGCCACTTCCCGGCTAATTTCTCTGCAAATCGTCACATAAATATGCGGTTGGCAGTGATGCCAGATGGTCGAAAATTATTTTCCCGAACAAGGCTTCAAATTTCCCCAAATCAGGGCTTTTTGTCGAAAAAATCTCCAATTTGATTTCTACTAAAAAGAGAAAAAAAAAAAAAAATCAAGCAGATTTAAGTGGATTTAAGCTCAGATTTTCCCCAAATGAAGGCAATTTTTGAAAAAAATCCCCAAATAACAATAAAGCTATTGAAAATCGCTGGTTGTAGGGATAAATCATTACGTTGCCAACATTGACAGAAAGTTGAACTCCCCAGATTTGTCCCCAAAATTTTTAGAATTCCCCAAAAATGTCCCCACAAACATTTGGTCCCCAAAATTGTCCCCAGAAGCCTCAAAAATCCCCAAAATGGGGACAAAATCCCCAACCTGGCATCATTGGCGGTTGGTGTTGATTGATTAGTAATAACGTCTAATTTATATTCTTTAACCGCATTTCTTGCGACCACGGAAGTCTCTGCGCCAATGCAAACTCAACGTATCCAGCGTTAAAATAGGGGTGATAATCTTTGTCGTTGAGAGAATATAAGCGATAAGGGAACACTGAATGACTGGAGGTTTACCAAATCCCAATCTGTCGGTCAATTTGGCTCTCCTCCAGGCCTTCGGATTCGTCCTTACTGCTGGTCTTAGGAAACGTGGTTACACTATAATCATATAGATTCTGCAAAGGTGGTCGTTTACATGCTAAAACTGGCACCAACTTCATTTTTTAATATCAACACCCTTTTTGACATATTTTTTTTTTTTTTTTCTTGAGGGAGTGAGGGGGTTATTTGGATCAAATCAGGCCAGAAAATGGTATAGTTCATATATTTCTCTCATATTGTTCATAGAGTTATAAGCTGCCAAAGTATGGGGATGCTAATGTAAAACGAATGTGAGAAACATTAATTCTTATGTTCCAGAAAAATTATATGCATAGTATATACATATAATTTTAATTTTAATTAATTAATTAATTTATTGTTAGAATGAAGTGGCCCAAACATATTCCAAGCATATTTTTGTGGAAATTATTAATAAATTCACATTCTACAAAAATTATAAAAGTAGGTAAGAAACACCGGTTCTAGCCCAGGCGGGGGGTGCACTGGTGCACCGGAAGTCGTGCGGGTGCCGCACCACCCCCTGAGGGGTCTAGATGACTTGGGGGTGACCTTGAGACATTCTCTAACTTAATCGTGAAACGTGACGAGGGTATTAATGAGGAAAATTAATTAAAAAATTTAATGAGTGGTTTATTGTAGAAGGTGATGATGGTTTTAAAGTGATGTTTTCGGTAGAATGAAAAAAGCAGGATATTGTTTGCGAGTCATTAGGAAATTAATTAGGAGGTTAATTAAGAAATTAATTAGGAAATTAATTAAGAAATTAATTAAAAAATTTTAAAAATTGAGAAATAAAAAAGGAATCGATTGAATTTAAGGATGTGGATGTGAATATAGTATGAAAGAAATAGAGTGGTCTGACTAGGGTTCGAACCCGGCACCTTGCAGTAAAAATATTTCCATAAGACAGTAGTTTTCGCGTGTGTGTGAGTGATTTTTATAGTATATGTCTGCACTGTTCTTTTAAAACTATGAATGCTAGTGTCCGAAAAGAATTCAATCGTTTTAATGATATTAATTAGAGAATAATAATTAAGAAAAATATTAATTAAGCATCTTCTTGTAAAAAATCATCAAATATTTTCCGAAAAAAAGGCAATGAAAGCAAAAATTAAGTATAAAGAATGAAAGAAAGTTTAGAAACATAGATTTTGACTGAGATTTGAACCTGCTACCTTGCAACAAAAAAAAATATTTCAGTAGTTTTCGCATATGTGTGAGTGATTTTTCTATTATATGCCTATGCAGATTTTTTTTAACCTAAGAATACTATTGTCTGAAAATTAATCAATCGTAAAATTAATATAAATTACAGAATAATAATTAAGAAAAATAATAATTGAAGATCTTGTAAAAATTCACCAGATGTTTTTCGAAAACTGAGAGTAAAAATTAAGCTAAAAGATGTTTAAAATCTCAAATGTATAAGTGAAATTAGATTAGGGTGAAGGACGAGAATTGTTTTTTGATAGATAACTAAAAAAGAGTGATTAAAATTTCTTATTAATTACTTAATTGAAGAAAGTTCGTTAAAAAAATACTTTTCATCATAAAGATTTATTAATTCTGAATATCTAGTATCCATTTTAAACTGTATATATTCTTTTTCGTTATAAATAGAATAATATCTTAACGCAAAATATAGACTTCATTCGCTAATGGTGACGTCACAATGTTTTGGGGGAAAGGAGGGGACCATTCCTTAGGGCATTTTCTTAGAATCGGGTTAGGTACGGTATTGTCAAAAGATAGGGGGAGAAAATTCCAGTTTTGCCTCAACTTTTCACGTGTTTAAATATGTTTACTGTTGGATGTACTAAAAATTATCTACTATTTTGAATTATGTTCAGTTCACTTCTTTATAAGAAAAATGTATATAATGTGAAATTAAAAGTAAATAAAAAAACTTTAAAAATTCATCTTTTAAAAATAAATTAATAAAAATAAGTTGATCAATGTAAAAAACTGAAAAATTCGCTGTTTGAAAAGAAGTCTTAATAAGTTTAAGAAAATATCGAAACATTTTGTATTATATTTTACATAAGAGAGTGAATCTATCATTTTTCAGAAGTTACTTTAGTGCAAAATAATAACTGATGTTGAAAATTTCTCTACCTTAAACAGTTATACTTCAGATATAACTTTTTTTGGGATCTTCTTATCACTGTCATCGAACATACATGTATAATCACTCCCACATAAATTCTTTCATATATATTTAAAAAAATTTACAATGTTGTATTTAATTATAAATTATTTTTAAATTTCCTTACGCTCATTAAAATATTGTATCTATTTTTATTTCAAGTTTTGTATTATAGTACTAGAAATCTTCCAACATTCTTAAAATAAAATAAGTTTCTGAACAGATTGATAATTAGAAATTCAATGTATTTTTACTTTCCGAACACTATAGTGAGGAAAGTATTGTAATCATGTCAAAAATCCGAATTCGAGATTTTGATGCTTCTATACGTTTTGAGGTCCCCTGAGTCCTTTTTCACTATTTTTACGATGATGTATGTATGTGTGTGTGTATGTGTTTATGTGTGTATGTGTGTATGTGTGTATGTTTGTGAACACGCTAGCGTCTAAAGGCTTTGTTCGATTAACCTGAAAGTTGGTACGTATATTGTAAGTCACCATAGTACGAACCCTATAGATTTTGGTGAATCTAGCACTTATAGTTTTTTTACAGGGACACAAAGAAAAATTCTTTATCATTATGGCCTATGGGACCAAAATCTTAAAAGTGCGATAGCATCTAAACGCCTTATTCAATTGAGCAAAAATTTTATACACATATTATAGGTCACAGATACTCAATCTGTATAGATTTTGGAGAATCTAGCACTTATAGTTTTTTTACAGGGACACAAAGAAAAATTCTTTATCATTAAGGCCAATGGGGCCAAATTTTTAAAAGTGTGATAGCGTCTAAACGCCTTATTAATCTGAGCAAAAAAATTGTACACATGTTATAGGTCGCATTTGCACCAACTGTATAGATTTTGGTGAATCTAGCACTACAGTTTTTTTACAGGGACACAAAGAAAAATTCTTTATCATTATGGCCTATGAGACCAAATTTTTAAAAGTGCGATAGCATCTAAACGCCTTATTCAATTGAGCTGAAAATTTCTATGAATATTATAAATCACTGTTGCACTAACTATAAGCATTTTGGTGAATCTAGCATCTATAGATTTTTACAGGGACAAAACGAAAAATTCTTTATCATTATGATCTAAGGGCTCAAAGTTCAGTAGCGTTAAATAAAACCTCGTGTGATATATGGAGAAAAAAACACTCTATTATGGTTTTCTCTCTTTTGTTTGTTTAGCAATTCCTCTTTCTTTATTTTATCTACAAAACTGTTAGTTACTCAATGTTCGGAAAGTCGAGTGGAGTCACTCCAGATTTTTTATCTATAGTTTAACCATTTTTTTGTAACTCCCTAACATTTCTTTAGTGTAAACCCGTGAAATTTTACCAATAAAATCCGAAATAGGGTCTTAAAAATAAGAATTTGGCATGATTTTTAATAAATTTTAGGATATATCTACAAAAATTTTAGAGTATTTGGCGATAATTCAGATTTGGTGAGAAACACCTAGTATTAATTCCGAGTGAAGAAAAATTTTATTACTTGTCAAATTTATTTTGAGAAGTGAGGTTGCTTATTTTATAACCTGAATTCAGTACTACATAATAATAGTTTTTTCAAGATGGATGTCAGAACAGATATCATTTTGTTAAACGCATTTACTCATATATTCAATAGATCACACATTCGCAATTCAGAACTAGAGATTATAAACCACCTTAAATTTCGAATGAATGAATTTATCAATTCAGAAATTAGCAATCAACTTTATGAAAATGTTGATATGTTATCTGAGGAAAATTTTCACATCTGTTTAGATATTGTCTTAAAAGAAATGATAAAAAATGAAATAAATTGGGACAAAGTTGTAATTTACTTAGTATTTTCAAGTGAGCTTATGGCGAAGCGCTTTAAGAGATCTGGTGACTTTATCATACCCTGGATAAAATTTTTTAATATCTCCCAGAAGTATTTAGGTAATTGGATTATTGATCATCAAGAATGTATAAAAGTCAAAGGAGAAAAGAAATCAATTTTTCAAAGAATGTGGAGTTTTATCACTCGATCATAATATGAAAATTGTAAAAATATTATCTGCTATGTTGAATTATGTTCAGTTCAATCTGTATAAGAACAATGTTCAAGAAAAAATGTATGTAATGTGAAATTGAAAGTAAATAAAGAACTTTCAATGAAAATTTTGTTTAAGAAAAAATTATTTGAAGTAACATTCATCTTTAAAAAATAAATAAATAAAAATAAAAATAAGCTGATCAATGTAAAAAACTGAAAAATTCACCGTTTGAAAAGAAGTCTTAATAAGTTTAAGAAAATATCGTAACATATTGTATCATATTTTACCTCTATCATTTTCCAGAAGTTACTTTTCTGCAAAAAATAGCTGATGTCAAAAATTTCTCTAC
The DNA here is from genome assembly GCA_963930645.1 of Salticus scenicus. Lineage (NCBI taxonomy): Eukaryota > Metazoa > Arthropoda > Arachnida > Araneae > Salticidae > Salticus > Salticus scenicus. The sequence goes on from OZ005659.1 coordinate 73,319,630, forward strand.
CTAAAACAGTTATACTTTAGTTATAACTTTTTGGAATATTCTTATCACTATCATTGAACATACGTGTATACTTAAAAATTTTTACAAAGTGGTATTTAATTATAAATTTTCTTTAAATTTCCTTATACTCGTTAAAATATTGTAAGTTTTTTTTTTTTTTTTTTTTTTTTTTTTTTTTTTTTCAAGTTTTGTATTATAGTACTAGAAATTTTGCAACATTCTTAAAATAATATTATAAGTTTCTGAACATAGTGATAATTAGAAATTACCATTTTTCAGGTTTTAACGCGATCTGGAATCGAACCTGACACTTCCCTAATGACAACGTTAGAATTTTTTGTAATTCATCATAGTGAAATTCCTCACATCATATGCTACATTCACTCAGTTTTTCTTTACAGATAGAAAGTTTGTAAATGATGAAAGCTAACTTTGAAAAATTCAGAGTTGAAAAAATATTAATATATGTTTTATTAAATACATCCACCTTCACAGATGCATACTTAAGTTTTCTAAGTGTATGTAAACATACTTAAAAAATATTATAACCAAGTATTGTAGATTACAAATATATGTATACTTTAAAAATTTTACAAAGCTTTTAGAAATTAAGATAACTTATTCTTGAATAAAAATATAAGAAACCCATTTTCACAATACTAAGATTGAAAATGTAAGATGAAATCACAAAATTACCAACATAAGATACTGCAAGTATTTAAAAAATTATGAAGTATTAAATTTTAATGTTTCACATGTGTTAATAACGCATCTTATTTTACAAAGTACTAAGTTTTTTAATCATTTAGTTTGAAGTTTTTCAAACATATGCTTATAAACCGAAATTTTTGTGAATGAAAAATTTTTCACACAAAGTATTTTAGAAAAAATATCATCTGAGAAACTAATTAACTTATTTTTAGAATAAAAATATAGGAAACTTGTTTTTTCTAATGATAAGAATGAAAATGTAAGATAAAATCTCATTCTTACCAACATAAGAGACTGCAAGTATTTAAAAAATTATGAAGTATGTAATTTTAATGTTTCACATGTGTTAATAACGCCTCTTATTTTACAAAGTACTAAGTTTTTTAAAGTCATTTAGTTTGAAGTTTTTCACACATATGCTTATAAACGAAATTTTTTGTAAATGAAAAATTTTTACACAAATTATTTTAATACAAATACTATCTCAGAAAAATTAACTTTTTCTTTTTAGATTGAAAATGTAAGATAAAAATCTAACACTTATCAAATTTAGAAGCTACAGATGTACAATGAAATCATGAACTTGAAACTTTAAGTATTAACAACCTACATTCTTTGAAAATACTAAACCACAAGTTTCGACAAATCTATAAACAACTGTTAAAAAACATAGATATTAGAATATTTTTTACCCTAAAATGTTTAACGTAGATGGTACATCCATAAAAATACAGAGTTAAAGTGTACAAATTATCTGTTTAGACATGCCGATAAACTAGAATTTTCCACAAGATTCGACTATTATAGCAAGGTATGGGATAATATTTGGCTACCACTAATATTGGCGATAGTTATAAAAATTTGGCATGAAATAAGAAAATTTGGCGTAAATTCTTAGGTAAAACTGATGAACGAAGAAAAAATTTGAATTAGTTACAATCTTTTCTCGCTGTAGAGTTGTCTAAGTTCTCATACTTAGTAGTTTTTAAAGTCTTACTTTTAGAGTGATTTTTTATACTTTGCTAAACTGAAGTACAAAATGGATAATACTTTACCGTCTGAGGAGGCACACGTTTCTGTTCAACAACCCCCTTCATCAAGTTTTGAGGATGAGAAGTTATCTAAACTTTTTATTTGTCCAATTTGCAATAAGCCATTTTTAAAAAAATCCTATCTTACTAGACATGTGAAGGTTCACAATGACATTAAACCTAATATTTGTTATGTGTGTGAGAAAGGATTTGTTACTTTGCATCGTTTAAAAAGACATATAGAAACCCATAGAAAAATTTCCATATGATACAAATGTGAATATTGTATTGAAAATTTCAATCGCAAGTGTGATTTATTTAAACATAAGAGATTATCTCATCAAAAAGTCTTACCTGAACATCTATGTATTATTTGTAAAGATGCTTTTAAACACAAGTATGAATTAGAAAAACACAAGAGGGTGCATTATCGTAAACCTGAGTATCTATGTGAGGAATGTTCTATAACCTTTCCAACTAAACATGCTTTTTCAAACCATAAGCGAAAAAGTCATAAAAAGACTTTACATACATACTGTTGTGACGAATGTACTGATACTTTTTCAAACAAATGACATTTTTTAAAACATAAAAGAAATATGCATAAAAAATCTTCAATGAAAACTAGATGTGATGAATGCAGTGAAACTTTTCAGTGTAAGTATGAATTATTACAACATAAGAGAAAGAGTCATCTTAAAGACTTTAACATACGTAGAAATTGTAATGAACGAAGTACTAACAATGAATTACCAACAGTTAATAATGCCAGTGAGAATCTGGACTTGTTAAATTTTTTGGATAATTTTCACATTGAATGTATGAATGGTGTTCCTGACTTACCTTCCAACAACTTTCAGAATGAAAATATAGACTTAAAAATTTTTTTGAACAATTCGAATGTGGAATATACAAGTGAAAATAATATTGATGGTTTATCTACCAAAGTTGAAAATAAGGTCTTAAATAATTTTAACCTGATACAAACTGATTTACCTCTAGTAAACTATGACAATGAAAGTCTGAACTCGTTAAATTTTTTGTATAACTTTAATCCCGAATGCTTGAATGTTTTTTCTACTAGCAACGAAAATATGAATTCGAATAATTTTAGTGCGAAGGAAAATGAGTTAGTGGCAGATAACTTTAACAATGAAAATCTAGACTTGCTAAATTTTTTGAATAACTTTAATATTGAATGTATGAACGATATCCCAACAATATAGATTTGTGTGAATTTGCTGTCTTGTATTATTGTGAATGAATTTCAAATAAAAAGATTTCAATGAAAATGGTTTAATTTTTATTACAAAATCACCTTTTTTATAATATTTTCTATTAGAATACAAACTGAAGTGTCATCTTTTTTTTAAATAAAAACATGTAAAAAGTTTACCTGTGTATTAACGATATACTTTTTCATTACTGTAGTAGAATTGATTGAGTATAATATTTAAACACTAAGTAAAAATTATGCACAATAGTAGTTTTATAAACTATCAAACTTACATCGAAGAAGAAAAAACTTGTAAAATTGTTTTACCACTCAACTGTAAAGTACTTGTGAAAATCTTAAATGAATTTATCTTATTAACAATTTTCCTGAAAAACTAACTTATAAAAATTTTAGATATAATTATGGAGTTAGTATTTTACTAAGTATTACGTTTGAATCTTACTTTGAATATGCATCATCAAAGTGTTTTGCACTTTAACTAAAATCACAATCTCTATTCCAAAGAGTGTAATAATAATGTTATAGTAACAACTTAAACTTTTATATATAGACACTTTCACGATTATATTTTACTTTTTTTATTTTTAGAATACAGAAAATATTTTGTAAGAATTGTGAAAGCTTAATTTTGGAAGTTTGTGAAATTTCACAAAATTTTTTTTACATTTTTGTCAAATGTTTTCTTTATGTCACATCACTTAGAAAAATTTAACTGTTTTTAACAGAATTGCTAACACAAAACATTAAGTTAGAAAATTTATAGATAAAACTTATAAGATACGAAAAACCATATTTGAAGTAATAACAAAAGGTGTATAACTTTCAAGTTTAGACATGGTTCAACAAGCTTGAGGAGACACTAAAACCTGTAGCTGACGTCATAACCCCTGTGGCGTAACTTTTCCCTTACCACTACGTCACAAATGTATAATTTAACAAGAAGTACTTATGTCACCCCACAATTCCTATCTTGTATTATTTTACTTTGTGTATAAAATCAATGATCTGTAAAAAAACTTTGTCGTTTTTATACACTTTGAATTAAAAATTTTCTCCATAAACATCAAATTATATTTTTTATAAGTATGAATTGATATGTATTTGTTTTAAATATCTCTAAGTTACATTATACCAAAGTATAATTTATAATATTTAAACAATTCCCACTTTACAAAAATTAACTTGAATGCATTTCTAGGTCTTTAATAAAAATCTTTAATTTTTTATCTCAAAGACTTTAAACTATTCGAGATGTCTGTAACTTAAGTGCAATCCAATACTATTTACAAATCTCAAAGAAAGTATTTTAAGATTACTTTGGTAAAATTTACTAAGTATTATAATATTTTTCAGTTATTAAACGAAAAATTGGGTAAGATTTACTAAGTGTTTCATTAAAGAAGAGAATGACACTAAAAAGTTTAGTTTCGATAGTAGTAGAGAGAAGGGGAGTACTAGTTCAAAATAAAATAAAATATTCTATATTCAAAAATATTATTTAAACAATTTCAGAGCTCCTTCTGCGGATAGCAATTTTGAATTAGATGGTCCATTTTAAACTTAGTAAAATGTAATACAAATTTGACATAAAAGATTTGTCTCATTTTTATACACCATGTTAAAGAAGCAACAATTTATAAAAATAAAAGCAAATTGGGAACATAAATCTTATTTAATCACAGCGTTAATTTTAGTAGTTTCCATGTATTCTGTACTTAAAGTGCATTATAATGTATCATTTCAATGGCAACGTGAAGGAATTCTCCGGGAATCGCAGCAACATGGCATATTACATTTGCTTTTAATCAGGGAAATTCTTTAAGCTTGTAACGTCACAGCGTGATAAGTATTCCAAGAAGTATATAATATTCATCCATGGTTCAACAATTAATTATTAAAGAAAGAAAAAATAATTAAAAATAAAAAGAACGTGAACTGTTTGGAAAGAGCACGAGAAGTAAAGAAAAAAATCTCGGTTGTTCTATGAATTGAAAGTTGGATATTTTTCTCTCTTGTGTGTTGGTTTGGAGAAATGGTCACCAATCTTTGGCAAATATTTAACTATATGGTTTGTTTAAATACAAGTGGAATTCAGTGTGCAAATAGTGTAAATACAAGTAAAATTAAACTGTATATTTATTTTATAAAACGGCTCAGTTATTTTCAAATGAAATACATTAACGAAGTTTAAAGTAGCCTATTAGGAACCAACAGCGTACGTTATAAGCTTCTTCCAAAACAATCAGAAATTCCAGAGACATTTTTTTTTTTTTTTTTTTTTTTTTCTTCAAAATTATTAGACCATCTTTAAACTGACGACGAATCAACACCAGCCACCGTGTGGCATACTGTACCATTTAGCAAGAAGACCATAATCACTAAAAAGTTTCGTTTTTGTAAGGCAAGAGGGATATGCTGCTGCAGAAACTCCTAGTGGAACATCTTTTAACTATCTTGAGAAACTGATCATCTGAAAGAAAAAGTGATCAAGAATAAGGTTAACGACAAACTCATATCATACAATTTCAGAATTTATTTAAATCTAAAATTGAGATTTTCAGTACAGTATATGTGTAAAAGTTCTGAGTATAATTTATATGTCTAGAATAAAATATGTTTAGTTTGACTACAAATGTTTCAAAGGCATGCATTACCAATAATTCTCTTGATAAATATCGGAAAGCAAAACCCCTGCTTTAATACATATCTTGTGGTAGTAGTTTTTGCATTAAGTGGATCATACAACAATACAACATTTAAATTCAACCTGAAAAACTTTTACGCCATTGGCTGAAACTAAAACATGAATATAGTTCACCGCTTAAGAGGATATACGACTATTAGAACTTCAAAAAACATCGATTTAATTATAGTCTTTTTTTTTTTTTTTTTTTTAAAGTAAATTATTGTAAACTAAGCTTCATTGGGCATGTCTTATTGTTACCTATAAGTTTATTATGTATTTTAGAATAAAATTTAAATTCTGTGGTGAATTATTTAATAATTTGTGTGTTAATAATAAATGTGTTTTTTTCACCTTGCTCGCAGAATATCTCTGAAACTATTTAATATTTTTTCTTGACATTTTCACAGATTATGTAACATATCAGATCCCTCAAATTGAACCTAAATTTGTATCCCGCCCCCTATTTTTCATACAGGTGATACTTAAAATTTTATTAAAAAATAAAAACTTTTTTTTTAAAATATATTTTTAACTTAAATTTGAACAAATTTAGGTTCAGTTTAAGGATCTGATATGTTACACAATCTTTGAAAATGTCAAGAAAAAAAATTAAATAGTTTCAGAGATATCCTGCGCGCAAGGCGAAAAAAACACATTTATTATAACACATAAATTATTAAATAATTCACCGCAGAATTTAAATTATATTCCAAAATGCATAATAAGCTTACAGGTAACAATTAGACATGCCCAATGAAGATTAGTTAACAATAATTTACTTAAAAAGACTAAGACTATAATGAAATCGATGTTTTTTGAAGTTCTAAGGGTCGTATGTCCCCTTAACATACGTTGAAGAATATTGGGTCAAGGTGATATGACAATAAAGAAAACAATAAAATATTTCAAAATGTTTTTTCCCATCTTCCTGACAATGCACTATAATTAAATTTGATATCAATTTTTGAATTTGATTTCATCAAATATAAATTTGATGAATTAATCACATTTTTAAAACTGCTGTTTGTTTAATGTTGATAGTCATCTCTTAAATCAACTGATAATTTACAAATTTATTATTTACCAGTGAAATGTTTTGCTGTTCTAAAAGACTACATAAAAGTGATTTGTATGCCTGAATTACAGCGAGTTTGAATTGAGACTAAGTGTGTATTACGTCGTACAAATGCTACGCTATGGGCAATTTGGGTGGACATCAAATCAGCTCTAAAGATACTCTGGCAATACAATGATATGGAATATTTATATCTTTTTTGATTATCTACGCAAAATGTATATCATATAAGAAATGCCTTAATTATAACGAATTAGATAGGAACAGTATAATTTAGAAAATGTATTCCAGTGAGATAGTATTTGTTGCCAAATCAGATAATACGAATTTCTCAGAAAATTGTCTAATAAAATCAAAACAATATTTTTGAACATCGTTTTTTTAAAGAAAAGGTAATGTAAAAGTATGGATAGAGGTTTCTTTAAATAATAAAATTGACAGATTTATACTGAAATCAGAAAAAACTATATATATATATATATATTGTAGGAAACATGAAAATACAGTTATTTATAACAATTTCATGCTATATGGTTTAATAGTCGAAGAAGATAAAATATGATCTAAAAAGGATAAGGTTATAGTTATAAGGTTATAGGGATAAGGTTCAAAAAGAAAGTTTTATAGATGAACATCTTGATGTCAAAGTCATGCATAGAGTTGAACATATTTCTGTAATTTAAAAATTTTTTGCAATGCGCGGTTCGCTCAGCCCATTTATCCTCAAGATTTAACTAAAACTGATGTATTGAAGCGATGAAAATTATCCATAGACACGGAAAACTTACAGCGGTGGAAATGACGAGATGTTTCCCCAAGCTGAACTAGAATTTCAAGAAATGGATATATAATAAGGCATTTACTGCTTAGATTGAAAGTCATTCTCTGAATTATGACCGTAAATTAATTAAAATAGGTTTAATGAAAGACTTGTAATTTAGATAATGGGTTCAAAAGAATTGCTCTAAACATTAATAGCTCGTGATTAAAAATTAGTCAGTCAGTTATTGCAGATTTTAAATCAACTTTTCTCAAAAAGTAATTATAAATTGAATGGGCTTCACTAGAATTACTCAGTGAGTAATTGCCAACTGTCTTGGATTCACCCATACACTGTAAAAAAATATATCCTATTTGCTGCCAGAAATTCTCTGTAATTTGAGAAAATACGCGTAATTTGCGAAAACATTACGTTGTCCAAATGTATTTTCTCAAATTACAGAAATTTCTGGCAGCAAATAGGACATATTTGTTTACAGTGTAGTGGCGATCCAGAGATACAATTTGATCGCATTCTATCACAATTTGGATCACCCGTGGAGGGGGTAGATCCATCACTTCGGTTAACTCACAGAAATATAACTTTAAGAAACTTGAAATGACTATGGAGAAATTTGTTTGTAAAATTAAATTATATCAAACTATATATACACGGATAAAAAACAACATTATGCTAATAAAATTTCCATTTAGAACAATGGTTATAATATATAGATTCCTCTTTACCAATAAAAACAATTCATACAAAAAAGCATTTTTATCTTTCTTTCGGAGAAGTCTAGAAAGCGGTGTTGTTAAATTTGATTAACGCAACTGTAAAATCTGTGAGATTTGGACGGCTTTTTTCGTCTTTGTTGGAAACAAAAACAATTTCCCGTTTTAATCTCCGTCCCTCTTCTAATTCGGCATCATTGTTTTTCCCAGCTCGCTATCGGTGCGAGAAAGGAAGCTGAGCAACGAGCAGAGGCCCCAGCGCATTCATTGCCTCAACGAAGGATATCCTCTCTTATGTGGATCTGTTGAACCCGTGGCCCGAACAAGGTCACGCGAAATCTGGACAAGAATGTTTCGAGTCGCGATTGTTTTTACTTTGTTCACAGAATACTTTATCATACATGGAATATTAAATCTAAAGCATTCTAAGAGCTATTTTTAGTAGTGGCATCACATTTTCAATATTTCCGAAAGAATTCGGGCTAAAATTAATTGTTGATTTAATGTCTCTGAGCCATTAAGAGTGTACAATACCTAACCTTGACCACAGCCAGTTCATGCTATTTTATGAGGTGATTTTTTTTTTTTTTTTTTTTTTTTTTTTTTTTTACAATTACTCGTTGTTTATTATTATTATTATTTTTTAATTTCGTGTTCACGTTTAGAAAATTGACAACCGTTCAATAATCCTGGTTTTGTAAAAATCTATTTATTTATTTATTTTTAAAATTTAACGCTTTAATTTTGAGTTTAAAAAAAGGAAAAATTAACTGAGTGCACATTTTTTACATATTTTGGCAGGAAAATATACTTCATTAAACGTTTAATGAAATATAAGCATTCGCAGGAAATAATTTTCAACTGCACAGGCGCAAACGCAAACAAAAGTTAGCTTGAATAACTTAATATGCAAATTTATAAGGTAACTCATAAAAAAAATATATAAATATCAATATTAAATATCAATATCAATCTTTATACAAATGAATGCAAACATAGTAAATGTCCAGACAAGAATACCCTGCAGTTATAGGCCATTTAGAGCATTTCCATGCACAGAAATGTCTGAAATATTTTTTATTGCATTTGTAGTGGACCGCCTGTATGTCTTCGAGACCAAAATGTCATAAAAAAATATGTAATAGTTGTCGTCTATAGATGTTTGCCTGAAAAAATGACGCAAAACGGTTGCATTATGGTAGCTGTACTCGATCACAATTCCACCATTGCCTTAACAAAAAACCAAAACCATGGACGAAAATTCGTTGCCATCAGGAAGAACGATTATAAACAGAAGCAATTATTTTTTTATGATGAAGAGCATTTTTTTTTTGCTTATAAATTATAATAATCCATAAATCTTATATTTGGTTATATTTTTTGTCCAGATCTATCAGTGACATAAAAAGAATATAAATTTAGTTAAATCAACCAAATTCTTTTGTTGATATGGTTTCAACAAAAATTTTGCAACCAGAACCAAAATTATTTTATTGTTGACTGAAATTTTACCATAAATGTATTGCTCATTTTATAAAAAGATAATACGTCCATATTTATCGATGAACTGTGCACATGAGATAAATATGCATTTTTATGGTAAAAATACATACCAAGCTCATACGTAGAAAAAAATGTTTTATTGAAACAGCAAAAAATTTGTTAAGTCAACAAAATTCTTTTGTTGAATGGCCTCAACAAAAATTTTGCTACCAGAATCCAAATTACTTTGTTGTTGACTGAAATTTTACCGTAAACGTATTGCCTCGTTTAGAAATGACGATACGTCCGCCTTTATCCACGAATTGTGCACACGAGAGCACAGTTTGATCTAAATTCAAAATAATATTTTATTTTATTATGTAAATATTATATCACTAAAAATATGTATTTTTATCGTTAGTATATATATGCCAAACTCATACATAGAAAAAATTGTTTTTTTGAAACAGCTAAAATGATGTTAAATGAGCCAAATTCTTTTGTTGATATAGCCTCAACAAAAATTTTTCGACTAGAACCCAAATTATCTTGCTGTTTTAACAAAATAGATTTATTCATTAAACCGATATTTGTTTGAATCAGCAAAATTATTTTGTTGATTTAAACAAACAGTTTTGTTGATTCAGGACGTCGTTCGTTCATTGGCTGTTTAGAACGAGATCTATGACGTAGCTTACCAAACTATCCAGTAAAAATGACTGTTCCTTCAACCATATTCTTTTGGTTAATCAAAGCAAATTAGTTTGGTTAACTGTATGAAATTATTGACAAAATGACAAAATAAACCTAAAAGTTAATCAACAAAATAAATTTGGTTTTTTAGATAAAACATTCTTTTCGGTGAACATGTCATGAGCATATTTTTTGTCACAAACGATACAAGTAGCTTTAATAATTTTAGAAGGGTACATGTCATTCGGGTGGTTGGTTGGGTTTTTTACGTCGCACTAGTGCTACGCAATGGACAATTGGCGATGGTGTGGGACTCACCCCTAGAACCATGTCATTCGGACACATTCAAATCTCTTTGCGATAAACATTTAAAGTAAGTTTTAACAATTATGAACTACTTTAATTCAAACTAAATTAATATAATTTTAGGAACTACATTAAGTTAAAAACAGTGCTTTTGCTGTTAATCACATTTTGACAGGACCTCACGAAAATATGAATATTTAGTATTATGAATACATTTATTTGTTCATGGTTTTCATAAATACATTATGATCTCTCGGTAATCATTCTTAGACACAAAAGTTTATGTACTTTCTTTTATTTCAAATAATAGCTTTATATACGAGTATCATTTTTATTAGACCTGTTTTTCGTCCGTAGAAAAATAAAATAAATTCACAAACATCTCATAAAAAAATTGAAAAATAAAACTGCCCCTTTTCTATTACTATAACATTCATGGTACTAAACCAAATAGAAAGCCATTTTTAGGAAACTTGATATACTAAGTTAGACACACCATAATGCAACCAGAATGTAAAAACTTTAAATATCTGATGAAATATGAGCATCTTTATTAAATATTTTTCTACTGCGCATGTGCAAGTATTAACAAAATTTCATTGCATAATTTATTAACGAAATAAATCGAGCTACTTATATTAAAACTCCAAACAAATATCGAGAAAATTTAAAAAAGTTATCATTGATAGTATAAACTGAATTTCAGTTCCTTTCAAAGTTATCTAAAACTATATGGATCGTGTGTGTGTGTGTGGGGGGGGGGGGGGGTGTAATCAAAATTTTTATTTTGATTCAATCAATAGTAATATAATGTTCGTTTATTTTAAATAGATATTGCTAATGTCGCTTATCATTTCTCCCCAAGACACTCTCTCTTTATTTTTTATTTATTTATTTTTTTTTTTAAGATCTGGAAATTTAATAATACATATGAAGGGTTGGGGAAATAGTGTGTGTTTTGCACCAGATTAATATATAGATTGATAAATAACATAAAAATATTGCCTAAATCAATATTAATGTATCGTATTTTTGTGTTCAAAAATATCTTACCAAAGCAGAAAAATAATTGAATGTCTTTTCTCGGTATCAGATTCTGAACACCAAAACACAAGTGGCCCACCAGCGGCCAAGCGGTTCTGCGCTCAAAGCTGGTGGACATGAGGTGTCGGATTCGATCCCAGGTCGCGGTCGTCGGCCTTGCTGTTCGGAGTTTTCCGTGGTTTTCTCCGAAACTTGCGTAAATACGAGCTAGGATCCCTTAGAAAGACCCCCACGGAGGGCGCCCTCTCCTCAGGCCTAGGACCCTAGAGCAGTCAATCGGCCTTAAATCCAAATCCAATCCAATCCAAAACACAAGTATTTTGTACAAGACATTTTGCACATCTTCCAATGGATTCGTGATCATATTGAAAAATGCAGAAACTTAACGGGTAATAATTATAGATTAAAAGATTATTCGTATAATTTAAAATCTTAAAATAGCATTCACAGATCTTAGAACATCACATTTAACTAAAATGTACAATTTACATTCAACCTTATAAATTACACTCGCAAAATTCTTTCAACTTTTCAATTTCATCTTTGTATAGAGTTTGGAATTCTCAGATTTTTTCCCTTTAAACAAAAACCACATACACCAACTTGGTGTCTAGAGCCAAACTTCATAACAGCAAAACAATTTTTAGCATTGGAAATGATTTTCTAAAACAGAAATATTTTCCTATTAATTTTGAAAGCATTTTCTAATATACATTCATTATGAATTATTAATTAATAAATTTTTGTCTAACTTTAACGTTATATTTTAATATAAAGTGTGTCTTTAGTGTAAATATGTCTTTAACATAATATTTTAGCACTTTTTCTCCTTTTTCAAAAGGTATTTTATTTAATGCTATTAGAATAAAAGGTATGACGTGATTAGATCAGCCATCATGGCAAACAAATCTAGATTTTATAAATCCTATTAAAAACGAAAAGTAAAACTATACTAAATAACCAATAACCTGACCTTAAAAATAAATTTAATTTTATTATTTGTAAATTTTTGATAAAAAGAATGTCAAAATAATTTTTTATGAGTTATTCATATTTGTTTACACTGATTTAAAACACGTCTTTTAATGATACAAGTTTGTTGAATTATTTTATTTTGAGAATTTAACCTTTTAAAAACTTTTTTAATTATAATAAACTTTTGCAAATTTTCACAAAACTTTTAATTATGAATCTTCATATTATTATTATTTTTTTTTTTCATAAAAATAAATAAATAAATAAAACTGTGTCTTTCCAAACTGTGTTCTTCTGATTATTAGAATCGTTATACTTTTCCCAAAAACACAAGTTGAGACTTTTTTTTCTGAAAAGAAAGAGAACGACTCATCATGTTTCTGCGAATTAAAAATAGTGGATAAAAAAGAAAAACGACTCAAAAGGCCATCGCTAACAACAAAATAGTGGGTCCACATCTGGTTGTTGGCGCATCCAGTGTTGAGAGTGCCCATTACGTACAATTACAGAGCGGCTTCCGCAATTTCTATCGTCCGGGCCTCTCATGTCGCCCAACGCTTGCAAGTAATGAAATGTGCCCCCTGATTTTCTAACAACTCTGCTTAGAAGCAAGGGACCAATCACATATTGTAACATCGAAGCATGTCTAGTGTCGATGTTTGGAAGTAACAGAATCTGTATTTACATTTTGCATCATAGTGGTCATGTATGGTCCTTCTGTAAAATGTATTTGTAACTTTGCGTTGTGTTTTGATTCTACTTTATTCGCCAAAAGAAAATCTGTGATTTTAAATTACTAATAATCGATAAATAAGCCATTTGAAGATTATGTTTTCTGCTTTTGGCTTTGTATAGTTCTTTATAATATGTAAGCTTTCTAAAGACTGGGGGGGGGGGAGGGGGGAGGAGACGGAGAAAGAGAGGGGAGAGGGAGATATTAAAATTAAATGTTTCAATTTTTAATTATATCGCATTAAAATTAATATATTTTTTTAAGTTCAATAATTTTTATTCATTTAGCACAAATAAAGTACTTTCTGAAAGATTAAAATTATACGTTTTGAAATATTTCTTATTATCCTGTTGTCCTATTTAATTTGGATAACGATAACTATGTGCAATATAACAAGCTCCACAGTATAATAACAACCAATAAGTTTATCATTGTAGAATTAGCTATTTATATTTCTCTAAAAAATTAATGGAATTTTTTTAATCTAATACTTATTTTTATTATTATTATTATTATTTTTTCAGATATGTAATTAATATAATTAGTTTATTATACATTCAAATTTGTTAATTTTTAGAGAAAAGGGAAAAGAAAATAGGGGTTATAATTTAATTCTATAATGAAACTATGTAAACTAATAGATTTTGACGGCCTATATTTACACATGTTTGAAAGACACGTTAGAAGTTTTAAAGAGTACAACAAATATACATTATATTGTATTTAATTTATGATAATTTATTCTAAACAGAATGATATTCCAAGAGCATTTAGAACTAAAAACATTCAAAACTTGAAGATTTCAAAATTTAATTGAAATATTAAAATAAATAAATAATAATAATAACTTTTATTATTGTTATAATTATCATAATCATTATTATCATTTAATAATTTGTTCTTTTTCCCTTTCCATAAGTAATTATAGATTAAATAATTTCGATAAGAGAGTTGTAAAGTTAGGAAAAGATTTCGTAAGAGGTTCGTAGGTCGGAGTTGCGAGGAACCTTAGTTCGGTTAAGAGTCATTTTAAAAAGGTATTTTACGAGTTTAAAGTAAAAGTTTCAGATTTTGCGAAATATAGGAGGTAAGAAGAAATGGAATAAGTTTGTCGGAAGGCAGGTTACGTACGAAATGCAAATTAATGTTACAAAGTATAAAAGGTCGATTAAAAACGATACTCGAAGTTTTTCGTGTGTGGAGAGTTTTTGGAGGGGAGAGGAGAAAGAGTCAAATACCGCTCAGATTATAAAGAAGTACAGTAAAGCTTCCCGCCGTTATGTTGCTGGAAGCATACGGGGTATTATCAAGTTATTTGTCACATTTGTATTGAAGTTATATATATAGTACATTTTACTATAAGTTAAAGAAGTAGCCCCATTCTCCCCTCTCTGAAGAGCTTTAATTAAATATTTGTTAAGTTGAACAATAAAGTTTCAGTGTTTATTTTCTTACACGTATACAACAAGTTCAATTATGAAAGACGAAGGTGCCAATTCATCAGGTTGGGGCCACAATTCGTCACAGAGTTTATCATTTTATTTTGTTGAATCCCAAATGACAATGAAACAAAATTAAGAAGAAGAATATAAATTTAAAAATTTATACGAGTAAGTTCTTAAGCAGCATTTAAGCTAGCACGACGACATATTGGCAATTGTCGCCGCAATGTCAAGAAATGTCGCCAAAATCATGATGCACAGAAACGATAAATTTGTCGCTAAAAATACTTTTATTTTTATTTTTTTATTTTTTTATTTTCATTTTCGATTTATATACTTATGTTTTTAAATTTTGATTTTACAAAATGTCAGTATAAAAGTAGTTTTTTAATTCGAAATCCACACTCTTAAAACAAGCTTCAGTTGTAGCATAATTTGAGTTTGCTATAATGCGTTTTAGCTTTCACACTGCACTCGTGCCTTTATTTTTTTCGTGTTGAAGGTTCGTGTTTAATTACACTGCTCGCCATGAAAATTGCCTCTGACACCATTTCAGCATATTCTTATGTAAAATGACCTCCTGAATCCGAATAGGACGCCCATTTTGCCCTATCACCCACCGTTTTTTAGGAATGGCCCTCTATTTTTTATCACTTTTCGGTGATTTTAGGGCTATAAATTTTATTAGGGCTGTAAATAAATTAAAGTATTTTTCCCGTGATTTATTTAATAGAGGAAAGAAGTAAAACATTTTTACATTGGTTTAAAAATAATCAGGCATTTAAGGGTTAAGTAATAGGAACGAACGCAATATATATATATATATATAAGAATTTTTTTAAAACAAATATTTATGTATATGAAATTAAAATAAAAGTTTAAAGTTAAAACCAACAGGAGAATTACAAACCAATGCGCAAAACTGCTGCAAAAGGAAATGTAAAACTTGAATACAGGAATAATTTAACAAATGAAAGGAAATAATACCCCAAAAAAACACAGAGGTCTTCATCAGGGTCAACCCTGATGAAGACCTCTGTGTTTTTTAAAGCTAAATTTTTAGAATATTATAAGATGCTTGTTAAATATAGGGGGGAGTCGGGAGGGATGGGTGGACGGGACATTGGGTGGATGGGACACCTAAAATTATTCTTAAAATAAACATTGTTTTTAACTTTTGACACTTCCACCAGGTGAAGTAACTACCATAATTGTTGCTATGTATCATTTTAGTTGGAGAACTCTGTAAGTTAATGCAACAAAAAAACTATTTTATAGCACTAAAAGTAAACAATTAAGTTTCCAACGTCACTCACTGATGTCAGCATAATCACTTCTCATATTTTATGTACCTAATAATATAACTTGTATGAAATAGTAGATAAATTAATCCTAAAAGTAGCATGTGTCTAATAATAAATTATTTTTTTGAAAAATAATGAAAAGGGAGGGATGGGACAGAGCAGCTCAGGGAGGGATAGGACATGTAAGAAAAGGAAGAAGAATGAAGATTCTGATACTCCTTAAACAGAAAATATCAAGAGGCAAATGAATGAATAGATGGAAGAAAAAAATGCACGAAACAAATTCAAAATCATGGAAAATAATTGGTGTGGCATTCACACGACTTTTGTTTACCCTTTTAACTTTTAAAAATACTTTATTTACTATTTATGTATGAGGAATTCATTTTCATTCCTGAGCAGTTTTCCTGAACATGGTAAAATATACAAAAGAAATTACACTCACCAATTACAGTTAGGATTTCTTGGTAATATTTGTTCTTGAGATATGCTGATAACACACCCAGACTAGCCACTAAAAACCTTATTAATATTCAAAGAATCACAAAACATATAAACATAACAAAAACTTAATTTTGAATATTTGAACTAAAAAACAGTATTTTCTCTGCTAGAAGTAAAAAAAAAAAAAAAAAAAAAAGATCTGATTGAGCATTAGAAATTTTTTTATTTAAGTGGTACATTATACTCTAATGTTGGATAAAATAGGTGGTATTCGTAATTAATTAACCTTACATACATCGTGTCTTCGTGTCCCACTGTTTTGTTTTTGTCATTTTTCATAGCATGTCTGTATATTATGTATTTATTTTAACTTTATAAATATTTTTATGACTAAGTCAATTGGCTTATAAAATTAGTATTTTAATAATTACCATTAAATTTATATTTTTAAAAGATGTTAAAATGTTTCAATTTGTTTCTCTGAAACTTACAGTGTTGTACCAGTAAAAGAAATTGCAAAAAATATTTTTGGCTAAACTGTCCCATCCCTCCCTACTCTCCCCTATAGATAGCATTTAGGGTTAAAAAAAAAAAAAAATGAATGTGTTTTTAAATATAATTGGAAAACGTTTTATAATCGATAGAAATCACGGTATATTTTAATGTTATAAATGTTATTTTTTTTCCCACATAATTTTTACTTCGACAACCAAGGCTCATGATATTCTAAGGAATTTTTTTTTCCAAAATTACTCATTGCATAATGTATTATTATTACTACTATTTTTTTATCGTGTTTTCCCATTCAGAAAATTCAGAATCATTCAATTTGTAAACATTTTTGAAAAATTGATTTTTAATAATTTTCATATTTTATTTTGTAGCTAAAAATGCAAAAATGCACTTTATTATTTTTTTAAACTCAAAAAAAAAAAAAAAAAAAAAAAAAAAAGAATACCAATTAATTGTTTATGGATTTTTTAAATGTGTAAACAGAGTTAAAAAAAAAAAAAAAGTTATGGAAAACGAAATTTTCCATAGCAAGAGCCTTGACTGTAAACGATATTAGGTATTATCGGCCTCTTAAATGAAAAAAAAAGGGGATAGGGGGGATTTTTTTCGTATTTGTTAAGTTATATAACATATAATTCATTTAAAAATAACTAGAGAAACAAGAATAGTTTTTGTATTTTGAAGAATTTTCGCAAAATTAACAAAAAATTTAAATTATTTCAAATCATTAAAATAGTAATAATAATAATAATAATAGAGGTGTACAAAGAGTTTTTAGATCTGAAAGTTGAACAAAAAATTTGCTGAAATTTTGATTTTTGTTTAAGCTAGAAATAGTCGTATTTAATCCATACATATGAAACCTTTGAGTTTTTCTTTTCACCCTTTTCCACTCACATAGTAGGTTCTTTTAATATATTTCGAATTATAAAAATTTCTTTCTTTTCTTTCTTTCTTTTTTTTAAAATTATTATTATCATCAAACACTATTGCTACGATTGAATCACTAAAAATATTTATTGCAGTAAATTGGCTTGAAGTATGGGATAAAAAACATTACACGACGTTTTAATTAATTAATAAAGAATTATTATTATTATTATTATTTAAGAATGTTAAATTAAATACAAAATCATCCTTTTTTACTGACACTGAATAACCCCACATCTTTGAACACACTCTATCTCAAACTTTGTTATACTTCATAGCTATACATGTCAGAAAGTCCAGTTATGTATATTTGCCCGATTTCTACTTCTTCTTCTTCTTCTTTTTTTTTTTTTTTTAAGAAGAAAGAAAGAAAGAAAGAAAGAAAATAATTCACGTCAGAAATTAACTAAAAAATTGACTCTCAGCTAGCCATGTTGAGAAATATATTTTTATCCTCTAACGTCCATTGGTTTCGTATTGAAACCAAACCAAATATTTAACATTTTTATGCAACAATTTTTCATTCTTTTTTCTTCGTTTAATCGCTTTTTACAATTTTGTTTCTTTTCTGTTCATTAGATAGCAGCACCAATCCAAAAATTTACAAGTGATGTCTCCAAGGAAGCCATATGAAGAAGTCACTTTAAATTCCTTAGGATAAGCAAGTGTATAGATTCTGCTTTAATGATGCACTCGTATTTGATTTTTTTACCTGATGAACGGTCCTGATATTATCTTGACCTGACATAATTCTTGCGAGCACTCCCCCCCCCCCTTTTTTTTCCCCGATTTATAGTAAATTTATTTACAAAGTTTATTATTATTATCAAATTACATTTCTCGAAAGTTTAAAATGCCATTTTTTTTTCTTTTTATATATTTATGATCAACTATGTGTCTAGTAGCCATTTTTTAAGTTACTCTAGCAGTATGAAAGACAATAGTATGGAGTGAAAATTAAAGGATTAAAAGACTAGTTTAGCACTTTATTTAACAATTGAGCATTAAAATACAATTGAATAATAATAATAATAAAAAAAAGTATGAAATCGAATTTTTGGGAGGAATGTCAAAAACACTTAATTATAAGAATGGAACAAATACTTCATTTTAGTCTCAACTCTATGGCACTAGACGCTACATTTAGCCATTTTTATACAAGTAAGGGTTTTATAGTGTATTGTCACTGTTTATGGCTGCTATTTTTCACGATCTTCACATATATTCTAATTAATTTATATGTTAATTCAATGATTTATAATAAATCTTAGAAAAAATATATAGATGATAAAATAAATAAATAAATACTCTGTTTTTCATAATGTGATAATATGAAGTGTTAAATCAATAATTTAGATTATATTTTTCAGCAACCATATATTTAAATCTTAAAATATATTAATAATATACAAAACGAATGGTATGTGAATACTTATTATCTAAGTGATCTGGTATAAGTACTTAGCTATTTACCATTTAAAGCTAACGCCATCTGAATGTCGCGTTACTATTTTACTTTTTCTTTAGAATCATACATTAACTAATTAAACATATTTACAAAGTTTTATTACATTTAACTGGTGTAAATATCAGTAGCTTTGCGCTTTCAGATACGATTACTCTCAAATTCAATATACTCAATAATCAATGATTAAAAAAACTCTCTCTTTAATGTGTATGCCTTCCACCTCCTCGAGGAAAAAAATGCTTGCCGAGAAAAAAATAATTACTTCCCGGTCGAATAAGCAGTTGAAGGATCGATTCTAAACCCATATTCGGAAGCTGATCGCACTGTTTCTAAATAAATGTATTATTTAAATCGATTAATTCTGATAAAATTTCTAACATCTACAGTCGGTGACAACACTAGCAAAAATTACTATGTAAAAAAAGTACACTTTTGTTAAATAAATCCTTATCGAATCATGTTCTTTAGACTGACAAGAAGAGGATTTGACAAGGATTTATTTAACAAAACCGTATGAAGTGCACGTTTTTTACATAGGAATTTTTGCTAGTGTTCGGACACTTTCATTACCGACTGTAGATGTCAAATAAATAAATAAATATATAATAAAATAATACTGCATATATGAATATTATATGTAATTTTGCAATCACACATTTATTTAAAATTTGGTTGAAATATAATAAAATTAAATTAAAAACAGAAAAATTGTTTAGATGTTCTTACGAAATTTTATACAAATATGCCCAATATATATATATATATATATTGCTAACAAAAGTTTAAAGTTTGTGTAATTTTTGGTAGTTTGAGGAGACAAGGGATGTTGGACTTAATTATTTTTTGTTTCATATTCTATTGCTTCTCAAATCAAGCAACTGCCATGAAAATGATTATTTTTAGCGTGTTTAAATGATAAAATGCAATTTTTGGGATATAAAAAGGATCCTCATATGCGAATAATAATGCAAAATAAGGACCAATTTCAAAATGTACCATGCTAATTGTAAGTTATTTTAAAGCTCCAATTTTTTTTACTGCGTGTCGTAGCCTAGCCTGGCCGGTAGAACGCCGAGCTCGTAATTGGAAGTAGAGTTCTACATCGGGTCGGGTAACCCGATTTTACCCGACCTCGACCTGACCCTGAGTTCGGGTTCGGGTCGGGTCGACTACATTTTTTCTTTTGCGGATCGGGTTCAGGTCGGGTTGACTGGATTTGTTTACTGAGGGTCGGGTTCAAGTCGAGTTTTCAAAGAATCGGGTCGACTTGAGAACATCTTTCAAAAAAATTTTGATTGGAAGATTGTGAGGATTGTGGGTTCTAATTGGAATATTGTGGGCTCAATACTTGTGCTGGCCAAAACCGTCGTGTATACTAATGATGGCTTGTGCACGTAAAATCCGTCGTTGCCTCCGTGTTCCTATTCAAATTATACCTCTGGGGGTCACCGAAGCGGGGGAAACATCCCCTCCGTGGAGGATCAAAATTGTGATGGCATGTCTCCGGACCATCCTTAGGGATGCGTCCCAGATCATCACCAATAAGCTCTTGCGCAGTGTTAGTGTGACATTAAACCAGACCAACCAAACTTATTGTACGTCTTTTCGTCTTTTGTATGTAACTCAACACGTCTGTGCATCGAATGTTTTTTGTCTGAATTACAACGTCAGCTACAAACAAAAAGTTTAAAATTTCATGAATTTTTGTCATACGATTGGATTTACGAAATCGTAATAAAGGTAATAATTTCTTGATTTCAAAATGAATGTCCATTTTTGTGGCAAATGCACTGATTAACATTCCCACAAAGTTTTCGAAGGGTTGGATGAAAAGAAATTAGAAAGGAGCGTTATAAGTATAACTATATTTATTCACGAAATTTGGAACACAAGAAAAACAAATTTAAAGTTTAAAACTTTGTAAAATAATAATAATAATAATAATAATTTTAATTAACATTTGAGGAGCTGTAGAATGATATTATTTTAAAATTATTACAGTGTAGCATATTTTGTAATGTCTTGGTATTTTTAAGTACATCGATTCTGATAATTTTTATCATCTCTCGTCCCCTTAAACGTACTTAAAAATTCTGATATAAGTGAAACTCGTGTCGGTTTTAGTTTTAGTTAATATATTGAATTCGTAAAAATATTCAGCTTCTGGTTTTGATAAATTTACACGCTTTTTGATGTTCAAAGAAAGATTTGACCATTTTTAGAAAATCTCTCTCTATGCCTCTGTGTGTGCCTTCGTGTCTTTGCTTTTGCGCGACAACTATTTTGTGGCAACTCAAAAATTGATGCACATAAAGTCACAGAAGTTAATATGTAGTGACACTTTTACATAAATTAGTGCCTATTTACTTTTGGCAAAAGTTTCTCAACAGTTGACGTTGCCATCCCGTTCTATTTTTTTCTTTTCATATTTCCAAATATATCAGTATAGGCCAACATTTTGTATAAATATGTACAATAAAAATTATTTCTAACGGTTTATTGTGAAATTTAAAATATTCCTTTTTAATAGTAACAGTAATTTTTTTTTTCTTTTTTGTTTGTATGTGTAGATACATTTCCCCTCCCCTCTCCGGTCGGACGTACAATAGTACCGTCCAAAAGAAGTCGTTAATACCTTTAAAACAAATAGTTGTGTCAGAGAAATAGTTTCAAACAAAGTTATCGATTTTTTTATTAAAAAAACAAAACAAAACAAAAAAACATAATAAAAAAAAAAGTAGCATTTCCTCGGATGTCGTTTATATTTATGCACATCCGCCCCCCCCCCCCCCAAGTTTAATATAACGCTTTTCTGATATGAAAATCGTCTGTCATCTCCATGGAAAATAGTTTTAATAAATAATAAATTTTGCAAATAATTTGCACTGTATGAATTTGTAAAGTATGGAAAAAAGTTTTGTGATGTCCACTACATGCTAGTTTTATTTGTTCTAGATCATTTAAAAATGTATGAGACCACTTAATCAGGCTCTGCAGACGAATCTCGTAAAATTATTTATCTTGAATATTTGCTCCATACCATTTTTTTTTTAACTGGTGGAAAGTCCCTTTTCCCTAACAGTATAAGTCGAGATGCGCGTCTAGCGTTAAACGACTTCCCACTTAGCGCCGATGAACACAATTCATCGTTTCCCTGCCGCTCTCTCCTTAGATATCGTTCCACAATGAGGAAATCGTTCCGTTTGCACAGATCTTTGCTTGTTTTCTCCGAAGTTCCCGCCGCAGTTAACCGAAAACTCCACTCCATCAAGAAAAGAAACAATAGAGCATACAATATATCATTAGATCAGGGCAAGCGTTTCGCAGTTTTTAAATCTGGACAAATTTCATGATGTCTGTAGTCATTCTTTATATTCTCAACAGAGAATGTGAAGAGAGTAAAATTTGCTGGGTTTTATTTAAAGATTCGTATATAAGGTGACAAAAAATTAATGTAACTTTTAGGTTTAATCGGATCAAGAATTATTTTATTTCATTGTATAAAAAAGTGTATAGATATTAAATAACCCTGCTTATTATTATTATTATTATTTCAAAAATAGGTTGCTGTGACCATTACAAAACTTTCTTGCGTAATTTCGTATATGAATTCCAACAAAATAAGCTATTTATTGGAATGATTATTTATTAAAATTCTTTTTCATGATGAATGCAGGCAATTTTCAGTTTAGAGATGTATAGCATTAAATGTCTAAAGAAAATTGATTTATGCCCAACAGTCGACATTTTACAAACTGCAATTTTCAGTTTATTTTCTCTTTATTTCTTTCTTTCATTTTTTCATTTCATGAAAACTGAAAAAAAAAAAAATAAATAAATAAAAGGAAGAAAGAAAGAAAAAATCGATAACTTTTTTTTTTCAGATTATCAGAGATCTAATGTTTATACATTCATTTTAAAGATATTGACGAGTTCTTTTTCTTTCTTTCTTTTTTTTTTTTTTTTCTTTTTAATATTTCTAATCTATGCTCTTTTGAAAAATATTTTGGTAAATTGAGGCATATTTTTTCAAGGTTTTATGCATTTTTCATAAAATGACTTATAACTAAATTTTAAAAAATGCTTCAGACACAATTAAAAAAATCATTTAAAAAAATTAATTTTGTAATATTCTGCAAAATATCCTTCAAAATTTCCGATTATAAACACAATGAGTATTTTATAAATTTCAAACAAAAAAGAATGTATTTACTTAAACTTTATCTAAACAAAGAGGCAAACAATTTAATAACTGAGTCAATAATTATAATTTCCCTAAGTATAATAATAATAATAATAATAATAATAATAATACACATATTATAAAGGAATATATATATATATATATATCTTTATATATATATATTTCTTTTGTGCGTGTGTATGTCACTGAACTCCTCCTAAATGGCTGGACCAAGCTTAATGAAAATTTTTGTGTGTTTTCAGGTGGATTCGAGAATGGTTTAGATTTACAATTCAGTTCAATCGGATAATTGGATCAAAAGATATTAAATAAAAACTCCATTTTAACTTTAAAATGATTAAAAAGAGAAATATATTTGATGCCAAAATAAACAAAATTCACGTTTATTTATTTTTTTCAGGAAATAAAATATTTTTAATTTCGCGTGATAAACAATAAAAATTAGAAAAAAAAATTAATATACTATGAAAATATTCGCGTGTAAATAAATATTTTCATAGAGATACTTGGTATTAGCTTAAAATTTTTATTTTATTTAGTAGTACTTTTCTTTTCTACAGTAAAACAAAATTTTTCGTTTTAATTGATACTTTATATGTAACTTATAAAGGTTCTTTTATGTTTTCACCTTAATTGTAAACAGTAATAATTTCGAATTTATTAGAATTTTTTATTTTTATTTTGCATATATCATAAAAGTTTTTTTTTTTTTTTTTTTTTCATGGAACAGCTTTAGTTTGGAAAATTTTGAAATTTGGCACCGAAGTAGTTCGGATGTTTCTCACCAAGATCGTCAGTTACGCAATTGAGATAGCCATGTTAATTCATCGCAAAAATGGCCAAAAATATTTAAAGTCGACAAGGGGGGGGGGAGGTTTATACTAAAGCTGTGCCTTTGTATCGTTATATATATATTTTTCTTTTGTGCGTGTGTATGTCACTGAACTCCTCCTCCTAAACGGCTGGACCGAGTTTCATGAAACTTTTTGTGTGTTTTCAGGTGGATTCGAGAATGGTTTAGATTTACAATTCAGTCCAATTTAAATTGTTTATTTAATTAATTTATCACTTATGAATTGTTGTTGATTTTGGAATGTTTCACATTGGATCCGGCAGACTGCGCTACGATCGTAGTATTGAATATTCAATAATACGCAAGCGAAGTGATGACGTCACTGGCCGTCCGTGGATGCAAGAAAAATATTTCCTATGTTAATCGCCCATTGGGTTTTTTGTAAAAAATTACTAAATATCGAGGAAAATTATTTCCCGATTTTAATCATCATATTTGCGTATAGATATGTATTAGTTATCATGTGCATGCGTTAGATTGAGTTGGTTTTGCTGTAAAATTGATAAAATTTGAATTTTTTATCTCAAAACTCTGTCATTATTGGCGGAAAAAAAATATCGCCATATCATCTGGCGAACATATTTAATTTCTTTCAAAAATAATGGTTATTTCAACAACTTATATTAAGAGAGTAATGAATAATATGAAACAATTTCGTACAATACATATTACGAAAATATACATCTGGCATGTATATTTTCTTATTACGTTTTTGATCGCCAAATACAAAAAACGCCAAGGAAGACAGAGTTTTGAAATTTAAAATTAAAATTTTGTCAATTTGTGAGCAAAATAACTCAATCTAACACATGCATACGATAACTAATACATATCTACACCCAAATACGGGGATTAAAATCGAGAAATAATTTTCATCGATTTTTAATATTTTTTTTTATAAAAAATCCAATGGGAGATATAAAGAGATCCAATAGGAAATCTTTTTCTTGCATCCACTGACGGTCAGTGACGTCACACTTCGCTTGCGTATATTCTATTGTAATTCCAGTTTGTCCCGACAGTTGGTGCTGCGATCAAATCCAGGAAAATATTTTGTAACTTCGTGTTATTATTGTTATACAAAAAATTGTGTCCTAATTGAAATATTACATCAAGGTGTAATTAGTGTTTGAAGAGTTTTGAAGTGTGCATAAAAAACTATACATTTTGCCAATTTGGTGCGGAATTGGAGTGAGTATTTTATATAATTTTCTATCAAATTTACACGCGCGTTGATTAACAACCACCCTAACCTACAAATTTATTTGTGTAGCTAATTTATCATATTTTATTTATTTATTTTTTGTATGGAACACTTTAGTATCGGATCCTTTTGGCAAAATTTGAAATTTCGCACCGAAGTAGCTCGGACGCTTCTCGCCAAGATCTTTAGTTCCACAATTGAGATAGCCATTTCAATTCATCGCAAAAATGGCTTAAAATATTTAAAGTCACCAAAGGGGTCCTAATTTGTGGCTTAGATTTAGAAAATCCGTGCTTTTCTCACGGCCAATTATATGTTGCGTGTTCCAGGGTTGGAAAACCTTCGAATTTGTTTGTTTATACTCCTCAAGGATTAACCAAAAATATTGTACATCCAATGGCATTACGGTAAATTATGTTTTTGTAGATTAAAAAAATATACCTGTTATAAAATAAATTGAGTTTAAACTTTTTCACCTTTAATTAAAACGAGTTTAAGTTTTTATTTAATACGAACTCTACATTTCACTTCGCTCATACTATACACATACTCACATGCATCGATTGATTGAATTGTGATAAATGTACATGTAATGATGTTAGATATTGTAATAACTTTTTGATAAAAATTTTCATCAAATCG
Source organism: Salticus scenicus (assembly GCA_963930645.1). Classification (NCBI taxonomy): domain Eukaryota; kingdom Metazoa; phylum Arthropoda; class Arachnida; order Araneae; family Salticidae; genus Salticus; species Salticus scenicus. The sequence goes on from OZ005659.1 coordinate 73,346,101, forward strand.
GTCCAGAATGTTACAGCTTATTCAAAAAAGACGGAATTTGTATGTGAAATTCGTTGCTATCAGAGATTCTCTCATAAATTGAAATATTTGCCGTATGAAATAAAATTTTGTGCTGTTCTACATTCAGCGGTGGTTTTAAATAACAAGTAGCAAGTAGAAAGTACCAAGTAGCAAGTAGCAAGAAGCAAGAAGCGAAAATTTCGGTAATTATGTCTTTTACGTTATAATCGGAATTCACAGTCACCGTTCACAGCGCTCCATACCTGTTTCACTTATATACCACATCCTTACACACTTACAATAAGTTAGTTATTTTTTTCTAGCAAAATATTCTCTAGAAATAATTTATATGACAAAACAACGTTTGTCGGGTCAGCTGGTATATATATATATATATTAAAAAAATATAATATTTCCTAAATAGCTTTTGTTTCATTTTTATCTTCTTTTATTTTCTTTTATTTCGTTGATATAGTAGATTTAATGCTTAAATTTAATCTCAACATCTAGGAAATATATTTGATAATGGAATTCGTGTAATTTAAGTTCCCATAGTAAAGTAAAACTATCTCTACTTTTAAGAACGTTCCGCCAAATACCCTTTACAGCAGTTTTTATAAAGGTCTGTATTATTTTCAGTAAGAACTGTAATATTTTTCTTTATTTTGTCTTTTGTAACAAAATGATAATTTAACAGTGTCCCTCTATGATTATAAAAAGTTAATTTCACGCAAAAGTGCGCAAAAAGGCCTTTTTGCGCACTAAATTTACTCTTCAACTAACTCGACTATTTTTAGCGTTTTTTTTTTTTTTTTTTTTTTTTTTAAGGAAACATATCAAATAATATAACACATTATATATACAAAAAAATTTCATACAATTAAAACGGAATATTTAAATTTAAAGGAAGTTAAAAAGGAATATTTAAATTTAAAAATATGTAACCAACAGATAATTTTAAATTCTTATAATTGTCATGTCTATCACGTTATTAATTGTTACTTTCCGAACGTATGTATGTGTGTGCGTGTGTATGTGTGTGAATGAACACGATAACGTCTAAACGCTTTCTTCGAATGAGCTGAAAGTTATACGTATGTTATAGGTCTCCATAGTATGAACCCCATTGATTTTGGGGAATCTAGAACTTGTACTGTTTTTACAGGGACACAAAGAACAAGTCTTTATCATTATGGCTTAGGGTCCCAAATTTTTTAATGTGCGATAGCGTATAAATGTCTTATTTAATTGAGTTGAAAATTTATACACATGTATAGGTCACAATTGCATAAATTGTGCAGATTTTGGTGAATCTATAACTTTTTTTTTTTTTTACATAGACACAAAGAAAAATTCTTTACCATTATGCCCTATGGGCCCAATTTTTTAAAAGTGCGATAGCTACTAAACGCCTTATTCATTTGATCAAAAATTTATGCACATGTTATAGGTCACACACTGTTAAAAATTTCTGTAAACTTAATGCAAACATTTATCCAGAGTCTCTGTAAATTTACAGTAATTCTTAGTTAAAAGTGACTAATCGAGATTCTGAATCTTTATTCTGTAGTTTTACCTAATTTTGTCATTTAATTTTTTAATTAAAATTAAAACTGACTGTTTCTACTTTAGATAAAGCATTCCAAGTCCGAAATATATACTCATCAATAATTAATTAAGTTAATATTAAATATTAAAATGAATGTATAAAATAAGTTTTTTAACATCTCCGTTTATTTTTCTCTGTAATTTTACGTAAGACTTAAAATAATAGATTACACAGAGTTTTCTGCTGAAATTTTTAACAGTGCAGTATAAATTTTGGTAGCTCTAGCACTCATATTTTTTTTTTTTTTTTTTTTTTTATAGGGGCACAAATAAAATGTTTTTTTTATCATTATGGCCCCAAATTTTTTAAAGTGCGATTGCGTCTAAAATCCTTATTCAATTGAGCTGAAAATTTATAGGTCACTGTCACATGTTGTTATAGGTCACTGTCGCACGAACTGTATAGATTTTGGTGAATCTAGCACTTACAGAATTTTACAGGGACACAAGGAAAATTTTTTTTTATCATTATGATCTACGTGCTGAAATTATTTGAAGTGCAATACTAAAAATTAAACAATGTACTATATAGCGAAAAATATTCAAACACACTATTATAATATTCACTTTTGTTTATTTAATGACTTCTCTTATTTTATTTACACAACCATTAATTACTTAATGTTTGGAAAGTCGAGCGGAGTCACTATAGATTTTTTTAATATATACAGTACCCGCCGCTTATTAAAATCACATTCGTTCTAAGCCAAACTGATTTTATTAAGCGGCTGATTTTATGTATCCTGCGAACGTTTCTGCACTCAAGATAAAGGTATTTCATCCCTGAATATTGAAAGAAATTTCAAAATGTAACGAATAATGGAATTAATAAGCAATATTAATTGATTTTGACTGATAATTAATTGTTCCTTCAAAATAAGTAAATTAAACACATCCCAAATTCTGAGGCGCTTTCCTTTCAGGAAGATCATAATTACTTTCCAAACATTTCACGCTTTTCTCTCTTAAATTTAAATTATTTCCATTTGAATCTCCTGCTTCTTAATTATTTCAAAATAAGAATTAAAAATTGTCTTTTAATAATTAAAAAAAAAAAAACTTATAATTTGCTAATCAAATCAAATTTGCCTTATTATCGCACTTTAAAGAATATGTTCCTTGAAATTATTACTAAGACTAGTATGTTGTGGCCACCACGAGACTTTCTTCTATATTTTCCTATACAAATTCACTCAGTAACAATAATAATAATAATAATAATAATAATAATAAAAAAAAAAAAAAAAAAAAAAGTGGGACTTTGACAAAATTTTGGATAAAATGTGAAAATTATTCTACGTTTGTCAAAACACGGAAACCGTGGGACTTTGAAAAAATTGGGGGAAATATGCAAAAATTTGTTTAAGTTTGTCAGAACACGAAAACCGTGGGAGTTTGATAGAATTAAGGGGAGAGAGAGAGAAAAAAAAAAGTGGGACTTTGACAAAATTTTGGGTAAAATGTGAAAATTTGTTAAGGTTTGTCAAGACACGGAAACCGTAGGACTTTGACAAAATTAGGGGAAAAAAGCAAAAATTAGTTTAAGTTTCTCAGAACACGGAAACCGTGGGAGTTTGATAAAATTAAGGGGAGAGAAAAAAAAAAAAAGATTTTTTTTTCTAAGTTTTTTTTCGTAAAAAGTAAAAAAAAATCGATAACTTTGTTTTAAATTATCACTGATTTATAGTTCAACCATTCGTTTTAAAGGTACTGACGAGACCTTTCGAAAGATACCCATCTTGAAAATTTTTGCCCTATATCACCCTGTTAAAAATTTAGAAAAAGCGGGATGGCAACGCAACCTGTAAGACGATTTTTACCAAAAGTTGATAGGCACTAATTTATGTCAAGGTGCAACCACATACCAATTTGTATGAAATTCTGTGCAGTAGTTCCAGAGATACAGTGTCCGCAAAATTTTGTCACACACACACAGACAGACAGACATTTTCTAAAAATGGTAAAATCGTTTTCTACAGCTCTCAAAACGTGTAAATCCATCAAAAACCCGAAATCGAAAATTTTTACGAATCCAATACTTTCTTCTATTAAAGATAGAAGAAAGTAAGAAGTGATGGGGCTTGTTTAATTTGTAACTATGCTGCAATTGTAAAATTTTTGTCAAAGAGTAGAAATAACGGAGAGATTGCTGTGTTTTATTTATTTATTTATTTTATTTCCTTTTATTTATTTATTTCAAAAATAGAAAATCGCAGTGTAAATAAAAATGTGTTTAGTGTGCATAAATGACATTTTTGCTGCTGCAGAGATTTTTTTTTTTTTTTTTTTTTTTTTTTTTTTTTAGTTTATTAACCGACTGTTTTAAAAGCAGTTCATATTGATTTGATTCCGGTCCTTGAAATTTGATCAGCTTAAGCGGCTGACTTTATTAACCAGTGAATTTATTAAGCGGCGGTTACTGTATTTATTTATGAAAATTTTTGAACTTTTAAAAAATTGCATATCAGATGAATGTCCTGTTTCTCTAAAATAAAATTTCTGAACTTCAAATGTGTATCAATTTAGAGCAACTGAGTCACTGAAATCATGTCTGCTTTTCACTTTCTCTTACCCATAGGGTCGAGAAAATATTGTTTTAGGGTCAAATTTTTGAACGTGAGTTTTTGTTATATTTGCATGTTCTGAGGTCCCCTGAATACGAAAATCATGTTTTTAGCGAATGGTCTGTGAGTCTGTCTGTCAGTGTCTGTCCGTCTGTGTGTCTGTTATCAGCATATCTCAAAATATCTAGTGATTTCTATCGATTATAAAACGTTTTCCAATCACATTTAAAAACATATTTATTTTCCATAACCCTATATATTACCTATATATTTAACAAGCCCCTTATAATATTATAAAAATTTAGAATTGAAAAACTTATAACAACGATAATTGCACTTTGATCAATTTCCATTCATATCCCATAATGTATTTGAATTGTGCATTTGAACAATTAAGGTCAATTCAGCGGAAACCAATATTTTTAGTTTTTTACTTTCTCTTACCCATAAGGTAGAGAAAGTATTGTTTTAGGGTCAAATTTTCGAAAGTGAGTTTTTGTTATATTTACATGTTCTGAGGTCCCCTGAATACGAAAATTATGTTTTTAGATAATGCTCTGTGAGTCTGTCTGTCAGTGTCTGTCCGTCTGTGTGTCTGTTATCAGCATATCTCAAGAACAATTCGTAGCAGAAATTCCAAACTTGGTATTCTAAATCTGTATCATATAGGGATGTTACAGTAAGCTTTTCGTCGTGATGAAGGAAATGATTTGTGTACAGGGACATTCAAAAGTATTCAAATACATTACGTCTATGGGGGAAATTAGGTAAGTAGAGTTTAACATCTATAGACTGCACTAAACCAAATGAAACGAATATATATTTCTGTAATAGAGATAGTCAACTGCGAAAAAAATTTTGTGTATGTAGGAGCCTCACCTCCCCCCCCCCCTGGGGGGAAGTCCTCCCTTGAGGGGAGTAAATTTTCATGATGGGTATGTTTCAAAAGAGCTCGTCAATAACTTTAAAACGAATGGTTGAACCATCGATCTGCGATAATTTAAAATAAAGTTATCGATTTTTTCTCCTTTTTAACAAAAAAGAAAAATATTTTTTTTTTTTTTTTTAATGTAATATTGAGAATAAATTCAACTTTTTTTAGATATTTAGTGTTGTACTATTTCTCTAATATGGAAATCGTCTGTATTATCATAAAAGATATATTTTTTTTAATAATAATTTTAATAAATAACTTTTTAAAAACATAATTCTTTTTAATAACCGAATTAAATGTTATATAAACGTAGGTGCATCACACAGAACTAATTATCATATAAAACTCTTCCGAAGCCTAATTTGAATTGTTTAACATAATTTTACATAACAGTACTCGTTATCTTACCTCTTAATCTCCAACCTGTATTTATAGTATTAAATTTCAGGGTAAGAGAAAGTCGTGTGAGTGACACACCAGATTATTTTTCACGTCTTTCACGCTACATTTTTACCTTATTAAGTGTTAATTATTTTCATCAAATTAACAGTTTTCTATTATTTATAAATAGTATACACACAAGTATCGGCGCACCAAATTCTTTAAAATAAATTTGTATTCAGTGAAATCTCGATTATCCGCGAACGGTTTTTGCGCGATTTTCATCTTCCTTCGCTTTTTTGCTATTATAAATTACAATGGATTTAAACAATAACAATTTATACAATTAGGTATACAATTAAATTTTTAAATAAAATAAAAATTTAAGACTAAATATCAAGGATAATATATAAATCAATTTCGCGGATAATCGAGAGTCTATTGTATATACATTTGGCCAAGAATGCTCTCTTATGCATAGCTCCTTACATATGAAATTAATCAAAGCAGAAAAACTGAAACTGAATAAACAAAACTGCACCTATATTCATGCTTGTGATTTAATGTGAGTGTTTCACTTTTTAGGACGAGGGGGGCCGCTCACCACTATGCGGTGGTTTTAAGCGTTTTCAACCTTTAGAGAGTTAGAAATATCTTTGTATTCATTAATATAACAAAGCGATATCTTTCAAATATATGTCATTTCAAAAGTTGCTTATAATTTTTGCTTTTCATCTTCTCTTGTTTTCTTAATGAAGTAGATGTGTTTGCTTAAACTTAAATTTAAGAAATAAGAAAACTATTTGTTAACTGAGTAAGCAATTAAATTCCGCATAATACACTGTAAAAAAAAAATTCATGTAAGATTATGGGAAAAGCCCAGCAGCAGAGGTTCCAGACGAAACCCGTAAAAAAAAAAAAAAAAAAGAAGAAGTTTAGACCGTAAATTAAGTACATAATGGCATTAAATTATGTTACATGCCCGTAAAAAAATTATGTCCGTAAAAACTTTTATTTTTTATTTTTAACGGGCATTGACTGGAATCTCTGCTTTCGCCCGTAATCTTATGGGATTTTTTTAAACATTCATATCCATATAACATATCCATAATATAAAAGAATAATTGAATAATAAATGAATAATATAGATGAATAACATATCCATAATTCAAAAATATTTCCATTAAAAAATTTTAGGGTATTTTCAGGCCTCGCGGTGCTTCTAAAATTTTACACTCATTTTATTGCATTGTAACCATTATTTTAAATCAATACTTTTTTTTACATAATGCTTACATATGTTTAGCATTAAACCATCGAAGAAAAAATTCTCATTGACGATAGTGGTGGCAATATAATAAAACGCAACTAATATTTTAGGAGAGTTGTGAGGCCTGCATTTTATGTAAGGTCATGTTTAATTTTGAAAATTAACTACAATAATTTCCTTTATTTTGTATATGGTAATTAAGTATTAATTTAATAGTGTTCATGAATAACATCGTAGAACAGAAATAACTGAAACAACAACAACAACAACAACAACAACAACAATAAAGTACATTGCATCATATTCATGTTTCTGATTTAACATACGTGTAACTTGTATAATACACTACTAGAAAAACTTAGAGAATATTGCGATTTTTACAAGAAACATCCATCGACACGTTTAACAAATTGAATGAAAATAGATTCTTTTATTAGAAAATTATAACGTTTACAATGTTGGGAATATGAAAATTTTGTCTGTGACGTAGAAAACGAAGTGTTGTAAATAAGGAGTGTAAAGCCACCTGCAGTATTCTTTCTGTATGAGCAGATTAAAAATAATGGACAAGCATTGAATGTTTATAAACAGGGAATACGATTGTTTTAGGAACATTTCTTAGGTGTATCGAGAGCCTGAAGGGCCATCGGTCTTTGATGCGGCTCAAACGTAATCTGTTATAGTGGAAACGTTATGGTTTCTCAAAGTATCTTTTCTAGGCTGTAAAAATCAGTTTGTGGAAACTGGAAATGTTTTCCAAAGATTGGTACAAGTTTGCATGACTGCATCAGCACAAATGAGGATCGGTATTTAGCACTCACGGCCAGAATAAACGGCATTATGATCGCTATTTTATTGCAACAACCTATTCAGAGGGCTACTGGTACCAGAGTTCTGATTCAAACTGTTCGTAACTGATTCCATCATGTGGGTCTGTATGCTTGCAGACCTATGGTTTGCATTTCTTTGGCAGTGAACCAGCGTGCTGTCCACAAAAGATGGGCAAAGGAACATCTCAGATGAGGATGAGATGAGTATGGAGCAATGTGCTCTTCAGAGACGAGTCTCTTTTTAACCCGTTAGTAGTCGCTAGTTGGTCGATTTGCCGCCCATCTTTTAGTATTGCCAGATTTTTTTATTCAATAGCCACCAAAAAGTTTTAGAAGTGGCATTTGATATACATAAAACGCGAACAAAATCGAAGAAACGTCGGTCACATCACTTCTTAAAATTATTGGTGACAGTTAAATAAAAAGTGCGCAATCTGTAATAGGTGGCGCTGTCTATAGCGACTACTAACGGGTTAATGTTTACATTGATAATCGGCGGATTCTTATCTGGAGATAACCTGGTACTCAGAATAATCGTGCATTTGTGCATAAAAGTGTCCGATTTAGCGGCGGAGGCGCAGTACTAGTGATGATCTGGTCCGATATTTTTATTAATGGATGCATGGCTCATCGATATTTTATGCGATCATCAGACATACTCTGATCCTTTACACTGCAGCAATCAAGAAGCAGAGAAATTCGTTGTCATGGATGATAACACCAGGCCACATCATGCTCATATAGTGGACCACTTGCTTTTGGACGAAGGAATTCTTTAAATGGATTGGCCAGCATTTTCTCTGGATACGAACTCAATGGAACACGTTTGAGGCAGACTAGGGAGAAGAATTGCTAGTCTTTCATCACCCCCAGAAAAAATTCAGCAGATGGAAAGCTCTCTTCTACAAAAGTGGGAGAGAATTGTGCAGTTTTTCTTGATGACTTCATTGATTCCATGTCTCGTTCGTAGGTGTGCGTCATTTCTTTCGGTAAGGGATCAGACTAATCACTCTCTGAAACTCCTTTCTATTCAAGAAATTATATGCGTTTATTTTTAATAATATGCACGCATTGTACATTTTTTGTTTACCGTCAGATATAATAAAAAGAATTAATTACTGCTTAAATCGTTGATTTTTTCCTCCCATATTTTACAAAACTTATACATTATGTATCAGTCAAGAAAACATTTCCTCAGCCGCAGGTTCTTTCCAAAATTATGATTTTCCCTAATATTTTTGAATTACTCATAGCGCAGTACTATAGTGCGACGTTAAACCCAACCAATCCAATCCTTAATAATTTCGGGCAGTGTACTTTAGAAATATCTTGGTATTCATTAAGCAAGCAAAAAGTCATTTTCCGAATCGGTGTCATTTAAATGGTTGCTTATAAACGTTTATTCCCCTAATTCTTATGTACTTACTGTCATTCACTACGGTATGTTTGTGAATCTCAAGCTAATAAAAAAATACGCCTCCATTTTAAGGTAAATATAAGCTATTTCATTTGTCTCTCTGTGGCTCAGGTGGTTAGAGAGCCATGTTAGTAACGCGGTGGTCAAGCGCTCGATACCCCGAAGGTCCGGAGTGTTGATTTTTGCAGATAATTAGTAGAAAAGATGTCAATTGATAAAAGAATTTTTTTCGTTGACTACACAGTATCCTAAGAATTTTTGAAGAGTTTTTTTAAGAAGACTTTTTTTATGTTCGAATGCTGAAATTTAAGACAAAAATTTAGTATTCAAACATAAAAATGTTTTATAAAAATTAACTCATCGATAAATTCACAAAGTAGTACACAAACATATTTAAAATAATTTTTAAAACTCAAAATTAAGAAATTGTTTGCAGGGAGCAACATTGTATGCCTATTTTTATAATTCTAAAACAATTATGCAGTTATTTACAAAAAAAACAAAAAAAAAGTTTTTATGCATATTTACGTTTGTAATGACCAACAGATGGCACAACGAGAGCAATAGCTAATAGCCAATCATAGCATTGCATCGGTCAATGGAAGTCTTCAAATATTTTTGTATTAAGGTGAAATTTATCATTTCACCTTAACACAAAATATTTTGCAAAATCATAACTTCGAAAAGATTTATGTGATATAACACATTAAGAATTTGGGTTTTAAAAGTTTTTTTAAATAGATTATTTTTCATCTTTTTACTGTTTCGTTTAATGAAGTAAAATATATTTGCTTAAACATAATATGAACGCATAGGAAAACTATTTGTTATTAGCTAAGTTAGCAATTTAATTTTCCATAGTAAACTAAAATTACAACCAATGTAAAAACATCGCCACTAAATATGCGTTAGGGCATTTTAAGTAAGGTGTTGTTCAATTTTCATCAAAAACTGTAATAGTTTCGTTTATACAGTCTATAGTAATAATAATAATAATAATAATAATAATAGTAATAATAATGATGATAATTATTAATAGTGTTCATGTAAGATTATAAAAAAAAAAAGAATGTAACATCGAAAAAACAAAATTTAGAGATATCTTTATATTTATTAATTAAAGCGAAAAGATTTTTCCAAATAGCTGTCATTTCAAAAGCTGCTTAATAATGTTTATTTTTTATCTTCTCTTGTTCTGCTTAATAAAGTAGGTCACGTTTGCTTAAACTTAATCTTAACAATTGAGAAAACTACTTGAAAACTGTGTTAGCAATTTAATTCCGCATAGTAAAACAAAACTACCTCTAGTTCAAAAACATTTCCACTGAGGCAATTTGTATAAGATTATGTTTAATATTTTTCTTAAAGTTGTAATATTTTCCTTTACTTGGTCAATGATAACAAAATGCTAATTTAACACTGTTCATATAAGATCATAAAACAAGAAAAAGATTATCTTTATATTCATTAGTAAAACAAAAAAATATTTTCTAAATAACTATCATTTCCAAACTGCTTAATAATGTTTACTTTTTATTTTCTCTTGCTTCATTTAATGATGTAGAATGTATTTACTTAAAAATTATCTCAACAAATAAGTGAATAAGACAAGTTGATAATCGAGTCTGTAACTTAATTCTGCATAGCAAAATAAAACTACATGTTGAAAATTAAAAATTTTGTTTAGTTATTAAGATCTGCGTAAAACGAGCTTGTTTTTAGATGATGAATGTTTTTATAAGCTTATACCTATTTAAAATGAGTCCATTTCTATTTTGTGCTAACAAGTTCCATTTCAAATAATGACATCCTGTTATAAAAGCATTTTAAAATATTTGCATTTTGCCTTTTTATTTTATCTTTATGCTAGATAATTAAGAAATTTTTTTCTGAAACCAGGAAAAATAATAAAAAATCGAGTTCATGCATATTAAAAATAGACAGTCGTATATAAGATTTGCGGAAAATTTTCTCCCTCATTTGTTTTAACTTGCACAGTTTATTTATACACGTAAAAGTTAATGATTTGTTTTAAATCTAAAGAAACTTTTATAAATTCACAAATTATGTACATAATTTTAATTAATTATTTTCAATAATATTTGGTTAACAGTTAATGACGAGCCTAGTATAGCCTTTAAGTACGAAAAATATACATATACATACTTGACAACCATCTCATTATGAACCGTACAATTTTTAGTACCCGCCGTTTTTTTCACACCAATAATTTTTAGAGTAATTTTAGTCTTATTTAATCCGCGTTTGTAATGATCGATAGATGGCACTTTTTCAGCTTTTGTTGTTAGTAAACATAATGGCCACGTGTATTAATTTGTGTTCTATTTGTATTACTACTTTAATATTCGTGCTATAATTTCTCCGCCATTACATCATGGAAAACTGATTGCTTTTGGAAAAAATATATCAGTTTATTCAACGTTCGATCGGAAGTAGATTTTTAACTGAAGCTGAACAAATATTAGTTTCAAATCATCTGATTAATTTTTTACTTCCATTAGCCGAAGCAACTAAAATTTTAAATTTGTCATTTGGAAATAAATGGAAGCTTAATTCTGGATTTTTTTATTTTTGGAGTTACACTGAGGCACACAACAGTAAGTGTTATCTTTTTTATCGGATTTATTCATTTTTATTCAATAAATATATGTGAAATTAAATATCGGCAAGCAATGGCGTCTAGATGAATTCAAAAGCTATGCATGTTAATTGTAATTTCACCTTAGCCCACCAGAGGGCGAGCATTTCATTACAATCGCGGATCGTAACAACATTTGGAGAGAATAACTCTAAAAACATAGTAGTGTGAGAAAGGGGGCGTTAACAATTGTACGGTTATTAATGATATGGTTGACAAGTATGCATATATCATTTTAAAAAAAAGTTGACTTAATTTTTTTTTTTTTTTTTTCATAACACTTGAGAAAGATATACATAAAAAAAAGAGGCAAAATTTATAACCTAGCTTATAACAGGATCAGGTGTAATGCCAATATTAAGCCCTTCCATTACTATGATCGTTATGGAATTCTTGAAAAATAATCTTCATTATTACAGTAGACCCTCGTTTGTTCGAGGTAATCTGGACAAAGTACCTCGGATAATCGAAAACTCGGATAACACGAACTCTGTCGTAAATCGGTGGAGAAACATACAGAAACGTTTAAAATGGATGAAAACATAGTCATTGAAGTAAAATATTACATATATCACATATTTAAATGTAGTAAGTTAAAAATTCAATACAATACATACATATATAAATTATAAAATACAATGATTTATAGTAAAATTTATCAATAGCCATGCTTCCTGCGAGGCATGGCCTTTTCGGGATTACCTCGGTTAACCCGGAACTCGGTTAATCGGGGTTCGGATAACCGCGGCTCTTCTGCAGTAACTTTTTTAAACGTTTAATTAATTTCATTTACATCTAAGATGTTATATTTACACTTTTTACATCCAACGAAATAATAAAACTAAGGTAAAGACACCAGTGTTTGCCCCCTAACATTTGCACCAGTGTTCGCCACCCTCACAAAAGTTAAAATAACTGTTAAGTAACAGCTATGATTTTGAATCTGCTCGAGCTAAATTCTCTGGTTCTAGGGAATCCAGCGCGGGCGGGATTCAAATTCATTGATGTTATTATGGGGGTGTACACTGGTGTGTCTTTACCTTATGTCTTTTTGTTTGGATTTTTAATTATAAGTACTTTCAATTATAAACCAAATTTCGCGTTTCTCGTATGAAAATTTACTAAGAATGTTGTTACATTTTGAAATATGCAAAAATAAAACTTATTATTTTTTTAATTGAAAATTTTATTTAAACGACAAAGAATAACAATTACATAAGCCAACATCTAACTGTATCTAAAAGTATATATTAAATAGTGTAATATATTTACGCCTAATTAAATATAACTATATAAAGTAATACTTTTCACTTTGTTCTATATACCGGGTACCAGATAAGTCTGAGGATATTTTTAAAATTCTTAAAAATTGAAGAAATTAGTAGAATTAAACTCGGTTTGCCAAAAAGTTATTCTCGTGTAGGAAATTTCCTTTTTCTTTCTTTCTTTCTTTTTGTAAAGAAATATGATTATAATTAAAATTTTCGTCAATAGAGGACGCTCGACGAAAGTAAATCCTATGCTTCCATGAAAAACTATATTTATTTGCTAGGCCAGCAAATGTTTATACAAGCACACCACTCCTAGTCTATGAGTCCTTCATCAGCAAAAGTTACAGTTTGCAGAAGAGATACAACACCGCTAACTGCAACTTCAGTCGGCGATTCTAAAGGCCAGTTTCGACTTGGGCTCAAGATCAACGCTCAAAACGTCATTAATCACGCTTCCGACACAAAGAGCCAAATGTCTTGTCATCAGTTGTAGCCCTTTCTTATCAGATCGCGCAGTTAACTCAAAGGAAAGCATGCAAAATTGACAAAGATATCTGCCTCCCGGCCCCTCAATTATCTCAGCAGGGGGTTAGAAACAGCCCGTCCGAAGGCTTTGAGCTCCTGTGAGCTAGGCTCATCAGATCAAAGGATTCTGAATAGATGCCGCGGAATGAGCGCAAATGGAAACCGGACTTTAGCTTGGGTAAAGGAACGTTACCAATAACTCTTTTTAAACCAATGCCAGCATCGAAATTTAAACTGTAACTTTACGTACAAGCAAGTAGGAGAGAAAAATCAGAAATAAGGTATTAATCGTAAAACCGTGCACATTATAGAATTCTAATTAGCACATTGCTTATTACGCATCTGTACAGCGCCTTCTATCGGCGAAAATTTTAACTATTCTTTTTTTCTTTACCAAAAATAATCCTCCTTCACGTGAATAACTTTTTCGCAGCCCGCTTTCAATTCTATCAGATCCTTCAACGTTTACGAATTTTAAAAGTATTTACAGAGTTATGGCATACCCGGACATTCGTGAAAATTCCCCAAACTACGGTTTTTGATTGATTTACACGTACTGAGATCCCCTGAACATGATTTAACCATTTACAGAAAATTCCTGTCTGTCTGTGTGTCTGTATGTGCATAAAAATATTTTGTGGAAGCCGTATTTTTCGTACCAATTAACGAAATTTAACCAAACTTGGTATTTAATTTGACTTAGATGTAAAATGGTTCTGATTATATTTAGAGATCAACCGTTCAGCAGGTGGCGCTGTCATACCATTTTATCATAATTTTTAATATGGCAATATGGAACAAAATTTCGTATAAAAGTACATAATAAAAATTATTTTTTAACATTTCAAAGTGAAATCTTAAGTGATAGAGGAACGATGGGGAATACGGAATAGTCGGGTAAAATGGAGTATCGTTATATCTCACCTGCACGGTGCTGCAACCTATCGGCAGCACGTCATAAGTCCTCACTGGCCACAAACATGAACTGAGGCTCCTATATATACGAGCTGGCGCATCAGGCATTTTGTTGCCTTAGGGTTGCCACATGTACCCAGTGCATTCCATTGATAAATAAATGGCAGTTATTACTTCTATCGTCTTGTGTTACCTTAGAGTTACTCATTTTATTATATTTCATTATTTTAGCTAAGTAAAGTATGATATGGGAGTTTATTTAACTATAAACTGCTATAATCACTCAAGAAAAGAACATAAAATGTTCAAATTTCAATAAGGTAATTTAAGACGAATAAAACAATATACTTATATTTACTTATATTTTTCTTTGCATTTCTGACATGTGTTAATGTAAAAATACAGAGAAATGTGTTATTTTAATCATATTATTTATATTAATATTGATAAATCGATTTAAGAAGACCTTTTATTACTGTGTATTTAAGCTTTGGCGACATTTTGTATAAGAAACAGAAACAGCCCTAATAACACATCTCATTTCCAAAACAACCACAGGATATCCTGATAATGTAATGTGAAAAAAAAAATGTATTTTTAGGAATATTAATGTTGCTTATTGCTTTTGTTGACCGATCGTAGCTTCAGATCAAGATTTCTTAAAAATACCAGGAAAGCAATAAGGACGCCAAAAGGGAATGATGTCCTCTTTCGCGGCAAAAAAATGGCGGCGATGCACCGGCCTATATATTTCATTTAGGGGGCTCTAACATGAGCCGTAGTTCCCTTTGTGTCAGTGAAGAAAGCAGTTTCTGTGTCATACAACTTCTCTGGTTTTTTGAGATTAAAACATTTTTGGAGGTAAATTTTACGAATCTTGTAACCTATTTACGAACTGTTTATCAAGAACCAGACTTTCTTGGAGGCAAATATTACGAATTCTGTAATCTATTTACGAAGCAGTACAATAATTGAAAATCTATTATCATTTACGGTAGAGTAGTTGAGTTAGTAGTCTGATTTTATGAACTTATTTCTACCAACAAGTGATTGAGGTTGATTTGTTCTCCGAGATGGCGATTCGGGTAATTGGAATATCAACTAATCTGTAATATCTGAGATTTTATTATAACTTGAATGATGATAATTTTATCAATGCTGTTTATTTTCAATGATAATTTCAAAATGAATTGTTTATATTGTAATTTATTTATGATTTTCTGTAAAAATGCAACCCAATTTCATATTATCCATCAAGGAAATGGGTATTTCATATTTCTTTTCATAACTATTCCATGTTACTGGCTTAGTTCATAATACCTACAGAAGTTCTTTTTAGTACGGAAGGACTACTAGTCTGAATCTACGGATTTTTACGATACCAGTTTTAAGATAGTTGGACATTTATCGAAAATATACTAGAATAATTTGAAAACGATATTATAATTTGGAAAAAAAAAAAAAAAAAAAAAACTAATAGTCCTCCATATACTAAACTAAATTCTGCTTTTGCCAGAATTTCATCAAAATCATTTTTAGTACGGAGGGCTATTACTCTAAATCTACGGATTTTTACGATATCAGTTTTACGATAGTTGGGCATTTATCGAAATCGAAAATTTATCGAAAATGTAATTGAATAATTACAAAGCGATGCTATAATTTGAAAAAAAAAAAAAAAAAAAAAAACTAATAATCCTCCCTAATAAAATAAATTCTGCTTTTGCCAAAATTTCATCAAAATCGTTTTTTTTTTTTTTTTTTTTCTTTGGAAAGAAAAAGAAAAGATAAGAAAATTAATAATAATCAATATCGAAACGGACAGTATGGAAAAAGTTTTATTTTTATTTTATTTTTATTTTTTGGAGGGGGGGAAGAGTAAGAAGGTCGAAATGTTCATATTTTATTTTATTTATTTATTTATTTTTTAAAATAAAAATTTTGCTTGTGGTGGTCGTAACATACTAGTTTTGCTATTTGCATTCTTTATTAAACATTCGGTTTCTATAATTGCATTGGCTTCCCTCTCTCTCCTTACAAAAAATAAAATAAAAAAACACAAAATAAATAAATAAATAAAAATAAATATAAATATAAATATGGATAAAATAAACAAATAAATATATAAAAATAAAATAAATATATAACTAAAATGGAAAAATATATTTTAAGAATTTCAGAATTTCTATATCATGAAATTGTAAATCTAATGAGGAATGCACTAAATTTGATGAGATGTTACTTATAGAATGTTCTGTTATAATAATAAAGGAATAATTTGCAATCTACATTTAGTAAACATTCTAATTGTTTTACATATGTCTTTTCTGTGGCCTGCAGAATATTTTTAAGCTTTTAAATGGCTGTCATTTTCTTTTTTTAATCTTTTGACAAATATTTATGTATCCTTGCCAATAACTTTATCACAGATATATATATATATTTCCAAATTAAAACATTTTATTTGAAAAAAATAAATATTTTTGTTTATTTATTTATTTATTTTTCACTATAACCGGGTTTATTCTTTTTCAAGATTTGAAATGTATATTTTTAGAATCTGTAAAAACGAAAAAATAACATAATACATAATATCAATTTATTATCGAATGGAATTTTGCAGATTTAAAAAATGTTGAAATTTTTTATTTATTTAATATATCTAATTATTTAATATCATATCAAATAATTCCCAGTTTTATGTCCAAAGCAAGTTGCTCTTAATACTATGTATCTACCTATATATCTATAATTCTTGTCTTCATCTATCTGTGTACAGAAATATCATTCTCAATCACCTCTTTTTAACTTTATTTATATAATCTATCTATCTATCTATCTGTATATATATATATATATATATATATTAATAATATTTTAAAACATAGTGAATGCCGAGCAACAGATACAAGATCGCTGAAACCACATATAACAATAAGAATAAATTTTCATCAAATTGAAATTATCTTGAAGACCGATGTTTAATTGTTGAAATAATTAATTTTCTCTTATTGATCCCGAAACAAAAGATACAAACAAGCAATGAGAAAATAAAAAATATAAGACACTATTTTAGACAAATTTGACGTAAAAGTGAAAAAAAGTGAAAAAAAAAAAAAAAAAAAAAAAAACAGAGGAGACTATATTACACTTTTTAATATTTACTTTATCTCAAATAAAAATGTTTTAATATAAAATTATAAAAACAAGATAACATTCGAAAAAGAGCAAACATTCATTTAGAAATGGAAATATATAAAAAGTAAAGAAAGAAAAATATAAGGGGAAAAAAGTCAATGCATTAAAACTAGAAATTATCTCTCCTATTTGGAAACTAAAGAAATTAACAATAAATAAGTAAGTAAATAAATAAAATAAAAATAAATGAAAATAAAATATAAATAAATAAATAAATAAAGTAAAAATAAGTAAATAAAATAAAAAGATTATTTCCTAAAATATGATAAAAAGTTTATTCTTTTTTTTTTTTTTTTTTTTTTTGTTAGCATGATTTATCTCCAAACTTCATTTTCAGAGAAAATTACACCAGTGTACCGATAAGATTACATTATAACTATGTTGAATTGAAAATTGACAAATATTTCGATGCTAAAATTGCTTGAACGTTAACAATATTTAAATTAACTTGTAGGATAAAATTTGATATCGTTATTTTAGCACGTTTCAGAAACGAATTCAGGGTGATTTTACTGTTTTTTTGTTTAATAATTTTAACTAAAAGTGATTATTTTTTTTTAAACATTGAATACTACTCTTAGAATGTCATTATAACATATTTATTATCTAGAAGTTTGCTCCATTAAAAGAAAATATCAAACAAAAAAATAGGCGGTAAGGAGAGAAAAAGGAAAAAGAAAAAGAAGGAAGGAGATAGAGTCAAGAAAAATTATTACAGATGAGCGAACTAAAACTCATTTAGGTTGATGATGATGGAACGCTATGAATCATTTTATAAATGTCTTAGAATTATGAGAATTTGCATACATTTGGATTAAAATATAACAATTTTAAATGATTTAAAATGGCTCGAAAGTCGTGCAATAAAATATATATATATATATATATATATTTTTTTTTTTTTTTTTGAGAAATTACAAACATATTTGGATACATTTTCTGGATTCATTTATAGGCTTTTTTTTTTTTTTTTTTTTTTTAAGTATTCAAGCAAATTTTTTTCCTTGTAGTTAATTTATGAATGAATCCCTGAAGTACTGAAGTCACTTCATAACCACCCCTTCGTAAAAATTTTCAGTAGAAGCCTATTTTAACACGCTTTTATTAGCTTCACCTGTATGTATGTTTGTAACCGCTCTGGGAGCAAACAAAAAAATCTATATTGTAAAAAAAGACTTTTCCTACGTGAACGCTATAGCGGTGAGGTAAAGCTCCGCGCTACGAACCTAAAGGTCTAGCGTTCGAGCCCAGTCAGGGGAGATTTTTTTAAAAATGGTTCTTGTTTAATTCTAAATTATTTTAATTAAAGATTTAAATGTATGTAAATATTATGGTGTGTCACTCACACGATTTTCTCTTACTCCGCATTTTAATACTAAGATAGATATTTTGTGCTTTTTAGTTCACATTTCTATAAAAGCGTGTTCTTTAATTTTTTAAAACTATAATATTATTAATGAACCTATTTGACAACACTTTGAACTTTTATTTGTATCGTATGATGTAGGGCTTTCACACGACAATTTTAGTTTGTCTGGTAATCAGTCGTAAACATGTATCGGCAGTTGTGAATGGCGTCCAATTTTAATATGCATACAGTAATCCATTTACTGGAGACAAAAAGATGTAACTATGCTGAAATTTATCAAGAGTTTTATGAAGTGCATGGGGAAAATGCAATATTACGCCAAGCTCTTGAGAAATGGTGCAACATATTTGAAAACAGATGTACAGATATTGACGCCACTGCACCGTAAGATGTGTTGTAAATCTAGCGGGACAAAACCCTAAAATTCATCTCCCAAAATAATGATTTTTTACCTTTCAAAAACAAAATAGATACCCTAGATAAATTATCCCAAAATATAATAACTAACCGCCCGCCTTCCTTTGTGAATCCTTCGACGAAAACAATATCCCACCAGTTTTTCATGAAGTCCGCCATATCCATGTGCTTCATTTACAGGCCCTGATATGAAGATATGTGCTTCCGATGTATTTTTTTTTTTTTTTTTTTTAGCATGGATATTTTGCACAAAGGTATGTAGTTTAGATTTTCATACGTTAATAAATTTTCTTTTCCATATTTATTTTATAACATTAGATCAAATTTGTGTTAAAAATTGCTCTAAATTTAGTCAAAGTTTTGATATCCGCCAAAACTTTTGTACATCTTTGTACATGCAGATTCTAGTTATGTTTTATTCCTCGTTTCTTGTAGTTTTTATATAAATAAGTTTTATCTGCAGCTATTTGCATTTTAAGTTGGTATTTATTATTTTTTTTATTATATTATTTACATTTATTATTTATTATTTTATTTATTTTTATTATTTGTTAGTAAAAAAAGTGAATCTGTAGGTTCTATTGGAAGTGAATAAATGAAATAATTTTCTCGAATAAAAATATATGTTATATTATATAGTAATTATAATTATTATTTAAATTTTCATATACAGTCGGTCGAAAAATTATTCGAGCACTAGACAAAATTCCTATGCAAAAAAAAGTACACTTAAAACTGCTTTATTAAATAAGTCCTTGTTGAATCAGGTTCTTGGTCATTTTAAGAACATGATACAACAAGGGTTTATTTAACAAAACAGTATTAAATGTATTTTTTTACATAGGAATTTTCGCTAGCGCTCGAATAATTTTTCGGCTGACTGTACAATAGTTGCGACAAGAAGTCAGTTGTTTAATTTTATATAGTGTGATTATTTATTAATTGTAAATGGACGCCTGATATGATTAAATTAATTTTTTTCCTATATATAATTTTGTCTGCTAGATTTGCAATCCCTCGCACTGTGCACTGGGGGTATAGAAAGACCATGAACTGCAACAATATCTATCTGAGATCGCTGCTCGCGTGAATTAGTGTCTTTTTGCAAAGAGACGCATAACATCAGAGGGAATCTCGAATGAACTTCATGCTTTCAAATGGTGCCACTCAGTTGATGAGATGAAAGCTGCAACCCAAGAATTAGTATCGACATTGGACAGGATATTTTTACAAAAGACATTGGAATATTTGTGCCAAGCCATGCTTCGACAAATATTTAAAAAACTGGAGTAATTACAATAAAAAGTAGATTTTGAATAGATGTTTGAGATACAAATAAAGTTATTTCAAAATTTCGATTCTGTTTTGTTTTCTTAAGCAGTGTAACTATTTTTTTGAATGACCATTGTTTATACCAAATCTGTTAACAATAGATTGTTTAATTATAATCAAGTAAAACAGATGGATTTAAAAAAAGAGAAGAAGAAGAAGAAGAAAAATGACATAGAAGATTTCACATTTTATTCAAAAAATTGAAAAATTTGAACTTTTCTTATAAAATTTAAACAATTTTCTAAAAATTTTGGTATTCTTAATGCTGTTAGATTTCAATGTAAACGTATGCAAATTTTCATAATTTTAAGACAACAATTTAAAAAAAATTATGTAACGTCCACTATTTTTTTTAAGTGTTCCCAGGTTCAAACTTCAAATCTTGTTTCGATTTTTAGAAAACAAATTGAGAAAAAACATTAATCAAATGATAAAATTTTACCCTGTTAATTCAGTTAAATTGATGTCCATGTGCTGTTTTATGTAGTCTATCAGGAACTAAGTTTTTAATGCTTTCAAAAATCGTTTTGAACTGTTTTTTAAATACTCTAGAAATTTTCAGTTATATGTAACAGTTTAAACTGTTACATCTATAGCAATATAGTGTTAGTGAAAGTACAAGTAATGTGAGTACCACACCAGATAACTAAATTTTCTCGACAGTGAGTGTGCAGTCTTGTTATTTTTTGAAGATATACATTAAAGGAAAGTATTATAATCATGACAAAAATTCGACTTTGAAATTTTGGTGTATGAATATGTTTCGAGGTTCCCTGAATTTTGCGGTGATGTGTGTATGCGTGTGAGTGAACACGATAACGTCTAAACGCTTTGCTTGAATGAGCTGAAAATTGGTGCGTATATTATAGGTTATCGTAGCACAAACCCAATTGAATTTGGTGTGTTTTAGAGTTTTTTACAGGGACACAAAGAAAAATTCTTTCTCATTATGGCCTATGGTCTCAAATTATTTAAAGTACGACAGCGTCTAAATGTCTTATTCGATTGAACTGAAAATTTTTACACGTGATATAGGTCACCGTCGCATGAACTATATAGATATTGCTGAAGCTAGCACTTAAGTGACACAGTGAAAATTTTTTTATCATTATGATCTATGGGCTCAAATTACTTCAAGTGCAATAGCGTTAAATTAAAGAACATATTAAATGGATTAAAATACACAAACGCTCTATTATTAATTTTTTCTTTAGTTTATTTGACGACTTCTTTTACTTTATTTTTACAAGCGTTAATTACATAATGTTCGGAAAGCTGAGTAATGTCACTCCAGATTTTTTTTTTTTCTTTTACATCAACTGAATAATATACCTTGGGTAGAAAATTTTTAATTTTTTAAGCAACACAATGTTTGATTTTTCATGCTCAAGCAACAAAGATTTCAATATTGATTCATCATCACTTCAACCAAATATAAGCAATTGCATCAACTTAGCTATTATTAGGAGATGGGTTGAGGAAGTCATTGTTTGAGTGGCGAATGGTTTCGAGATAAATGAATCTGGTATTATGAATGGTCAGTCTGTTATTCCCTTTTAGCTGTGTGAAGATCATCAATATGAATGGAAAGCCTTGGCTGGATTCCTAGAACGCTGGATTGTTATTTTACAAATATTTTTGTTGAGACAGTTGGTATGCTAAGCATGTTATGTAAACTTAAGGATTTTTTTATTTGTTGATTTAAGTTGTTGTATAAGGGACGATTGTTGGATAAAGATTGGAATAACAAGATTAGAATGGAGCTGTTTGCAAACTTAATAAAAGAAAAGTCGTACAAAGCAGGCACTATCTTTAATGAAATAATCTTATGAACTGGTCATTCTCGACAGTGTAATACTTGATTAACTAGACATCTCACTATGTGGGTTATTATTTTAAAAAGTACACTGCGCATATCTAACGTATATTTAAAACATAATTTTGTAATAAGACATAACATTTTTCCTAGTTAACTACTACTATTATCAATAAATCATATTAATTTTAAAATCGCACGATTAAAATAACCCTCATTATGTACATTTATAGGAAATTTTGCCCTGTACTGCCATGTTAAAAATTTAGAAAAATGCTATCACAGCGACACCTGTTAAGCAATTGTTCCACAAATCCAATCAGCACCAGCTTATGTCAGGGTCCAACTAAATGCCAAGTTTGGTTAAATTTCGTTAGCTGATTCGTGAGATACAGCGTCCACAAAATTTGTGATACACACACAGAGACAGACATTTTCTAAAAACAGTCAAATCGTGTTCACGACATCCCAAAACGTGTAAATCTAACGAAAACTGGAGTTCGAAAATTTTCACGAATCCGATACTTTCTCTATATATACATATTGAAGAAAGTAAAAATCCGCTTTCAAGCAGAAAATACAATTGCATATATGTAACATCAAAATTCATATGTTTTCAAAATCTTCTTTAAATTTAGTCTTCTGGACTCACAGTAGGCTAAATACTCAAATAAGCTTTCCTCAGCGGGATGTTAAAAACCTATGCTGTGCGGATGGCCCCCGCTATGTTTTAAATATTATTAATAGGTTTGAAACACAGCAAAAAGAAAAAAAAATGACATTTATTACTTTCTTCTATATGTATATATAAAGTACTGGATTCGTGAAAATTTTCCAACTCCAGTTTTCGATGTATTTACACGTTTTTTCCTGAACACGATTTGACTGTTTTTAGAAAATGTTTGTCTGTCGGTGCGTCTGTGTGTGTGTGTATTACAAATTTTGTGGACACTTTATCTCAAGAGCCAATGAACGAAAGTTAACCAAACTTGGTATTTAGTTGGACCCTGACATATACTGGTGCTGATTAGATTTGGGGATCCATTGCTCAACAGGACGCACTATGATCTTATTTTTTCTAAATTTTTAACATGGCAATAGAGAACACAATATCATATAAATGTACATAATGAGAGTCATTTTTAACGTGTGATTGTAAAATTAATATGAATTATTGATAATAGTAGTAGTAAACTAGGAAAAAAAAAGTTTGTGCATGTGGGATCATCGCTTCCCCTCTGGGGGGGGGGGGAGTACATCTCCCGAGGGGTCTAATTTTTAAATATAAGTATTTTTCGAAATATCTCGTCAATATCTTTAAAATGAATGGTTGAACTATAAATCTGTGACAATTTAAAATAAAATTATCGATTTTTTTTTTTTTTTTTTTTTAAACAAAAAAACTTAGGAAAAAAAACCGCATTTCTTCTGATGTTGGCACAAAATTGACTTTCTTTCGGTAATTACTGTTATAAATCTTTCAGATGAAAAGCAACTGCATTTATCGTGGAAAATAATTTTCATAAATAATAATTTAATAAATAATTTGTACTGCAGAAATTTGTGTAAAATTATATAAAAAAATTCTTGTGGCAGTCACAACATAGCAGTTTTATTTATTTATTTATTTTAATATTATGGATTTTGAAAATCAAAATAACTTTTAAAGCAGAAAGTATATCTTTATTGTTAATGGTTGGAAAAATACCATTTTGGTGTGGATAAATTTTTATAAAACATTGTTTAAAATGTCAGAATTACCGGAAAGAAAGTTTAAAAAGTATTTATAACAACATTATATAAAATGAATATATTTATCTGTCTATCTGTTAATATAATATGTAAGTTTTATTTGTTTATTTCTATCGCATTATATAGTAATTTATTCTTTAACCTTCTGAGTACTTCTTCAGAAAATAAGAGTAAAACAGATTGCACTTCATCTTTTCAGAATAATTTTTATTGTTAAACATAATCTGCACATATTGACTTGTTCTTGTAAATCTTCGACACTATTCAAAATAGAAAATTACTAAATATTAAAATAATAATAACATGCATTTAAATTTTCCTATTTCTATTTAAATATTCAGGGGATAAATAAAATATTTGTCCAATATCAGGCAATTTAAATAAATTGCTTTTACGAACTCAATTTTTTAAGAAATTGCTTTGTTATTATGTCATAATGGGACTTAAATACTATAACACTCTTACAGATTACCTATAATTTTACTAGATGAAAGGAGCTAGTCTGGTAATTTTATAAATTATCATTCCTAAATTGAAACAAATATTTTGTGGATATTGTTATTACTTGGTTTTTCGCGAATATGCAGTTATAACAGGGTATTATATTTTATTGATAAAAAGTTCTATTTTAAAGAGTATTTTAAAGAGTTTTGAAATACCATTGAAAAAAAGCTGCAATAAATATATTCATTGAATAAACAAGCACTACAATATTATATAATTTGCCAGTTTTAATAATATTAATAATTTTATTTCCTTTTCTTTCTTTCTTTTTCTTTTTCTTTCTTTCTTTTTTTTTTTTTAGCTGTGGAATTAAGTAAATGGCTAAAATTACAACTTCGTACTTTGTATGCATGCATTTTTTATTTATTTATTTATTTATTTATTTCCTCTTTATATTTATTTATTTTTCGTTTTTTAACATTGAATTGAAACAGAAAGTTTATGCACTAATACATACATCATTATGAAGTAATGATCACTTTAACTTTTTGCATCTTTCAATTCATTTTATTCGTGAAAATTTTAAGATAGTGTACATTATTTAAAATTGTTATTTAAGGTGATGTATATTTGGATCGCTTTAACATTTTTTAAAGTTTCTATTTCATTTTGTTTATAAATATTCTGGTTTGAAATTTCGCTGTAGTTTACACATTTATTTATCATGCACGCAAGCAAAACATTATAGATTGATGGAATCTATATTGCGTAGTTGGCAAGTCTCCCGATTTCGGCATATATTTCAGTATTTAAAAACAGACAAACTACAGTCAAATTTTCAAGTGGCCGCCATTTGGAAACAAAGTGGTGGATAAAAGTGGCTACGAACTCATCGAAGATGTTTGTAAGATACATCCATTATCCAATTTTGGCTGGAAATAATTCAGTATTTCAAAAATCATCATGATGACCAGTATTCAAGTAGCCCCTACTTAGAAACAAAATGGCGGTATAAGCTGCCCAGTGAACTCACCTAACATATTTGTAAGGTATGTTTTCTGTCAAAGTTTGGTTTGAATTATTTAAACATTTCAAAGTTATCGTGATGACAAATTTTTAAGTGGCAGCTTGATTTCAAGTGGTCTCACTTGAAAACAAAATGGGGGAGCAAGTTTCCTATCGAACTAATAGAAGATATTCGATAGAAAAGTCTATTACCCTACTTTTGTTTTAATTAGCTCAGTGTTTCACAAGTTACCGTAATGAAAATTTTTAAGTGGCAGCTTGATTTAAAGTGGCCGCGACTTATCACATGCGTATGGAATGTTTTCATTGTGTTTTAATGATATAAATTATTTTTTAAATCCCCCCCCCTCCCCTCAGCTTTTTTCATGCAAGAAACTGGAGTACTTTTAGTGCTTCTGAAAATTATATAATAAAATTATATTCTGAAAAAATTATAATATAGTTTAATTCATGCCTGTTTTTAAATGTATATATTCATTATTAATCAAGTAAAAGTAGGATTTCAAAAGTTATTTCTGGTAAAAAAAAAAAAAAAAAAAAAAAAAAAAAGGGTTTGTCAAGTGGTTTTTATTGAACAAAAAACCCACCCAGGATTCTTTCGGGTTGGATAAAATAACGCCAACCCTGGTGAAATAAAGAGTATTTTTCTAAATGACCATATTCTTTTCGTTCATTTTTTTTTTTTTTTTTTTTGTGTAATATAATAAAACTTTTTTCTTCGAATTTTAAAAATAAATATAAGTAAACAATGCATGTGGAATATTTAGCATAATTGTATTCTAAAATTTTAAATTTAAGGAAGCACATAGAAAATGAAATAATTCTCAATTGTAACATAGAACTTTTTATTATTATTATTATTTTCGAATTTCAGAGAATAGATAAGTCATCAAAACGTCATAAAGAATCAGCAAAACTGTGTTGTAAAAGTTTTAAATAACATTAGGTATAAAAAAAAAAAAAAAAATAGAACACTTCCCAAAAATTTTACTTTAATTGCTTTTTATCATTAAACTTTTTATCCATAACATTAGACTAAACTATGTTTTAATCATCATTAAGTTTTCTTCTAAATTTTTTTAAACAAATTTACATAACTGCCGAAACACCAGTGGAGGCCTCCATCTTGAGTCTCCATGTAGACAGTTAAAAATAATTTAGGTTGCGTGTGTCTGTATGTCTTGAGATAGCGCACTGAGAAAACAAAAAAAAATATATATATATCGCCCTCATCTAGAATGAATAAGTGGCCATTTTCTAAATCCCTTAACTAGAAATATAGATTTCCGAGCTATGCGCATAAGGCACGCCAATAAATTGAATAGACGATATGATCGAGAATTTCTAGTCTACACATTTCTAGATGGTGAAACAATATTTTGAATATCCTGAATCATTTGTATGGCGAGAAATTCTCGCTTGATTTTCTGGAATTGGGTAATAAACCAAGATTATAGTTGCAGAAACCTGCCTCTTGTAGCCTCATTTATTTGCAGAGATTTTTAAATAGCCTTGCCCTCGAGAATATAGGCAAACGCTCTAGAATTCTAATAGGGGCTTCTAGAACTCGTTTTCCAAGGGGACTAGAAGTTATAAGGATGCCATGGAACTATTTTTTCTAGAGCCACAATTTAAATTCTAGCTGTCAGTTACAGAATTTTTTCTCAGTGTACTTGTATACACCCTATCTTGTTAGGATTGTATTTCCGACCCTGCATTGCTATGTGATTCCGAATCTGCTTTGTGCCCCCGACATCTGTTGTAAGATTGTCGCAACCGGTAGCGAATCATCATAGTAGCTGTGAAGGTGGGGGTTTAAGCGCACCCAAATTGCGCTGGCGCTGGCGCAGGTGGGGTTCAAGTGCACCCAGATTGCGCTGGCGCAGGTGGGGTTCAAGTGCACCCAAAACGCGGTGGTACTGGTTCTAGCGCACCTGGGGTTCTAGCGCATCCAATACGCGTCGGTGATATTCTCCCCGCCGTGGTGGAGTTCTAATGCACCCAATGCGTTGGTTGTGGGTGATGGATGAGTAACTGGATTGATGAAAATTCGATTTGTTAAATTTATTGTGTAAGAGGATGGATTTAGATTATTTTCCGATTTGTGAGGTGTGCAATATGTCATCTCACTGACGAGGTGATAAGAGTTTTATTGAAAAGGACTCTGAAATATTTTGGAAATAATTTATTTTGGTTCATTTATTTCCAATTTAGAAACAGAATATATTGAACTTAGAAAATATTTTTAGAATGATTTTGATGTTGCCATCTGTTGGTGATTGTTACCAGTAAAAAGTTAAAATGAACTGTACTTATCGAAAAGTGATTAAATTTACTTTTATTTGGAAAACTTAAAAATAATAAAAATAAAAATTTCTTTTACTGTGATCATTAATTTTTAATGTGAAGTTGAAATAAAACTTAATAAATAAATGAATAAATAAATTCTTTTATACAATAAAAAATCAATTTTATTTAATCATTTTATACAAGTTTCTACAATTTCATATGCATTTTTGAATTAAAAAAGGAAACATAATTTTTTACATAAATTGAGATACATTATAAGAGTAAGTTACATAATTTCATTAAATTAACAGTCAAACAATGTTATTTAACAATATTATTTACTGAAACCAATATAAAGCATAAGATAAAGCTAAATTTTGTAATGTCCATATGCAAGAGATTCCACTCCATCATCCAATATATATCTTTTGTCATCAAAACTGCTTAGTGCAATTTTGTTTGTTTTTACGCTATATAGCTCATGCTTAAAACTTTGTATTCTAGATTGAAATCCTCTCGATCTAACAGATTCGAATAAACTTTTTTTATAATGTTCATGTTTCACATGTTTTTTGATAAATGTTTTTGTTACACCTTTTGCCGTTTTCTTTTCACAGTCCTTGGTTAATATGGAATACATTTTTGAGCGCAAGCCGACAAATTCTAGAATGCACTCTGAATTTGTTTCATCTTTGAAACATCCAATCTTTTCTTAAAATATAAATTCATTCCTTACATTACCTTTGAATAAACTTTACCCGCTACAACACTTAGTATTTTGTAGAATAATCTTATTGATTATTTGATACACAATATGGGAATATAATAACTTTTAATAATAGACATTTTCAGTAGATTTTTACAACTTCAGAAAATCAAAAGTTTTTAGGTATAAATTGGAACTTTTTCGAATAATCCTTCACATATTAGACTAATGATCACTCAGTTCAATGTATTTTTTATCTAAAGTTTAACCATTTTTTCTGTAACTCCCTTCCATTTCTTTAGTGTAAACCCGTGAAATTTTTCTAATAAATTCAGAAATAGGGTCGTAAAAATAAGAATTTGGCATGATTTTTAATAAATTTTAGGATATATCTACAAAAATTTTAGAGTATTTGGCGATAATTCAGATTTGGTGAGAAACACCTAGTATTAATTTCGAGTGGAGTAAAATTTTGTCACATGCTAACTTATTTTTGCGGAGTGAAGACATCTGTTTTTTAACCTGAATTCAGTACTACATAATAATTATTTTTTCAAGATGGATGTCAGAATAGATATCATTTTGTTAAACGCATTTACTCATATATTCAATAGATCACACATTCGCAATTCAGAACTAGAAATTATTAACCAGCTTAAATTTCGAATGAATGAATTTATCAATTCAGAAATTAGCAATCAACTTTATGAAAATGTTGATATGTTATCCGAGGAAAATTTTTACACCTGTTTAGATATTGTCTTAAAAGGAATGATAAAAAATGAAATTAATTGGGACAAAGTTGTAATTTACTTAGTATTTTCAAGTGAGCTTATGGCAAAGCGCTTTAAGAGATCTGGAGACGTTATCATACTTTGGATAAAATTTTTTAATATCTTCCAGAAGTATTTAGGTAACTGGATTATTGATAATCAGGAATGTATAAAAGTTAAAGAAGTAAAGAAATCATTTTTTCAAAGAATGTGGAGTTTTATCACTCGATCATAATATGAAAATTGTAAAAATATTATCTGCTATGTTGAATTATGTTCAGTTCAATCTGTATAAGAACAATGTTCAAGAAAAATGTATGTAATGTGAAATTGAAAGAAAATAAAAGAACTTTAAATGGGAATTTTGTTTAAGAAAAAATTATTTGAAGTAAAATTCATCTTTAAAAAATAAATTAATTAAAATAAAAATAAGTTGATCAATGTAAAAAACTGAAAAATTCACTGTTTGAAAAGAAGTCTTGATAAGTTTAAGAAAATATCGTAACATATTGTATTAAATTTTACATAAGAGAGTGAAGCTATCATTTTTCAGAAGTTACTTTACTGCAAAAAATAGCTGATGTCAAAAATTTCTCTACCTAAACAGTTATACTTTAGATATAACTTTTTGGAATCTTCTTATCACTGTCATCGAACATATGTGTATACTTAAAAGTTTTTACAAAGTGGTATTTAATTATAAATTTTCTTTAAATTTTCTTACACTCGTTAAAATATTGTAAGTATTTTTATTTAAAGTTTTATGTTATACTAGAAATCTTCCAACATTCTTAGAATAATATAAGTTTTCGAACAGAGTGATAATTAGAAATTACCATTTTTTTTTTTTAGTTTTTAACGCAATCTGGAATCGAACCTGGCACATCTCTAATGTCAGCGTTTGATTTTTTGTAATTCATTCCCAACAATAGTTATTTTAAGGTATATTTGCTAAGAATTATTTAACAATCTGTGTCAAATAAAGACTTCCCAACTTCATTTATTACTACTTTTCATCCCTTTACCATAGTGAAATGGTCCATGTCAATGCTACATTCACTCAGTTTTTCTTTTCCAGATACCAAGTTTGTAAATGATGAACGCTAACTTTGAAAAAATTCAGAGCTGAAAAAATATTAATATATGTTTTATTAAATACATTCATGTTCACAGATGCATACTTAAGTTTTCTAAAGTGTATTTAAACATACTAAAAATATATTTTAACCAAGTATTATCGATTACAAACATATGTATATAAACTGAAAATGTTTTTGTACAAAGTATTTTAGAAATTTAGATAACTTGTTCTTGAATAAAAATATAAGAAACTTATTTTCACAATAATAAGATTATAAATGTAAGATAAAATCACAAAATTACCAGCTTAAGAGGTTGTAGGTATTCGAAAAAATCACAAAGTCAACAATTTTGGTGTTAACAACACATCTTATTTTACAAAGTGCTAAGTTTTTTAGACATTTAGTTTGAAGTTTTTCAGACATATGCTTATAAACTGAAATTTTTTTTTAATGAAAAATTTTTTACACAAAGTATTTTAGAAAAAATATCATCTCAGAAATTAATTAACTTATTTTTAGAATAAAAATATATGAAACTTATTTTTTCTAATGATAAGAATGAAAATGTGAGATAAAAACTCATTCTTACCAATTTAAGAGACTGCAAGTATTAAAAAAAATTATGAAGTATGCGATTCTAATGTTTCACGTGTGTTAATAACGCATCTTAGTTTACAAAGTACTAAGTTTTTAAAAGTCATTTGGTTTGAAGTTTTTCACACATATGCTTATAAACGAACCTTTTGTAAATGAAAAATTTTTACACAAATTATTTTAATACAAATTCTATCTCAGAAAATTAACTTTTTCTTTTTAGATTGAAAATGTAAGATAAAAATCTAACACTTATCAAATTTAGAAGCTGCAGATGTATGATGAAATCATGAACTTGAAACTTTAAGTATTAACAACCTACCTTCTTTGAAAATACTAAACCACAAGTTTCGACAAATCTATAATGAACTGTTAAAAAACATAGAATATTTTTTCCCTAAAATGTTTAACGTAGATGCTACATCCATAAAAATACAGAGTGAAAGTGTACAAATTATCTGTTTAGACATGTTGATAAACTAGAATTTTCCACAAGATTCGAGTATTATAGCAAGGTATGGGATAATATTTGGCTAAATTTCCACTAATATTGGCGATAGTTATAAAAATTTGGCATGAAATAAGAGAATTTGGCGTAAATTCTTAAGTAAAACTGATGAACGAAGAAAAAATTTGAATTAGTTACAATCTTTTCTCGCTGTAGAGTTGTCTAAGTTCTCATACTTAGTAGTTTTTAAAGTCTTACTTTTAGAGTGATTTTTTATACTTCGCTAAACTGAAGTACAAAATGAATAATACTTTACCATCTGAGGAGACACACGTTTCCGTTCAACAAACCCCTTCATCAAGTTTTGAGGATGAGAAGTTATCTAAACTTTTTATTCGTCCAACTTGTAAGAAGCCATTTTTTAAAAAATCCTATCTTACTAGACATGTCAAGGTTCACAATGATATTAAACCTAATATTTGTTACGTGTGTGAGAAAGGATTTGTTACTTTACATCGTTTAAAAAGACATATGGAAACCCATAGAAAAATTTCCATAAGATACAAATGTGAATATTGTATTGAAAATTTCAATCGCAAGTGTGATTTATTTAAACATAAGAGATTATTTCATCAAAAAGTCTTACCTGAACATCTATGTATTATTTGTAAAGATGCTTTTAAACACAAGTATGAATTGGAAAAACACAAGAGGGTGCATTATCGTAAACCTAAGTATCTATGTGAGGAATGTTCTATAACGTTTACAACAAAACATGCTTTTTCAAACCATAAGCGAAAAAGTCATAAAAAGACTTTACATACATACTGTTGTGACGAATGTACTGATACTTTTTCAAACAGACGACATTTTTTAAAACATAAAAGAAATATGCATAAAAAATCTTCAATGCAAACTAGATGTGATGAATGCAGTGAAACTTTTCAGTGTAAGTATGAATTATTGCAACATAAGAGAAAGAATCATCTTAAAGACTTTAACATATGTAGAAATTGTAATGAACGAAGCACTAACAATGAATTATCAACAGTTAATAATGACAGTGAGAATCTGGACTTGTTAAATTTTTTGGATAATTTTCACATTGAATGTGTGAATGGTGTTTTTGACTTCCATTCCAACAACTTTCAGAATGAAAATATAGACTTAGACTTAAAAAAATTTTTGAGCAATTCGAATGTGGAATATACAAGTGGAAATAATATTGATGATTTATCTACCAAAGATGAAAATAAGGACTTAAATAATTTTAACCTGATACAAACTGATTTACCTCTAGTAAACTATGATAATGAAAGTCTGAACTTGTTAAATTTTTCGTATAACTTTAATCCCAATTGCTTGAATGTTTTTTCTGCTAACAACGAAAATATGAATTCGAATAATTTTAGTGCGAAGGAAAATGAGTTAGTGACAGATAACTTTAACAATGAAAATCTAGACTTGCTAAATTTTTGAATAACTTTAATACTGATTGTATGAACGATATCCCAACAATATAGATTTGCTGTCTTGTATTATTGTGAATGAATTTCAAATAAAAAGATTTTAATGAAAATGGTTTGTTTTAATTTTTATAACAAAATCACCCTTTTTATAATATTTTTCTATTAGAATACAAACTGAAGTGTCATCTTTTTTTTTTTTTTTTTTTTTTTTTAATAAAAACATGTAAAAAGTTTACTTGTGTATTAACGATATACTTTTTCATTACTGTAGTAGAATTGATTGAGTATTATATTTAAACACTAAGTAAAAATTATGCACAATAGTAGTTTTATAAACTATCAAACTTTCATCGAAGAAGAAAAAACTTGTAAAATTGTTTTACCACTCAACTGTAAAGTACTTGAGAAAATCTTAAATGAATTTATCTTATTAACAATTTTCCTAAAAAACTAACTTATAAAAATTTTAGATATAATTATGAAGTTAGTATTTTCCTAAGTATCACGTTTGAATCTTACTTTGAATATGCATCATCAAAGTGTTTTGTACTTTAACTAAAATCACAATCTCTATTCCAAAGAGTGTAAAAATAATGTTATAGTAACTACTTAAACTTTTATATATAGATACTTTCACGATTGTATTTTAAATTTTTTATTTTTAGAATACAGAAAATTTTTTATAAGAATTGTGAAAGCTTAATTTTAGAAGTTTGTGAAATTTCACAAAATTTTTTAAACATTTTTATCAAATGCTTTCTTTATGTCACATCACTTAGAAAAATGTAACTGTTTTTTAACAGAATTACTACCACAAAACATTAAGTTAGAAAATTTCTAGATAAAACTTATAAGATACGAAAAACCATATGTGAAGTAATAACAAAAGGTGTATATGCTTTCAAGTTTAGACATGGTTCAACAAGCTTGAGGAGACACTAAAACCTGTAGCTGACGTCATAACCCCTGTGGCGTAACTTTTCCCTACCACTACGTCACAATTGTATAATTTAACAAAAAGTACTTATGTCAACCCACAATTCCTATCTTGTATTATTTTACTTTGTGTATAAAATGAATGATCTGTAAAAAAACTTTGTCGTTTTTATACACTTTGAAGTAAAAATTTTCTCCATAAACATCAAATTATATTTTACAAGTATGAATTGATATGTATTTGTTTTGAATACCACTAAGTTACATTATACCAAAGTATAATTTCTAATATTTAAACCATTCCCACTTTACAAAAATTAACTTGTGTGCATTTCTAAGTCTTTAATAAAAATCTTTAACTTTTTTTTTATCTCAAAGACTTTAAACTATTCGAGATATCTGCAACTTAGTCAAAATTTAAGATTTTCTTAACATATGATATTCCACATTGTTATGCAAATAGTATTGGATTGCACTTAAGCTGTAGATATCTCGAATAGTTTAAAGTCTTTGAGATAAAAAAAAGTTAAAGATTTTTATTAAAGACTTAGAAATGCATACAAGTTAATTTTTGTAAAGTGGGAATGGTTTAAATATTAGAAATTATACTTTGGTATAATGTAACTTAGTGGTATTCAAAACAAATACATATCAATTCATACTTGTAAAATATAATTTGATGTTTATGGAGAAAATTTTTACTTCAAAGTGTATAAAAACGACAAAGTTTTTTTACAGATCATTCATTTTATACACAAAGTAAAATAATACAAGATAGGAATTGTGGGTTGACATAAGTACTTTTTGTTAAATTATACAATTGTGACGTAGTGGTAGGGAAAAGTTACGCCACAGGGGTTATGACGTCAGCTACAGGTTTTAGTGTCTCCTCAAGCTTGTTGAACCATGTCTAAACTTGAAAGCATATACACCTTTTGTTATTACTTCACATATGGTTTTTCGTATCTTATAAGTTTTATCTAGAAATTTTCTAACTTAATGTTTTGTGGTAGTAATTCTGTTAAAAAACAGTTACATTTTTCTAAGTGATGTGACATAAAGAAAGCATTTGATAAAAATGTTTAAAAAATTTTGTGAAATTTCACAAACTTCTAAAATTAAGCTTTCACAATTCTTATAAAAAATTTTCTGTATTCTAAAAATAAAAAATTTAAAATACAATCGTGAAAGTATCTATATATAAAAGTTTAAGTAGTTACTATAACATTATTTTTACACTCTTTGGAATAGAGATTGTGATTTTAGTTAAAGTACAAAACACTTTGATGATGCATATTCAAAGTAAGATTCAAACGTGATACTTAGGAAAATACTAACTTCATAATTATATCTA
This sequence comes from Salticus scenicus, assembly GCA_963930645.1. NCBI lineage: Eukaryota > Metazoa > Arthropoda > Arachnida > Araneae > Salticidae > Salticus > Salticus scenicus. The sequence continues at coordinate 73,381,480 of OZ005659.1, forward strand.
AAATTTTTATAAGTTAGTTTTTTAGGAAAATTGTTAATAAGATAAATTCATTTAAGATTTTCTCAAGTACTTTACAGTTGAGTGGTAAAACAATTTTACAAGTTTTTTCTTCTTCGATGAAAGTTTGATAGTTTATAAAACTACTATTGTGCATAATTTTTACTTAGTGTTTAAATATAATACTCAATCAATTCTACTACAGTAATGAAAAAGTATATCGTTAATACACAAGTAAACTTTTTACATGTTTTTATTAAAAAAAAAAAAAAAAAAAAAAAAAGATGACACTTCAGTTTGTATTCTAATAGAAAAATATTATAAAAAGGGTGATTTTGTTATAAAAATTAAAACAAACCATTTTCATTAAAATCTTTTTATTTGAAATTCATTCACAATAATACAAGACAGCAAATCTATATTGTTGGGATATCGTTCATACAATCAGTATTAAAGTTATTCAAAAATTTAGCAAGTCTAGATTTTCATTGTTAAAGTTATCTGTCACTAACTCATTTTCCTTCGCACTAAAATTATTCGAATTCATATTTTCGTTGTTAGCAGAAAAAACATTCAAGCAATTGGGATTAAAGTTATACGAAAAATTTAACAAGTTCAGACTTTCATTATCATAGTTTACTAGAGGTAAATCAGTTTGTATCAGGTTAAAATTATTTAAGTCCTTATTTTCATCTTTGGTAGATAAATCATCAATATTATTTCCACTTGTATATTCCACATTCGAATTGCTCAAAAATTTTTTTAAGTCTAAGTCTATATTTTCATTCTGAAAGTTGTTGGAATGGAAGTCAAAAACACCATTCACACATTCAATGTGAAAATTATCCAAAAAATTTAACAAGTCCAGATTCTCACTGTCATTATTAACTGTTGATAATTCATTGTTAGTGCTTCGTTCATTACAATTTCTACATATGTTAAAGTCTTTAAGATGATTCTTTCTCTTATGTTGCAATAATTCATACTTACACTGAAAAGTTTCACTGCATTCATCACATCTAGTTTGCATTGAAGATTTTTTATGCATATTTCTTTTATGTTTTAAAAAATGTCGTCTGTTTGAAAAAGTATCAGTACATTCGTCACAACAGTATGTATGTAAAGTCTTTTTATGACTTTTTCGCTTATGGTTTGAAAAAGCATGTTTTGTTGTAAAGGTTATAGAACATTCCTCACATAGATACTTAGGTTTACGATAATGCACCCTCTTGTGTTTTTCCAATTCATACTTGTGTTTAAAAGCATCTTTACAAATAATACATAGATGTTCAGGTAAGACTTTTTGATGAAATAATCTCTTATGTTTAAATAAATCACACTTGCGATTGAAATTTTCAATACAATATTCACATTTGTATCTTATGGAAATTTTTCTATGGGTTTCCATATGTCTTTTTAAACGATGTAAAGTAACAAATCCTTTCTCACACACGTAACAAATATTAGGTTTAATATCATTGTGAACCTTGACATGTCTAGTAAGATAGGATTTTTTAAAAAATGGCTTCTTACAAGTTGGACGAATAAAAAGTTTAGATAACTTCTCATCCTCAAAACTTGATGAAGGGGTTTGTTGAACGGAAACGTGTGTCTCCTCAGATGGTAAAGTATTATTCATTTTGTACTTCAGTTTAGCGAAGTATAAAAAATCACTCTAAAAGTAAGACTTTAAAAACTACTAAGTATGAGAACTTAGACAACTCTACAGCGAGAAAAGATTGTAACTAATTCAAATTTTTTCTTCGTTCATCAGTTTTACTTAAGAATTTACGCCAAATTCTCTTATTTCATGCCAAATTTTTATAACTATCGCCAATATTAGTGGAAATTTAGCCAAATATTATCCCATACCTTGCTATAATACTCGAATCTTGTGGAAAATTCTAGTTTATCAACATGTCTAAACAGATAATTTGTACACTTTCACTCTGTATTTTTATGGATGTAGCATCTACGTTAAACATTTTAGGGAAAAAATATTCTATGTTTTTTAACAGTTCATTATAGATTTGTCGAAACTTGTGGTTTAGTATTTTCAAAGAAGGTAGGTTGTTAATACTTAAAGTTTCAAGTTCATGATTTCATCATACATCTGCAGCTTCTAAATTTGATAAGTGTTAGATTTTTATCTTACATTTTCAATCTAAAAAGAAAAAGTTAATTTTCTGAGATAGAATTTGTATTAAAATAATTTGTGTAAAAATTTTTCATTTACAAAAGGTTCGTTTATAAGCATATGTGTGAAAAACTTCAAACCAAATGACTTTTAAAAACTTAGTACTTTGTAAACTAAGATGCGTTATTAACACACGTGAAACATTAGAATCGCATACTTCATAATTTTTTTTAATACTTGCAGTCTCTTAAATTGGTAAGAATGAGTTTTTATCTCACATTTTCATTCTTATCATTAGAAAAAATAAGTTTCATATATTTTTATTCTAAAAATAAGTTAATTAATTTCTGAGATGATATTTTTTCTAAAATACTTTGTGTAAAAAATTTTTCATTAAAAAAAAATTTCAGTTTATAAGCATATGTCTGAAAAACTTCAAACTAAATGTCTAAAAAACTTAGCACTTTGTAAAATAAGATGTGTTGTTAACACCAAAATTGTTGACTTTGTGATTTTTTCGAATACCTACAACCTCTTAAGCTGGTAATTTTGTGATTTTATCTTACATTTATAATCTTATTATTGTGAAAATAAGTTTCTTATATTTTTATTCAAGAACAAGTTATCTAAATTTCTAAAATACTTTGTACAAAAACATTTTCAGTTTATATACATATGTTTGTAATCGATAATACTTGGTTAAAATATATTTTTAGTATGTTTAAATACACTTTAGAAAACTTAAGTATGCATCTGTGAACATGAATGTATTTAATAAAACATATATTAATATTTTTTCAGCTCTGAATTTTTTCAAAGTTAGCGTTCATCATTTACAAACTTGGTATCTGGAAAAGAAAAACTGAGTGAATGTAGCATTGACATGGACCATTTCACTATGGTAAAGGGATGAAAAGTAGTAATAAATGAAGTTGGGAAGTCTTTATTTGACACAGATTGTTAAATAATTCTTAGCAAATATACCTTAAAATAACTATTGTTGGGAATGAATTACAAAAAATCAAACGCTGACATTAGAGATGTGCCAGGTTCGATTCCAGATTGCGTTAAAAACTAAAAAAAAAAAATGGTAATTTCTAATTATCACTCTGTTCGAAAACTTATATTATTCTAAGAATGTTGGAAGATTTCTAGTATAACATAAAACTTTAAATAAAAATACTTACAATATTTTAACGAGTGTAAGAAAATTTAAAGAAAATTTATAATTAAATACCACTTTGTAAAAACTTTTAAGTATACACATATGTTCGATGACAGTGATAAGAAGATTCCAAAAAGTTATATCTAAAGTATAACTGTTTAGGTAGAGAAATTTTTGACATCAGCTATTTTTTGCAGTAAAGTAACTTCTGAAAAATGATAGCTTCACTCTCTTATGTAAAATTTAATACAATATGTTACGATATTTTCTTAAACTTATCAAGACTTCTTTTCAAACAGTGAATTTTTCAGTTTTTTACATTGATCAACTTATTTTTATTTTAATTAATTTATTTTTTAAAGATGAATTTTACTTCAAATAATTTTTTCTTAAACAAAATTCCCATTTAAAGTTCTTTTATTTTCTTTCAATTTCACATTACATACATTTTTCTTGAACATTGTTCTTATACAGATTGAACTGAACATAATTCAACATAGCAGATAATATTTTTACAATTTTCATATTATGATCGAGTGATAAAACTCCACATTCTTTGAAAAAATGATTTCTTTACTTCTTTAACTTTTATACATTCCTGATTATCAATAATCCAGTTACCTAAATACTTCTGGAAGATATTAAAAAATTTTATCCAAAGTATGATAACGTCTCCAGATCTCTTAAAGCGCTTTGCCATAAGCTCACTTGAAAATACTAAGTAAATTACAACTTTGTCCCAATTAATTTCATTTTTTATCATTCCTTTTAAGACAATATCTAAACAGGTGTAAAAATTTTCCTCGGATAACATATCAACATTTTCATAAAGTTGATTGCTAATTTCTGAATTGATAAATTCATTCATTCGAAATTTAAGCTGGTTAATAATTTCTAGTTCTGAATTGCGAATGTGTGATCTATTGAATATATGAGTAAATGCGTTTAACAAAATGATATCTATTCTGACATCCATCTTGAAAAAATAATTATTATGTAGTACTGAATTCAGGTTAAAAAACAGATGTCTTCACTCCGCAAAAATAAGTTAGCATGTGACAAAATTTTACTCCACTCGAAATTAATACTAGGTGTTTCTCACCAAATCTGAATTATCGCCAAATACTCTAAAATTTTTGTAGATATATCCTAAAATTTATTAAAAATCATGCCAAATTCTTATTTTTACGACCCTATTTCTGAATTTATTAGAAAAATTTCACGGGTTTACACTAAAGAAATGGAAGGGAGTTACAGAAAAAATGGTTAAACTTTAGATAAAAAATACATTGAACTGAGTGATCATTAGTCTAATATGTGAAGGATTATTCGAAAAAGTTCCAATTTATACCTAAAAACTTTTGATTTTCTGAAGTTGTAAAAATCTACTGAAAATGTCTATTATTAAAAGTTATTATATTCCCATATTGTGTATCAAATAATCAATAAGATTATTCTACAAAATACTAAGTGTTGTAGCGGGTAAAGTTTATTCAAAGGTAATGTAAGGAATGAATTTATATTTTAAGAAAAGATTGGATGTTTCAAAGATGAAACAAATTCAGAGTGCATTCTAGAATTTGTCGGCTTGCGCTCAAAAATGTATTCCATATTAACCAAGGACTGTGAAAAGAAAACGGCAAAAGGTGTAACAAAAACATTTATCAAAAAACATGTGAAACATGAACATTATAAAAAAAGTTTATTCGAATCTGTTAGATCGAGAGGATTTCAATCTAGAATACAAAGTTTTAAGCATGAGCTATATAGCGTAAAAACAAACAAAATTGCACTAAGCAGTTTTGATGACAAAAGATATATATTGGATGATGGAGTGGAATCTCTTGCATATGGACATTACAAAATTTAGCTTTATCTTATGCTTTATATTGGTTTCAGTAAATAATATTGTTAAATAACATTGTTTGACTGTTAATTTAATGAAATTATGTAACTTACTCTTATAATGTATCTCAATTTATGTAAAAAATTATGTTTCCTTTTTTAATTCAAAAATGCATATGAAATTGTAGAAACTTGTATAAAATGATTAAATAAAATTGATTTTTTATTGTATAAAAGAATTTATTTATTCATTTATTTATTAAGTTTTATTTCAACTTCACATTAAAAATTAATGATCACAGTAAAAGAAATTTTTATTTTTATTATTTTTAAGTTTTCCAAATAAAAGTAAATTTAATCACTTTTCGATAAGTACAGTTCATTTTAACTTTTTACTGGTAACAATCACCAACAGATGGCAACATCAAAATCATTCTAAAAATATTTTCTAAGTTCAATATATTCTGTTTCTAAATTGGAAATAAATGAACCAAAATAAATTATTTCCAAAATATTTCAGAGTCCTTTTCAATAAAACTCTTATCACCTCGTCAGTGAGATGACATATTGCACACCTCACAAATCGGAAAATAATCTAAATCCATCCTCTTACACAATAAATTTAACAAATCGAATTTTCATCAATCCAGTTACTCATCCATCACCCACAACCAACGCATTGGGTGCATTAGAACTCCACCACGGCGGGGAGAATATCACCGACGCGTATTGGATGCGCTAGAACCCCAGGTGCGCTAGAACCAGTACCACCGCGTTTTGGGTGCACTTGAACCCCACCTGCGCCAGCGCAATCTGGGTGCACTTGAACCCCACCTGCGCCAGCGCCAGCGCAATTTGGGTGCGCTTAAACCCCCACCTTCACAGCTACTCATCATATATGTGTGTGTGTGTGTGTGTAAATATCGAAAATATTTATAATTCAAATTATTCAGGAAAAATTATTTAAGATTAATTATTATTATTGACTCTTGAAAAATATAGGTTACATCCTTTAATATCCTTAAAAAGAAATGTAAAGCATGACACGGAAAAATATGGAATATAACAGCTTATTAAAATTTGATAGTAGTTTAAACTCGGTTAATATATATATATATATTAACCGAGCCAAAGGTGACCAAAGGTGACCAGCGTTCCTAATGTGGACCATGCCTTAAAAAAAAGTTTAACTTAATTTTTAATCCCAAAGTAGTGCAACTGGATTGTAAATCATGTATCTCTAGGGTATGTGACTGAATTTGAAGAGATTATCTTGATCGATCGCCATTGTATGTAGTGATTTCACTTTAGAGTAGTCGTTTTCTAACTTCCATAGTAAGAAGATATTTTAATTTACGCGTGTTTGAGATCTTAGAAATTTGAGCTGTGATATGTTATCTGAAAATTTATTCCTTCCCTTTAACCACATTAATTCCATTTCTAAGTTTAATGCCATGCCAATGCGACCTTATGCATGTTCTCAAGGTGGCCCAGATGTCGGGAAACCTTGCGACACATGGGTAACTCAGCAAATACATACGCAAATTAATGTAATGAGAGTAAATTTCAAAATTTCTGCTTAAATATCTAAAGAAAACTTATTATGATTTATTCTCCAACAATTTTCACACTATTGAGAATACTACAGATCTGCTGAAAGATGTCAGTGAATCCCAGAATAGAAGTCCTGAACGACTTCGCACAAAAGTGGTTGAAAGTCCTTTTGTATTAAAAAAAAAGATGAATAAGAAGAAAAATCTGAAAAAAAAAAAAAAAAAAGCGTTTTAACCACATTTTTAAAATGCTTTCACTACACTCTCAGAAATAATATACTCAATTTTGACGATTCAGGCATCCTCGGGCTTAATTGCGTTGTTTTTGACAACCATTTCGTCAAGCGATCACGTGATTTTTGAGGAAACGTGAACTCTCAAATATTTGTCGAAACTGTTTATTCACAAAAGCATGTGCTAGCTTTCATTACCGCCATATTGTTTTTTTTTTTTTTTTTTTCCTGTATTGTTTTGACTTTACGTTACAATTACAATGACGTCTATTTGCCGGTCTGGTGGTTCGGTCGGTAGGACGCTGCCTTCTGGATTCCCACGTCCTGGGTTCGAATCGCGGTGCGGGCATGGATGTTTGTGATGCGTGTGTATACATAATATTGTGTGCGCTTCTTTCTGTGAATTTCTGTGAAAATATGGATCACTTGAGGCAAAAATCGTTGTAACTATACGTCTCAAAGCTGTCAAATAAATGTTCAAATGATTTTTATTTTTTGCTCTATTTTATTTATATTTTCATTAAATATAATTAGGATTTAATGCCTAAAGTAACGAACTTGCAAGTAATTTTATAATTTTATAATTTGTATTTTATTCTGTATCATGAATCTACGATGAAAAAATGTATCCTTACTTTTGACGAAATTCGTATGTTCAAACAAGTGACAAAAGTATTTTTCTCAATTTGACGAAATATTCGCTCGCAGTATTTCCCTCGAAACGGTTTCGTCAAAATTAAAGAAAATTTCGTGAAATTTGAGTATCCATTTCTGAAAGTGTATATGGGCCACCTATGGAACACTATGCGCCTAGGGTGGCCCACAAGCTACAGTTTTCAAATTGTATTATAAAAGTATCTAAATTACATTTTACAAACAAAGTTATACTTGATACGTGTAAGAGATAAATGTAGCATTTTACGAAAAAAGAAAAAAAAATAAATCCAGCCACATACACCCAACCAGAAAATTATAAAAAAAATTCTCAGAGCTTAACTATGGCCACCTTTGGCTCACCTACCTCATATATAATAATAATATAAAAAATAATTAAATAAATAAAATTAAATAAAGTTAAAAAATAATAACAATCAGTGTTAAGTACAAATACATATTTTTAAAGTTGAAAAACAGAAACGTCTGCTTTTGAATCTTGAATAATAAAATAAAGCTTTCAAAAATAAATGCACCAGTCAAAACACTATTTTTTGTATTTTATTTTTATTTTTAACACGCTTTTATTAGCTTCACCTTTATGTATGTATGTATGTTTGTAACCGCTCTGGGAGAAAACAAAAAATCTATATTGTAAAAAAAGACTTTCCCTACGTGAACGCTGTGGCTGTGAGGTAAAGCTCCGCGCTACGAACCTAAAGGTCTAGCGATCGAGCCCAGTCAGAGGAGATTTTTTAAAAATGGTTTTCGTTTAATTCTGAATTATTTTAATTAAAGATTTAAATTTATGTAAATATTATGCTGTCACTCACACGATTTTCTCTTACCCAGCATTTGAATACTAAGATAGATATTTTGTGCTTTTTGTTCACATTTCTATAAAAGCGTGTTCTTTAATTTTTTAAAACTATAATATTATTTCATAGTATGTCAGGCATTTTATAAATCAACTTTCATAATTATACGCTGTTTAAACTTCGTATACAGTAACTATCCACTACCAACTACGTAACTACCAACTTCCCTTCTTTTAGCTCGAAAATTAGCATATTATTAATAGGTTTGAAATTTGAAAATGGGAACGTTTAAAAGTTCAATTACCTTATACGTCCAATGCTACAATAACATTTACTTGTTTTTGAAATCATTCATTAACTAGACAAGTTAAGCTGGTATTTTAGCTCAATTGCCTCCCATTTTGGAAGAAGAAAAATGTAAGTAATAAATATTATAACAACATTATTATGTATGAAAGCAACGTGGATAATTTTGTTATTCTGTGTTTTCAGTTCAAAAAATAATTGAAATAAAATAAAATATTGCCAAGTGGATAAAATGTAAAGAATATTTTTTGGAAACGTTAAAAATAAACAGACAAAATCTAGTGAAAAAATAAATAAAGAAATTTTTTGGAAATTTCATTGACCTGAAATTAAAATTCATTGCTGTGTAAACTAGATATGGAGAATAGATATTGAGGTAATGTATACTAAGTGATATTTTTTCTAAGCTGTTGATTTTGATGGTAAAATAATAGAGGGAAAAATTCAAAATAATCAGCATCGAGGTCAGTTCTTATTTGGAGGAAATACCGAAGTTTTGATTATACTTAAAAATACAAGATCTTTTTTGCTGGAACTAAATGGTTATTCACATGAGCAAAAAAAAATACACTCCTTCTCATATTTATAAGGACACTTTATATTTTGAAATAACTAATTCAAAAGTAATTGTGAACAAGATTAACTAAGTGCACTTAATATATCTAGTATTCTAAAAACCAAAATTGCTATAATTTTTTTAATATGAAACAAAATTAATAAAAAATAATGCAAAATGTGTTTTTCTCCACGTTTTTAAACTTTCAAAATTATAGGGACAATCCAGATTTTTTCGTTTTATTTAAATGACTAGCGGATAAATTACAGTTGCCATGCGAATTTGTTAACTACTGGGCTAGATTAATTCATATATAAGCCTTCAATTTTTCTTGGACGGACATTATTGATAATTTCTCGAAAAAAAGAACGTTCATGTAGTGAAGTGTGATAAATGTGTTTTTTAAGTGGAAGGATAACTTCAATCCGCCGAATTTCTAATAAAATTCGAAGATCTAAAATTGCTGAAGGAAATGTGATCAAACGTTGAACTGTTGATTCGATAGGAGAGAGAATTGATGCAAAATACGAGTTGTTTTACAGAGATCGAAGACTCATAATTCCTCTTACTGTTCTACTCATAATGACTGCTGCTAAATTTGCTCGTATTTTTTAACGAAAGGTTGGGGTCCACATTTATGTATGCTTAAAATAATTAATAATATGTTAAAATGCTACAAAACCTGTAATAATCAATAAGCATTTAATGGGGGAAAGCACGTCTGTGTTAAAATTGAATAAAGACAGTATTAAATGGTAAAATGTTGCATTTTCGGATGAAAAACATTTTATTCTTGATTAACCAAATGGTTTTAACTGTTACAGGCACGATCTGAAGAGAGCGAAAGACAGAGCAGATTTTTTAAATGTAGATATGAATCGGGCATTTTGAAGGTGGATGTATGGTGCTCTGGGGAGCTGTTTCTACTGAAGGCAGAAGGAATTTAGTAATTTTTTTCTATTATTATGAACATCAAGAGAATATCTGCAAATTTTAAACGTAGAATTCTCAGATTTTTGCTAGATTTTGGGGGGGTAATAATATTTTTTTTCAACAAGACTTACATTTTTGCTCTACTTTTATAGCAATAGGAAATAGTTTGAAGAAAGAAACTTCTGTATTATTGCCTTTCCCATGGTCTAAAAGTTGAAAAAACCTTAACTTATGATATTAGAAATGTGCATGCAAGTGGAAAGCAATTTTAAATAGTTTAAATGTATAAAGAATATCATATATGCTATATGAAATGGTATTGAAAATGTATATATATATACCAGAGAGAATGTGTGACTGTTTAACCCTAAAAAGAGACCCCATAAAATATTAATTTAAAGAATAACTGAAAAAAATTACTAAAATTCGAGCTGTCCTTATAAATGTGAACACCTGAAAAATCAACTTTTTACCAAATTTAAAGTTTTTTAAGATAGAAAAACGATAAAACTTTTTAAATATAGTCTATTAATGAAATTCAAATTAATTAAAAATATATTTGTTTAAATAATAGTGTTCAGTGTTTAGTTAATATAGAAAAACGGGTGTCCTTATAATTATGAGAAGGAGTGTATCTTGTGATACAAATTCATATTTTCATAAGAATAATCGCTTTTATGAAATTGTATGTTGTCTTATGGTATGCAGTTTTCATAAATGCTTGACCGTAGCATTCAATCTGATTGTGAATAAGAAACAATTCAGGCAATTTTTTTCTGTTAATCAATTAGTTTTTTAAAAAAAGTTTGGAATTTAGGTATGCAGGAAAAAAAAAAAAAAAGAAAAGAAAAGAAAAACCGCGAAATGAACCCAAATTAGTCTAAATGTAAAATTTATTTGTTAAACCTTTAAAAAACAAATGCTTTTATTATTAACTACTCGGTCTTCACCTGTCTAGCACTCAATTTTTACACATGGATTTTCGAATTCATTTCCCCTTGCCAGTTCAAATCCCTAAATATTGATTTACTTGATATTTAAAATAAATGGCTTCATAGTTTAAATTATGATTTTCACATATTTCGAACCCCAAATATCTCCGGCTGGTAGATGGGAAGTGCCGGTTCGATCCCAGTTCGCGCACATTAACCTAGCCTTTCGTGTTTTTCTCCGAAACTCGCGTAAATGCGGCTAGGACCCTTTAAAAAAAAACCTATGGAGGGCATTCCAGCTATAGGCCTAGGACCCTAGCACATTCAATTGGTCTTAAACCCTACAACCAACCAAAACCCAAACGTCTAAATGTAAAAATGACATCGTAATCCCTTAATTGAAATTTAATAACCACGTGTGTCTGTTTATTTATTTATATTATTAATTTCTCGTAACATAGTTGAATTTTATATTATTTAATTTATTACTTTTTTATTTTCCCCTTACGTACTCTTTAACTACATTTGTTGCGACCATGGAAGCCTCTGCGCAAGTGCGGATTCAACGAGTCCACTAGTAAAATAGGGGAGACAAGCTTTTCGTTGAGAGAAAATAAGCGATAAGGGAATACGGAATGACTGGATGTTTACTAAATTCAAACCTGTTGGTCAACTTGGAAACCCTCCAAGATTTTCGACTCGTCTTCACTGCTAGGCGTAGGAAACGTGGTTACACTATATTAAAATTTCTCATAGCAGCGAGAAGAATTTCTTTTAGAAATAGAAATGTTTTTGTATTATTTAAACTTTGTTTTATCGAGAAATAAATTCTGAAAACCATGGATAAAATTACTTTCCTTGTTCCAATATATTATTTTGGCTAATATATCGCATCTTTAGAGTTAGTTTCAGGAAACTTGAGCTTTTATTAATAAGAAAATTATTTTAAAAACGCTGCTCAACTTTTGAATTTTAGACGAGATCAAGAAAAAATAAGTTTACTGTATTGAAATAATTAAAATACATATATATTTAATTATTTAGTAGTAAATAGTGAAAGTAGTAAATAGTAGTAAATAGTAGTAAATATTGAAATATTAGAAAAAATAGAAAGAAAAAGAAATATAATAATGTTAGAGGTTTTTATATAATTTATGTAAGAACTCATTCAAACAAGTTCTTTATTATTCCACTTTAAAAGATTCTGAAACATTTAAGTTGAAAAAAAAAAGGTTTGGTTAGTTATTATTCAATTACTTATATTTGATTTCTAATGCAATTTATAGATTTATATAGTTACGAAAAACTTGTAAGCTTTCTTGTGTGAGAAAGTAGTTCGTAAAGAAACAGGCAGGTTCCATTTGAAGAATGCACTTTATTCTACGTAACTTTTCGAATCAGTTACAACAAAACTGTGATCATAAGGAATATTCTCGAAACAGCCCAATAATACTATTTAATTCATCGAATATTCTGATAGAAGTTCTATGAAACTGTCACCCGTACCGCAAAAGTTACTATTCCACGAATGTTCTATATCAGTCTAAAAAAACCGTCACTTGTTCCACAGGAGTAAAGCAAATGCCAAATAACGTCTAATACTCTAGAGCAAAAAATTTTCGCTAGCTCACGTACAAAGTTCGGTTACTTGGAGCACAGTCCCCAAAGTGCAATCGCTCAGAATAGTTCTGAGCGTTTCGCAGTGACTGCACACATCACACATGATGGAGTTTGGGGTTTGAGGGTTTAATGTACAACTCGGCAGTGGTAGGGGTGGGTGGGAGCCACCTCACCATGTAAAAAACGAGGGAAAAGAGTAAAAAATCCATAGAAAATAGCATGGGATGAAAACGAAAAAATTCACAATTACAACTGTGTGGGAAAAAAAAAAAAAAAAAAAACTGCTAACACCACAAGGAATATAAGGTCAAAATAGACTAGAAAATGTAACAGAAGTTGGAAAAGAGTCTGGGCTAGGGGCCCTGAGGCTATCGTCGAAGGTTAGTTACGTCTCGCATAACATAAGTTATCGATCTCCATAGTAGTGCTTAGAAACTTCGGGAATCCTATGCTACTATTTTTAGCCAAATATGGTTACCATGTCGCCAAATTTGTCGCAAGGCTGACATCACTGGAAGTTGATGAACTGCCTCTTTTTTTTTCACTTTGATTGTAAAACTACTTTCACTGCAACAGGAAAAACAATGCAGGGGGAAAGACTTAATCTGTTGTAACAATGTATATTTTAACATTATTTTACTTCTTAGGAATTAAATCTATCAATATTCATCTCGAATTTTGTGAATATTTAAGCAGAAACATCAATTTTTTTTTATTTTTTTTTATTATTATTGTTATTAATGGGCTCTTCCCACCTGACGTCAGAGGTCACATGCTAGAGGAAAAACAAATAGCAGACGAAGTCTTGTTTATATATAGCGATTGCTGAAATAACGTATTATCTGCTCTTATTTTTCATCAATCGTATTTAATCTGTGTTATTTTTTTATACATCATCATTTTTAATCCATTTTATATAATTAATTATTCAACATCTTTTGTTTGCTGTATACATTTACAATCATCATTTAGTTTATATTTGTTATTGATGTTCATGAAGAACAGGTTAATTACTCTGATTTTGGTATTTAAATGAGTGACAGTGCAATATCGTACTGCGTAAATCCACTTAGACCAGTAACTAAGTTAATTAACTTGTTGTAACACCTTTATGCAATTAAATTAAATGAAAACGTTTTAAAACTTCAAATTATAATCCATAAACATTCCACAAGAACAAGCTATTATTTATTGCTAGATCAGTTAATGTAACAAACAATTACACTAGGACATGCAAAAATTGATTCTTACAGTTGAAAATAAATAAACACATAAAGTGTTTTTTAAAAAATATTAAATTTACAAATACAACTATTCTACTGTTTACAAATGCACAATATTACTTTTATTTTATTTTATATTAAATATTAACATTTTTTTTTTTCTTAAGAACAATATTTAATTGAATTCTCAGAATTCGATTATTCGTTTTCCTATATTACATGATTAAGCAGACGAAACTGGGAGAGTCCCTTATCATGGAAATATTTGACTTTCTATTTACCAAAGCTATTTTGTACAAATTAATCGTATAAAAAAAAAGAATGAAAGAAACAAAAGAAATTGAAATAACTTTTTAATTTTTATTAATTTTTTTTTTAATTAAATTTATACTATTGATTTGGAGAGAATTGTAATTTATTGAGTAATATAAACGGGGAAAATTTGAAAAGTGTATTTTAATAAAATACACACAGGGTATCACACCTCATGTAGAGATATTAACATGTTAATCCAGGAAAGCTCCAACTAAGACTCCACAATTTTTGGATCCAGACTGGCTTATTATCAAGCTTAACCGTAACTGTCGACTTTTTTTTTTTTTTTTAACTTTCCGAACACTATAGTGAGGAAAGTATTGTAATGATGTCAAAAGTCCGAATTCGAGATTTTGATGTTTCTATACGTTTTGAGGTCCCCTGAGTCCGTTTTCACTATTTTTACGATGATGTATGTATGTGTGTGTGTATGTGTGTATGTGTGTATGTCTGTGAGTGAACACGCTAGCGTCTAAACGCTTTGTTCGATTAACCTGAAAGTTGGTACGCATATTGTAAGTCACCATAGTACGAACCCTATAGATTTTGGTGAATCTAGCACTTATAGTTTTTTTACAGGGACACAAAGAAAAATTCTTTATCATTATGGCCTATGGGAGCAAAATCTTAAAAGTGCGATAGCATCTAAACGCCTTATTCAATTGAGCAAAAATTTTATTCACATATTATAAATCACAAATACTCAATCTGTATAGATTTTGGAGAATCTAGCACTTATAGTTTTTTTACAGGGACACAAAGAAAATTTTTTTATCATTATGCCTATGGGGCCAAATTTTTAAAAATGTGATAGCGTCTAAACGCCTTATTAATCCGAGCAAAAAAATTGTACACATGTTATAGATCACAGTTGAACTAACTGTATAAATTTTGGTTAATCTAGCACTTACAGTTTTTTTACAGGGACACAAAGAAAAATTCTTTATCATTATGGCCTATGGGACTAAATTTTTAAAAGTACGATAGCATCTAAACGCCTTATTCAATTGAGCTGAAAATTTATATGAGTATTATAAATCACTGTTGCACTAACTATAAGCATTTTGGTGAATCTAGCATTTATATGTTTTTACAGGGACACAACGAAAATTTCTTTATCATTAGGATATATGGGCTCAAAGTTCAGTAGCGTTAAATAAAACAACGTGTAATAGATGGAGAAAAATACTCAAACACTCTATTATGGTTTTCTCTCTTTTGTTTGTTTAACAACTCCTCTTTCTTTACTTTATCTACAAAACTGTTAATTACTCAATGTTCGGAAAGTCGAGTGGAGTCACTTCAGATTTTTTATGTAATATATAATGAACGTAATGCTGTACTTTTTTACGAAACTATGTTTTATTAATTTTTTTCCTGAGCAGTGCGAAAACCTTTGAAATGATATATGTAATTTTAAGTGGTTTTAATTAAATATATCTTCTTAAAAATTCTACGTGCTTTAAAGTGTCATTATATAAAAAATAAGTTTTTAAAATACACACACATACACATATTTATATTCTATTTTTAAATAATAATTTTAATAAATTATGTGTAATAAATGAATTTGTACAGGAAAATATAAAAGAAAGTTTTGTGATGGCCCCCAACATACTCATATATATATATATATATATATATATATATATATATATATATATATATATATATATATATATACGAGATTATTTTTTCTTCGTGTAATAAATCTGAAGACAGCTTTTTAAAGTATAGTGAATGTTTTCGTGTTTCTGAAAAAGAAATAAATGCTCTTACTCAGCTTAGAGATCAACACAAGTCACCCAAACCCAATAGCTACATTTGAAGTCAATCTGAAATCAGACAAACAATTATCATCAATTGAAACCCGAAAAAAAGTGTTTTGTCGAAATAAATCCGATCTGAACACGATCTGAAACAAAAGAACATAATTCAAAAGGACCAGTAGAATCAGAAGGATTTACATTGGAGACTGAAAAAAAATGTCCGTTGAATGGAGTCCTCCAATATTTGGAGTATTCGATGTGAAAGTTTGTTTTACTACACTGCAAAAAAAAAAAAAAAAAAAAAGTTAAAAGTACAGGAAAAATCTGGCAGCTGGGGTGCCAGTATTTCTCCGTCAAATATACAGTTTAAAACCGTAAAATTGTATCACTGACATATATTTTACACAGGAATCCTGTAAATCAAACAGGTTTTTTGTTAAAAGTACAGTTTTGCCCTGTATATTTGACGGAGAAATACTGGGAAAACAAGAATTAATTTTAGCCCTAAATAAACATTATAGATGTGATTATGTATTTGAAATTGTTAGCGTACATTTGACTTTAAATACAAAATATGTTAGATATCAACTAATAATCTGAAGTAAACAATCACTTTATTATTAGCTAACCTCTAATATATTTCGTATTTAAAGTCAAATATACGAGTGTAAAATATAATTTTTTAAATCGATCTTCTAATGTTGTAACTTGTATTATAAATACGAAAAATATCATATATTAGAAATTAAAGAAGAACATGTTAATGTACGCAATTTTCAAAATTAGAATTTAGTATTAAAAAAAATTAAATTTTGGAAAAAGAATCGCTTATAAAAAATAACTTTATCATTATTTCTTTTATTAAAAAATGCATTGTATCATGTTCCATAAAATCAATCACATGCAGACGAAATCATTCGCAAAAATTTTATCATCTAAACAAAATATATTTGTAATCGCTTTATAACCAAATCTATAACTAAAATAACATTTAGGTATGATAAAATAACATTTAGGAATGAACAAATATAATATACACTAACTTATTTTAACCTCATAACAAATCAAACGAATTCAAAATTCCATAGATTTTCTCTTAATCCGTAATGAATGAAAAATTGAAGAGATTAAGATTTCAATAACTATATATATAAATTGTAAGAAGTATTGAAAAAGCACTTTTTAAAAATTATTTGTAAAATATATTACTTATCTCAAAATACGGGAAAATATGCGAAATATGGCTATTTTAAAAATACATGAATTTTTTCGCTCAGATGTGAATTCGTTCAAACGCAATTCTATTTTAATTTTAAATACGGAGCATCTTCCGAGAAAGCAAATTCTTTTGAGCATGCGCAGCTGGAATGAATAAGCTTAATTTGCAAAGCTTTGGATTAGATATGCAGCTATACTTCTTTCAAAAAAAAATCTTATTAATGTACTAAAAGAAAAAAAAAGGTTTTTTTTTTTTTTTTTTTTTTTTTTCTTAATTCGACTCAACTCGCTAAAAATTAAATCCGACTAGAATTTAACCCACAAAAATAAAATTTCAGTGAACAAGAAAAATTTCAGCAACCTTATACCTGCAAGAAAAAATGTCAGCCAATCGTACCTGAACCCGATCCAAAGAGAAAAAATTCAGTTTTTATTTTTCTGGATTTAACATATATACAAGTGAAAAGTGGGATTTCAATAGTGATAAAAAAGATGAATCTTTAATTCAGAACAGTGGCGGACACACATACTAAAACTCACAGCAGATTTGCTGCCACTCTTTATATTCAAATCTTTAGAACAACCCCCATTTCTAATTATTTTCCTCTCGTCCGTAAAAAAAAAAAAAAAAAAAAATGTCATAGTCACTTTAAAATGAAATTCAGGAGTTTGTGCTTGTGCCCATCTAATCCTTTAGATCGGTTATCCTGACAGTTATGTCGTCCTCGATTGAAATTTGGCTTACTTGAATAAGTAATCTGAAAATTTTGAAAAATACAAAGAAAAAAAAACAAATTTAGAATAAAAATGAAATAAAATCAGTTCAAGTTGATAGTTATTTGAGACACCATTTAACACAATGATTTCACCATGGCTTCATATATTCTGCAGCACTGGATGTCTTGTTCGGCCTTCGTGAACACCAACTTTTCTACACTGTAGCGGTCGTTTGATCTAACGGCAGAAACTATATATGGACAATGATAATTTTCTTTAAACTTTAAGCCTGAACCAAATTGAGTTCTTTGTATTGCGACTATATTGCCTATTTCATACTTCTTCGTTTTTTTTTTTTTTTTTTCTAGATTTATTAAACTGTTTTTTGTTTTCCTCTTGAATTCACATTATGTTTTTTCGCGCTTCTTCCCCCATATCTTCACGTCCTTTCATTATATAGTTCATATATTCATCATCTAATATTTCATTCTTATCTTTCATCTTAATTCCAACTAATAGCTCGAATGGAGTGAATTTCGTATTTCTTGCGATAGAACTGTTAATAACTATTTGTACACCGGCTATATTCGACAAGACTGGAATCAAGATGCCATGTATTCTCTTACCCTGTCCGTTCCCTCTAGGAAGTCCGGTTGTTATCTTGATATGTTCAATACTCTGCACAATATTGTTCAAAATGAATTCCGACCCTCTGTCAGATATGATTCTTGAAGGATTACCAAAGACTGCTTGTCGCAGTTTTAACTTGTCTATCTCTTCCCCAGATCATGTAGACTTTCAAGATAAAACCATGTGAATTTTGTGATTGTATCTGTGACTGTGAAGATATATTTGTAATTTTTGTTTGTTGATGGAAATGGCCCAACGTGGTCGATATGGTAAGTGCTTAAAGGCAATTTTTTTTTTTTTTTTTTTTTTTTTGTATTGGATTCAAAAATCCCTCGGCTTTACCACGTTTTCTATTATGCAAAATACAGTCGACGCAATTTGCTATTACTATTTCTACTTGCTTCTTCAGTTTTGGGACGTAAAACTCTTGTTTAACTAATTTTTCTGTTTTGGAAATAACAAAGTGGCCTCTGTTATGTACCTTCCAAATTACTTCATTTTGCATTTCTTCAGGTACTACGAGTAACTCTCTCTTCCATTTTCCCATTTGTGTAACACGTTCTTTTTAAGGAAGTAAAAATTCTCTTCTCCTTTTCCAACTAAGGTTTTGATCGGTTTTATATGATCATCCTGTTCTTGTGAGTTGGCGATTTTGGTTGTTACTTCATCCAGGGATCTAGTGACAACCAAAACTGTATTTCGGCTCATTGCGTCTACATGTTTCATTCGATGTGCAGGTCTGTGTTTGATTTCATAATCAAAGTCATCTAAAGACAAAGCCCCTCTTGCAACTCTTGGTCCTAATTCTTTTTTCTTTAAGGTTTTTGTTAATGCAGCACAATCTGTAAAGATCTTAAATTTTGAACCTAACAGATAATTCCTAATTTTTTTCAAGGCTTCGATTATTACGAGTACCTCTTATTCACAACTACAATACCTTTCTTGTGGTGGTTTTGTCTTCTTACTCATGTACTGTATAGGAGGAAATTTTCCATTATCTCCCTTCTGTAGCAATACAGCCCCAAAACCATGACTACAAGCGTCAATATGAAATTCTAACGGGGATCTTTGTTTGAATAAATGCAATACTGGTTCTTGAGATAACATGTCTTTTAATTTATTAAATGCTGTTTCTTGTTCTGCACCAAAGTTGAATGAACCTTTTCGTAATAGGTCGCTCAGTAGTTTGGCTATCTGAGAGTACTGTGGAATAACCTTGCGAAAATATCCATTTAATCTTAAATACGATTGTGCTTGTTTAACTGATTTGGGTTGAGGAAATATTCGAACGACTAATGTTTTATTAGGTGAAGGTTGTATTGTTCCATCTTCAACGATATACCCCCAAAACTCAACTTCTTTTTTCAAAAATTGACACTTCTTAAAATTGATTTCTAAACCATATTCAAAAGCAACAGTAAGCACCTTTTTTTAGTTTTTCAATTCCTTCCTCTTCGTCTTGAGATGGAATGATCCATGTAAATAACCACTGTATTGTCATGAAGGAATTCTCTGAACACACTGTTTATGTATCGTTGAAACTGACTTGATGATATGCTCAACCCGAATGGACATCTTAAAAACTTATATTCTCCATTATGTGTAAGAAATGCAGCATATTTCCTGCTCTTCTCGTCTATTTCGACGTGAAAAAACGGTTCTTTAGGTCTAAAGTTGTAAAAATATTTGATTTCTCCAAATGATCCAATACATCTTCTATTAATGGTAAAGGAAAGCGATCCTTAAGAGTTTTCCGATTGAGCTTTCGATAATCTACGCATAACCGACACGAGTTGTCTTTCTTCTTACAAAACACGGCTGGTGCAGCATAATCAGAATAACTAATTATTCCGTCGTGTAACCATTGTTGAATCTGATCTTCAATTACTTTCTGTTCTTTTAAAGGAAATCTTCGTGGACGTTCTTTCACATCAGTCAAAATTATGCTCATTTTCAATTCCGTAGTTTTTGTTTTTCATGGCATATAATCTTTGATCAGTTTCTCTATTTCTTCTTTATAACCTGATTTTGTCAAATGACTCAAACCCACTTCCTCTGAATTTACGGATTCCACAAGATTAATCAAAAAGTTACTTTCTGGAGCGTTTTTATTTTCATGTTCTTTTTCTATATTCCCAAGAGAAGATAGATTTTCATTTAAATCTTTGCTTATTTTATTTAAATTATTTAGGTATACCATATCGGATTTGTTTACAGATGTTTCTAGATTGGCATTTATACTTGACTTGATTTCATTACCTAGACATTGTTGCGTCAACAAACCACTTACTTGAAATTATATTTTTATTTTTATAATTCTGGATTCCAGATGATTTTTTATTTCCGTTTTCAGATTCGCTTGTGACTTTAATATAGCCGATCCAAACATTTTCACGCTTGCCTAAAACTTTTAATCCTCTTTCATCTATAGTCAAGTTTGTTAATTACGTCAATTCCTAGCACAATTTTATGCGCTAGATCTTGTATAACATAAACACTGGCAGAAACCACAATCAATGCACAATTCTGTTGTAAAATACCCTAGAGGTTGCCCTATTTCTTTGGCGAAATCCAATAATTTTATATCAACGCACAATAATTCTGGAGAGCCAACTTTCACATAAGTTTCATAAATCACGAGGTTCAATTCGCTTCCTGGGTCAATCAAACACTTTGCATTCTTGCCATTCATTTGGATTTCTTTTTCCATTTTGTTGTAATTTGGCGTAATACCACTGAAATTTGCTTCCCGTTTAGTACATGAAATATACGTTAAATTTTCGTCTTGATGAGGATTTTGGCGGAAACCTTGGCGACCGTTATTCCTGTTTAGACACTGAGAAGCTACGTGTCCATGGGAATCACACGCATAACATTTAGATTTTCTTTAGTTTTTCCTCCATAATCAGGGTCAAAATTCTTCGTTCTTCGTTTATTATTGTTTTGGGAATGGTAAAAGCACTTTACATTGTCTGACTCTTTGACGTGTGGTCTCTGGATTTTCTGAATTGTTTGAGTTTCGATCCATGACTTTTTTTTAAAAACTACGCCTCGTGGCTTTATAATCATCTAGTTTATGTACTAATTCATCGACATTTTTTATGTTCGCTAGCTCGTCGATGAAATGCTCTTGTATATCATAGGGTAAATTCTGTTTTATACGGTCAGTTATAATTAATTCTTTTAAATTTTTCGAAACTATTCACGTCCATGCCTTGAATCCATTCATCAAAATAATTGCGAAGTTCAAAGGCGAAATCCCGCCAATTGGCAAAAGGTTGTTTCTTATGCGAAAGAAACTTCTGTCGAAATTCTTCTGCAGTTAACTTAAGAGTAAGCTTTTTACATGGTTATAGTCATCTGCTAAAGGAACAGATTCTCCTGATATTATATTTGCGAATTCTAATGGCAATAAGCTTAGCAAATGCATTATCCAATTTTCTTTAGGAATGTCTAATCGACTAATTTGTTTTTCAAATGAAGCTAAATAAACGCTTATATGAACCGCTTTATTTTAAAAGGGGACTTCTGCCGTTTTTGTAATTTTACAGGAGAGTCAAAAAACTTCCTAACTTGTGGTTTAATTTATCTTAATGTACAAATTTTTGCCAGCTAATAGTACTCATTGATATACATATTTTAATGTATAAAAACCAAATTTATGGTCAATACTTTTTTCAAAAAAAGAAATTATTTATGCTGCAGAAGTCCCCTTTTAAAATAAAATGAAGAAAGTCATTCAAATTGTAAGGAAAAAATGAAAAAATAAACTGTAATGACTTATCTTATATCAAACATTCCAGATAAATTGCAAATACATAAGAAAGTAATTAAATACAAAGGTAAATTCACCAGATTGTGTAATTTACAAATCATTTTCACTTTCAGTCGTAGGATATTCTGTAATAATTGTATCCCAAAGACCCAAATGCTCCTGCGGAATGAATTTAAGAGTTTTTTTTTTTTTTATATCGTCTACTTTACTTTTCAGTATGGATCTTCGAGAAACATTCCCTTTACCAGGCGAAGACAAGTTCTTTTGCGTGTTTCTTAGTCTAAATTTGTGCTGAGTTAAACCCACAATAAAATTTTTGGTGGCAAGTATCTCAGGGTTAGAATCTTCACATTTCAGATAGTGATATGTTGATATTCTAAAAGAAACCTTTTCTGATTTTGGTACAGTTTTACAGTAAGATTCTTCACTGAAGAATGTCTTTTTGTAAAATTCTGGATATCAGCTGTTAAAATCTAAAAATTCACGATGTGTAAGTTGGACAATTGTAAATTTCTGCAATTTATTCGAAGCCTTTTTTATCAAGTCAACATATTCATCCATTGTATAAATTCTTTCAGTTTTTCTAATAAACCTTCTAATAATAGAAAAATCCCTATCGCAGGACATGAAAGAGTGCTGCAGAAGTCCCCTTTTAAAATAAAACGCAAATTTCAAAGCGTTCCTGTAGACATACTTATAAACCAAAAAGTCTCGTTTCTTCATTAAATAATAGGTCTATGTCCCTTTTACTGAAAAAAGCGAAAAAGCGAAATTCGATTAAAATGGTAGAAGTCTCCTTTTAAAATAAAGCGGTTCATATGCCCAGATCCATCAAATCGCGACATAATATTTTGTGGATTTTGTTTTATTTTCACAATATTAGACTTTGACGGATATTCTCTATCACCATCTGAGCTAGTAGTAATTTCTAACCGCCTCAATTCAAGTTCCTTTCCTTGTCTTTGTTTTTCTAACTCAAATTCTTTTCTTCTCGTCTTAACTCAATTTCTCTCTCTTTTTCTGCGATTTCCCGTCTCAACTCAAATTCCCTTTGTTTTCTTTTTCAAAGACCTCAAGGCGATATTTGGCGAAATTTTCGTTAAAATCCTTTGATTCTTTAATTAACTTTACCAGTCTAGCTACTTTTGTATTTGGTCGGACAGTAATGTCTAATTCTTTGCACAGTAACAATAAATCACATTTCTTCGCTTTCATTAGGCAGGACATTTTTTTGTTTCACAATAAAATAAACTAATCTTTTATTAAGATACAGTAAAATCTCTACTCACAGTTTAGTAATTAGATTTCTTGACTTCAGTTTAATATACCAACTTAAGGTAAATTCAATCTTCAATCACGGGTGAGAGCTCCTGTTTGTGGAAAGCAGGATTTCAATAGTGATAAAAAAGATGAATTTTTAATGCAGAATAGTGCCGGATACACATGCTAAAACTCACAGCAGATTTGCTGCTACTCTTCATATTCAAATCTTTAGAACAACCCCCATTTCTAATTATTTTCATCTCGCCTTTTTTCTTTAGAGCGCTTGAGATTGTAAAAAAAAAAAAAAAAAAAAAAAGGAGGGGGTCATAGTTAGGTTAAAATGAAATTCAGAAGTTTGTTTTTGTGTCCCTCTACTAGTACATATATATTAAAATAAATTTCATTTTTTTTTTTTTTTTTAAATCCTTTATTCAAACACTAGTCAATTTTACTTTGTACTAGTATACAAAATTTCAATACGATTGATGCGTTAATATTTTAGGATTCGTGTTCGCCGCATTTCTGACGGGGCTACATGGCTTTCGAAGACTAAAATAAAAGCATATTTTCTTTTCTTTTCTTTCTTTCTTTCATTTTTTTTTTTATTAATATAACAAATAAAAATTTTA
This sequence comes from Salticus scenicus, assembly GCA_963930645.1. Taxonomy (NCBI): domain Eukaryota; kingdom Metazoa; phylum Arthropoda; class Arachnida; order Araneae; family Salticidae; genus Salticus; species Salticus scenicus. Next base: position 73,405,768 of record OZ005659.1, read on the forward strand.
TTCAATATTTTGGGTGTATAAAAGAGTACATTTTAACAATATTTTATAAAATTTTCATTAAAAAATTTGTAAAATTCAGCCAGTGGGTCCTGGTTTCTCAAAAACTAACGCACCAATCTTATTGAAATTTTGCATAGGGTAGAATGTAGTAAATCGGTGGTAAAAAAAAAAAAAAAAAGGAGTTTGATCCTTTTTATAATTTATTAAATAAATTTTAATAATGTCAAAATGTTTTTCATATTTTTCTTAACATTAAAAAAATATTTATGTTCAAATACCTATTGCATACAAAAATAGAAAAAATAAAAAATTTGTTTGTATTTTTGTTTATTCATTATTCCTAACCTTAAATTATGTTCGTTTAAAAAAAAAAAAAACATGTTGTAGACCGCACAGATTTTGAAAAAAAAAAAAAAAAAAAGGCGAAATATGTTATCACAAGAAAAAGGATATCCTAAGCTATTATTGTCTATAAGTCAGGTAGGTCTAAGCACATTGGTAGGTTTAAAACATGGTCTGACATTGTATTTTTTAAATTATTCTTTTCTTATAAGTACATTTCCTAATTTTAAAGTAATAAATTTACTTAGTTTGTTCAGGTCCAAAAACATCGATTTTTAGTAAAATTTTATACGTTTCTAATAAAAATTCTGTAAAAGTAAGAAAAAAAAAAAAAAAAAAAAAAAAAGGTTTGTTTTTCTAAATCCAATTCTACTTGTTAGTAACTTATAGCAATAGCAATTATTTACTTTGTCTTTAATAAGGAGGCACGAACAAAAAAAAAAAAAAAAAAAAAAAAAGGGGGTCAGAAATAGCAATTTTTTTACTTCATTTTTTTAAGTCTTAATCTTTTTCTTTTATTTATTTATGCATTTTTCTTTTTCAATATTGAAATAAAAATAGACAAAAAATATACCTTTTTTAAAAAATCCTTCGAAACGAAGCCTCTTAACAATGTATTTAGAAGTATTTTCCAAGTGGATTTGTTTTATAAGATTTTAACGTTCTAAAAAAAAAAAAAAAAAAAAAAAAAAAAATCTGGCTACGGCCTCTGGTTCTTCTTTTAAATATTTCTAACATCCGCGATCAAGAAGAAACGAGAAAATGTTTAACTTATAATGCTTTAATTGAACTGCATAAAAGTTCATCTACCTCATTTGCCGTATCTTAAACAAACATTCATTTATCCAATGAATAAATAAATATGTAATAAGAGTAATAATATTTAGTTAAAGAACTTACCCCAGTTCATCCACCTTATATATACGCTTTAAACACTTGTTAACGTACGAAAACATATGTATACACATTCTTAGAATAAGATTAATATTTTTATTTCTTTTTATTAACTATCTATTTTTTAAGCAACTTTTTTATTATTATTTTAAATATAATTTTACACAAATGATAAACTGTTTTGCAAGCAATTGGAACTAGAATCAGGATATTATTATTATTATTATTAATTTTTTAAAGGGTTCATTTAAACTGATGCGATGATTGTGTAAAGTTGTTTCTTTAATAGGAAAATTGAAAGCTCTCATTAAATTGCAAAGCTATGATTATACGGATCGTTAAATTTGCGTACGTAACTTACAATTTTGCTAATGATGTTTATGTATTTCTTGTTGTTTTAGAGTCATTTTAAGTCATTATTTATTTAAACGTAATAGTGGAGATGATAGAATGTTTGGCTTGTGTGAGTGTATGTTTGACGGGAAGGGGGAGGGAGGCAGGGCAGAATTGTTTTATAGGCGTAGAAAAATATTTTTGATGATTACATGGCGTAAAGAAAAATCATAGCAAGCATGAACGTAGGTTAAAAAAAAAAAAAGGCTTAACAAGTATGAACTTAAGTTGAAAACGTTTCCAGTATATAATGAAAAGGCCTTTTCTAGCGTAAAATAAACTAGTTAGAATAGATCAGGCCTATCCAACTTAAAACACTTGACATTGGAAATCTATTTTATTCAGGCGGTCCGCACTATATGTATATATGTGTATGTGTATATCTATGTGAGTGAATATTCTGAATCATGTATGAATATACGTTTTTCAAGGGAGGGCATGGTGAAAATTTGGAGCAGAATACATAAATTTTAATTATTACTTTCTTCTATATGTAATATAGAGAAAGTATTGGATTCGCGAAAATTTTCGACCTCCGTTTTTTGACGGATCTACACGTTTTGGGATGTCCTGAACACGAATTGATAGTTTTTAGAAAATGTCTGTCTGTCTGTCTGTCTGTCTGTGTGTCTGTATCATTTTTTTGTGGACGCTGTATCTCACGAACATATGAATGAAATTTAACCAAACTTGGTATTTAGTTGCACCCTGACATGAACTGGTGCCCATTAGATTTGGGGATCAATAGCTCAACAGGTGGCGCTGTAATCGCATTTTATGCAAATTTTTAACATGGCAGCATAGGACAAAATTCCGTATAAATGGGCATAATGAGAGTTATTTTAAACTTGTGATTGTAAAATTAATTTGAATTATTGATGATAGTAGTAGTTAACTAGGAAAAAAAAATTGTGCATGGGGGGGCATCGGTTCCCCCCTGGGGGGGAAGTACCCCCCCCCCCGGGGGGGTTAAATTTTGAAGATGGGTATCATTCGAAAGATCTCGTCAATACCTTTAAAACGAATGGTTGAACCATAAATCTGTGATAATTTAAAACAAAGTTATCGATTTTTTTTACTTTTAACAAAAAAAACTAGTATGTTGTGGCCACCACAAGACTTTCTTCTATATTTACCTATACATATTCAATCAGTAACTATATTAAAAAAAAAAAAAAAAAAAAAAAAAAAAAAAGTACGATTTTTTACTTTCTTCTATATGTAATATAGAGAAAGTATTGGATTCGCGAAAATTTTCGAAGTCCACTTTTTGATGGATTTACATGTTTTGGGATATGGAGAACACGAATTAATAGTTTTTAGAAAATGTCTGTCTGTCTGTCTGTCTGTCTGTCTGTATCATTTTTTTGTGGACGCTGTATCTCACGAACCAATGAATGAAATTTAACCAAACTTGGTATTTAGTTGCACCCTGACATAAACTGGTGCTGATTAGATTTTGGGATCACTCGCTCAATAGGTGGCGTTGTGATCGCATTTTATGCAAATTTTTAACATGGCAGCATAGGACAAAATTCCGTATAAATGGGCATAAAGAGAGTTATTTTACACTTGTGATTGTAAAATTAATATGAATTATTGATAATAGTAGTAGTTAGCTAGGAAAAAAATTTTGTGCATGGGGGGGCATCGGTTCCCTCCCTGAGGGGGAAAATCCCCCCCCGGGGAAGTAAATTTTCAAGATGGGTATCTTTCGAAAGGTCTCGTTGATAATAGTAATAGTTAACTTGGAAAAAAATTTTGTGCATGTGGGGGCATCGGTTGCCCCCCCCCCACCGGGGGGGGAAGTTCCCACCCGGGGGGGCAAAATTTCAAGATGGGTATCTTTCGAAAGGTCTCGTCAATACCTTTAAAACGAATGGTTGAACGATGAATCTGTGATAATTTAAACCAAAGTTATCGATTTTTTTTACTTTTAACAAAAAAAAAGAAAAATATCGCAATTTTTTTTTTTTTTTTTTTTAACGAAATTTAACCAAACTTGGTATTTAGTTGGTCCCCGACATAAACTGGTGCTGATTATGTTTGGGGATCAATAGCTCAACAGGTGGCGCTGTGATAGCATTTTATCTAAATTTTTAACATGGCAGCATAGGACAAAAATTCGTATAAATGTGCATAATTAGAGTTGTTTTAAACTTGTGATTGTAAAATTAATATGAATTATTGATAATAGTAGTATGTAACTAGGAAAAAAATTTTCTGCATGGGGGGGCATCGCTTCCCCCCCTGGAGGGGAGGATAAATTTTCAAGATGGGTATCTTTCGAAAGGTCTTGTCAATACCTTTAAAACGAATGGTTGAACTATAAATCTGTGATAATTTAAAACAAAGTTATCGATTTTTTTCACTTTTAACAAAAAAAAAAAGAAAAAAAAAAAAAAAAAAAAAACTTAGAAAAAAAAATCGTACTTTTTTTTTTTTTTTTTTTTTTTTAATATTGTTACTGATTGAATATGTATAGGTAAATATAGAAGAAAGTCTTGTGGTGGCCACAACATACTAGTTTTTCTAAGTTTTTTTTTTTTTTTTTTTTTTTTTGTTAAAAGTGAAAAAAATCGATAACTTTGTTTTAAATTATCACAGATTTATAGTTCAACCATTCGTTTTAAAGGTATTGACGAGACCTTTCGAAAGATACCCATCTTGAAAATTTATCCCCCCCGGGGGGGTACTTCCCCCCCAGGGGGGGGAGCGATGCCCCCCCATGCAGAAAATTTTTTTCCTAGTTACATACTACTATTATCAATAATTCATATTAATTTTACAATCACAAGTTTAAAACAACTCTAATTATGCACATTTATACGAATTTTTGTCCTATGCTGCCATGTTAAAAATTTAGATAAAATGCTATCACAGCGCCACCTGTTGAGCTATTGATCCCCAAACATAATCAGCACCAGTTTATGTCGGGGACCAACTAAATACCAAGTTTGGTTAAATTTCGTTAAAAAAAAAAAAAAAAAAAAAAAAAATTGCGATATTTTTCAAAGTTTTTTTTTGTTAAAAGTAAAAAAAATCGATAACTTTGGTTTAAATTATCACAGATTTATCGTTCAACCATTCGTTTTAAAGGTATTGACGAGATCTTTCGAAAGATACCCATCTTGAAATTTTGCCCCCCCGGGTGGGAACTTCCCCCCCCGGTGGGGGGGCAACCGATGCCCCCACATGCACAAAAATTTTTTCCAAGTTAACTATTACTATTATCAACGAGACCTTTCGAAAGATACCCATCTTGAAAATTTACTTCCCCGGGGGGGGATTTTCCCCCCCAGGGGGGGAACCGATGCCCCCCCATGCACAAAATTTTTTTCCTAGCTAACTACTACTATTATCAATAATTCCTATTAATTTTACAATCACAAGTGTAAAATAACTCTCTTTATGCCCATTTATACGGAATTTTGTCCTATTCTGCCATGTTAAAAATTTGCATAAAATGCGATCACAACGCCACCTATTGAGCGAGTGATCCCAAAATCTAATCAGCACCAGTTTATGTCAGGGTGCAACTAAATACCAAGTTTGGTTAAATTTCATTCATTGGTTCGTGAGATACAGCGTCCACAAAAAAAATGATACAGACAGACAGACAGACAGACAGACAGACAGACATTTTCTAAAAACTTTTAATTCGTGTTCTCCATATCCCAAAACATGTAAATCCATCAAAAAGTGGACTTCGAAAATTTTCGCGAATCCAATACTTTCTCTATATTACATATAGAAGAAAGTAAAAAATCGTATTTTTTTTTTTTTTTTAACGAAATTTAACCAAACTTGGTATTTAGTTGGTCCCCGACATAAACTGGTGCTGATTACATTTGGGGATCAAAAGCTCAACAGGTGGCGCTGTGATCTCATGTTTTCTAAATTTTTAACATGGCAGCATAGGACAAAAATTCGTATAAATGTGCATAATTAGAGTTGTTTTAAACTTGTGATTGTAAAATTAATATAAATTATTGATAAAAGTAGTATGTAACTAGGAAAAAAAATTTTCTGCATGGGGGGAGGCATCGCTTCCATCTCTGGGGGTACTCAAAGTTTCAAGATGGGTATCTTTCGAAAGGTCTCGTCAATACCTTTAAAACGAATGGTTGAACCATAAATCTGTAATAATTTAAAACAAAGTTATCGATTTTTTTTACTTTCTTCTATATGTAATATAGAGAAAGTATTGGATTCGCGAAAATTTTCGACCTCCGTTTTTTGACGGATCTACACGTTTTGGGATGTCCTGAACACGAATTGATAGTTTTTAGAAAATGTCTGTCTGTCTGTCTGTCTGTCTGTGTGTCTGTATCATTTTTTTGTGGACGCTGTATCTCACGAACATATGAATGAAATTTAACCAAACTTGGTATTTAGTTGCACCCTGACATGAACTGGTGCCCATTAGATTTGGGGATCAATAGCTCAACAGGTGGCGCTGTAATCGCATTTTATGCAAATTTTTAACATGGCAGCATAGGACAAAATTCCGTATAAATGGGCATAATGAGAGTTATTTTAAACTTGTGATTGTAAAATTAATTTGAATTATTGATGATAGTAGTAGTTAACTAGGAAAAAAAAATTGTGCATGGGGGGGCATCGGTTCCCCCCTGGGGGGGAAGTACCCCCCCCCCCCCCGGGGGGGTTAAATTTTGAAGATGGGTATCATTCGAAAGATCTCGTCAATACCTTTAAAACGAATGGTTGAACCATAAATCTGTGATAATTTAAAACAAAGTTATCGATTTTTTTTACTTTTAACAAAAAAATTTTTTTTTTTTTTTTTTTTAAACAAAATTTTACCAAACTTGGTATTTAGTTGGTCCCCGACATAAACTGTTGCTGATTATATTTGGGGATCAATAGCTCAACAGGTGGCGCTGTGATAGCATTTTATCTAAATTTTTAACATGGCAGCATAGGACAAAAATTCGTATAAATGTGCATAATAAGAGTTGTTTTACACTTGTGTTTGTAAAATTAATATGAATTATTGATAATAGTAGTACGTAACTAGGAAAAAAATTTTGTGCATGGGGAGGGCATCGCTTCCCCCCTGGGGGGGAAGTACCCCCCCGCGGGGGTAAATTTTGAAGATGGGTATCATTCGAAAGGTCTCGTCAATACCTTTAAAACGAATGGTTGAACTATAAATCTGTGATAATTTAAAACAAAGTTATCGATTTTTTTTACTTTTAACCAAAAAAAAAAAAAAAACCTTAGAAAAAAATTCTATTTTTTTTTTTTTTTTTTTTTTTTAAAATATTGTTAGTGATTGAATATGTATTAATTTTCACAAAACAAAAAAAAAAAAAAAAAAAAAAAAAAAAAAAGAAAGGAAAAAAAAATCATTTTTTTTTTTTTAAATATTGTTACTGATTGAATATGTATAGGAAAATATAGAAGAAAGTCTTGTGGTGGCCACAACATACTAGTTTTTATTCATAAATTAGCATTAGAATCATCGAAAAATGTATGACTATTTATAACTTTAATTAAAAGAATGAGTAGAGGGTCCATTAATATTTCATTGCAACAGTGTGATTCTTTAGGTACCATAATCGTTGAAAGTTATTGTCACTTCGAAAAGTCAGAACGAATTTATTATTTTTTAATGTTTTAAACAAAGTAGCCAAACTTTAAATATCTTTAGTCTCCTCGCGGGCCGCAAAACGGGCTGCATGTGGCCCAGAGACAGCGAATTGGCCACCCCTGGTATATATGAACTCTATTCAGTTCCTTATCATCTGTATATTAGTTTCATTATTTTAGAAAACAAGAATTAGAAACCTCTCGTATACCATGATACCCAAGTTCGACCGGAGACTGAATGCCTCACTCACTAGGTTACCAAATTTTCATTTCAATATGTTTTCATTATCCTAATTTGCAACCTAATTTTAATGGTATTACTTCTTATTTCAGTTTTCACGCAATTTTGTGTTACTGATCATGCAACAAATCCTATAATACAAGTTCATAAGTAAAATAATTTTCTAATGTAAATCTTCTGATTTTCGATTATATCAACAGTTATATTACAGTAATTTGGTTTAGGCTCGGTTTCAACTCTACAAAAGGTTGATAGGATAGTTATTTATTTTGTTTTCTCACAGAGTCATAATATTGCTTTAGCCTTTATCAATTGGCATGATCACTTCAAATAACATATTTTTGTGGTTGGAAGTATGTGATTTTTACTTTCCGAACACTATAATGAGGAAAGTATTGTAATCATGTCAAAAATCCGAAATTGAGAATTTCATATTTCTATACGTTTCGAGGTCCCCTGAGTCCGTTTTCACTATTTTTACGATAATTATGTATGTGAACACGCTAGCGTCTAAACGCTTAGCTCGAATGAGCTATAAGTTGGTACGCATGTTGCAAGTCCCCGTAGCACGAACCGTATTGATTTTGGTGAATCTAGCACTTATAGTTTTTTTACAGGGACACAAAGACAAATTCTTTATCATCATGGCCTACGGAACCAAATTCTTAAAAGTGCGATAGCATCTTATTCACCTTATTCAATGCACCTTATTCAATTGAGCAAAAAATTTATACAGTTATTATAGGTCACAGATACTCAATCTGTATAGATTTTGGAGAATCTAGCACTTATAGGTTTTTTACAGGGACACAAAGAAAAATTCTTTATCATTATGGCCTATGGGGCCAAATTTTTAAAAGTATGGTAGCGTCTAAAGGCCTTATCAATCTGAGCAAAAAATTTATACACATGTTATAGGTCACAGTTGCACTAACTGTATACATTTTGGTGAATTTAGCACTTACAATTTTTTTACAGGAACACAAAGAAAAATTCTTTATCATTATGGCCTATGGGACCAAATTTTTAAAAGTGGCATCTAAACGCCTTATTCAATTGAGATGAAAATTTATATTAATATTATAAACCACTGTTGCACTAACGATAAGCATTTTGGTGAATCTAGCATTTATAGCACTGTAAACGTAAACGTCTTAAATTCAGTTAAAAAAGTGTCTTAAACGTATGGTCATTTTTTAAGCGAAAAAAAAAGTCTTACTTTTTAAGACACTTTTTTGCAACTGAAATTAAGACATTAAAATGTCTTAAAACATCACCATGTTTTTTAGGCTTAGAAATACCGCCATGTTAGGCTTAAAAACACCGCTATTTTTAAGGCTTTTTAATAAATAAATAAATAAATAAAGGTGGCCTGCGATTCTTTTTTTCTTTTAAAAATAGATTTTAGAATTCTCTAAAGCATTAAAAAAAGAAGAAAAAAAAAAGCATTTTTTAAAAAATGCCTTTCACCCAGCACTGGTATCGAACTCACATCAGTCGCGGTATACGAAACCAAGCGTCGGAAGTCGCAGTTAATGCCATGTACCTTGCCAATCAAGCCACCATTTCACACTCGAGAGGCCCTTTTTATAATTATATGTAAGTCAGTATTAGCAAAATGCAGGTAATTATATGTATAATTCGTATTTATTGTTATAAAACTATTGATAATATACTATCTAACAGTTAATATGCATTATTATATTAAATTTTGTATCTAGAGGTTTAGAATTTTTAAAAAATGCATATAAAATATGTGAAAAACTATCCTTATTTCGCCCTCAATATTTTTGGATAACGATATCCTCCTTTAAACTGTTTTTTAAAAGAAAGCAAATTATGAAAATGAATGCCTGAAATTTCGTTGTTTTACGCTTAAGAACAAGTAAATATGTGGAAGAAAACATATTTTAAATCAAAATTAAGAATAATAAATAAAAAACAGTGATGCACAAATTATTCAAGATTCGCTTTCTTAGTTGTAAGTTACTCGCTTTCATATTAGTACTTTTTCTTTAAATATCAAATATTAGCTTTAAATATTACATAGTTTTTTTTTTTTTTTTTTTTACCGAATAATTTTTGCGTTAAAATATATTGCTTTATGAATTATAATAAACATAATTTCATGCAAATATACACATATCTAGAGTAATATTCATTAAAAATTTAATTTCATAAATTAATATTGTTTAAATTGCTTACGCTTTACAACTTAATATGTAAAATGTATTATATTTATTGAATGAGGAAAGAAATTTAAATAGGCTAAGTATGTTGCTTAAAGTAGATTTCATATAAGAAAAAATGCCAAGAAATGCAAGCGTCTGAATTTCCAAAATGGACGAAAATTTAGACGCATTTGCTGTCTGAAATTTCTCATAGTTAAGCATTTTAGATATTTTTTGTGTCTTAAATTAAGATATCTATAATGTCTTAGGTGTATATTAAGGCATTTACGTATCTTAAATGATTTTCAGTTGTTTTTATGTCTTAAATTAAGACACCTTTATTTGCAGTGAGGTTTTTACAGGGACAGAACGAAAAATTCTTTATCATTATGATCTATGGGCTTGAAGTTCAGTAGCGTTAAATAAAACATCGTGTAATATATGGAGAAAAATACTCAAACACTCTATTATGATTTTCTCTCTTTTGTTTGTTTAACAACTCCTCTTTCTTTACTTTATCTACGAAACTGTTAATTACTCAATGTTCGGAAAGTCGAGTGGAGTCACTCCAGATTTTTTTTTAAATGTTCGTCTTCTTATTACTTACATTTAGAATAGTAACTTATGAATTGCTTCCTACTAAATGGTCATTTTTTATTGCACAAAGTAAGAAATATTCATGAAATTCTCTGTTGAAATGCATGTATAGAGAGTCCGAACACTATAGTGAGGAAAGTATTGTAATCATGTCAAAAATCCGAATTTGAGATTTTAATTTTTCTATACGTTTCAAGGTCCCCTGAGTCCGTTTTCACTATTTTTATGATGATGTATGTATGTGTGTGTGTGTGAATGTGTGTATGTATGTGTGTATGTATGTATTTGTGTGAGTGAACATGCTAGCGTCTAAACGCTTTGTTCGAATAAGCTGAAAGTTGGTATGAATATTATAAATCACTATTGCACTAACTATAAGCATTTTGGTGAATCTAGCATTTATAGATTTTTACAGGGACACAGCGGAAAATTCTTTGTCATTATGATATACGGGCTCAAAGTTCAGTAGCGTTAAATAAAACATCGTGTAATGTAAGGAGAAAAATACTCAAACACTCTATTATATTTTTCTTTCTTTTGTTTGTTTAACAACTTCTATTTCTTTAGTTTATCTACAAAACTGTTAATTACTCAATATTCAGAAAGTTGAGTGGAGTCACTCCAGATTTTTTTAAATCTATTTTCTTTTCAGAGAAATATTTTCTACCTGCAACAATAAGATAATTTATTAAGAGTTTGTATCAAAAGTATGTATAATTAAGATATATATATACACACAAACACAGACACATATATATAATTTCAGTTAAATTAGTTAGATGTTCAGGTAATCCAAATTCAGATAGGTACTCTGATTAATGTGTGTATTGTGCTTCAATTGCATTTTTTAGACCTTTAGTTAGTTCAAAACTATTTGTATGTAATATAAAAATTAAATAACAGCATTATATTAGTCCGGAGAAATAGAGTTCCTGCTAATTTAAGTGGCTCCCGTTTATTTCTTGGCAGCCAAAATTTATTGACCCAGTCCGCCACTGCTCTTGCGTTGTCATTTCTTTTCTTTCCATTTCACCTTTTACAAACAATTAAAACAAGGATAGTCACAAGAAAAACCTAAAAAGAGAAGGTTAAAACACAAATAACTAAACATAAAAAGAGGACAAGCTAAAAAGTAGGATTCATCTCAGAGTGGAGGGAGAACATTATGAAGCCTAAAGGCCACAGGTTCACCTATCTGACTCCTTTACGATACCTTGCAGCATAGCAAGTGCTGGTCATGCACTTAAAACTCCGACGTGTGCCAACAGTTAACTCCAGCATTGTATTGTATTGTATTAGGAAGTAAGACTGATTGACTGCTCTAGGGTCCTGGGCGTGAAAGGAAATGCCCTCCATGGGGGGTCTTTCTAAGTGGCGTTAACTTCAGGACTCTCGCAGCCATAACCGTTTAAATTTTTCTTAGACATGATTCCTAGCCTTTGAAGCATCTCAGCACTATCTTGCGACCAGATGCCCTCTAGTTTATTGTGGACGAGTTAGAACTTCCACACGGAAATGTACCTGTCGCACGAAGTAAAATGTTTCTTGGGCATTCGTGAGAGAACAGTTGGTTGATTGGTTGATTTGGTTTAACGTCTCACTAGTACTGTGCTGTTGTGAGAGAGCGGATAGTATTCAAGAGGGATTTACTAGAATACTTTTCGACTTTAGCGTTATGAGCCACCAGAAGATTAACTCCGTCTCCCACGACCTGGGCATCAATAATTGATGCCCAGTTTTAGATGACCATAAAATCAGGCTTGGGCACTCCCGAGCTCACCCTGTAAATCGGCTAGAGAGTGGCTTCGAATTCACGCTGTTCAAGAGCCCACTTTAAATAATTCACAATTTTATCAATTTAACCTCTGAAACACGATTTCTAAAATTTCGACGTACAACATGGTTGGGTATCTCGAGAGCGGCATGCCCAACCCAACAATTTCTGAAGTTATCCAGGCGGCCTCTTGAGGCTCTACATCTGGTCGGTAAGTGTTAATTCTGGCTTCTATGCATTGGATGAATTTCCAACCAGTCAACACGGGAGTATTTTTTGACTTTAATGTTATGAGCCTCCTGTAGATTAACTCCGTCTTTAACGAGCTGGGAATCAATAGTAATTGATGCGCTATTTTTGAAGACCGCAAAATCAGGATTGAGCACCCCAGAGCTTGCACTGAAAATCGGCTCGGGAGAGGCTTCGAACAAACGCTATTCAAAAGCCCGTCTTAAATAATTCACAGTTTTATCATGTCTTTTAACTCTTGAACCGTGGATCCTAAAAAAAATGCGGTATAACTGGTTAAGCATCTTAAGAGCGGTCCGACAATTCCTGTCATCCGACATTCAACCCGACAATTCCTGATGTTATTCGGGCGGTTTTTTTTAGGTTCCACATCTGGTTGATAAGGCATTAATTCGGACTTTCATGCGTTCGATGAATTTCCCACCAGTTAATATAGATATTCCATCTCCAACCAAATCATGGGCCCTCGGCACTTTATTGGTTGCTTTTAATGTCATATCATCGAGAGCCTCACACAGGGTGAGTCCAAGATTTTATGTTCACGGTGTGCCGAGGTCAAATATGCATAGTTGTAAAGAAATAATGCAACTTAGAGGTAGATAATTCTATAAATTTGGACAGACCACCAGCAGTCCGACCGGATGACTACATCCATACACCGACGCGCATTTTTATTACACGATAAAAAATTAAGGAAAACATTTCACGTTTCGGAAAAAATAAATAAATAAAGGATTTACTCATACTAAGCGTTCTTTCTTTCTCTCTCTCGCCCCTTTTATTTTATAATGTATACTTTAATTAAGACTCCTTTTTATCTTTTACAATTTCCCATCGTCAGTTGCCAAACCTTATGTCATTCTATATGAAAATTTGTTAAGAGTTGTTTACTCATTACTTAATACATACTTTCTTTTTACTTTCTTCTATATGTAATATAGAGAAAGTAATGGATTCGTGAAGAATTTCGACCTCCATTTTTTGATGGATTTACACGTTTTGGGATGTCCTGAACACGAATTGATAGTTTTTAGAAAATGTCTGTCTGTGTGTGTGTATCACGTTTTTTGTGGACGCTGTATCTCATGAACCAATTAATGAAATTTAACCAAACTTGGTATTTAGTTGGTTCCTGACGCAAACTGGTGCTGATTACATTTGGGGATCAATCGCTCAACAGGTGGCGCTGTGATCGCATTTTTTTCTAAATTTTTAACATGGCAGTATAAGACAAAATGTCGTATAAATGTACATAATGAGAGTTATTTTTAACTTGTGATTGTAAAATTAATATGAATTATTGATAATAGTAGTAGTTAACTAGGGGAAAATGCTGTGCATGAGGGGGCATCGCTTCCCCCTTGGGGGTCAATTTTCAAGATGGGTATCTTTCGAAAGGTCTCGTCAATACCTTTAAAAGGAATGGCTGAACTATAAATCTGTGATAATTTAAAACAAATTTATCGATTTGTTTTACTTTTAACGAAATTTTTTTTACTTTTTACTTTTTACTTTTTTTTTTTTTTTTTTTTTTAATATTGTTACTGAGTGAATTTGTATAGGAAAATATAGAAGAAAGTCTTGTGGTGGCCACAACATACTAGTTGATTCTGTTTTCACATTAAAAAAAAAAAAAAAAAATCAAAACCATTAAAAATTTGTCATTGAGTTCTCAAAATTGATTATTTTAATTTTGAATGCATCATTTATTCATAAAATACAAAAAAAACCTTTATTTTTATTTATTTATTTTTTTTTTTTTCGGCGTTTTGTAGTTTTGAAATACAATATTATAAAACTTAAAAATTCAGTTTTTGCAAAACATTTTTTTTCTTTGTAATTTAACAGTCGGAAATTTTCTGAATGGTAAAACAGAATAAAAAAACATCTTTAGAGATTTTCTCATAGAATAACATGAATTTGGCTGCGGGCAACATCAGATAAGAAATCCTTTTAAGTGAAATTAATTACTGACTTTTATAAATTTTACATAAATTCAGTTTCTATATGGCATAAATCATATTAAAATAAATACATTTACATTCACTAAAAACTTTAAAAAAAAAAAAAAAATATTCTGTAAATCACATTACATAATATATTTGTCTCACTAAATCACAGCGGATTTTACTCTTTTAAATAATATATTTGTTTTACATTCAATACATAAATTAAGGAATAGAAAAGAAAAGATATTTTAATTATTGTTTTGATTGTGTAACAGTATTATAATGAGGAAAGACAGAATCCTACTAACGATGATGTGTAAATAAATATTTGACAAAAATAACAAGAACGAACAGTAATATTTTTAAAAATGTGAAATTTTGTCTAATGACATAAATATAATTTAACTGTGTGGGTTGATTTTTCTTTAACATCATAATGATATTCATATAATCATTATCTGTATTTCGAAACAGTAAAGGGAGATTTTATATTGTCTTTTAATTGTAATTTCTGAAACGACTAACAAAAATAACTTGGGGGGGGGAAGAAATGTATTACATCATTAATCAAAATATTGTGGGAAAAAAAAAAAAAAGATTAAAACAATTAAAAATAAAATGACTTAAATATAATTATTTTTTAAAGTATATTCTGGGCGTGTATAACAAATATTTTGAGCAGCTGTAGATTAATAACTAAAGCAAAAAAAATCCTAAAAATTTATATTTAGTTGCACCTTAACATAAATTGTTTTCTACCAACATTCGGTACATATCGCCCAACAGGTGGTGATGCTATGCTGCAAGGCTATATATATCAGCTTCTGTTGTGTATAATTATAAAATATTCATATGTGAGAGGGATTTTGTGATTATCTAATGCTAATTCAGTTGGAGAACATGACAGGCGGCGTTGCTGTGCAACTAATATTTCCGTTTAGTAAACGGCTAGATCTCATCTTCTACAGCTTATAAATGTTTGAAACTTAATATGTGAAATGGAGATTGTGAAAATAGAATTCTAAATCAGTTTGGGGGACAGGTATGGTACGGTCAAGTGTGGTACTGCTATCATTACCTTCCGCGATTATTTATAAGATTATAATTTAGTGTCTATTGGTTAAAATTGCATATAAATGTATGTGAAAAATCTTTATTGTGAGAAGGTATGATTACCACATCTTTTTGCATGCTAATCGCTAGGTGGTGCTGCAACATATAAATGGAACAATATTATAAGAAAGTTTTCTAATAGCCACAATATATTAGTTTTATACATGCTTAGAAACAAAGCAAGATGTATTAAAGAAATAACAGTCTCTCGCGAGAGATATAACGATAAAATTATTTTTATTGTTGAATTCATAAGAAAATCGAAGGAAAAAATTAAAAAATATTTCTGAAATAAAATATATTCTATTAATCTGTATTTTTTCATTCAATAATAAGTTAATATTAATATGTACTGAAGAATACAATTTTATTCATTTAATTGGTAATTAAAATAAATAATAGTTAAATAAAAGAAATTGCGTGTCTTTTGCCTAACACATACTTTGTAAAATATAATGGGAAAATTTCCAGCAAAATTTGCTACCAATTTTTGAGCCAGAATTTTTTTTCTGCAAAATTTACATCCGTGTCTTAAAAATAATTATTGAATTACTGCAAATTTCATTATACACCATTATAATGGAAATATTTTTGTATTTTTCTGTTGATTTATAAGAAGAAATAAAGAATCTAAACTTCCAACATATTTTGCTTCAAATTTCTTTCTCTATTTTATTTTTATTTATTTATTTTTACAGAGTACCAGAATACTTAATATCTAGCCGAAAGCAAATATAAATTTAAAAGTTAATGTAACCTAAAGATAATTTTAAAAGTGAAAATTCATAACAATAATAATAATAAACTAAAAAACTGAATTCTGAACCACATGGCTACATAGCAATAGGAAACAATTCAGCGAAAAACGTATATAACGTTAAAACTACTTCCATAGTTACCAGATTCATATTTTTAATATGAAATTAATTACCATTATCATTGTTATTATTATTATTATTATTATTATTATTATTATTTGTGTTTTTATTTATTTTGATAGAAATATCTGCAGTTAATTTTCTGCGTTTTAAAAATCTTGATGTTCCCAATTCTGAAATTCTTGTATGAAGTTTGCCGCGAAAAGCGCAACAGTTGGCAGCTATTAACAAATATAAATGATTAAAAAATAGAATAAAAACTCAATTTAAAAAATATTTAGTGAATAATCGTAATTCAATCTATTTGAGAACATGTTTTTATTACTGAAAATACCTTATAATTTATAGTGTAAAACATGGTCGAACTCACTTAATATAAATTTGGCCCAATCGAGCGCATAGATTGAATGTGAAATCTGCACATTGAAAATTGACTATCATTTTAACTACATCGATATTTTATTTATCTTTTAAGAACAATGAAAGAAAAGTAAAAGTTAATACGAGAAAAATATATCTTTTATTTAATGCGATTTTATATATTCCTTCTGCGTCTAAAGGATGAAAATAAACAAACATACAGTTAAAAAAGTAAAAAGTTAATACGAGAAAAAGATATTTCTTCATGAGTGCGATTTGCATTTCTTGTCATTTAAACGATGAAAATGAACAAATATACAGTTACTAAGATCGATTATCATTTTAACTATATCTTTCGATATTTTCATCTCCTTTATATAACAATGAAAGAAAAGTAAAAGTTAATACGAGAAAAAATATATCTCTTAATTAATGAGATTTTATATATTTCTTTTGCCTCTAAACGATGAAAATGAACAAATATACAGTTAAAAAAGTAAAAAGTTAATACGAGGAAAATATGTTTCTGCATGAGGGCTATTTTATATATTTCTCATGCATTTAAACGATGAAAATGAACAAATATACAGTTACTAAGATCGATTATCATTTTAACTATATCTTTCGATATTTTCATCCCCTTTATATAACAATGAAAGAAAAGTAAAAGTTAATACGAGAAAAAATATATCTCTTAATTAATGAGATTTTATATATTTCTTTTGCCTCTAAACGATGAAAATGAACAAATATACAGTTAAAAAAGTAAAAAGTTAATACGAGGAAAATATATTTCTGTATGAGGGCTATTTTATATATTTCTTGTGCATTTAAACGATGAAAATGAACAACTATACATTTACTAAGATCGATTATCATTTTAACTATCCCTCGATATTTTCATCCCCTTTATAGAGCAACGAAAGAAAAGTAAAAGTTAATACGGGGGAAAATATACCGGTTAATTAATGAGATTTTATATATTTGTTTTGCATTTAAATGATGAAAATGAACAAATACACAGCGAAAAAAGTAAAAATTCAATATGAAAAAATATATTTCTTCATAAATCCGATTTTATGTATTTCTTGTACACCTAAATGATGAAAATGAACAAATATACAGTTACTACGATTCTTTTTTTAACAATACACATCGATATTTTCATTCCATTTATAGAGCAACGAAACAAAAATAAAAGTTATTACGAGAAAAATATATTTCTTCATTCATGAGATTTTATGTAATGCTTGTGCATCTAAACGATGAAAATGAACAAATATACAGTTACCAAGATAAAATGTACTAATGTCCTAAGATGTGGTGAAATTGCCAAGTAATATGACAGTAGATCAACAAAAACTCATATCAGGTGCCATTAATAAACTAGCATATAAAGTCATACCAATGCGTTCGCATGAAATTTTTAATTTTGAAAAGAGACAAAAATTAGAAAAAGGATGAAGAAAGTATCACCTGTTCGTAATGGCAATCTATACAAATTCTTTTAGGCGTATCTGCAGTAAAATGTTTCTGTTATATAAATAAAAGTACCTTCTTTTAAAATATAAATTAATTTCTCTTAAAGAAACTATTTTACCGTTTAACAATAAACTTCTTTATCGCTTATTTTGGCTCAGTGTTCGTAACCATATGTCACACTACTATTTGCCACCTAGTTCAATTTTCATTTTAACACATAGAAACGAAATTAAAAAGTTTTAATAACAATGCCATTTTTAAGTAACGACAGAAAAAAAAAAAATCTAAATTTTAGGAATTTAAAACACATATTAAAATCTATACATTAAAATACGTAATTATGAATAATAATTTTCTTTATTTTTCCTAAAAATACAATAATTCAATAGAAATTATAGTGGCTTTAAAAACTTATCAATAATCCACTTTTTTCTTTCTTCTCTTTTCAAAATAAATAAATAAATAAAATGAATACATAAAAATATAAATAATAATTTACATAATTTAAAAAAAATATGAACATAGAAACAAAAATTTAGAGAACAAAGATGATGTTCATTATCAAACATTAGCGGAATTTCAGATAGTTTCAATAATGAGAACACTTTTTTAATTTTTCTTAAAAGTATGTTTTCGAAAAAAGAAAAAATATAAACTATTAAAAATAATTGAGTAAAAAATATATCATCCTTAATATTATACGCATGTGTTTTCAAAAATAAAATCGTAGCATTTTTTCTTTTACTTTTGCTGCCTGTAATTATAGTTTTCTACTTTTTCCCCCTTCTTCTTCTTAATATTCTAGTAGGTGAAAAAAGAATCCTATGCATTGCAATAGTGCCAGGATGTCTACACTGCAAATGCGTGAAACACTTTTGCAACGCTATTAGAACGTAATAGTAAACACTTCTAACTAAAAGTGTTGTGATTGTATTAGGAATGTGTTGCGATTGTGTTGCGCGAGGAAAAAAAAGTGTTGCGGAAGTATTGTTGACAATTACAAGGACAAGAAATGTGTTCAGATAGTGTTTCGATCAAAATTTAAGATCCCACACATATTGTAAACGCTTTTTAAAACATTTCTAAAACACATTCATCTTAAACGTTGAAACACTTTAGAAACGCTTATTAAACAGAATAGCTTATCCCGTGAAATAATATGCAGACGTTTTCTTAATAATTTGCTCAGCAGTGTGTTATGGGGATTAGATTCAGAAGGCTGCTAAAGGTGAGAAAACGAAACTAGTATGTTGTTGTAACAGAAACTAGTATCACAAAATTTTCTTCTATATTTTACTATTAAAATTCATGCAGAGCAAATTTTTTATTCGAATAATTATATTTTTTTAATTAGCACTTATTAAATATATTTTTCTATGATAAGTGCAAGCGATTTTTATTTCAAATAAGCATCACACTAAATTATGTTTCTTATGCAATTATGTCTGTTGCAATTATGTTTCTTATGAAGTGTTCTAGCTTAGAACACCAAAAAGTGTTGTTAATCTGAGGACAAAATGTATTCTTAAATGTGTTACTTTTGTGCGCGTGCGTTTGCAGTGTAACTTTTAAATTTATTCTTGTAGCATATACTAAAATTTTTATTAAGCTTTTTCTCTTCTGAGTGGCAAAAATATATTTTTTTAAAACGTCTCTTATCTTTTGTCCTGCCTTCTACGTAACTGCAGTGTGTATTAGTATTTACTTCGCTCAGGGAATTATTTCTGTTTACACATAGAAACACATTAAAAAAAAAAAAAAAAAGTATTTGGAAAATTATGTTTAATTTGATAGCGTGCTATGCACTTTTTATTTTATTTTATTTTATTTTTTTTCTTTTAATATTTTTAAATATCTAAACATAAAGCTTCACCATTCTATTAAAAAAAAGAATGAAAAATTTCCGGTCGCCAACGAAAAGTCCATACACTGCAAATAAAAGGGTCTTAAAGTAAGACATAAAAACAACTGAAACGGCATTTAAGACACGTAAATGACTTAAAATATAGATTAGACGTTATAGTTATCTTCCTTTAAGACAGAAATATGTCTGAAATATCAATATAGACACAAAAATGTCTGAAACACATAAATACGCGAATTTTCAGATACTTTAGAAATTCAGACACTTGCATTACTTAAAAAAATTTTCATATAGAATCTACTTTAAGAAAATATGCTTATCCTACTTCTTTCCGCATTAAATAAATATATTATTATTTTATATAATAAGCAGTTAAGCTACTTAAAGTATGGTAGATTTATGAAATTAAATTTTTATGGAATAATACTCTAGAGATATGAATGATATTTGCAGGCTTTAACATAATTCATAAGGAACATACTTACATATAAAGCTTATTTCGTAAAAAAAAAAAAAAAAAAAAAAAAAAGTGTGAAGACGGACGTAGCAAGTATGAGAAAGCGAATTTATAAGTGAACAATCATGAATAATTTGTGCATAACTTTTTTCTTTGTTTCTTCTTATTATTATTCATTTAAAAACTTTTTTCTTTCACATATTTACCTGCATCTAAATGTAAAACAACAAATTTTCTTGTATTCATGATTATAGTTTGTTTTCATTTAAATATC